>LR738712.1:204960891-205014765 GCA_902687465.1 Secale cereale
TATATATATCTAATAATAAAGCACGGAACGAGTCCGTCGGGTTCACCGTCACAATACGCTTTCACCCAGTCATAATACGCTTTTACGATTTTTTTGTATGTATATACAAATCTGGAACGAGGCTGTCGGGTTCACCGTCACGGACTTTTTACACAAAGGTCCATGTGGTTTTTAAGAATTAAACCCGCCGTCCCTATTTATATGGATCTGGAAAACGTTTCGGATTTTCAAATTAACCCCTGCATTTTGTAAAACATTTGGCCGCACTCCTTTGTGCATCTTATCCAGTAGCACGAGATGGTGGAAGGGGAAAACTTCGGTCGGTCTCCTCGGCGAGCATGGCTGCGCCCGCCTCCACGCCCTTTCCAGTCGTGGCGGAGGACGAGAAGGTGAGGGGCGGCGCCCGCGGCCCTGGTCTACGACGAGGCGAGCGGCTCGGCTAGAGTTCGTCCGGGCGGGCGCGTTGTCGCTGAGCGGGCGGATGGACGGGAGGCAGTTGGTGGCGGCAGGTCCGGCCGGAACGACGACGTCGGCTAGAGTTGGAGTCCCGCGAGGAGGGGTCTGCGGGTTACGGATCTGATGGACGACAGCAAGCAGAGCCGGCGCATCGGTGTTTGCTCTTGCAGCCGCTCAGCGCCATGGCTGCTCCGGCAACGAGAACGGAGAGAAGTAAGGTGAGGGAGAACAGAGAATGAGGGAGGAGGCGCGGCGGAGGTCCTGCCGGTGGCGGCTCGGCCTGCAGGCACGCGGGCGTAAGCAGGTGGCTCTGGGTCGAGCCCTTGCTTGCCCGTGAGTTTTTTTTTTGGTTTTTTGTTTACCCCGGCGGCACGACCTGCAGGCGCGCTGGCGCAGGCGGCTTGGGATCGAGCCCTTGCTTGCTCGGCATATTTTTCTTTTTTGACCCCTTTCTCGGTGCTTTTTTCCTGGAGGTTTGAGGCTTTGAGACCTTACTCGATCGGAGGTGGAGCATGCAAAAGCACATGTACGTATTGGTCCACACAAAAATTCTGTCGTGGGAAGCCATGCGAGTGCGTCTCTAGGAACAAGTGATTTCAAGTCAATAAGCACCTTAAGAATCAACAAAATGCCGAGATGTTGGATCCGGTTTGCTCCTAGAAAAGAAAAAAAATTAAGGAAAGCAGTAAATTCTTGAGCCCAAGAGGGAAACGAGTTAAAGGAAAAGAGTGAATTCTGCTCTTATTTGAGCGCAAGAAAGGGGAGAAATCTGCCCAAGAAGGAAAGGAATTAAAATATGGAGAAAAAAATCATCATTGAAGGAAATAATAAGTTTCGCTGTCCTAGCCCAGAAAAAAAAAAGAGGAATTTAAATCAAAAGAAGAAATAAATTAGAAGGAAATAAATTATTCGCTGTTATGAATGTGCACGAACCTCATGCAATATATATTTGATTTTGGCCCTCCTCTCCGTATTAATTTCTTGATAATTTAAGGAGTAAATGAATTACAAGCCTGTGTAATGTGGGTCTAAAGTTTTTCTCTCTCGATTTTTCACCTTATTAAATTTGTCCGTGGTACCTACAACATGGCATGCTAGAGTGTGATGATCAATCTCACTATCTTAAGAACGGTCGTGTTTACATTGTAAAATAGATGGACACCTCACCACCTTCGACATGATACAAAGAGAAAAAGTGACAACACGAATGGTCCGTTGGAGATGTGCGAGAGTTTCTTTCTCCCGTTGCAAAGCACGGGCATTTTTGCTATCTATACCTAATAATAAAGCACGGAACGAGTCCGTCGGGTTCATCGTCACAATACGCTTTCACCCAGTCGTAATACGCTTTTACGATTTGTATATACAAATTGTAATATAAACGAGGTGGTACTACTCATCCACGCGAGTCCTCGGTGAGTAAAGAAAAAAATGTTTCGCAACTGAAAAAATAGAAGAGCCAACCCGAGCCTCCCCACCTATCCCATCCTCCTCCTGCTCCGACTCGAGGCCACGAGATGCTCCCCGCCAATGGCTCCGCCCCGCGCCTCCTCGCGGCTATGCCGCCGGCGATGTACGCTGCCTGCACAAAAGACCCTATCGTTTGCAGGAATCAACGCGCAATCCATAGTAGCCCGACTGTAAGTGAAAAAAAACGTTTCGTATGCAGCCCTGACACACCCGTCCTTGACATTGCTGCCGCGCACGAGAAGAGGACGGCTCTCTGCCGCCGCCGCTGCGCCCCCATCATCCTCTCCCCGGTGTTCGTCCTCTCTCCACGGTCACCGAATACGGACGAGATCGGTAGGATCCGCCGCATCTCGCGCAACACCCGACCGTTGTGCTCCACCTGTCGCCGGCCTCCGTCCGGTTCCCTTCGTCGCTAACGACGAGCACGCACCAATGAGGAGTTGTTCCCCAACCGAAGGAATGGATCAAGGCTGTGGGATCCAGCCGGCGAGTCAAATAGAATAGAATCGAAACAAATTGAAGAATTTGAGATAGATCCACCCAGTGCTCGGTGCGTGCAGCCAACTGAATCGAGGGAGCGGGTGAGGGCGAAGGCCAGTGTACAGATCCTCGAGTTGTCCATGCTGCTGTCAGATGTGTGGACGTCGAATCCGGCGTTCATGCAACCGGGGAATGATGGAGGAATTGGACCTCTCCCTCGATGACTTTAACGCTGCAGCGCTGGAAGACTTGGAAAATCTTGCTAGCTGACAGTCGGAGGAGCGCTTGTTGCCTCGACCTTGATATAGGAGGGCATCTGCGGCTGGGGGCGTCTATGGTGACCGGCCGGACGCTGCCACAGGCACACAACACACATGGATCCTCCGTGTCTAACATGCCAATGAGGGGATGAAAGAAAAACAACCCAAATACCATATAGAGAAATTCCTCCGTCCAAGCCAAAGCAGATATCAGTTTTTTGTCTATTCTGGTACACATTGGAGTCAGATTGACGCAGTTGTAGCATATCTCCACATGATGTGTACCTGCTTGCGTGCGACTGGTTAGGCTTCAAACCAATGCTGCCGGTGCAGTTCATGTAAGACATGTCGTTTCAGATTGGGCATTTTCTTTGTAGGTTTGCCGGTTGGTTCAGTTAGCTGCTTGCTGTACGTAACTGGGGAGCAGGGGGCAGAGCAAGAGTAGGGAGAAGTTGGACCATGGAGAAAGAGAGAGGGAATTACTTCTGTGCTTGCTACGTATTTGGGCTTGACATAAAAAAAGATTTTTAGACCACAACATTCAGCAACTGATGGAAGAAGTGAGTCTTTATATATTTAGTGCTTCGTTTTCTACACCAATGTGGACGGCAATGGATGGATCGAGTATGAGGAGTTTGTACTGCAATGGTGCATATGAACATAATGAATAAGGAAGAGAACCTCTCTACTGCGTTCCAAAAATTTGACATGAACAGAAGTGGGTAAGTTTAGCACCAAGAACAGATAATTAGTACATCTCAGGTACCTGGTCGTGCAATGCTGTTTGATTTTGGCAAGGAACTCAATTAGCAGCTATACAAGTCAAATAACACCTACTAACTCTCTGCTTTGCTCACTGAACAGTTAGCTGCCAAATGGCTGAAATTAAACTATACCTTTTGTTCTCGAAGGCATGGAATTCTAAGCTTACACGAGTATATGTAGCTAAACATATGCAAGCTAGGCTAAATAATGACCATGTTATTGACATAGAACATTTTACTGTGCCTGAATAGCAGACTGTGAAATATCTAGGAATGTTTTGGTTCATCGCTTGGGATACAACAGACTTAGAAGAGTTTTGCACTTGGGTCATGCATTTGAAAGAAAAACGGGTTCAACTCCTTTTGCGTTCTGCTAACTTCGCCCCAACTACGTCCACCCGTGCTCCACCCGAGGTACGACATTCAGTGCTTTCAAGTGTTGAAAGCTAGGAATGCTTCACTCTTTGTTCTGATCCCTACATCCGGAAGAATGGCGGTAAAGGCTTAAGATATGATATCTCACTATATTTGATTGTCTTGATGTCATGTTTCCTTTCTTTTTTCAAATAGGACTCCCATTGTTTTTTTTAATTGTCAAATTGGAATTCCACTTTTATCAGGTGATTTGACACCGAAGGCAGAGTACATTTTCTCCCTCCAGAGAAGTATGTTGCTCTTGCTTTACAATATTTTGTACCCATGTATCTAAACTTGCAATAGGCTACCTACCAAATATGACCTTGTATAGGACGAAAGCGGGTCTTGGAAAAGGTCCAGCCATTCAATCTTTGACGTGAACAGGACGATGTCTGCCTTTGCATTATAGTGGGGGAAAAGGTTTTGGAACTTGACAGATCCAAGCCAAGTATTTTCTTTGTCTATGTCAAAATATGATTCTAATAACGCTGATACGTTGACTTGCTTCAAGTGCAAATAAGAAAACCTTCAGCTACTGGGCATTTTAATGATGGTGTTAATCTATCTAAAGTTGAAGGTACAATCATATATAAACCACTGACGGGTGATCAGATGGACGCATTTGGGCTATGTTCAGTTTTTCGTCCGTTTTTTGTTAAATTAGCACTGATAGGTGACCCAGAGTAAAAAATAATAATACCCTTACCATGCTTTACCAAGCTATCGCTCTTTGAGACATGCGTGAGAATTACAAAAACATTTGAGATGGAAAAACATTTATTCTTAAAGACCTTATTTTAGAAATTTCTGCAACTGGCAAAAGATACCAAAGATAGATTTAGAAGAAGTTGATTTTAACTCATTTTAACTTATCATTTGAGGTGGAAAAACATTTGATATGGAAGCATTTTAACTTGCATAATGAAATATATGCCTCATCTCTGTATTCTTCAGATTCTCACAATATCTTATATTGACAACTGATGTTCAATTTACATGCGCCAGATGGTCATACGTCGGCACTGAAAATGATGCAGGGCAAGAAGGGTGCGGCGAGGAGGTAATTAAATACTCATCATTGTCGATGAGGGCGGAAAGGGGGATAAACAGTAAAACAGTGCAGTGTTGTGTTGAAAATAGAGGACATGTACCAGTGGTAGATTTTTTTCTCCCGGTGCAACGCACGTGCACTTTTACTAGTATATATATATATATATCACGGAGGGCTCCTATATACGCGATCGGAGTTCCGGAGATCTCGTAGAAGAAAAAAAATACCCACGCAACCGTCCCCTACCTCCCGCACCTCTCACTCTCCCCTCGATCTCGACCGTCCCCGACCCACCCGTCGCCGCCCCAGAACCCCCCGACCAACCCACCGCCTCCGCCGCCACCGCCCCGCCCTCCTTCCACTGCGACGGGGCGGCCTCCCTCTCCCTGCTTCAACTGCAGCTACGGCGGCCTGCCCATGAAGGCTGAATCCACACCAGCGGCCTCCTTGGGGCATCTCGTGGCGCGCTCCTACGGTCCCCACCCCGTCCGCGGTCTCTGGCCGCCGAGCCTCGAGGTACGAGCTAGGTCGTCTCCGTCCGACGATCCTCCTGCTCAAATCCCATTTCCGGAACCCGGATGCGCGCAGTCTAGATCCCCATGCTCCTCTGGCACCGCAAATGCGTCGCCGAGTACCGCAGGCACGCCTGGGCCCCTCCCCGTGGCGCAACCATCCCCATCCCCTCACCGCCATCGCCGCCTCTCCATGCTCGGCGCCTGGGCGCACCACCTGGACGACGACGCCACCTTGAGCGGCGAGGAGAGGCCCAGCTGCGCTCCCCTCTGCGAGCTTTTCCGGAGAAGGGGCTACGCTCCCGATGAGATTACCAGGAGATGGTGCTTTACTCCGAGCCTGAGCTCTACCGGCGTCATCAGGACTCTTCAGCGCCTAGAAAGGAAGCATGCCATCGCGTTCCCCTACTTCAAGGACACCAAGAGCATCGGCTTTCGGCATGACCTCGCTACCTACACGGACATCATCCGCGTTCTGTCACATAAGGACCAGGGGAGGATGCTGTTTTCCTTGTTCCGTGAGATCCTGGTGTATTTGTAGTTGGAGAAGCTAGTAGCTTCGCCCATTTTTTTTTTAAATGCAACTGCAATTCTGTTGTGCTTGTACTAATGGGTGATTTATTTGGCTTCAATTTTTTGTTTTTGCGAAGGTCAAGATGTTGTGTTGCAGAAGGCCAAAGTGTGAATCTATAATACCTAAATAGTTCATCCCCACTATCTAATTTCTCTTAACATGCAGCCTATCCACCTAAGCACACCTGCCACATCAGCATTTTGTTAGGTACTTACATATGGGACCAACCAGTAGAGCAGCCCTGCCACATAAGCCTTCAGTTACTACATAATGACGCACTACAATCTGGCCTCACGAGGACCCTCTCTCCCTGATTGAGCGCTGTCTGAAGTCACACAAAACTCCCCTTCGTTCTTTAATTCCCAACCCATCCTCTACCTCCCCCGGTCCGCCTTCTCCTCTCCCACATCACATGTAGCTGCGCCCAACAACCGGGTGGCTTTCTCGATTCCTTCTACCCGCCGGTTGACTGATCCGAGAGGAAGAGATGAGAAGGATAGAGCGTGTGGCGGCGACTATACGGAAGAGAGAAGGAAGGGGATTACGGTGGCAGTGCCGATGGGAGAGAGAGAGCGGAAAGCATGCTCAATTGGGGGGAGGGGTACTACCAACGCGCCGCCCTGCCCGGAGAAATCGCCGGTGGTGCAAACTTCTCGCCATCGCCCCAGATTTAAAGAATTTTTGTCTTCGTGGGTTCATAGTAAAGCAGGTGAGCCTGGCATCATATTTCCGTTCAGTGACTCTGCGATTGGTGTCCATGTTGATTCATTTGGCAATAATCTCCCAATAGCATTGGTCACCACACCTCAACTCGCACTGGTGCATCCACCGGCAACAGCCAACATCGGTGGCTCCCAAGAGAAATCCCTTCCTGTGGCGGTGACGACGACGGCGTCGGTCTGTCCACTGTTGCGCACCTCGACTCCTAGCCTTCCCCTATTTCCCCTCTTCTCTCTTCAATCCCATTGATTGATTGATTAGTTCTTAATGCACTACCCCTCATTGCTTCCGTTGGTAACTGACCCACATGTCCAGACTCCAGAAGCTTCAATTGACGATGCTTCATATTCATCCCTCACGTACCATATAGATCTCCACATTGCTGGTCACTTTGGATGGTGCCTCAAGCCCTTCCTATTGCAAATCAGGTAAGCAACAAATGCCAGTTCAATAAGTTGAATATCTATGCTGCAGGAAATTACTGATGCACGGGATGCTCTACGAGGCAAGGCCACTGGAGGGTTGCACACGTTGATTGCGTACAGGCAGGGGATTTTCTTGGCTGCCTTGGACTCGAGTTGCCGCTGCCATCGTCAAGTCTAGATTATGACTACTGACAATGATGCCACTGTAATTTTTTTGGAAAATACAAATGGTGTTTCCCTGTACTGTTCGTCCTATTTGATGTTCTAAATGTTATGAAGCAAATTTGGCTGATTTGAGTTGCCTCTAAAGGGGTTTATTCATTTACATATATTCATTGTTCAAGAAGGGACCCTCCAGTAGCACCACCTGTAAGTACCCTATCTATATCTTTAAATCCATTTTTGTTAAAGAACGTGCTATATACATAGGACATTACAAATTCTCTTGCTTCTTTCCTGAAAGGGTACTGACGTCACTGTTTTCTTTCATGCTTCTGGTGTACAATTACACATATAGAGAGCTAAAAGGTAAATTTTTTTGCAGGGAAGCTGGTAAGTAAGCAAATTAACTCGAGCTATTTCAAAGTGATGCGTTACTTTCTGTAGTCTAATTTGGAATACTTTTCTAATTTTCATTTTGCTACTGAAGATTACTTCCCAAACACGCAACTATTTGAAGGTATATCCGTATTTAGGTTTCTTACGTAAGTCATCTACATGTTTATACTGTTGGCTCAATTCCTTTTCTTTTGCCGATTTCCACAGTAATTTTACCTATACGTCCCTATGTATAAGTGTTCCATATAGATTTTAGGTAAGAGCAAATAGTATGGATGCATAAATATATTATTCTAAAAGTTGATCTTTTGTGTGGTCGATGGCATATCACTGAATCTAAATAGTGCTCCATAAATTATGAATATTTTAAGTGGATAGAAATTATGAACCTTATATGTTTTCTCAAGACAAGGTTATAATTAACTTTGTTGAACATTCCCATGCTACTTCTGCTCATTTTGTTTGCTTAGCCACACTTAAGAGTTTCCTGTTGCCATGGGGTTACTCAAAATTTCACAAAAGTGAATGAGCACCTAAACCCGAGATTTAAAAAAACTTAGACCCACAAAAATGCTATCAATTTGATCTAAATTCCCCTGATATTCTATTTACGCAAAACCTTGGATTTTACCAGCCATATTAGTAAATCATTAAGAGGAAATGCTATCATCCACTTGATGCAATTTCTATTATTCCATTTCCTTTTCAGGATCACATTTGCGAAGATGTTACTATTGTGTATTGCTTAGTATGTACGGCGAAATTACTTTGTAAAAGTGCTGAAGTGTTTTATAGTATGCTATCCATAATTACTTTGTTATTCATCACATCTTTCAATATTAATTAATTGTAATGCAAGATAAATGTATCTTCTCTGAATAACAGAACTATCTTGATGTGTACATGTTGCTTCAAGTGTCAACTACAATTTCTCCTTTAGAGAATGGATGAAAACATGATAATTAGGCTGCTAATTTATTTTTCACAAGATTTATTTCATGAGTAAAACACCAACTTTAGGCAATATTTTCCGCAGCAACGCGCGGGGCATCATCTAGTTGTATATATGTGTGTGTGTTTTTTAATGCACACCTTCATTACAAAACAGTATGTCCATTCTTTGATGTGAGGGTGGTTCCCCGTGCAAAAGAATTGCAAAAGAAATTGTTATTTCCTTTAACAGGAAAGTTGCGTGTTTTTAATAGCTTATTCATGTCCAACATAAGTTCAAGTCAAACTAGCGAGGCGATTCAGCGCTTATTCTTGAAAAAGTGGAGAAAATTATACATGCTCTGTTGGTCAAAAGTTTGGCTTTAATTTATGTTTTGCGATGGTCAAAATGTTGTGTTCGAGAAGGTTAAGTGTGTTATCTCAGCAAGTTCAAAATAAATTTAAACATGCAAGATAAAATATGCAAGAAAACAAAAGGAAAAGGGAGAAGTTCAATTTCTAAAGATGACACGGTTAAATGTGTAAATAAATGTTGAAAGAAAACGAGGAGAAGTTCAATTTCTAAAGATGAAGCGGTTCAACGTGCAAATCAATGTTGAAAGAAAACAAAAAGAAAGGAGAAGTTCAATTTTTAAAAATGATGTGGTTCGACGTGCTAAACAATGTTGAAAGAAAACAAAAATAAAAGGAGAAGTTCAATTTCTAAAGATGACGCGGTATCATTTGTATAACACTCATGAATGGATGAGAAATTACAAACGAAAATACATCACAGAAGTTCAACGTGAAAACAACACGAAGTTCAACTATTACATACATGAATTTCAGTTGAATTTTTTTTTTAAATCTGGCGAGTATGAAAAAATGATCAACACGGGAAAGTTGCATGTTTACAGGAGCCTTCCATCGGTATATCACTTGCTCAATTTCGGTGAGTGGATGGAGAGATACGAGCAGTGGATCAAGAGCTACGAGCAAAAAAACACGTGAAAAACAGAGTGAAGTTCAAGTCCACCTGCCCAGAAGTTCAGGTTCTACACACTGTGCATTTTTGAAGAATTTGTTTCGCGATAAAGGCAGAACAAATGATCTCGCCATTTTTGCAGTTACTTGAAAATTGATAGGAATCAGAGAAAACCATCAACATGCAAAAGTTTTGCATGTTCCGTAGCTTTTCAACGGTATATTATTTGCCCCATTCCGATAAAGTTTGTAGAAAATACAGCGAAAATATGTGTTTCGCCATTTTCCAAACTGACTTAAAACCGTAAAGAATTGGGAGAAACAATACATACCAAAAAGTTCCGCATTTGTTCAAGCTTTCCAATGCCATATCGTTTGCTGGATTCGGACGCACGGTTAGAAAATTACCTCGAAAATACGAACTCGGTGGTACTTGTACCGTTTTCTAATTTACTCTTAAACCGTTTCGAATTAGAAACAACTTTCAACATGAAAAAGTAGCGAATTTTCATAAGCTTTCCAATGCCATATCATATGCCTCAATTGGGTTAGCCATTTAGAAATGGCATTGAAAATAGTAACTCATCTATTCGGTTTGCAAAATTTTACGTTTTTCCAAAGTACTCTTAAACCATAGGGAATTAGAGAAAACTTTCAACATATGGAAGGAGCGGTTTTGCAGCAGCTTTACAACGTCATATTATATGCCTCATTCCTATAAACGGTTTAGAAATGCAATCGGAAATACGATTCACGTTTCTTGTGTGAAGAAAAACGGTTTTCAAAACTGCTCTTAAACCACTTAGATTTTGACAAAAATTTAAGTTGGGTCATGATACTGGTGTCCATAGCTTTCCAATGGTATATCGCAAGCCCCATTTGTGCAATGTTGGCGGAAGTTCAACCTAGCACATGGGGAAGTTCAAGTCGAACAACTCAGGCAGTAAAATTGCAAAAAATGCGAGCTCATCATGATCCGGAAGCAAGATCCGCCTATGAGCGAGATTCCTATTTAAAATGGGCATTTAGTTGCTAAAAACCATTTACAGATTACACTTACATCACATAGAACACGACTAACCAGAATAATTCGCGCGGAGACACACGGTTGTGAAGATAGGCCGAAGGTCGGGTTATTACAGAGAGAAGTTCACGCGTGTATCTCAGGAAGTTCATGTTGTGATCAGAATATTATTCTGATCCCGTGATTATAATATATAGCCGGTCTATTCTACTAATATTAGCTGAATAACTATTCTGATATAACTTCCGCACTGCACGCTTAACGCAAATGCACTGCACTTTTAGTAGCAGGGGTGCTGCAATACAGAGACTCGTGAACTTCGTGTCAGAAAAAACTGCCCGCGGTGTTTTTTCGATACCTTTTTCGCTCTAGTTTTTTAATCGTTTATCGGAATGAGACGCATAATATACCGTTAAGAAGCTATGGATTAGGCGAAACTTCGTCATGTTGAACACTTTTCGAGATTCTTCATGGTTTAAGAGCAGTTTTGAAAATGGTGTCGCGCACGACGAGTGGCAGCAAGCGTTTTTTCGCGTTTTTTCTACACCGCTCATCGGAATGAAGCAGAAGATACACCGCTGCAAAGATATCGTCGATGCGCATATTTTTCATATCTATTATTTTCTCTAATTCGTTACGGTTTAGGAGCAGTTTTAAATTTAGTAAATCGCATAATTCTGTTTTTTCGTTTTTTTAGCAATTTTTGTACTGTTTTCGCTCCAGTTTTTGAACCGTTTGTCGAAATGAGGCGTGTAATACGCTGGAAAGCTACGAACAAGGCGCAACTTTCATATGTTGAAATGGTTTTGAGATTTCTTATGGTTTTTATTTATTTTTGAAGATCGTGTGGCTAACGACGAGAGGCTGCAGCCATTTTTCGTAAATTTTTCACAAAGCGCTGGTCGAAATGATTCAAATTATAAGCCGTTGGAAAGATATCGATGAGGCGCAACTTTTTTCAGGTATAACACTCTCTCTGATTCCTTACGGTTTAAGAGTAATTTTGATTTTAAAGAAATGCGGACACTATTTTTTTTGCAACACCAAAATCGACGTGTGTACTGCATCGGACAGCAAACCGCACTGCATCAGACTAAAAATCGCACTTCATCAGACTGACAAGTGCACTACATGTTGTGTTAAATGCATTTTGTTTTAAAACGTGTGTACTGAAAAGTCCTTCCTAGTGGACTTTTTTTGTAGACCAAAGTGCACTGCATTTTGCTTGTTTTTAAATGCATTTTGTTTGAAATGTACAGTACTGAAGAGTCCTTCGTAGTGGACTTTTTTCAAAACAAAGTGCACCGCATTTGCATGATTTTTTTAGTGAATTTTTGTTTTAAAATGCGTGTACTGAAAAGTCCTCCGTAGTGGGCTTTTCTGTAGACCAGAGTACACTACATTTGTCATATTTTTCAATGTATTTTGTCTAAAATGGACTATACTGAAGAGTCCTTCGTAGTGAGCTTTTCTGTAGACCAGAGTGCACTGCATTTGTCATATTTTTCAACGTATTTTGTTTAAAATGGACTATACTGAAGAGTCCTTCACACTAAACTTTTTTTATACCCAAAGTGCACCGCATTTTTTCCTGGTTTTTTATTGCACAGTGGCAACATAGTGAACTGTATGAAAAACGTCTACCTTGTTTGCTCTATCTTTGTCCTGTTTTATCAAAAAAAACGGGTGATTCCGGCCTGCATGAATGGGTCAAGTGTACTGCAATTTTTTTTATTTTGCATAGTGAACCGCGCAGATTTTGTAAAGCCAACCACAAAGATTCTAACAATGGACTACAATAGTTTGAAAAATGTACTTCTTCGGTTCACCAAGGGCACTGCTTTTACAAAGAAAAGATTTTACAAACTGAGTAATACACACAAATAGTCCTTTTTCTGTCTACATTACAATCACACACAAAATACAACCCAACTGCACTTTTTTCTAAATTAACTAAACCGCAGGCATTAACATAGAGAGAATGCAAATGCTTTGCGCCGCCAAACCGCACACACTCATCGTACTGCACGCACGCGATTGCTTAAACTGCACGGAGGTGTTGCTCATGCACTATACCAGCAAGCGAGCTACAAAACAAACTTTTAGTGAGCTGCAAAACAAACTTCAGTGAGCTGCAGAGTGGGCCCCTCGCCCTGGGAGGCTGTAGCCATCGCCAACCTGGACACACCATCCATCCACTCCGGCGTCATTAAGAGCCCACGGCAAGGATCACAACAAGGAGCTCACCACACTCCTTACATCGGCACCGCCACAGGACTGCACGTACGCCTGCACGACACATGCCGGAGACTGTGAGGGCTCAGCCTCAACGAACTGCATCAACGCAGTAGAAAATATACTCAATGAAAGCTTCTGAACTTCACTGCACCCAATTCACTCATCAGTTTTTCTGGAAAACACTAGAAAAACCAAAATAAACAATATCATCTTTTTTGACAAATTTATTTAGAAATGTGGGTATAGCAGGGCGCATTGGTCCTGGGCATATGGATGCGATCCAGTCAAAAAGACCAGACACAGGTTAGCCATTGCTAGTAAGTTTTTAATTCACTACTAATTGCATGTAGCCAAACAGAATACTCAGCGCATAATTAAGAAATGAAGAAAGCAGAACCAAATCAACGCAAGGGAACTAGTAGCGGGTCGGTGGCAAAACTAGTACTCCCTCCGTCCCAAAATTCTTGTCTTAGATTTGTCAAAATATGAATGTATCTAGTCATGCTTTAGTGTTTGATACATCCATAATTAGAGAAATGTTAGACAAGAATTTTGGGACGGAGGGAGTAGTAGCCGGCGGCACCGACCGCTGCTGTTGCCCGCTGGCAAACAAAGCGAGCAGCAAGAGAAGCACATGCACGGCGACCTGCCGCCGGTATTCGCACGGCGAACTGCACGGGCATCACGCTTCCGTACTGCATACCGTTGGTGGCTGGGACCTCGCCGGGAAAGGGAGTCGACAAAGAAGTTGTGGAGAAGAGCCCCTCGTTGTCTTGCGGTAGAGGAGGCAGGTGGACGTCACCTGGATGAGGAGGAGGTGACGGGGGTCAGATTTTGCGGTGGAGGAAGGAGCCCGGTTGCATGCGTTAACGACATGTCACATTGGGAAGGCCATGGAGGCAGCAGGAGGAGGTCGTGGAGGGAGGGGGACTTGGCGCGGTGGCGGGGAGAGGCCCTGGTGGGCATGCGGGTCCCAGGGAAACCGGATCCGGCGCTGGGGCAGGGGTCCTTGGCAGCACTATTACGGGGTGCGGTAGTGCGGCAGGTGCGGCGCGCTGTCGGGGCGGGGTCGGGGCGGCCCGCGGCAGGGGCGAGATCGGGCGGCGCGGGGAGGTTTCCTGGGTGGTGCTCCGGCATCGGTGCGGGTAGAAGGTGGACGCGGGTGGGGTGGCGTGGCGGCGGCCAGGGGTGCCGCGGCCGGCGGCGGCGCACTAGTTGGTCGGAGGGTAGGTGGCGATTTGGATCGGGTAGGAGGAAGTGGGACAATACACATCTCCATCATCGTTATTAGTACATCCTACAAGCATGTCTTGTGAGTCCAGGCGTGTTGTGAATTATACCTCTTGAAATACCCTGGACGCTCTAGATCTTGCTCGAGAGCATTTAACTGATCCAGGATCTCTTGGCCTGTCAACGGAGGTGGTGCAGAGTCTTTCACAACTCTACCTTTGATGAAGTTCTACTTGTCTTTCCTGAACTTATAGTGAGGATGCATGAACGGTCAATGCATGTCGAAGCAAGAAAACTTGCAACCGGCCTCAAGCCAACGAAACTGAAGAGCTCCCATGCATGTGGGGCACGGGAACCTTCCATGCACACACCAGCCAATGAATAGCGCATAAGCCGGCAAGTCATGCGTTGAGTACATGTACCACACACGTATTATGAAGTTCTTTTTGCTAAAGGCGTCGTATGTGTTGAACCCATTATCCTAGGCATCTTGCAATTCGTCCTTCAGTGGATGTATGTACACATTAATATTCTTCCCCGGATAGTTCGGTCCTGGAATTATCAACGTCAGGAAAATGTTCTTTCTTTGCATAATCTGTTCGGGGGGGGAGACTAAGTGGAATGACAAATAAGGACCAACAACTATATTGGGTTGCCGTCAGACCAAACACACTGAACCCATCCGTGCTGATGTCGACTCGAGGATGCCTCCGATCTGCCGCTTTGTCATCATGTAATTCATCGAAGCGTCTCCACGCCTCACCCTCTGATGTGTGCACTATCATGAGCTTCCCATCTGCATCTAGCTGGGTTCTTTTGTTGTGTTGTGCCATGTCATCTGTCTTGCCGTCTCTTCGACTAGGAAAAGACGTTGAAGTTTTGGTACGATTGGCATGTACCGAAGAACATTAACGGGGATTTTGGTATGCGTCTTCTCACCCATACCGTTGTCTACCACAACATACTTGGATGACTTGCAAATGGGACAATAGTTCAAGTCCGCATACTGAAGCCTAAATAAGGCACATCCATTTTCACGGGCATGTATCTTCTCATAGGGCATCTTAAGAGCACGAAGGATTTTGTCTGACTGGTATAGGTTTGCAGGTAGTACGTGGCCTTTGGGTAGAAAACGTCCAAATATTGTCATCATTGCGTCGTAGCATTCTCTGCCTAAGTTGAATTGAGCCTTTAGAGCCATTATTTGTGAGATGGCATCCGTCTGACAAAGCTTAGTGTGCTCGTGGAGAGGACGTTTTGAAGACTCCAACATTTCATTGAAGGCCTTTGCAGATTCCTCCATATCATCGTATGAGTCCCGAGCATCATCAAAGTCTTGCACCATGTCTTGCATCCCGGTACCAGGCTCGTCGGTGCGACGACGAAGCACCTCAGCTCTGGCGCGTTGGCCAGACTCGCCATGAAATGTCCACACCGTATAATCTGGCGTAAAACCCCTCTTCTGCAATTGTTTGCCCATTTCATCCTCTGTCCTCTTGTGTCAATTGTTGCACCCTGCACAGGGGCACCAGGTTGTCCTCTAGCCATTTGCAAATGCGGTTCTCAGAAACCCCCTGGTTTTTGTTAACCATTCAGTTGTCATGTTTTTCTGACTAGTCTGACTGGTGTACATCCACGCACGATCACTCATCTTGCCTAGCTACTGGACACATATGATATATATAAAAAAATCAGCATGTATATATTCATCAGTTAATGGAGTTTGTCACTTTTATTACGTCCATGCAACCTAGACTGTCGGGGATATACCCCGCAGCGTAACCCGGCCGGAAGTATAACCCGGCCGGACTTGGCGGTTTATTTGAGACCCGGTTTACATTTGACAATTCACTGGTAACCCGGCGGGCGGATCACGAATGACGAGGCCCAAGGCCCAGAAGGCCGGTTCGTGTTATGGTGGGCCGGTTTATGAAGAAAGCACAAGGAATATTCTCCTACAAAGGAAGCAAGACTAGGACTCCTTGTAATAGAGTAATCCTATTCCTACTAGGACTAGTCATGTAACCCGCCCCTTCAACATATATAAGGAGGGGCAGGGCTCCCCAAAGAGGACAAGTTTTCACAAGTTAGAAGTTCTCACAAGTTTCTAGGGCTAGACACCAAGAGCCAGTTTACCGGCGACACCATGAGGATCATGATGAGATCTAGCCCCAAACAGCATGTAGGGCTATTAACGGATGATGTTTCCCGGGGCCCGAAGCTGTCTACATAGATGCGCGGCCTCACGACTAAGTCCTTACCCTAGGACATCTGCCGTGACAATTCCACGACAGTTGGCGCCCACCGTGGGGCCTGCGCACGGTGGTGTTGAGTTCTTGGAGGGATTTCTTCAGGAATCGAGAAGCTTGTGATGTGCTGGATGAAAAAGAGCAGATGCAGAAGATAACATCGTCAGCGAACAGTCAAAGCAAGATATACAAGATTTAAGATCAAGAGAAAATTAGGGTTGCATGATGCGCCAGCGCACACGACCAGATGATTCTTCGGGACCGAATTTAAATCCATTGTCACTGCAGGATGAAGTTTTGCATACGAAATCTGTTGATATGAGGAACAAGTCGCTGAGACCGACGGATTTGGACGGTTCCGTTCAACGTGTCCAAATCTAATTCGGTGTGTCGTATTCCATTGTTAGTGCATGGCGTGGCTTCCTAGGCCTACTGCCAACTTTTCAATGGACCAAGCTTGCCATGTACGTGGGAAGAAGCCATCAAGTACCATTATTACAAATCGGACATGGGGACAAGCAGAGCAGTAGCTGAGGATATCAACCATGGACGGACTAGTACTACTACGGAACAGTAGCAATAGTGCTATTTTTTTATTGGACAAAAGTGCTACATGGGGAAACAACCAGATGGATTTAATATCTTGGGTTCAACCGCTGCTCTGTCACACCACGACCTCAAGGGAGACACGGATCAGGGAGATCAAACCGACAACGACCAGAACTAGCACGGGAGATCGGCTCCCGTCCCCGCCGTCCCCGTCGTCGCTCCGGCCCACCGCCCATCGTCGCGCCGCCCGTACGCCGCCGCCCCCCCGCTCGTACACACACACACACACACACACACACACACACACACACATTATTTTTTACTTATTTTCTGTTTTCTGTTGTTTAGATTAATGTTAGATGAATTACGTAGATATATACTAATGTGTTAGAATGTTAATGTTAGATGAATTATATGGAAAAGCTGTTAAATATTAATGTCAATTTTAGATGAATTAGCTAGATATTAATTACGTATATATATGAGATTTGAACTAGTTGAATTAATATAACTAGTTTATTTTTAGTATGAAAATTAATAGAACAAGTTTATTTTTAGTATGAAAATTTAGGTATATGAGATTATTTGAACTAGTTGAATTAATATAACTAGTTTATTTTTAGTAAATGCGGAGTTGAACTAGTTGAATTAGTAGAACTAGTTTATTTTTAGGTATATGAGATTTGATGATCTAATTAAAATATTACTATATATAGCTACTTTATATATTTTAGTAAGAAAATTAATAGAACTAGTTTATTTTTAGTAAATTCTTAGTTGAATTAGTTGAATTAATATAACTAGTTTATTTTTAGTAAGAAAATTTAGATATCTGAGATTTGATGATCTAATTAATAGGAAATGTCGTCTCACGACGAAAACGATTTCATTACGTGCGAATACTGTGAAGACCAACGCGGCCTGTGCGACAGAAATTTCCTTGTTGATAATAGGCGCTTCAGCATCAAGCTGGATGAGACCTTCGAAGTGGATACAGTAAGTCACAACGACAAGTCTTTTTTCGTAATTAAGCATGACTTATATATGCTTCATTTGCTTCAACTTATAATTTTAAATTTTCACTATTCTACTAGCGCATCCCCTGCCATGCAAGAATTTTTGTCTTGGATAAGATAGGTTTCAGTGCTATGGAAACTATGGAGGTAAAGTGAGTTTACCTGAAGACCGAGCATGGTTATACTTTCAACGTCAAATTATACAATGCAGACACGTACACCTATTTTGAATGCAAAACTTGGCAAGCACTATGCAAGGCTTATGCATTTGAGCCTGATATGGTTATCACCTTTGATATTCGTCCGGAAGATGATATTGAAGGTAATAGAGACATCTGGGTCGATGTGCAGACGCCTCCAGTTCTACCATTATGTGAGTTTCTCAACCATATTTATGTCTTTGATATTCTTTATTCAAAAATAGTTGACAACTAATTTCTATTGACAGCTTATTTCCATTCAAGCAAACATGTCCGGCGCTTGGTAGACAGGACTTACTTGTGTCCCAGAGCTGAACTAAACTGCGAGGAGATAAGTCATTATGTTTCATGGCTTGAGGATCTTCATACTGTCAAGACAAATTTTCTTCCTGCACTTAGAAATGTTAGTACTCAAAACGTGCGACCAATAGTGATCGTATTGAACTACGGTCACATCTATTTACGAGTGATGGTAAGATTTTTACTATTTGTCCTCAGTCCATCTTTTGCATACATTATTTTTTTTCTTAAAGTTCATTGCTAAGTATATTAATTACTATACGATGTTCTTCAACAGGGACTCTCGATGATAGTTGTGCCTCAGTGGATCGAGACTAAAGGTCACATGTCAATGTTTCGCTTACGGCCAAGATATCCTACATTGCACATGAGTGCATTCAGGATTTCTAAAAGCGATGAATGCTTAATAGTGAAAGATTGGAGCAAAATTGTTAACGATCCCAGAGAAGTACTAGGGGGCAGCAATGAGAAGCGCAGCCCACGATTAGGAGACAGGTTCATCTGCATGCTCCAGTATGATGAATCAGGAGAGCTATACATGTTCTATGCTATTTTACCTGAGAGAGAGCAGCAGGAATGATTTAGCTAGTTCATGCTCTTAGTACTTGTCCTCTCATGTCCGTGTTCTTCGTCCTGAACTTAATGTCAAAGGATGATTTGCTTTTGTGGTGTTATGAACGCTTGTAATATCATGACCATGTTGAACTCGATGATATCCTTGCTTCTGGTACAAGTGAATGATTTTTCTTTAAGCTAGTGTTGGTGGTGATTAGATACCGGTAATGACTATGATGATTAAACAGTGGTAATGACGACTATGATGATTTTTAGCTAGCTAGTATACTGTGTTAATGATATGATGCAAGAGTTTTTATATTAATATGATACAAGAGTTACTATATATATGTATGTATAGGGATTGACTATTCGGCACCCTGGGTGAGGAATAGTTATTCTTCACCCACCTCTATTTAAACATTTACGCACCGTAATTTTATGTTTCGTAATTTTTGTCTTATTTTAGACATAAAAAGAGAACGTAAGAAAACCTATAATCATCGTAAAAAATATTTTATGTTACGTAAAATTATAAATGTAAAAATATAGTGTAAAATGTACGTAAAATACAATTTTTTACCTATATTTTGTTTGTTATGCCAAATTTTATGCAGTAAATCAATATGAATGTAACTATTTGTATTTCAAATATAATGTATTTATCAAATGATCGTAAGATTACCTCGGGTGAAGAATAAATTATTCTGCACCCTGGGTGATGAATAGTAACACTATGTATGTATATATATATATATATATATATATATAGGGATTGACTATTCGTCACCCAGGGTGAAGAATTCTTATTCCTCGCCCCAGCCTATCCACGGAGCAGCCGTCACAAACGCGAAAGAAATCCAGCGCCGAACGTAAATTTACCTCACGCAGGAAGGAATGGTAAAGTTACAGCATGAAGGCCCAACGTGAAAAAAAAACACCGAGGTAAATTTACCTCTCGTCTCTACTACCGAAATAATGGGGAAAAACTAACTATGGATCGTGTCCGCCATTTTCCGCGCCTTCTCCTCTAGTCCACCGCTGCTATCGGGACCTATTCCGCACGCAGCCACGGCGGTTCCCCGGAGACCAGCGGAGCAGGTCACTCGATCCTGCGGTCGCGAGCCGGTTCTGGTGGCTTTGCAGAAGGGAAAGAGGTCATCCTTCCGGTGGGATCTAGTTGAACGGCGGCACCAACTTGGACCGGGGCCTGAGCGCCAGGACGACGCCCGGCGCGTGGACACGCTCCGCAAGCTGGGGCATTCTCGTGTGTCTCCTCCTCTCCCATCCCCACATCCTTTATTGAATATCAGAGATTTCACGGCCACCATTGAGTCGTCGTGATCTAGGTACGATCGACCTCCTCTTCAAGTTTTGTCACTCGCTCCTACTACTTCATTCGCCAATCATCTCGAGCTTCACCCCTTTCCCCTCTTGAACCTGGCTACCTTGCTGCATCCACCCGTTGGTGACGTCCCTTTTTATTTTTTTAACCTTCCCTACCTATTTGTGAGAGACTGAAATTTGTTTGTGTCAAGAGTGCATCAGAATTTATGTGTTATGAGCTTGACATCTAAATGGCGGTGGTAAGGTCTGATGGGGCAATTACTTTCAGGGAATCACTTGTGCGGTTGTGCCTACTGTAATGAGAGCACATCATGTCATGTGAAATTAAAATTCCTATGCTAAGGTCTTACAATGTTAGAACAAGTCCATGCGTTATCTTTCAGAAGTCAGTAGCAAAAGTATCAATACCTCACTTTTTTGTTGGAGCACAGTTTAACATTCAGTTAGATTTTTTTTAGTGTTGCTTAGAAATTTCCATATCATGTCTGAAGGCTAAATTGATTATCAGTTTATACAATGGCCACGTTCTTGTTGTTTTTCAATTTTGCATCCTAATCAGATTTTGAGTTTGCTTAAAAACCAGATCTAAAAAAATTAAGTGAAGAGAAAGCTTTATTTTAATAGGAAAATTCTCACCTAATGCTTTTCTATACACCACCGAGGAAAGTTCTGCTCTATCTTAATCTTTGCTATGGCCCTGAGGAAATTTCTCCCCTAACGCTTTGATTTCTTTGTATAGTCATGCATGTGTTATGCAGTGGACAAGTGAGAATTGTGGTCTATTTCACATGAAGAAGTTGAGGGGAATGTGTTGTAAACGATGATGTTTTCCTAATATCCAATTGATTTGGTTGCAGGAGTCCATCGTCACTACACAATCACATATGGTGGCTACTGCCTAAATTATTTGTAGAATAATTAAGCCAATATGTTTAATCTTGTTAGGTACTTGTGGATGGAAGAAGAAGCTTGGCCATTGTTTATTTTACATAATTTGTAGTGTTTTTGACATAAACTCTCTCACATCTACTCAGGTGATTTGGTTGGGAAGCTCGCCGGTCTATGCGCTAGACACTCTACTGCTGTACAACAATATTTTTGCCAGTGTACTATTAAATAGCATTCTTCCGTCTGGCAATAACAAACACGGGAAGCCTAGCTTATTTTGGTTTCTGAAGCTGTGTTATGCTGGTGCATCATATATGACAAGTTCATTTATGGATTTATAGAGAAAAAGGGGAATGGTTGTGGCTACGACTCTGCATTATGGTTTAAAACATGGTGTCTTATACCAAACAATTTTAGTCGAGAAAAAAAATCAGACATAATTAACAATAAGTCCGATTTTGTTTTGGAATTAAATGCTTTAGATATTGGATGCCACTTTATCTCCTATATTATGTTGAATCAGGTCTTATTAGAGCCTCAATATATCTGTAGTCTACATTGTCGTTAGATGCAGCACCATTAAGGAATGTGCCGCGAGGAAGCACATGGAGTGTGTTGCGGGGACACCAGGATGTTCATGTCGCCTACGAGAACGAGTATAACCACAACAATATGCAGCCGCCCGACCTGTCGATGATTGTGCGAGTTCAGAAGCATGACTGAATCTGCCAATGCCACAAGATTGAAGAAGTCTTTGGTTGTTCGTGTAACAAAATATCTGGATGCAAGTGAAATTTGTAACAAGGCAAAGATTTCAACGATGTCTTTTGCATGATGTATAGTGAATACTTGATTGGAGTACCATTTTTATTCTGGCGATAAAATAGCTTCATGCGAGTGGTTCTGAAATTTCCTTGTAGAAGTACCATTGGAAGTTTGTTCTTCCAATCTGTGTGTGTTTTCAGCAAATGGTGATAGGCTTATCAGTAAGTGTCTTGTTGAGTGCCGAGAAAAATAATGTTGATTTCTTGGTTTGGGATTCCTGCTTTGCATTTCCCTCCGGTGTTTCACACAAAAGTTTTCTACCAGATCATCACGCCGTGTGTTCAACTCAGTAGCTCTAGACCACACACAAAAAGATTCTTGAGCATTGTTGCGAACACATAAGAATTACTCGAAAAGCACTTGAATTTCATAAGATAACTAGGTCCGTTTACAATGAGCAAAGACGATGTGAGTTCTTCAGACATAAATCATAGAAACAATAAATTCAATACGCTGCTTGACAAAAATAGCCTCAAAATATTGAATATCTACAGAAAAAACTATCTTTCTGTAGTGGAACACTCTCCCATTAATCTTAAGATGGACACTAGTCTAGCCTATCTGCAGGCATTTGTATTTCCAGTTAAGGGTTGCAAATCCCCATCTGGTTGACCCTACAGTTCCGCGAAGATGTATTTGCTGTTAGCCTTTGTAGCATTCGCGTTTGGATGACCCTACAGTTTCAGCAATGATCACTGAAAAAGTTCCAGAGCTTGGACAACTGCATGTACACATATCGTTGCCGCTCCTTGTGGCTTCTTTGTTCCTATTCTTTGTCGGAGATGCATGTCAAAATGTAAGCAGAAAACAGGGACATGAGTTTGATAGGGGCTGCCCATAATCCATCAGCGACATATTACAAGGAAATAAATAAATATGATAAGCAACTAAATAAACACTTGTCGATGGCAGTGGTAAAAAGCCTCAAGGAAGAACAAAGGGAAAGTTGTGGCTACTCTCGGGTGTAGGTACACCCGAGTTTGGAAAAAACAAGAAAAACATGATCAAACAATGTCGAAAAAATCTGCAGTTTTGGGACATGAAACTTCATCAAATGTTCAAGCTTTTTGCAAAAATTCAGCAAAAAATAACATCAGATGAACATTGATTTTGTTTTTTTTGCCGAGAACTCCTCTGATGTTATTTTTAGCTGAATTTTTGCAAAAAGCTTCAACATTTGATGAAGCTTCATGTCCCAAAACTGCAGATTTTTTCGACATTGTTTGATCATGTTTTTCTTGTTTTTTCCAAACTCGGGTGTACCTACACCCGAGAGTAGAAAAGCTGGTCTCAAGAACAAATTAATCATATTTGAATAGATAGCTGTGCAAGATAGAAATAATAAGTTAAAGATGTGCAAAACCAATACTTCACAGTGTATAAGAATCTGAAGCAATACCGACGAAAGAGAAAAATCATATTTATTGCAAAAAAACGAAATAAATATTAAATTGCAAGCTCCAATGTTTTTTGAACAATCACATATATTTTTTGTACAATCAAGCTCCAATATAATGCAGACATTGGACAAATAGGACTCTTGTTACAGTAATAAATGGCTGATGTATGTCTCGCCGTGCCACCCGCACCTTCAGGTGGTGGTTCAGTAGGCGGATCATTTCGTAGATCAGTACTTGTCCTATTCATTCTTATTTTATGAGTTATGCATTTTCAGGATATGACTGAACAAAAGTCAAAGATTGTCCACACAGAAGTGAACCTACACCGCTGGCCAGAGTTAGCTCATGCTTAACACCAGTAGCACCCCTTACTTTCAGCAAGTTATACAATGTTGATGAAGTATCTTTCATATCATCAGTAAAAGAGGAAGCATGATCTACTTCAACATATCACTGGTAACATAATCTTGTGATGGTATATGATGTTAACACATTTTTTGGTATCATTTGCAGGGCATTTTTTTAAGACATTTGGTTTCTGTGATGATACAATGAGTGCCATGGTGATGATGTACACTAGAAATATGCAAAATATCACCCTTAACAATGGCCGGCGATCTGCACAATGATATTATCCACAGGTCCTTTGCTGGTTTACAGAATGTTGACATTAAAAAGAGTTCTGAGATCCAGCAGTGATTATTACACCATCTAGTTGGATAGCATCAGTCATGCACAAGCTCAGATCTTTTCTGGCGTTATAACAATGGAAATAGCCCGAAGAAATTAGAGAAACTTGTGTATACGGTGGTGCAGTAGAACATATTATTGTGTGTGGAAGATGGTATCATCTAGCATGTTCAGAATCTAGGCCATAATTTGTAAATTTACCCCTGATTGTAAAAGCTTGTTGTGTTTACAGGAATAAACCTGCGCACACATTTTTATGTGGTTAAAGCTTATGTATGTTAGCACTTGAACAAGGAGTGAATCACTGGAAAAGAACATTGATATACAAAAACTGTAGATTTGTAGAAAGTTAGTGTTGTCGAAATTTTACTGGGATATTTTGATTCGTCAGGTAATGGTGCATGATAGCTGACAAGGTAATTAAATCAAGAGAGATGTGTGCAGGATTTCAACTACAAAAGGTTAAGCACGAGATAAAACTATGACATTCTATCCAAACCTGAACATAAATTACAAGTTCTTCTATTATGTAACCTGAACATAAATTACAAGCCCCAAACAATGTAGGGACCAGCAGAATGGACGTGAGCAAGTGCACATCTGTCTTTGAGTTCCTTGCTAATGGCAAAGAAAATGCAGACATGAAAATTGAAGCGGACGCTAATTTGCATTACTGATTGAGGAAACAATATATGTGTACTGAAACAGATCGAATTTGATGTCTGCTCTGCCCCTCGATTTATGAATAAATTAAGCAAAACAGAATAATTATATTAACATCAATTAGCTTCTTTACGCGCAGAGCAGTACCTGCATACATTGAGAGCTGTTAGTCATGGATCTCGAGTCCATGAGGACGTTCAGGCAAGCTCTTGGCCGGAGATATAAGTTACCTGCACATCGCATTGGTATTAGGCCAGGGAAATAAATCAAAAAATTGTCTCCTCTAAGAAACTTGCCCAAAACAAAAACTGCGTGTCTTAAGATGGCAAGTGAAAGAAGTTACTAACAGAGAAAAAAAGCTACAGAGGCAACCAATTCGCACAAGATTATACTAGCTGAGAAGAGAAAATCCAACAGCAATCAGATCATCAGCAAATTATTTCTGCATGGTATACCTTGTCTGGTCTTGGGGCATCAACCCCATCCACAGTCAAGTCGTTGAAGTGATCTGGATTGAGCTCATTAGCATCGTAGTGGGGCAAGCAGCCGTGGCCGTGGGCGGAGGAGAGCACAAAGCGGTCGTGGTCAACCACCGCCTCAACCGTCGCCGCAGCAAGACAACCACCATCCGCCATGTTTACCAATACTGAGATCACGCCCCGCTCACCAAGTCGCAATGGCCACCGACATTGCCAACGAGATCCACGCCGTCACGCCCCACCGTGGTCAGCTAGCTGCCGTCCCAACGCCGCCCAGCCTACCCGCCGACCAGCGCGCTGGCGTGCCCACATGCCGCTCATTGAGCCGCCGGTGGCCGACCCCCATGCGGCAAGTCAGTCGCCGTCGAAGACCGCTAGTCAGCCACGCGAGATTTGGAATAGGAACGGGGGAGTGGGCTAAGCCTAATCCCACGAACAAAAAACGGTTTTTGCTAACGCAAGGAACGGGGAAAAATTACGGCGGCACAATTTTTTTTTACCTCGCGCGCGTGACGTTACAATTGAAGGCTGGAGCCGCAACGCCCGGGTGGGATCGAACAAACAGTGGCCGCTCGTTGGACTCGTGGGTCTTAAATAGACTATATATATATATATATATATATATATATATATATATATATATATATATATATATATATATATATATATATATATATATATATATAACGTGTACAATGTGTAGTATCGTAAAATACCAGCAAACGAAAAAGAATTAAATGGAAAACACAAAATTAAATGAAAAAGAAATCATAAAACCAAAAAAAAACCAAACCTTGTAGTACCGGTTGGTTGCCCTTTAGCACCGGTTCGTGCTGAACCGGTACTAAAGGGGGGGCCTTTAGTGCCCACACTTTAGTGCCGGTTATGGAACCGGCACTAAAGCGCCTTACGAACCGGTGCTATTGCCCGGTTCTGCACTAGTGGTATATGGCAAGTCAAGGATGTTTTCAAGTGCCATTGACCATTGGACGCCATATGTTCCCCTCAGACCTGATAGTTTTGGAGTCGCAAGGATTGGATGTGATACTAGTTATGGATTGGCTATCGATGTATGGAGGGAACATCGATTGTGCTAGTAAGTCGATTTTACTTACCACCCCGGAGGGAAAAGGATCAAGTATGTATCCAGGCATTCACCTAGGAGGACACAAGTACATTTTCTCTCGGGAGTTGTTCAGGAGGAAGTGCCTCTAGTAAAGGATTACCCGGATGTATTTCCAGAGGAGCTACCATGCATGCCACCGGATAGGGATATTGAGATTCTGATAGAACTATTACCAGGCACCGGACCAATATCGAAGAGACCATACCAGATGCCAGCAAATGATCTAGAGGAGATCAAGAAGCACATTAAGGAGTTATTGGAGAAAGGATTTATTTGACGTAGTTCATCACCTTGGGGAGCCCCATTGCTCTTGGTCGAGAAGAAGGATGGATCTTTAAGGATGGTCGTTGATTATCGGGCACTGAATGAAGTGATGATTAAGAATAAGTACCCACTGCCGATGGTCAATGATTTGTTCGACCAACTTCAAGGAGTAAAGTATTCTCCAAGATCGATCTACGATCAGGATACCACCAGTTGAAGATCCGAGAGAAGGATATACCTAAGACAACCTTCACCACAAGGTATGGGCTATATGAGTATACGGTTATGTCATTTGGATTGACTAACGCCCCGGCCTATTTCATGAGTATGATGAATAAGGTGTTCATGGAGTTCTTGGATAAGTTTGTTGTGGTATTCATTGATGATAGTTTGGTGTACTCGAAGAACGAAGAGGAACACGAGGAGCATTTGTGTTTGGTTATGGAGAAGCTCAGAGAATATCAGTTGTATGCCAAGTTCAGCAAATGTGAGTTTTGGTTGAAGGAAGTTGGATTCTTAGGACATGTTATATCAGGAGAAGGTATAGCAGTGGATCCTGTCAAGGTGTAGGCAGTCCCTAAGTGGTTCGCACCCACCTCAGTTGGAGAAATCTGTAGTTTTCTTGGACTCACGGGATATTACCAGAGATTCATAGAGAATTTCTCCAGGATTGCAAAGCCTATGACGGTATTGTTGAAGAAGGACACCAAGTTTTATTGGACTGAAGAGTGCGAAGAAAGTTTCCAGGAGTTGAAGAAACGTTTGACGACAGCCCCAGTGCTAATCTTGCCAGATATACGCAAGTATTTCTAAGTGTATTCCAACGCTTCACGCTTAGGACTTGGAGGAGTACTCATGCAAGACGGAACAGTTGTTTCTTATGCATCTCGTCAACTTTGACCGCACGAGTTGAATTATGCTACGCACGATTTGGAGCTAGTAGCTGTAGTGCATGCGCTCAATACCTGGAGACATTTCCTTATTGGGAATCATTGTGATGTGTACACGGATCACAAGAGTGTGAAGTGCATTTTCACTCAGAAGGAGTTGAATCTCAGACAGAGGAGATGGTTGGAGCACATAAAGGATTATGATAGGAAGCTGCACTATCATCCAGGCAAGGCCAATGTCGTTGCAGAAGCTTTGAGCCGGAAGAGTTATGCCAATACCCTAGTAAAGGGAGGATGGCCTAAGGAGTTAGCAGAAGACCTCAGGGAACTTCGTTTGGAGATAGTTCCTAGAGGATTTGTTGCAGCCTTGGAGGTTCAGTCAACATTATTGGGAAAGATACGAGAAGACCAGAAGGATGACAAAGAGATTCCCGAATTCAAGGAGAAGATGAGTGAAGGAAAAGCCAAGGGTTTTCGTGAGGATGAACACGACACCTTGTGGTTTGACGACCGAATCTATGTGCCCAACAACGCCGAGATCAGGAAGCTGATACTACAGGAAGCACATGATTCACCATACTCGATACACCCCGGAAACACTAATGTGTATTTGGATTTGAAGGAACGTTTCTGGTGGATGGGTGTGACGCCCCCGATTTGACCTTACACTAATCATGCACGCAAATGTGTACGACCAAGATCAGGGACTCACTGGAAGATATCACAACACAACTCTAGACACAAATTAAAATAATACAAGCTTTATATTACAAGCCAGGGGCCTCGAGGGCTCGAATACAAATGCTCGAAAACACAAGAGTCAGCGGAAGCAAGAATATCTGAGTACAGACATAAGTTAAACAAATTTGCCTTAAGAAGGCTAGCACAAAAGTAACAACGATCGAAAAGGCAAGGCCTCCTGCCTGGGACCTCCTAACTACTCCTCGAAGCCGAACTCCATGTAGAAACATCATCGGGATCCTCTGGCTCCTGGACTCCACCATCTGGTCGCATCATCCGAGAAGAAGGGACAAACGAGGAAAAGGGGGAGAAAGCAACCGTGAGTACTCATCCAAAGTACTCGCAAGCAAGGATCTATACTACATATGCAATGGTATCTGTGTAAAGGGGGAATATATGTGGACTGAACTGCAGAAAGCAGAATAAGAGGGGGATAGCTAATCCAATCGAAGACTACGCTTCTGGCCACCTCCATCTTGCAGCAGTAGAAGAGAATAGATGGAAGTAACAAGTATCCTCGTATCTCGCAGCCTCCGTCTTGCAGCAGTAGAATAGAATAGATGGTAAGTTCACCAAGTAACAACGTATAGCATAACCTACTCGGCGATCCTCCCGCACATCACCCTGTGAGAGAGCAACCACCGAGTTATCTCTGGCACTGACAAGGGTGTGTTTTATTAAGTATCCGGTTCTAGTTGTCATGAGGTCGGAGTACAACTCCGGGTCGTCCTTTTACCGAGGGACACGGCTATTCGAATAGATTAACTTCCCTGCAGGGGTGCACCACATAACCCAGCACGCTTGATCCCATTTGGCCGGACACACTTTCCAGGGTCATGCCCGGCCTCGGAAGATCAACACGTCGCAGCCCTACCTAAGCACAGCAGAGAGGTCAGCACGCCGGTCTAAGTCCTAGGCGCGCAGGGGTCCGGGCCCATCGCCCAACGCACACCTGCACGTTGCGTACGCGGCCGGTGAGCAGACCTAGCAACCTCCATTACTAAGGAAGTTGCGTTACGCGGTCCAACCCGGCGCGCGCCGCTAAGTCGCTGACGTCAAAAAGGCTTCGGCTGATACCACGACGTCGAGTACCCATAACTATTCCCACGTAGCTGGTTAGTGCGTATAGACCAAATGGCCAGACTCAGATCAAATATCCAAACTCGTTAAGCGTGTTATTATGAAATAACCGCGGACAACGACCAGGGCCAGGCCACCTCTCGACTGGGTGTCTCAACCCGCCCCTGTCGCTCCGCCACAAAGATCCACTCGGGGGCCGTCAGGAACTCAGGCCCACCACTACCTGGATGGAGCCACCTGTCCTTTCAGCCCCCACATCGAATCACTTGCGGGTACTCAATGAGCCGACCCGACTTTAGTCACATCATGTGTCATGTAAAGTATGTATATAGTATATACCCGTGATCACCACCCGAGGTGATCACGGCCCGATAGTATAGCAGGGCAGACGGATAAGGATGTGGGGCCACTGATAGAATACTAGCATCCTATACTAAGCATTAGGATAACAGGTAAAGGTATCAACAGTGGTAGAAACAATGACAGGCTATGCATCGGAATAGGAGCAACCGAACAGTAACATGCTACACTACTCTAATGCAAGCAGTAGAGAGAAGAATAGGCGATATCTGGTGATCAAAAGGGGGGGCTTGCCTGGAAGCTCTGCAGGCGAAAGGAATCTTCGGAAGCGTAGCCGTAGTCGAACACCGAAGCATCAAGGGTCTCGGGGTTTATCACAGTATCGGAGTCTACCGAAAATAAGCAACGAAGGAGGAAACAAATAAATAACAGACCAAACAATAGCATCACAAAGCATAACATGGCAAAACGCGGTGCTACGTGTGACCTAACGCGGTGCTCGGTGATACAGGCGAAGAGGAATAACATCCGGGAAAGTATTCCCGGTGTTAGGCATTTCCGGGCAGATGAAACGGAGGGGAAAGTTGCACGTTCGGTATGATAGAGATGTGTGGCGGACGAACGGACCGCGTATTCGGATTCGTCTCGTCGTTCTGAGCAACTTTCATATATAAATTATTTTCATCCGAGTTACAGATTATTTTATATGATTTTCTAAAGTTTTAAACAATATTCTGAAATTAATATTAATTTTAAAAAAAGGGCTTATTGTGTCAGCATGACGTCATGCTGATGTCAGCAAGGTCAACAGTCAACTTTGACTGTTGACTAGTCAAAAGGGGCAGTGGGGCCCACGTGTCATGGACACATCAGTTAATTAAATAAAGTTTCAACTAATCTAGAGATTAAGCTAATTAATCTTAGTTAATTAAGTTAATTAACTGACTGTTTAATTAATTAACTAAGTAATTAATTATTTTATATATTATTATTTATTTATTTATTTATTTATTTAAGAAAAAAAGGCGTGGGGCCCTCTGGTCAGCGGGCCGGGGTGGCTTACTGGGCGATGGGCTAACGGGGCTACGGGCGCCCGTGCCCGAGACCAGCAGGGGCGACGGCCACGGCCACAGCTGCGGGCGAAGCCGCGCGGCGAGGTGGCGGGCGAGGCGGTCGCCGGCGGTGGCGAGGGGACGACGCGGGGCGACGCCGCGGTCGGGGTGGCAGGCGGCGCATGGGGCCCGCAGTGGGCGTCGACGGGCGTGCGAGGCACCGGCGGGCGCGGGGCGATGGCCAGCCGCCATGGCAGGGCGCCAGCGAGGCTCGGCCCGGCGCGGCCAGGGAGCGGCAGGCGCGAGCGGGGGCACACGCAGGCAGCCAAGGGTGTGGCCGGACGTGGCCAGGGGCGCGCGGGAGGGCGGACGGAGACGCGGTGAGCATGCGCGGGGAGCGGGGCTCCGTCCATGGCGGACATCGACGCGCGGGGGCATCTATGTCGTCGAATCGAAACGAGAAACAAGGGGGAAATGGAGGGGACAGATGAGAGGCTCACCATGGAGCTCGAAGATGTGGCCGGGGAGGCCGGAGCTGGACTGGAGCCATGGCAAATGACGTCAGACGCCGACGATGTACGACGAAGATGTGCTCGATGCCGAGCGTACAAGCCCTCCTAGCTCGAGCCCTTAGGCTAGGGCGAAGGAGAAGACGATGGAGGAGCTCGTGGACGTCTTGGCGTGACGAGGTGAGTCCGGTGGCCGCGGGATCGACAAGGCAGCGGCGACTATGGTCTCGGTTGCGGACGAAATCGAGAGGAGAAGAGGGGAACGAGAGGGATGGGCGTTAGGGTCTGCTAGGGGTCGCGGGCGTCGGACTTAACCGTCAGGAAGGGCTGCGGGATGGCCGGCACCTGGCCGGGCGCACCCATGGCCGTGGGATGGCCGCCACGGTTCCCTGGCTCCTACTGTAGCGATAGGTTAGGGATGCCCCTGCTGGGCTAGGCCGTTTTAGCCAAATGGGCCAAGGTGCTGAGCAGGTTTAGATCTTCTGTTTCTGTTTCTTTTTTTTCTATTTTCCCTTTTCGTTTCTTTTTTGTTTGTTTGTTTTGTTTTAACCTATTAGTTTCAGCTTATTTTACTTTTACAAAATATGAAACTAGCAGCTAAATTAATGTTTTAATTTAACATCTGCCATAGAATGTTAGACTACTAAATAAAGTAGTTTAATATTTTATAATTTATAATAGGCAATTAACTAATTGTTTAAGCCACCGTTTTATTTATTTTAGGGTAATTAATCACATTCTAAAAATATTGGTTCACCAACATAATTACGTATGAATTATTTACCACATTCCAAACATATTAGTTTTGATAATTGAAAACTTTTATTGTGTGACTTTATCTTAAATTTGAATTTAAATCGGTTTGAATCTAAGCGGGATTTAGCAACGGTAAAAGCGATGACTAGGCACCGTTAATTTGGGGATTACTGTAGCTTAATTATCCGGGCGTTACAAATCTCCTCCACTACAAGAAATCTCGCCCCGAGATTTAAGGGATGGAATAAGGGGGAAGCGGTAAGGACGGATGTCTGAAAGGACCGACATATGGTAGTTATCTCAAGGAAGGAGATTTTATAAGCACCAAGAAACGTACCGAGAGTGCTATCGGGAAGTTCAAGAAGTTTCAACTACGTAGGCATCCAGCTAATGCCTAAAACGAGTGATGAAGTGGTTCGGAGCAATGATGAATAATGTTGCCTCTGATACTGGAATGAAACATGGTGAGGAAGTTAGCTCATGAATTGTACACGAAGCCAAGTGCAAAGAATATTTCGAAATCAAAGTTGTACAGGAGAGTCAGGTTTCGATCCTGTAGAACTGTGGGTTATGGGCCCACCAGGTGGGTTAAAAGCAGGAAGGGCGATGATAGCAAGGCATGTCAGAGTGTAGATTGTCAGTTATGTTGGCAACAACGTTGGTACTAAGGACGAGGGACGAAGAGAACCATTTTTCCCGCTCGTTGAAACGAGGCGGACCAATAGGCAAAGTTCTCATCCATCGGTGGTTACCGGAATGTTATCAACAATAGAATCAAGGTCTTACTGACAGAGTTGTACAACGAGGTGTTTACATAAGCAGAGAATTATTACTGCTTAGATCATGTAGATCAAGGAAAGGTTAAACAAACAAATGGAAAGGAAAATTGTGATTACACACAATTATTATGAGTATATCCTTCCCATGGAGAAGAAGAACATGGCATATAGGGTAGGAGAGCAAGTACCAACCATTCAGATAAAGAGGCAAGGATTAATCAAGAGGTTACTCATACTACGGTGTTGGATAACTGACCAAGAAACATTTAGCATCGCGCCTCCAATGTTCTTGTTGATGAGCGGGGTATAATTGCCATGCTTCGAGGTAGCAATGACATGGTGTTTCAGTCAAGGGCCAGACTTTGGATACACGAATGATCCATCAGGAGCAACTTATAAAATAAGTCTTGCAATTTCCTCCTGGAAGAATGGTTATCATTGCAAAAGAAATTATAATGATAGGTCCTCCAGCTAGGGGTGCTAGACATGACATCATAATACCGAGTCATCAAAGGACCAACATATTTCTCTTGGAAAGTTGTCCCAACCATCATATCTGACCGAGATTCAGATCCGATTGGTGTCATGATACCTCAGACTCAGGATGTTCGAGAAGAAAAGGTGCAACACAATTCGACGAAATGGCATTGCGAGATTCTCGGGAATGAACTATGGGAGCGGGTTCCCGAACAATAGTTCATCATTAAACAAAGGAGAGGATGATGAGGTGGCTGATGGGCTCAGCGACAATTCATCGAAAATTCCAAACGGATGGATTTCCACAATAATGTGAACAAGAGGATGACACATATCAATTCAAATGATATAATGTTGTATGCTCGAGGAAAAACATACACCATTAATCATTAGTTGAAAGGTGTACCCGAATATGACCTTAGGCAGAAAGATCAATGTCAAGTGGCGATTCAATAACCAACAGCCTAAGAACGAACTGTCGATCGTTAACTTCAAAGCAATAGGGTCGCTACGAGTACAGAACTCAAGCAGCATCGCTAGCATATTGGTATCCCGGCTAAAAACAACACTGGGACCAAGGAAGAATGGTGATGGTGAGTAGTATCGTCCTACCGAGAATTTCTAAGAGGTGGAGCAATCCCCACAACATTCTCGACATAAAAGACAATAATACTTCAAGGCAGAACACAACACTAGCGGAGAGCAAGTTGTATCCATTATGTGGACAAGTTCACGATGAAAGGAAGTCAAGGGTGTTGTCGATGATAATAAAAATCATCGAGGGCATGGATGGTATTCCTCATCATGAACGCAATTGACATCTTGGAAGAAGTCAAAGTGTTGAAGGTGATCCGACACATTTGCCGGGAGGTTTCAAGAGGATGCAATCAAACAACAACGGCAACAAGCAAGAGAATGACGAAGTGGCAAGTTATAGGATCAATATATAAGATGCAAGCTCGGGACCAAAGTTGCCTTTCAAGACAAGCAACATGATGTTGAAATCTCAACGTAAGTCGTGCTCACACACTGAAGAATTTGTGCACCAGAGAAGGACAAGGTAGCACAGTCAAAGATAGCAAGACCAGGATGCAGCCGATAGCCTAGGAATGACCAGATTGAGTTCAGAATTTCCGAGTAAAATACTAGGGATATTTGATTTGTAGTGCGGACTAATTTCACTAGTCGGTGTCCTCGGTTGACAACAACCCAGAACCGGTAGAGTGATTACGACAAGCAAAGGTATCACTTCATCAAAAGTTCAAAAGGTGTAGTGCAAAGGCATGATATCCTCGAGATATGAGAGGGTAAAACTCGAAGGTAGAACACGATAGAAGTTGAACTAGGTCATTGACCTATGACAGTAGATACTTCAACCTAGTCAAAAATAGACGAGGAAATGGAATGAATTCCCATTGGATATATCAGATCAGGACAGCATGGTCGGAACCATAACTGTAAGGAATCAATTCAAGAATTTCGAAAGAATCGTATAGCTGGATAATCATTTTGCAAGAAGCTTCCGAGACGGTCTACATCATTTTCATGGGCATGAACATAAAGTTCAAGGTCGACTCCCACTTCTTTAATGCATATCATTTCATTCACCTCTCGCCTTAAAAAAACTGTAGTGTTGGGATTTTAACTAGTAGAACACCGGAAGAGTATGACTTGTGAAAACTTTCGGGTTTTCACGGATTAGGGGAAGGCATAGGTTCCACCCATCGGGCATCTTAGTAACATATACCATAAGTTTCAAAAGTAAATATCACCAGCTCCAAGGGAGAGCATGGTTGTCAAAGAAGAGGATACAATTTACCGAAGGTATTATGTATCAGGGACAGAACTTCTCGAGGTTTTTTTTTGTATACGAAGGACACTGTCGGATAATATTTCAACAAAGGATCGAGCGATCCACAACAGAGCTGATGTGAGTATCGGTACTCACTCAGAGGAAGAAGAATGCACAGGCATCAGATTCAAGAATCACCTGATTAGTATGAAGCTTAAATAGAAAGAAATTATGGTTTCCAAAGCGAAGGATCAGAAGCAGACGCTCTGATCCAGGATGGATAAGTTGAAAACACTTAGTTGGACAATCAATAAAGGTTTGAATTACCGAGAACCAACTCATGTCCGGAATGACGTCTGAGCCGGAAAGGTACTTTTAAAACGGATAACCTGATGACTGCGTGCATACGCACACATTGAATCAATAGGCTCAAAATGGCTAAGACAAGGGATGTTAACAAAGACTACTAGCCATATGGAATTAACCATAATGCAAGCAGGCAAGAATTTCAAGAGTAACATGCTGCAGAGGATTTTCAAAAGATCGAAAAGTATTTCGGAGAATATTGTGAGACACGCGAACAATTGAGAAGAACGGATCCTCGGGAAATGTGAGGAAATAACCGTAAGGGTTTTCATGCGAAATAAAACTGCAAGACAGTAAACTCAAAGGATTCTCGGGACAACGGAGAATATTTCGAGGCATCTTGTAATAACAAGAGCGACGAGGAATGATCATGAGAATGGCAAGTGCATGCAGATATCCATAGGGATATATCGGTGGCAGTGAATTGCAAAGGTGATGAGCACAAGTTCTCGGGTCAACAACGGGGAGTATCTTCAGGGTCTTCTGGTGCAGCAGACAATCATCGATCATAAGGCACTCTCCGGGTGAAAGTGATAACGAGATCCTACTGTTAGATTTAGCAAAATTCATTTATCCCGAATAGAAGAGAGATAAGAGTCCCAGAGTATAGACGAGGAGTAAAAGATCCTAATACCACCCAATGGTGTTGCGGGCCCGTAAGCCACACAACAAGTTAGTAAATTTGTTTTTCAAAGACTAGACTCAACTTCGGCCAAGGAGTTGGAAAGGGGGATTCCTACAGGCAGTCGGCTTTGATACCAACTTGTGACGCCCCCGATTTGACCTTACACTAATCATGCACGCAAATGTGTACGACCAAGATCAGGGACTCACTGGAAGATATCACAACACAACTCTAGACACAAATTAAAATAATACAAGCTTTATATTACAAGCCAGGGGCCTCGAGGGCTCGAATACAAATGCTCGAAAACACAAGAGTCAGCGGAAGCAAGAATATCTGAGTACAGACATAAGTTAAACAAATTTGCCTTAAGAAGGCTAGCACAAAAGTAACAACGATCGAAAAGGCAAGGCCTCCTGCCTGGGACCTCCTAACTACTCCTCGAAGCCGAACTCCATGTAGAAACATCATCGGGATCCTCTGGCTCCTGGACTCCACCATCTGGTCGCATCATCCGAGAAGAAGGGACAAACGAGGAAAAGGGGGAGAAAGCAACCGTGAGTACTCATCCAAAGTACTCGCAAGCAAGGATCTATACTACATATGCAATGGTATCTGTGTAAAGGGGGAATATATGTGGACTGAACTGCAGAAAGCAGAATAAGAGGGGGATAGCTAATCCAATCGAAGACTACGCTTCTGGCCACCTCCATCTTGCAGCAGTAGAAGAGAATAGATGGAAGTAACAAGTATCCTCGTATCTCGCAGCCTCCGTCTTGCAGCAGTAGAATAGAATAGATGGTAAGTTCACCAAGTAACAACGTATAGCATAACCTACTCGGCGATCCTCCCGCACATCACCCTGTGAGAGAGCAACCACCGAGTTATCTCTGGCACTGACAAGGGTGTGTTTTATTAAGTATCCGGTTCTAGTTGTCATGAGGTCGGAGTACAACTCCGGGTCGTCCTTTTACCGAGGGACACGGCTATTCGAATAGATTAACTTCCCTGCAGGGGTGCACCACATAACCCAGCACGCTTGATCCCATTTGGCCGGACACACTTTCCAGGGTCATGCCCGGCCTCGGAAGATCAACACGTCGCAGCCCTACCTAAGCACAGCAGAGAGGTCAGCACGCCGGTCTAAGTCCTAGGCGCGCAGGGGTCCGGGCCCATCGCCCAACGCACACCTGCACGTTGCGTACGCGGCCGGTGAGCAGACCTAGCAACCTCCATTACTAAGGAAGTTGCGTTACGCGGTCCAACCCGGCGCGCGCCGCTAAGTCGCTGACGTCAAAAAGGCTTCGGCTGATACCACGACGTCGAGTACCCATAACTATTCCCACGTAGCTGGTTAGTGCGTATAGACCAAATGGCCAGACTCAGATCAAATATCCAAACTCGTTAAGCGTGTTATTATGAAATAACCGCGGACAACGACCAGGGCCAGGCCACCTCTCGACTGGGTGTCTCAACCCGCCCCTGTCGCTCCGCCACAAAGATCCACTCGGGGGCCGTCAGGAACTCAGGCCCACCACTACCTGGATGGAGCCACCTGTCCTTTCAGCCCCCACATCGAATCACTTGCGGGTACTCAATGAGCCGACCCGACTTTAGTCACATCATGTGTCATGTAAAGTATGTATATAGTATATACCCGTGATCACCACCCGAGGTGATCACGGCCCGATAGTATAGCAGGGCAGACGGACAAGGATGTGGGGCCACTGATAGAATACTAGCATCCTATACTAAGCATTAGGATAACAGGTAAAGGTATCAACAGTGGTAGAAACAATGACAGGCTATGCATCGGAATAGGAGCAACCGAACAGTAACATGCTACACTACTCTAATGCAAGCAGTAGAGAGAAGAATAGGCGATATCTGGTGATCAAAAGGAGGGGCTTGCCTGGAAGCTCTGCAGGCGAAAGGAATCTTCGGAAGCGTAGCCGTAGTCGAACACCGAAGCATCAAGGGTCTCGGGGTTTATCACAGTATCGGAGTCTACCGAAAATAAGCAACGAAGGAGGAAACAAATAAATAACAGACCAAACAATAGCATCACAAAGCATAACATGGCAAAACGCGGTGCTACGTGTGACCTAACGCGGTGCTCGGTGATACAGGCGAAGAGGAATAACATCCGGGAAAGTATTCCCGGTGTTAGGCATTTCCGGGCAGATGAAACGGAGGGGAAAGTTGCACGTTCAGTATGATAGAGATGTGTGGCGGACGAACGGACCGCGTATTCGGATTCGTCTCGTCGTTCTGAGCAACTTTCATATATAAATTATTTTCATCCGAGTTACAGATTATTTTATATGATTTTCTAAAGTTTTAAACAATATTCTGAAATTAATATTAATTTTAAAAAAAGGGCTTATTGTGTCAGCATGACGTCATGCTGATGTCAGCAAGGTCAACAGTCAACTTTGACTGTTGACTAGTCAAAAGGGGCAGTGGGGCCCACGTGTCATGGACACATCAGTTAATTAAATAAAGTTTCAACTAATCTAGAGATTAAGCTAATTAATCTTAGTTAATTAAGTTAATTAACTGACTGTTTAATTAATTAACTAAGTAATTAATTATTTTATATATTATTATTTATTTATTTAAGAAAAAAAAGGCGTGGGGCCCTCTGGTCAGCGGGCCGGGGTGGCTTACTGGGCGATGGGCTAACGGGGCTACGGGCGCCCGTGCCCGAGACCAGCAGGGGCGACGGCCACGGCCACAGCTGCGGGCGAAGCCGCGCGGCGAGGTGGCGGGCGAGGCGGTCGCCGGCGGTGGCGAGGGGACGACGCGGGGCGACGCCGCGGTCGGGGTGGCAGGCGGCGCATGGGGCCCGCAGTGGGCGTCGACGGGCGTGCGAGGCACCGGCGGGCGCGGGGCGATGGCCAGCCGCCATGGCAGGGCGCCAGCGAGGCTCGGCCCGGCGCGGCCAGGGAGCGGCAGGCGCGAGCGGGGGCACACGCAGGCAGCCAAGGGTGTGGCCGGACGTGGCCAGGGGCGCGCGGGAGGGCGGACGGAGACGCGGTGAGCATGCGCGGGGAGCGGGGCTCCGTCCATGGCGGACATCGACGCGCGGGGGCATCTATGGCGTCGAATCGAAACGAGAAACAAGGGGGAAATGGAGGGGACAGATGAGAGGCTCACCATGGAGCTCGAAGATGTGGCCGGGGAGGCCGGAGCTGGACTGGAGCCATGGCAAATGACGTCAGACGCCGACGATGTACGACGAAGATGTGCTCGATGCCGAGCGTACAAGCCCTCCTAGCTCGAGCCCTTAGGCTAGGGCGAAGGAGAAGACGATGGAGGAGCTCGTGGACGTCTTGGCGCGACGAGGTGAGTCCGGTGGCCGCGGGATCGACAAGGCAGCGGCGACTATGGTCTCGGTTGCGGACGAAATCGAGAGGAGAAGAGGGGAACGAGAGGGATGGGCGTTAGGGTCTGCTAGGGGTCGCGGGCGTCGGACTTAACCGTCAGGAAGGGCTGCGGGATGGCCGGCACCTGGCCGGGCGCACCCATGGCCGTGGGATGGCCGCCACGGTTCCCTCGCTCCCACTGTAGCGATAGGTTAGGGATGCCCCTGCTGGGCTAGGCCGTTTTAGCCAAATGGGCCAAGGTGCTGAGCAGGTTTAGATCTTCTGTTTCTGTTTCTTTTTTTTCTATTTTCCCTTTTCGTTTCTTTTTTGTTTGTTTGTTTTGTTTTAACCTATTAGTTTCAGCTTATTTTACTTTTACAAAATATGAAACTAGCAGCTAAATTAATGTTTTTATTTAACATCTGCCATAGAATGTTAGACTACTAAATAAAATAGTTTAATATTTTATAATTTATAATAGGCAATTAACTAATTGTTTAAGCCACCGTTTTATTTATTTTAGGGTAATTAATCACATTCTAAAAATATTGGTTCACCAACATAATTACGTATGAATTATTTACCACATTCCAAACATATTAGTTTTGATAATTGAAAACTTTTATTGTGTGACTTTATCTTAAATTTGAATTTAAATCGGTTTGAATCTAAGCGGGATTTAGCAACGGTAAAAGCGATGACTAGGCACCGTTAATTTGGGGATTACTGTAGCTTAATTATCCGGGCGTTACAATGGGAATGAAGAAGGACATTGCCGAGTACATAGCCATATATGATGTATGCCAGAGAGTGAAGGCAGAACACCAGAAGGCAGCAGGACTACTACAGCTTATGCCGATACCCGAATGGAAGTGGGATAAACTTGGCATGGATTTTATCACCGGATTACCCAGGACCAGATCGGGATATGACTCAATCTGGGTAGTAGTGGATCGCTTGACCAAAGTAGCCCACTTTCTCCCCATGAAAACCACGTATACCAGTGCGAAGTTGGCCAAGATATACATGACCAGGATCGTATGTCTGCACGGAGTTCCGAGGACCATCGTATCAGATAGAGGAACACAGTTCACATCAAAGTTTTGGCATCAGCTACACCAAACTTTGGGAACCAGGCTAGAGTTTAGTACATCCTTTCACCCACAGACTGATGGACAGACCGAGAGAGTCAATCAGATTCTGGAGGACATGTTGAGAGCTTGTGTGCTAGATTATGGATCTAGTTAGGACGACAACTTGCCCTACGCAGAGTTCTCGTACAACAACGGTTACCAGGCCAGTTGCAGATGGCACCGTTCGAAGCATTGTATGGAAGGAGATGTCGAACGCCGTTGATGTGGGATGAAGTCGGAGACCGTCAGTTATTCAGACCGGATCTGATCAACGAGTCAGAAGAGAAGGTTAAGCTGATTCGAGATAGACTGAAGGTAGCTCAGTCTAGGCAGAAGAGTAATGCTGATTCAAAGCGCAAGGAAGTAGTATATGAAATCGGAGAGAGAGCATACCTGAGAGTGTCGCCTCTGTGAGGAGTTCAACATTTCGGAGTTAAGGGAAAGTTAGCCCCGAGATTTGTGGGACCATACCGTGTTTTGGAACGCATGGGAGAGGTTTCCTACAAGTTAAAACTACCCGAAGGATTGTCAGGAGTTCATGATGTGTTTCGCGTCTCCCATCTTAAGAAGTGCCATGCTGATATGGCCGATATTCCTTTGAGAGATACAGTGCCCCTGGAAGCAATTCAGCTGGATAGTGATCTGACTTACGAGGAGAAACCAGTCAAGATCCTTGAGTTTGCAAGCAGAGTTACCCGCAACAAGGTTATGAAGTTTTGCAAAGTTCAGTGGAGTCACCATACCGAAGATGAAGCCACCTGGGAACGAGAGGATGATCTACGCAAGGACCACCCACACCTATTTTCTAGCCAACCTGAATCTCGAGGGCGAGATTCATCTTAAGGGGGGTAGGTTTGTAACATCCCAAATTTTCAATTTGGAATGTTATATATAGGTCATCTTGCATATCATACTTATTTGCATTCGTATGCTGCGATCCTCGAAATTCTAAGCAACTCAAGGACCCACGAAGAGAGTTGGGGATTCTACCATTTTCGTATTTGAGTTTTCTCAAATACCGGTACGAGGATCACTTTGGTTTTAATTATTTTCTCTCTGAAAAATATTTCTAAATAAAATATATGAGCGGAGATAATATGACTTCTCCGGATAAAAGAAATATTGGAGGAAAAATATTAAAATCACTTTTGGTATTTTATTCGGATTTATTTGCAATATTTTTTTTTTGCATAGGAAAAATGCGCGTTTTTCAAAATTGAATTTAGGTCCAGGAAAAATGTTCACTTTGTCCTAAATATTATTAAAGGACGACGAAAAATTATTTCAGAATTTTTCGAGTCCCTTATTATTTTTTTCACCCGTTTTGCCGCGTCAGGACTATTTAGAAAGAAAAAGGGTCAACCGACCTAGTCGGGCCGTAACCGACTAGGACTCCCCCCACTGGCCCCTTTAATAGGCCGAGGCCCGAGCCGCCAGCCTACCCCAGTCGCGCCCCGCCAGCCAACCCTAGCCGTCGCCGCCGCCCACCTCGGGAAGCGCGCCGCCACCGCCGCTTTTTGCCGCCGCTCGCCACCACCGCCGCCGCCGCGTCGCTGTCCCGCCGCCCCGCCGGACCACCGCCGCCGCGCCGCCGTCCCACCACCTCGCTGGAGCGCCGCCGCGCCGGAGAAGCCGCCGCGGCCGAAGGTAGCCGCCGAACCGCCGCCGCCGCCGCCGGTTTTTTTAAAACCGATCGGGTTTTTTCGAAACCCTAGATCCATTTTATTATTATTAGATCGGTTCGGTTTTTCCGTCGGTTTAGTTAAGTAGCGGACGCTCATCCGTTCGTTCGTTTTAACAAACGCTTTTCGTCTTTTAGTAACAGACAGCGAACGTTCGTTCGTTAGCCTGTTCGTCCGTTTTTCTTTTTGAGGGTTTTTCCACGATTATTTGCGATCGTGATTTCTGCCCTGATCTTCTTTTTAGTTTTTCTCTTCGCTCGTAAGTCGGAATTAGGCGATTCAAGCGCCTAGATCTTCGTCTCAAAGCCCTCTTCCCGTTTAACCAACTGGAACTAGGTTTTGCTATAGTAAAATTTGACTTTAGTTCAATCTAGTAAACGGATCTTGTTTCTTTCGTAGTTTGAGTTTCGTTGCTCCGTTTGATTTGATTCTTTTTGCAAACCGGAGTTCTTCAGTTGAACTTTCTGGTTAGATCTTCTATTTGGAGTTTTACCTGTGCATCTTTGCTTGGTTGCTTATGTATGCTATTGTTTGCTCGCGACAGAATTCCCGGAGTGTGAAGCGTGCTACTACGAGTCCCTAGGTTTCGCGAATCATCAGCAAGGCAAGTAACACTTTGATCATACTCCTTATTACCCAGTTTTTACGCATTAGATCATGCCGTCACACATTGCATGAGTAGGATCTCTTAACTTGTGGGACTGGGAAGTAGATTGAGGTAGAACCTATTACCTGCATTATTTTCAAACCCTTGGGAGTTACTTCTACGTTATGCTTAGGTTGCTACGCTTTGCTCGTAGACATGGTTTGCGTTTGAGAGTATCCATGACAGATGTGAGATTGTTAATTAATGGTTCAACTTAAGGTGGCTACTTTAATACACATCTGGGTGGATTGGTTGCAGGGCACCTGGGGTTACCAGTGTTGTCCAAGGAGATCCCGGGGTTACCGTGTGATTATCCTATGAAATGCCACCTAGGCTCAAAGGGATCATAAAACTATTCATGCTAGAAACTTCCTTGTACAGCCACAATGCCATTATGGGCTCTGTCATAGTTTGAGTAAGTTGTGTGAGCTCTTCCGTGGTGGACTAGCAGATGTAGGGGAAAGTAGGTGTACCGGTCCACCTAGGGTAAAGAGTAAATGCTTCTGAAAGAGTGTGTCTCGGTCATCTGTTTCTCAAATACCATGCAGTGCGAGAAATCCAACGAAGGAGATCGAGTCTTGTGGGGAAAAGTGCACAAACCTCTGGAGAGTGAACAAACTAATCATGATTAGCCGTGTCCACAGTTATGGACATCTTGAGTATCTGGTACTTGAATTATTGGTTGATCTCATCACTTTAAAACTAATTTGCTGGGTTTTTAATGATGACTATTTTAATTGGGATTGAGTTGGAGGTACCTTCTCAATGATATTTCAACTACCATGATAGTTAAAATAATATTTATTCCTTTGTTGTAGGGGAAAATTGGCTTTATGCAAAAACTTTAGCCTTAGAGCCTCCACCATCCAAATATGCATATAATGTTAGCCTTTATTCTGTTACTTGCTCTACTGTGTTATCTTGCCAGCATATTCCATGTGCTGACCCGTTTCCGGGCTGCAACATATTATGTTGCAGTCTTTTCAGAAGAAGAGTTGTTCGTCATGCACTCAGCTATGTCGTTCGAGTTGATGGACTCACTTATGTTCCAAGCCTTCCGATGTTATTTTGTTAGATGGCCTTATGCCATATACCTTTGTAATAAGTTCTCTTTGGAGACATTCAATGTAATAAGTGTGTGATTGCCACTCTGTTATAAATCCTTCAAGTACTGTGTGTGTCAGCATTGCCGATGCAGGGATGACACAGAACATAGAGACTTCGGTCCATTCGGATCGTGGTCGCTACAGAACCATTGTCGCAGCTTTCTAGTCCGGTTCCACACGATGGAGACTCATCCAAGCTGAAGTGGCATAAATCAGTGATAGCGTGTCCCAGCAGGTCAATCATCCGGCGGTGCGCACTGAGGACACAACCATGCTTCATGAACGGCAAGCCTTCGGTGTCGTGCACGGAATGTGGCATCTGTTTCAAAATGAGGTAGTTGTCCCGAATGAAAATCGAGTACTATCCAAGACTGTTCCTTGGCACCCACATAGCATCATGGGGGTCAAACTCGGCATCGGTCATCAGGTACACGCGGCATCTCAGATCTGGACACATGGTGACGTACATGGTCAAGGTCCATGCATAATAATGTTGTGCTCAAATATGGCGGTCAGCAATATTGTGCAGCAAATAGTACCACTCCCGTATAGAGGAAGTAAAATAACCAGCTTATTCTATATAGCCACTCTTAGCTACGTGGATGAGATAGTAAGACATGGAAAACCAAAAATGGTAGGAACCAATGGGTTCAAGTGTTCAAGGGCCTAGCTAGCTATACGCGTCCTCCAAGGTAAAAAGTACTAGTACTAGTAAGTAGTACTATAATGAAAGAGAAGGCGAAATGGTTAAAAAATCTAATACTAAAATGTAGTACTATTACAGTAAACATGTCACAGTAAAGAAAAGAAAATAACTAACAAGTACCCCCTCCATTTTTATACATAAGGCCACAAACTCAAATTACAGGTACCAAGATAAAAATTAATGTGTGCTTCACAAGTCAATTTATTTTCTTGGCTACCGGGGTAATTAATAGGGTGCATGCATATTATAGGAAACTAAGTGGCCGTAAGGGAAGAAGTAGGTGATCATGTCATTATCATCCAATACATGCATGCTAGTAATTAAACGATGGGTAACTAGTACGAGGAAACTTCATTAATATTTTTCTCGATTACTGTGATTGGCCTTGTATAGATGCACAATGTATTATTTATAGTTGTCTTGAAAAAACGGAGGGAGTACTACTACTCTAACACACAACAATGAGAAAATGGAATACCTGGGTATATGGTGACGGTCCGACCGTGGTAGATCATGTCACCATGTTGCACATCAGTGGTACCAGGGGTAACGACCGCTAAGATAGTTGATACCAATATGCCAAATTCAGCTACAAGGTTCCAGGTTAGACAAAATTGCGGATGCAAATGCACATCCGGGATCGGCGATCTTATTTTGATCGAGGGATGACCGGTCCCTGTGAAATAATGGAGTACCGTTAGGGATGCAAATGATGGTTTGTGCATTTTGTTTGTAATCTCCTGTACAGTAGGATGGCAACCAGATGAAACAAGTCCCCTGGCTTGTCAACGCGAAGATGCGGCTTACATGGCACACGGCATCTTCAAACAGGTAGGGGTACAACTTTGCCGTGGCTAACATGTCCCAGCCTCTGTCGTTACTGCCTCTTGTATTGATGGCAATCCTTATGTCGAACACCGTGATGAGATAGTGATCGTCGTAGGCGTTTTGCTTTGTCGTCGGGTCCGCAATTGCTATCTTCTTCAATTACATGCAGGCATCATCATACATATTTATGCCCAGCCAGTCTGGAAGACCGGTCCAAATGGTGGAGAAGGGGTCTATGGGAACGGCCGCGCTGCTGTGGATGTTGTGCAAAATGATGGTGGTATTCAGCCGGAGGTATGCAAGCCAATCTTGGTTGGCACCAACCCAGACCTATATATAAGATGGTGGGCAGCGGAGAAATTACGGGATGGAATAACTAAGTACAGTACTATTTTTAGAATATACACTACAACATCAATCTCCATGACTGACCTGCTCATCGGACAAAATCCGACTACCTCTCCACGTTGGCAACTCTAGCGGAGACAACGAGCAACCCTGGCCAGGGAGCAGTGGACTGTTTGATGTATTGTCCCATAGAATAACTTTCAACTCGAGGACACATGGAAGACCAACAAGCATGGCCTTTTCCCAAGCATGTTTAAGCATCATCTTAAAATAGTTGGTGCATGAAGCACCGAGTCTAGCGGCGGTGACGAAGTCAGAGCGGCGTGCGATTTCTCCCAGAGGATCGTCATCCAAGGTCTCCCAGCTCCGATGAGGAGGAGAATCACATGGTGAATCCATGGGAGCAGCGAGGAACTGCCTTGGTATCTTCGGGAGAAGGGGAATTGGCGAGGAGGAGATAAGAGCGTAACCGAAAGGCCTCGTCCCTTCGTTAAGGAAGTTATGCGGGCACGCATAGTGGTATTGCCTAGTGCCTTGTGATGGTGATGTTATTATTTACTACATTGTACTATAGCAGTAGTAGTACTACTTTCTCAACTAGTAGTGTGATGTATTGTACTTCTATAGTGCACCAGTTTTGAACTCTTGAATCTCAAGGCCAAGGAGCAACAGTTGAAAGTGGAGGGTACTACTGTTCCCTAGAACCATCATTGTAATATCAATGCAGGGAAAGTACACATGTGTAGCGCGTACTCTCCATGCTCTATTCAAGTGCGTAGCAGGCCTACTCAGCCGCTCCTCTCACGCACACACTAACAACCTATTTATCAGTGATGGTTACTGCGGGGGCAGAACATTTGAGTTCTTTCATACGTGAGACTAGGCTTTTTGCTTCCATTTGTGGAGGTGTAATGGATCTCGTCGAACTTTGTTAGTTCCATCTTTACGAGTGAGATGAGGCAAAGCTTTTGCCTCCATTTCAAAAAAAAATTGTCAAGAGGAATTTTTTTATAGTTTAGAGCCGATAATGCAGCAAAGTCCATGCGTGCAACGCCAGAAGCTACAGAGTAGTACTAGCACTTTATGTACAGAGCCATATTGCACAGTTCCCAATGCCACACCAGACTTTTCCGGCTCCTCGGGCTTAATTGGGAGGCACTAGTTTAAATATGGTAGGTTATGAGGAAGTTGCAAGCGAGGTGTAGCTAGGGCGATCACGCAGGCGAGAAACTTTGCATGGTTTGAAATGATATATAGGAGTGCTACTCTAGTAGGCGAGCAACGAGATGATGGGAGGGAAAACTGGTTCACGTGGTAGGGCTATCCAGTGCACCCAGATTGTGGTGCGACAGTCCATTCAACTTCAAAAAAGGCCGTCGTTCGTTTGGCCGGGATCGAACCCACAAAACGAGCTATAAACTCCCGCGACCACTAGTAGTACTTGTTGGAGTACAACCCAACCTAGAATCGGCTTTCGTCGCTAGTACATTATTCGTTCCAAGAAACCACTACCAAGAAACTTCCACTTACTAACCAGCCGTACCATGAAACCACTACTCTACAAAAATTAGCAAATACATACCGAAATTTTCTTAATCTGTCGCAATAAACTACCAAGTATCGTTATAGGCACATTTGAACCCATGTCTCTCCTTAAGTCAGCGCCTTCTATTTGACCAGCAAGTTACGTGTTATGACTTGTGGGACCTACATGTCAGTCTGGACAAAAATCCCCGAGTGACCTCCTACCTCCGGCCCGTCTACCTAGTCACCCTCGGCCATGGGACGCAGCTACCGCCGTCAGCAGAAGGCGAGGTCAAAAGAGTCGGTGGCTTGGAGCCCATCTTGCGGCAGCCCGAATGACAACTCCGTCCGGCGCTCGCGGCCGCTAGCTAGCCAAGCTAGCACACACCCTGCTGGAGGCATCCAGCCGCTTGTCTGCAAGGTTTGGTAGCTAGGTTGGCACGGCGGTACAGCAGCTTGCTCGCGCATGCCGCGCTAAGCCCAGCCATCTAGCTCAAGCGAAGGCCAGCACGGCGGCTTGCTCGCGCGTGAGCCATGCTCGGGCCAGGCAGCCAACCCGTGCGGAGGCCAGCGCGGCGTCCGACATATACGGCGGAGCGGTGGTCAACTCACTCATCACCGACGCCATTGACGAACACGCATAAGAACAGTTTGAAGTAATGTTCAAGAAAAATAATGATTGGAGGAGGAAGAACATGATAGAAAGTCATATGTGGGCCCTTGTGTCAACGGTCAAACAAAATGTGTTGGTTTAAGCTGCCTCGGCAACACGAACGTGTGGGCCAACCCTGTCATAAACAGGTTTAAACGAGCCTAATCGGCACTATGTAGTACTTTTTTGGCGCAGATTAAGAAATGTTGGGTTTGTTTTTGCTATTTTTTGTACAATAGTTTCTTCCTAGGGCTGGTTGAAAGTGGTAGTTTTTTGTCAACTACTCTACATACTATAAGTAGGAGTGAAAGTTAAGCTTTGGAACGAAGCCGTGTATCCGACCACTATGCCAGATTGTTCCACATGCTTCCTTTTCTAATTGCTCAATAATGAGGTTGTGGGAGATAAGGATGAATGAGGGAAGGCCTTGTATGCAAATGTGGAGAGAGGTGCGGGTATCTTTTACTTTAATTTCTACCTGTCGGATATAGATTGGACGGCATATATTGCAAGATGGCAGGCATACCATCATCACCAACTCGGTTTTTTCATAAGAAGAGATATAAGTATGGAGATGCAAATGTATTATCAATACTTGTTTCCATAAACTTGGATCTACATTCAATTCAATGGCTGAGCATGTGGGGCCTTAGCACGATGACTTCTCGGCTGTGTAAAACAAAGATTTTCTCGTCGCCGATAAGGAGGGGTGATGGCGGCGTGCTTTCGGCTCTCTCTAGTCCTAGTAGTCATACTAGGCGGTCTACGGATGTGTAGATTTTTTCTTTTCACGTCTAGTGTTCGTCGTACTGCCATGACTGTTGATGAATAGACGGTAAGTTATTCACGAGAAAACCTTTTGGTTGAGTGTGTGTGCGAGAGAGAGACAGCACGTGCGTGTGTGATATGTGTAGAGACTGAGGCAATGATAAGAGATTATTTGTGTCTCTATGTGTGGAGCATAGAGAGAGACATGTGCATGGGGCTTTGTGTTTAGTAACATGGAGACACATAGACATAATCAGAGAGTGAGTGTGTGAGATACACATGCGGAGATGGGGAGAGATGTGTGAGTTAGAGAAATTGAGATTTCTGGTGTGAGAGCTAGATAGAGAGGGGGATATATACATATATACCTAGAGCTAGAGACAATATGCAAAGGGTGTGTATCTTAAAAGAAGGATCTAGGTAGTTGGGTGTTTGTGCGTGTTTATGTGTGTTTGTGCGTGCGTGTCTATGTGAGAGGGAGTGTGTGTATGTGGACAAGAGAGACCACTAATGATGTAAACCTAGTAGGGTAGGGGGAATGTGTCAAATATGTGTCAAATAGAGAGAAAGGCATGTTTAGTAGTGGGATAACATGGGTGCGAGCGGGGAGCAGACTATTTGGAAGAGACATCGAGTGTGTGCGGGGGAGGGGTGTGAGAGCGAGAGACAGAGCTAGCAAGGGACAGAGATGAAGAGAGGGGGAGAGAGAGGGGTCGTCTGTGTGTGGAAGTGGCGTATAGATAGGAAGACAATGTTGATGTTGTTCGAAAGTGGCCTATGTAGGGAGGCGCAAGGGAAATGAGTCATCGTGTTTGTGATAGAGACATCATGAGAGATCTAGAATAGATGGTGTAGAGATCAACGCGCGAGATTGAGAACGATGATACATTAGGAAGCTATGGAAAGAGTCACGACATATATTTATATAGGGAAGGAACTGGGTCGGGTCGACATGTGGGAGAGATAGAAAGAGGAGAGTGGTGCACAACGAGACAAAGGGTGCTTGTTTGCAGTGGGGGTGGTGAGTGAGGTGAGTGTGCAAGAACCACATAACTAGGGAGACCGATGTTTGGGGGCAACGTTTTGCGTGTATGGGCAAGATACACTCTATATATTGTGTGTAGTTGGGAAAGAGACATGCCGGGAGACCTAGAGAGTGTGGGAAGAGATGTGTGCATGCCCGAGGGACAAAGTGAAAGAGACCTATACACTGCACGAAATATGTCAACTTGCGACCATCACTATTGGTCACTGAATGGTCATTGTTTTTCATTTATGACCTCTTTGTGACAAAAAACAGATGGTCAAAAGCTGACTGTCTTTAATGGAAATTAATAACCTTCTTTCTAATAAGGTCAATGAAGGCAACAATCAAAATAAAAGGTCGTTGATCCTACGAGCAATTGTTACGGTAGTTGGTTGTCTGCCCAGGCCCGTCGGATCTGACGTGGCAAGCTGACGTGGAAAAATTGCGATCAAATGAAAAGATCGTTGACAAGAATTAGCCCGGTCCAATTAGGTGTCTATATGGGACAATTCCATTAATTCAGGAATTTATATTATTTTTTCCTGCCAATTGGTCAGCTACATGGGCCAAGCCCAAGTATTTTGCCTTTTTATTTTTCTTATTTTCGCCCTCAACCCTTTTATAGTCCATTTCTATTTTGGGCCTCAGCCTTTTCACAATCCATCTACTTTTTGGGTCTTGGTCTTTTCAATAAGTTTGTCCCACTGGTCATCTTTCTATTTCTCACACTTTCACAATAAAACAAATGAAAAATATTTCAAATCACAAGAGAACATACGAAACTGTTGAAATGATAGCAAAAATTAGCACAAAATATGTTGACTACTGTACAATATACAAAATTATTGTATTTACTTAGTGTTCATACAACCAGATATGCTGGCCACTGTACAACATAACTAGTACTCCCTCCGTTCGAAAATACTTGTCATCGAAATAGACAAAAAGGGATGTATCTAGAACTAAAATACATCTAGATACATCCCCTTTTATTCATTTTGATGACAAGTATTGCCGGACGGAGGGAGTACTACATTATAACTAGCTACTCTTTACTTTGTCGAGCTTCCAGCTTCTACAAATTTCTTCAGCCTGGAGCTCCTGTAAAAGAGAGAGGTAACGCCACACTTTTAGAGCTTGATCAAGGCACGAAAGTTTTTTAGGTTGGGCATGAAAGTCATGCTGCAGCAATCACATAGAAGCATAATTATAAGCACAAATACATCTACCATCTCAGTTCAAGCAAATGATCTAGTAGCAAAGCATAAAAAAGAAAGGAGCACATGGCACGAATGTTTGCAACATCTCAGTTGATGACTTCAAATAGGAATAATGTATACAAGTATATTACAAAAATATGAGAAACTATCACTGTACAGAAATGGTATCGTAGAATTATATAGCTAACTCAATGATAGATTGATGTTTTACTCAAGGTATGGAACTCAAAGAAGTTTTCTGATTTATCACGAGCATCGTGCATTTTAACTTCAATAACTGTAGAAATTAGATAGTATGCAGGCAATATTTTGAAGATCAAAACAGATGAAGCTAGCAACATAAGGTAACCAGAAGTCAAATTGTATCTACTCATATTTTGTGTGTCCAAGTAGGTACCGGTGGAAGGGAGTACCTGCATGTAGGGCGTGAGGAGGAAGGTCTAGAGTGCCCACCTGAATTGGAGCTGCAGTAACCATGCAGGCAAGCATCACCCGATACTTGGACGCACCAAAAAGAAGACCATGTCCTCAACAATAGCCATGTGCACCTGCATCAACAAGAGGCACCAAAACCGAGAAATGAGAACAAACTTTACATCAAATAGAAGTCTAAAAAATAAGTATGTTGCCTCGCATAGCTCAAGAAACCATATAATGTGTAAGCATACATTTGCAAAAATGGAGCTAGGTCCTCTCTAGTGTTTGTAGTCAGCTCACACGATATACATCACATTTGTTCATCTTATATAATAGAAAATGGAGCTAGGTTCTCTCCAGGATTATAGCATTTGTACAGTAATCATGTAATATGGTACTATCTTTGCTTAGTCAGTTGCAGATAGCACCATAATGTCCATAAAGTCATAATATCATGTAATTGTTGAATGACTCATCAGTGTATCTTAATTAACAGAAAATTATAATCCTATAGTTTACTGAAAAAGAATAGAGTAAGAGAGGACACTGCTGCACAAGCACAAGCACAAGCACAAGTTAATTCTAATTACTCCAAACACAAATGGTTTCAGTTAATTTTAAGCTACCCCATTTAAGCTACTGGAATGTTCATTTCATGCCTAATGGTGATATTTACTCTGTAGCAACACTAATATAGGATATCATTTTATCAATTCAGAACTGGGATGGTCATTTTTATTCTGCAGCTACTCCTTTTTATTCAGTTAATTTTATCATCTACATTAACATACTCCGAACTGAACAAGGCACTAAATTTACATTCAGAAAGTGATGTTGCGTGGATAAGCGAGGATGTACCATGCATGCAGGCTTGAGGATGTTGTGGCTGTGGTTTGTCCATCTGGCTGACACCAGCTCCCCAACCTTATCACCCTGCTGAAGAATAATCCAAAATCAGCTTCTACCCCAACCTGACGGAGTAATTTCATCCATTTATCAACAATTGCAGAGATTAGAACTGCAATTTGCAGTGAATCCAAGATTGGGACTACAATTTCATCCCTAGCAAATATATGTTTCCTGATTATTATTCATTTCCAAATGCAGGAATCCATCCTGGTGACCCAGCTTGTCCGATATATTGCTGCTGTTATGCATGACTTCACATAATCTGGGTATGCTACTATACTTGGCACTTTCTATTTATTATACTACAAATGAGGTTATGAAATTGTTTAAATCAGTCACTTTTTATTCCTAAATTACTATTGGAACAATAAGTTGCTTGACAGTTTTACCGAAAGCTTCACAATGCCATTTGATGTAACTTGTTTCTATTAACAAGAATTCAAATATGAAATATAACTTCAATGTCCGTTGATTTCGTCACTTAATTGTGAAACACAACAATCATTTAGGTAATTGCAGAGAATCAGTGAAACAATAATCAAGAAAACAATAATATAAGAGTGTCACAGCAACATTAATATACAAGTGTTATAACGCTCACACAATTAAGAATCAATAACTTGTTTCTGTTAACTACGTAGCAACATTAATATACAAGTGTCACATCAACATCCTCCATCCAACTTGCATGGAATCAATAAAATAATCAGTCGTGGACACATCCGATTCACTGCAGGTGGGCGAATCAGAGTTCCCTACAGCGAAATCACCGAAATGGGGCCGCCAGCCCGCTCGAGACGGCACACGGACGGGCAATCAGAAGGAGCGATCGGGACCAAGCAATTTACAGATCTGAAGGGGGCGGGATCAGGGTGCACACATGCGCGATACCTTGGGGGTAATGCGGCAGCTGGTGCTGGGGCGGAGGGCTTGTCGGGGTCATTGTCGTCATCTCCTCACGCACGGGCGCGTCGGCCGTCGTGGTTCCGGCGACCTCGGATGGAGAGGAGGGTGTTGACGTCCTCGGAGCGGAAGTAGATGAGGCCGAGGGAGCGGAGACCAGTGGTGGGGTCGGAGACGAGCACAGACTCGTTGCTGGAGTTGCAGACGGTGAAGACAGGCATGCCGGTCTGCACGCACGCGACCTCGTCGGGTCAGAGCGCGAGGGACTGGGCGGCGCCAGTGGGCCCCGGCGGGCACTCCACGGCGAGCGTGGGGCGCGGGGCGGTGAAGCGAGAGGCGAGGTTGGAGAGGTAGTGTTGGAGGAAGTAGGAGGCGGGGAAGGGGAGGACGTGCGGCCGCGGCGGCGATCTGAATTGGGGCAGAGGATGAGAGGGGATCGATGGGAGTTAGGGTAGGGAGAGATGGTGAGGGGAGTGAGGGACGAGGTCGGCGGCGGTGGGTTAGGAGGACAGCGAGGACGTCGGTGGGTGGGAGCGGCGGGGAGAGGACTGGATCGGGAGGGGGCCGCGGACGGGGAGGAGATGGCTGCGGCGACGAGGAGATAGTGACCAGGGGAGGAGGGGTGC
>LR738712.1:205014884-205046630 GCA_902687465.1 Secale cereale
AGGAGGGGTGCGATGGGGGGATGGGACGAGGGGATCTGACCTAGGGTTTGGGCTGCGGGTGGGGGTGTCTCTTTTTCCTGTAGATAGATGTGTTAGAAGGAAGAGAGGGGTTGTTGTATTCCTTGAGCCTCGTGGGCATATATATATATATAGGAATACAATGATTTACTTGGAGTACAAGACAAGTCAGAACAAATCCTAGTCTATCTCTTCTTTCCTAATAAACATTATACTCAACATCCCCCCGCAGTCACAACGGTAGCGACGCAGACGGTGAGACTGGAGAAGAATCCGAAGGCAAGCCGAGGAACACCCCCACAGTCGTAACGGTCGTTGCATCGCGGAAGTCGTGGTTGGAGTGGAAGCCAACAAGGTTTCTCAAGCAAGACGGTAGCCCTTTGTGCCGTTTGTCGAGGTAGCCGAGAGCGTAGGTGGTGTAGCCGTAGTCGGAGTAGCCGTGCGAAGAACGTCGTGGTCGATGTCGAGTCGGGCTAGCCGGTGTCAAGAAAGTCGCCGTAGAGCCGCGGGCGCAAGGATGCATCGAGTTAGTATGGGCGCTGTGGTGTCGATGTAGTGGTGCGCCGGGAAGAAGATGTTGTTGACGACGCGTCGCGGCGGGTTTGCCAAACCCGGGGACACATCGTAGACGAAGGCACGCACCGGTGTTGCCAGCACCGGGCATGCGTAGACGGACGAAGACGTAGTTGACGAAGCGCCGGTCAGGCTTGCCAGGCCGGGGACACGTCGTGGATGAAGGCACGCATCGGTGTTGCCAGCACCGGTGTGAGAACCCGGAATTAGCTTCCAGACCCTCCTGTGTATATTTGTCAACCCCAGGATCATTGTTGACAACACAGCGAAATGATATCATTGCACAATACGTAAAAGTATTACAAGTAGTATATTTGTCACAAGACATACCTAGCGAATTGTCTCATGACATTTACAATCAGAAAAACAGCGGAAAGTACAATGCGTAGCGACTCCATCTCAGCCACAGGCAGTCGATGTAGTCCATGAGACCTCACTCCTACGGGTCGCCATTGTTGTCGTAGTCATCACCTTTGTCTTCATGAAACTCTGTTGTCAACAAAATTATTGCCATGAGTACATTACGTACTCAACATGCCTCCCACGGAAAAGGTCCTAACAACTACATGTGGCTTCAAAGGATGGCTGTATGGCTCATTTGCATAAAAGCTAATTTTGTTTGAAAAAATATAGCAGTTCGATAATAGTAGTTTTAGATGAAAACATGTTTGTCTCCAGAATAACTTTCATCAAAGTGAGGATCCTCGATCAACTCACACTCTTCACAGGTTCCAAGAATAGGGGAAAGAGGGAATAAAAAAGACAGGTCCTGTATGTCAAGAAAGATTCATGTGCCGTCCATGACCGTGGACACGGCTATTCGAATAGTTTTACACTCTGCAGAGGTTGTACACTTTACCCACACGACACAATCCCGACTTGTTGCCACTAGCCGTCACTAGCGTAGTACACCATTTGATATACCGGCAGGGAGATTGTGACGAGGTCTTTCATTAGACCAAACTTAATGTGCCAAGCCCACTAGGTTTCAACACGGAAGTAACCGCAGTTCACAGTCCGAGCCCCCTTTTGTGCCGAGGACACTCCTTGCAAGGCAGCTATCCCATCTGCGGTACGGCGATGACGACAATAAGAGTGAGCTACCTAATTAACCAAGCTAGTGCCCATATAGCATGTGGCTGTACTGTTATCACAATCTTCAAATCCAAGACTTATTAGGCCTCATGCGGCACGGACGACTGATTGCCCCCTTCAACTCGTGAAGGGCGGCCAATCGCTCCTTCAATCCTTGATTCAGCTGTCGCCCGCGCCAGTATTCAGATGGTAAGTTTCACCCAGAGTAGAAGAGAGTAGAGAAGATCAACAAGGTCAACCGACCTAGCTCAGCGAGCTCATCGACAAGTTCGAAGTGTCAATGATCCGAAGATCATTCAAATAAGGACCTATAGAATAATAAGCATGGCTAAGCATTTCTACTCTACCGGAATAATATATAATTCTACTCAGGTGTCAAGTGAATAGGCGACAAGCGGATCAAGGCATGTGTCAATCGACACGCTAGCTACGAGATTTAAAAGCATGCATATAGTAACTATAAAACTCAATGCAATTTTGTAAACATAGGATAAGTATGATCAAAGAAGGAGGCATGCCTTCGTTGTTGAGTCCTTCTTCGGTAACCTGATTCTGTCCATATCTGACATCGTCGTCACTCCCTACTCGTCGTAACGATATCAAATGAAAATCAAGTAAATACCAAAGTAAAAGTAAATCCAAATAACATCCAAAACAATTTAAAAGTAGATGGATAGCAAGATATTGATCAGATGGAAATTCAAAATGAGGTAGCATGATCGGGTGGTGAGGGAGATGATTCAATGAAATGACATGGTTCGGTTGACATGACTAAAGAAGGCTTAGCGATCAAGACTAACGTTCTAGTATGAACTGTTCTACTAAGCAATAGTAGTGGACTCTACACATATGAGCTAATGTATAGGAAACTACTACATAACAAAGGCAATTGCATCAACACATATGAAAAGAAACCATCATATGCATTTAACTACACAATCACAACAGGACATGATAAAGGTAAAAGTTAACCACAAGTAAATATTTAAATATAATCCAAATATTTATAATGGTCAATAGTAGTCAAACATATACATCAACTATAATAACTTAAAAGACAATAGTTCATAAGGCAAACAAACAACCATTAGAAATCATACTAGTAAGCAATGAAACATCATACAACAACATGAATTTAGTTGGATCTAGATTCTATCCTAAAGCAAAACTAAAGAAAATAGGATCAACTTCATTATATCAAACCAATACTATGGCCACACAATTTAACAAGAGGACACATATTACACATGGTATGTGAATGATAAGTTATAAATATGTATTGACTAATATCACAAGCATCAAGCATAAAGTGACCATGGCAATATACTACACTAGGACATGCTCTTTATGATAATAAATAACAAATGTCTAATTAACCACTACCAACAACATTATCGGCACATGATTGTAACAACATGGCAAACTACGCACACTTGGCATATGAGAAAGACACAACTCAACTAACGAATGGTAAACTATCCAAACCATGTGATGAACTAATGAAACAAGTATTAAACACTCATAATACTAACATGATACAGAGGTAACATCTATAAGAAAGAACTGAACTAGGCAACTGTAATACACCAAACATCATAAAGCATGAAAGATGTCAAAGCATAGAATAACGCATTAGCGAGGTAAACAATGTAATGTCTAAACATGGATGATCGAGATACCACACTAGGCTACCAATAGAATACCGTAACTATGAGATAACTAACATCGTGATCAAGTAGGGTAGTAGCACGCAACCCTGCACACTATTTATGACATGAAAGAACATGGAAGCATGGCATTATCACACAACACTATCATGCTTGTTATAAAATATAACCACACCGAGAAAGCAAAATAAGCATGTAGGTATGTAATACTAGATAATGGCATCAACCAATGAACATGTATTCTACCAGAACGATTAGCAAGATGATATGCATTTCTATCTAGTATAACTTACTATTGTAATGACAATGATACACAACTAGAAATGATCTATAACATGAACTGATACAACACACTATGTAATCTAGTTATACAAGCATAACAACATGGCATATTGATTAATCAACAACCTACTACGATATATATCTACCAAGTAAAGTCTAATCACATGTATGAACATAAGGTACAAACTACCAATGATACAACACATTATAGGCATACAACCAAATATGTATTTTACTTTGAGTAAGTACCAACATGGCTCGTCAATCAACTAAGCATGCTTAGGTACCATCCTAGGTGAATGAAACAACTTGGATAAATAACAAGAAGCAATAGACTAGGTTATATGCAACAAGCATGACCTATATGTAGCAATAAAAAGAACATGCGACATGGGCGAAAATATATATGTAAACCATATCTAAGATGTCACCATGCTAAACAAAATTAAATAGTCAAGATATGAAATATTTCATTATTCAAAAAACAAAGTAAAGCCTATAATAATCCTACGAAATTATAAGCACGGCGAATGTTTACCAAATATTCTACACATGCAATATAGGGCTACACGCTACACAAAAATAATATCTGCGACAACGTACAAATACAATATAATATAAATAAATAGATAAATAAAATCCTCACGACAAATCCAATCAATGATATCTATCTTAGAATTATGAAATAAATAGGAGCGACTCCTAGGCATATAATAAATAATATAAAAATATCATACTAACATAAAAGTTCACCGATCAACTACTATGCGTGTTAATAAATCACAAGAACTAATATGAAACAAAAGCCTAACACACTACTAAAGTTTGGCATGAACTATATACATGCAATCATACAAAACTATGTTAAAATCTATAGACATGTCTAGCACAAGACAAACAATACAAAAAAATATTATCAACTTATGACATCAAAAATTATAGTCGTACAAATATATATTTAATAAGTCATTTGTCATACGCAACAATTTGAGACCAATAGGATGCTCTCCTAGGCATATCGCAAACATATGAACAATAACATATTATTACAAAAGTTACCGATGAACATACCCTATTTAATCTTGGTCAAGAACGAATATAACAAAAGTTATACTAAAATTCTATTGATGAAACCAGCGAGCTAACTCCACCATGGGTTACTATGGGCATGAGAAACAAATCATACGTTGACGACAAGATCATCCGAAGAACTAAAAAGTACGCGGACATGTCGATGGCATCCGTTCGTGCATAGACGCGAGCAACGACAGAGATAGGATGAATGATGATGTCTACAGGATAGAGTAGATGATGTGGAGTACGAGTGCAAAAGTAATTGGACAGAAACTCACCGAGCGCGACAAATCAATCCGACGAACTCGATGAACAGTGTACGCGGACATGCAGAATTCTTCGTGTGTGGTTGACGAATCGTGTTCTTTCTTCTCTGAATGGATTCGAGGCATGGAGAGGAATTTTCTGGCGCAAGGATACGGATGGAGATGCTTGGAGTCACCGAGATCGAGCGCTTGCGTCCATGGAGCAGCAGCAGTTCTTGGAGGATTCTTGCAAGAATTATGAAGGGCTAGGGCAGGAGTTGCAAGAGGATTGGAAGAAGAGGTGGATGCGCACATCTAGATAACTTCAGTTTTGGAAATGGTTAGAGATCAAGGGATTTAGAGGAGGAGGAGCAGAATCATGGGTGTTCATTTCCTCTTCCGTTGATGAACGTACAGAGGAATAGGAAGGAGAAGAGGCTTCGCTTGGTGGGAGATGGGCCAGTTTATTTATCTTCAGTTTTGGAAACAGTAGAAATTAAAGGAAGAAAGAGGAGGGGTTTCCATGGCTGTACGTTTCTAGTCTCTGTAGATTGTGAACGTAGGCAGGAAGGAGCCGAGGCGCTAGCTTGATGGAGAGATGGGCCAATTTGTCCAGCCCATGAGGAAGCAAGGGAAGAAGGGAAACAAAAAAAATAGGGACTGGTTGGGCTGCGGCCCAGGAAGGGAAGAAAGAACACAAAATAAAACAAAAGAGACATATGAGCTTGGTCCATTTGGTTGGAGGAAAAAACAAAAAGAAGAGATGACTTGGGCTGCACCCATTAGAAAGAGATATAGAAAATGAGCATAAAAGTGAGATATGGAATTGGCCATTTGGTGGTCAAAAAAAATAAGATACTCACACAAAAGAGAGATATGGATTAAGGCTTGAAAATTCTGTCCGGAGTTTGATAGAAGGAGAATAAGTGGAGTCCCTTTTTAGGAAACCCAAAAATGAATAACGCTCAATAAACTCCAAATGAATATCCAAACCACCAAAAAAATCAAAGGCGCACATTTTAATATGCCGAAGAAAATAAAGTCCGACTAAAAGAGAAGTAAACTCAAATTTTAATTTTGGTTGGCATTAGTTCAAATTAAATCTTCCAAATTATAAAACTCCAATTTAAGCTTTGTTAACAAATAAAACAAATGAAATTTTCTCGCCCTGATTTTTGAAAAAAAAATTAAACATTCTGAGAATCGGGATGTTACAACCGGGCATGCATAGACGAGGGACCTGCACGAGCTGTACACCATGTCGGAGAAGTCGGAGGGGCCAGCAGAGAAGAACTCGACGACGATTGCAGCGTCCATCGGCGCGGGGCCGATGTCACCAACGGTGGTCGGAGTAGACGAAGTGGTCGGGGTAGATGACGGCGACGCTGGCGACGGGCTGGTGCTTGGACGAAGACGAAGGGGGTGGACGGGCACCGGCGGCGGCTACGAAGGTAGCGACGGCGAAGGCCAAAGGAGAGCGGCGCCGGCGGCGGCGACGGCTAGGATAGGAGTGCGGCGGTGGTGCTTGAAGTAGGGAAGAACCCTGACAGCGTGACGAAGACCGGCGTGGACGATGGCGTTCCCGCGCCAAGGAAGACGGCGCAACGTATACCACGGGAGGTCGACGCGCGGTGACGGCAGAGTGGACCGCAGGCTGTGACGCTACGGCTCGAAGGGGCGACGCAGCGGCGGCAGGCGGGTCGGGGCGACGGCGGGAAGACCTCGGGGCGGCGGCGGGGACAGCGGGCCGTGACGCTGCGGCCCGAAGGGGCGACGCAACGGCGGTTAGCGAGTCGGTGCAACCGGGGGGCGGTCTCGGGGCGGCGGCGGGGACTGCGCATCGCAGCACTACGGCCCGAAGGGGCGACACAGCGGCGAAGCACGAGTCGATGCAACTGCGAGGAGAACCACGGGGGCGGCGACGCTGCGGCCCGACGGGGCGACGCAGCGGCAACCCCATGCTCGATCGGCGGAGAGGCGCGCAGTACTCGGGACGATCTTCACGGGACCTGCGGAGGCGCGTGTGACCAACGGGCCAGGTCGATCGCGCGGCGTAGATGAGGCGGATCGCGGCGGCGAACGGGTGATCAAGCCGATCGCGCGCGAGGTCGGGGACGCCGCTCGGTGGATGAGGCCGGCGACGACGGACGGCGTGGGACATCGTGTGACCGGCACCCGGGCTGCCAAGCAGCGCCGGCACCTGGGCAGCAAGGCCCGAGCTACCAACGTAGTAGCGGCACCCGAGCTGAGACAGTCGACGAGCCTGACGCCGCCGGAGACGAGGCCGGCGAGGTAGACCGCCGAGCCGCCGTGCAGACGCGGCTGAGGCGGGTGACGTGGATCGATGAGCGAGCCGGCGTGCGAGCGACGGCTATGATTGGCCGTCGCATGGCGCGAGGCCGCCGGGTCGGGGCGATGCAGGTGTTCCGGTCGAAGCAGGGCGGTGACGATCGGCGCAAGGCGACGGGCGGACCGACGCGCGGACGACGGCTGGCCCGGACGGGCCGCCTCGACGCGTGTGGCCGCTGGGTCGGAGGAGAGGCCGGATGGTCCTGCTGGGGTCGGAGTAGAGGCGCATGTGATCAACGGCGGCGGCGGGCGACACAAACCGATCAAGAGTAGATCGGAACATCAAAAAGAAAAACGACGATCAAAACGACCGACGAGAGAGCGAAAAAAACCCCAGAGCAATGGCTCGAGAAAAAGACTCTCTAGGACAGCCGGCCAACACGACCGGCGGACGAACCCTAGGTACGGGCGGCGCGGCCCCCGACGGCGGTCATGGAGGCCGACCGCCCCGGGGGCGGCGCGCGGGTGCGGAAGCGTTGGCGGCTAGGGTTTAGGATCGACCTGCGATAGATACCATGTTAGAAGGAAGAGGGGGGTTTGGTGAAATAGTTGTTATATTCCTTGAGCCTCGTGGGCATATATATAGGAATACAATGATCTACTTGGAGTACAAGACAAGCCAGAACAAATCCTAGTCTATCTCTTTTTTTCTAATAAACATTATACTCAACAAGATGGATGGATGGATGTGGGATGGAGAGATGGATGGATGGGCGCCATATCATCGATCAGTGGGAAGAGTTCTCATTGGTTCGGAAAATCAATGATTTAAAATAGTTCCCAAGTACTACAAATAGAGGGATTTTGTGAAGTAGCTATCAAAAATATTTTGCAAAAGAGGACCACAAAAATTTTCACTAGATTTAGACCACATTTTATAGATAAGAATCAATTTGTCTGCATTTTTTATCTTTCTAGCTATTTTTTATTTTTTTTTCCATGTGGCAAAAATGGGCTTTTATTTGAAGAACCTAACAAATATTTATTGTAAATTTGGACTCCATCAATGTTCTAAAATACAAGTCCATATTTAATATACAATTGACCAAATGGTTGGATATCAAAAGCTTTGACCCACCACTTGTGAAAAAGAAATTTTTCTGCCGATTCAGGTGGAAGCGTCAAATTTGAACTGCAGTTGCCTCATAGTTTACTATTTATTTTTTCCAAAAATCATTTTTACGTACAAAAGTATCTATTTCATAAGAGAAACATCAAAAGTTTTTCAAGATTCAACCACTAGTTAGGAATGGTCATGCCCGCAGTTTTGACCGCATTTTGAAACGAGCATGAAAAATTCAATAAAATCAAAAAATTGGAAAACCTTCGCATCGTGTCATTATATGTGAAAAAGTTACCAGGAAAAATAATAAATTTGTAAACATGAATGCTAATTCTTCCAAATTTTGAACGAAGTGGCAAAACACCAACTATCATTTGTCTGTTGCCCGAAGGAAGTGTTTGTGAGATGGAAATTACTATCTACCCCTGACACTTCACATCCTAATCGAGCTGATTTGTACTACTGTCGATAGGAGTAGACTAGTAACTTCAATCAAACGTGACACAACAGCCTCTGAGCCCCTTTAGACACGGTGGGTGCCAAACATGGGTGGCAAAAATCATTTGATTCAAGCTCATATGAAACTCTCCCCCTCCATTTCCCGTTTCATACACGGTGGGCGGCAAAACAGACACTCCACATCCGAAATCTTTGTAGGCAAATATTTCAAATAGGGGCAGATGTGTAACTTCCCTTAACCGTGACATAACCGCCTTACCTGTCAGCCGCATTCATACACCATGGGCACCAACCGTGGGCGGCAAAACACCCTCTCCTCGCCCGAAATCGCTACCGGTAAATATTGGGGAGATGCAAGATAATCGTCCTATCACCAACCGACAAGATGTCCAAAATTTTAAATGGGGGCTAAGTTCATAACTTTCCCACATTTCAGACAAGCGTGCCCCAAAGACTAAGATCCCCCTCCCCTCCATTTCCCCATTCATACACTGTCGGTGCCACAACAACCTCCCCACTCCGGCGAGCCTCTCCTGTCCAGCAAGCCATCCTCCACTTTGTCAGAGCCACTACCCCTACCCCGTTGTCCACTTCAAGAGATGGACATCTCTCATCTACGGCACCGGACCAGGAACTGTAACACCCCAAAATTTTTGGTTTGGTTTTTACCAAATTCTTTAATTGATTTAAAGGAGGTTATTTGAAATTTTCCTTTTGAGAGACCCTCCTTCCCAAATTTTTGCTTCTGACAAATCTTTTTGAGCCCTTCTCAATTTTTGATTCTGGTCTTGAGGGTCTTTCAACTTATGTTGGTTCAACACAATTACTCTTGGATCATTTTACCATTTCTTTTGTTAAAAAGAATTCTTTTAAATCCTTGGATTTATCCCTCCCTATTCAAAGATGCTCTCTTGCCATGACCTATGTGGGTAACTTTCTTCCAAAACCTTCTTCCCTATCTTGGGTCAAGTTAAGCATCATCTCCAGCAAGTTTCAACTTCCTCTAGATTTTATTTCTATTTATTTAAGCCACAAAATATTTTTCTGTCATTTATTTGGACCCTAGTGGTTTACAAAGGAACTACTAGATCTCTTTTGAATCCTGGCTCCAAATAAATTCCTAGGGCTAGTCCTTAGTACCCTCAACTCATATCCATCAAGACCTACTGGTCATCAGTTCAAAATTTTCAAAATATGCTTGCTGCAAGTTTGGAGCAGATTTGCTAATTTTGATGAATTTCATTCTTTCTTCTTTCCAAAAATTCTGGGGAAATTCATGCAGCCTCCAGATACATCAAGAGACCCCCTCACCAAGTCCCAGCTCAAGAAAAATCTTCCACATGCATCAAACATTTCATCAAGCACCTTACATGCACTGTTCCTGTTAAGTTTCAGGATTCAGTGTTGATCTTCAGTCGTCAGTGTCGTTTTCTTCAGTCGCCGTCGCCAATCTCGCCAGTGACTCGCTTGGCCTCTTGCTCACTGCTCCCTCTTCTTATCCATGCGCCGCATGGTCGGTTGGCTGGACGTGGGCGTCGGTGCTGAGCTGTCCCGTCGTCTCCGGCGAGTGCAGCGGCGACAGTACCGCCCGTGGCGGCCATCAGGGATGAACTCTGCAACACGGCGCCGCTCCGCACCGCCCAAGCCACCGGTGGCCTCCGCGTGTCCATCCTTCCCCCCTGAGCGCGCTGCAGAACCGTCGCCGTGGCCTGAGTAGCGCAGAGCGCGCTCTCTGCCGCCGGCGAGCCCGTGAGCGCCGTTCCGTTGAAACAGCGGAGCAGGCCAAATGCAGACGGGCTTAGACGCGGAATGGAGCCAGTGGACCCCTCTGAAGATGCTCAGCCACCTAAACCACCAGCCCGACCCCTACCTCGCCGTAATCCCTCGCCGGAGATATTTCGCCCGCGGCACCTCCCTCGCCCGCCTATAAATAGGGCTCCAGAGGCGTTGTGAAGCCACCGCGTCCACCTCACATCACCACAGCCTCGCCAAAACCACTCAGGGGACCTCGGGAGAGTCTTCTTCCCCGACTCCGGCCGCCCCGATCCGCTTCGGGCTCCGGCAAGGTTCGCTCTGGTGAGGGCACCTCCGCTTACCAGACTCGGTCAGCAACCACCTAGTCCACCACCTAGTCTAACCCAAGCATCAATTTGCAGTCAGAGACCCCGTCCGGCGAGATCCATCATCGCCCGACGCCGCCGTCCGCCGTAGAGGAAGTCGCCGTCGTAGTGGTGCCTCCCGTCGATCCCTTCCACCACCCACCGACGCGGAAGAACCTCCTGAACACGCCGGTACCTCCCTCTCTCCCTGCCTCGCAGTGGTTCGCCGCCGGCGATCACCGCAGGTCTCTGGCGCCGGCGAGCTCTGTTCCCCTCTTTTAAACCTGACATGCGGGCCCCCCCTGTCAGCTGTCTCTTTTATTCGAACCGTTTTCTGAAAACGCCTTCGGGCAAAGTGCGCTTCCCATTTGGTTCGGCGTATTTTCATCCGAAGCGTTTTCTGTTTATACAAACTACCCCCTGGATAGTTTCTGTTTCATTACAGACTAGTCCCTGGGTTTGTTTTCTTTATAACTTTTAAACTAAAAAGGATTTTTAGTTGATTCCTTTTCTGTCATCTTCATAATTCTGCCTAGTTTTTTTATCATATTTAATTGAAAAATATTTGGAACACTTTTTGCGCATGCACGTATTTACGTAGTATTCGGTTTCTTTTTATACCGTAGATACCGACGGAGGTGACGGAGCCGCGAACTTCGCCGAACTAGACTCCGACTACTCCGAGCCAGGCAAGCATGTTTGAACCTTTGATACGATGAGTGTTTTTTCATGTTTGCTAGTGTGGTTTTCTTAAGGCATGTTTATATAAGCATTTGGTGGATGCTATATTCCATGCACGGTAAGTTGCAAGTGAGCTACAAAAACTTGATGAGATCAGTTGATGAAGAATAGTCTGATCATGTGGTGGCATGATAAGATGAGAGCTGGTATTGTTGCAGCATGCCAGTTCTACATTAACTTTTAACTACGGTGTTGACGTGGGCCAAGTCTCGATCACGTCCTTTTTCCTTGTTGTGCTACCACATGTTTTCTGCAAAGAACACGGTTTAGTATGTTGCAAACCTCTTTCCTGGTACACACCAAATAGAGAGGCCGTGATGAAGGTTCCATGGCCCTGGATTAAAGCCGTCATCCGGTCAGGGGGCATGGGTGTTTCCGGTTGGGACCGAGAGGGGGGCACCCCTTAGAGCGCGCGGTATAAATTTGATCCCATGCTATTCGAGGAGTGGCCTCCCCGCCTCAAGAGTCTTCGTGACCGTTGCCTAGGGTGATTCCTGGCAGCGGAATGTGGAATGGGTGTGTACTGGTTAGATGTGTTTTCTTCTAAAATACCGTGGACGGAACTAGTCCTTGGTGACTACTGAAATCCGTTGGCTGTGGTAAGGTACAAACTCTGCAGAGTCAAAACTATTCGCATAATCAAGTCCTTGGACAAGGACGTTGGTTAGCAGATCCGTGTCAGTCTCAGTGTCAGTCTCTGTAGGATTAATATTTCTGACAAGGGTAAACCCGGTTGATCGTTACCTCTGTGAATGGACTAACCCGTTTACTTTTGTGTGCCGAGTATTCCTTAGGACGGTGCTACCTCCAGGAACTACTCAAAATTTTTCCTTGTTGATATAAGCCCTTTATGTGATGTCGCCCAGACGTCCGACTGTGGCATTCATGTTATTTACTTTTGATATAAGCCCTTTATGTGATGTCGCTCAGACGTCCGACTGTGGCATTCATGTTATTTACTTTTGATATAAGCCCTTTATGTGATGTCGCTCAGACGTCCGACTGTGGCATTCATGTTATTTACTTTTGATATAAGCCCTTTATGTGATGTCGCTCAGACGTCCGACTGTGGCATTCTGGTTATTTACCTTTGATATAAGCCCTTTCTGCGGCGTCGCCCTGACGCCCGACTGTGGCACGTTTATTCTATTTTACCTTTCGAGGCGTCGCTCCAGACACCCGATTGGTCTTCCGCTATTTATTTATCTTGCAACACTAATTGAATTACTTACGTGTGCATTATTGCTCTTGTGCATCATGTTTGCATTTGTTATATCTTATGTCCAAACTGTCTTGCGAGTACATTCAAAGTACTCACCTGGCTTGTTGATTTGGCCAGATGTTGACGAAGGCGATCTTATGGATGAAGAATTCGATAGCGAGTCCGACGCCTAGAGGAGTCCCAGTCAGTCCCTTGCGATCCTGGAGTTGGTCACTTGTATTATATACGCTTCCGCCACCATAATAAAATCATCAAGCCTCACTCCGGCGCTTGATGAGTGTAAGATACTGGAGTCACGCCACCCACACCGCTGTGACATATCCACTACCACCATATCCACGAGTTAGTAGTTATGCCACCATATCCAGTTGTGTCATATCCGCCTCTATGTATAATATTGGCGTGCTTGTAATAAATTGTTGAGCAGCCTCAGCTCAACCCTGTATTATATTTAGCACTTCTGGATTTCTGTATCAAGGATTTGTCTGCCAGTATGGAGGATTTCTCTATACTAGCTTGATGAAAGGGGCGATTTTTCAATAAAGGTTTTATTGGAAAACCGGTCCTGACAACCTTGGTATCAGAGCCAGGCTGACTGTAGGAAGCCACTAGGTGCGCTCGCTAATCGGTTATTAGCGTAATAGGTGCTGTTTTAGCATATTGCAATTGTAGCAATTTTTCTGTTAGTCATCATAAATTTATGATTTGACTATCTGGAATTTTTGTCTACTTTTGTAGATGGCCGGCCGCGACTGCGAATCACAGGTGTTCGCCAACATGCCTGAGGGGTTTATCAAACTCCTCGCCTCCATCGTCAAGATCGCGATCGGGCCATCGACTCGTCCAGAGTTCACACTCTACGAGCACAAGATCAGCGACAGCGTGTCTCTGCACCAGGCTGCGGTGCAATTCAAGGGAGGGCGTTCTGAATTACGCCGCTTCCGATTTGTTGGGAGGGCCATGCCTACAGAGAAGCATGCCATGCAGATGGCGGCCCGTGAGGCAATAGCACGTCTCCGGGATGCTCTTCCTTCGATGAAGGCTCGTCGCTACCGCTACCTCCCCTGCCACGTGCCGTACACTTGTCACTATGCATTCGCTTGCACTAGGGGAGAACGAGATGATGCTATTGAGATGCTTGTTGAGTATCTCAAGGCTCTTGAGGCTGCTTTTGATAACCTCGTGGACGACTTGGTGGCTGCCCGTATGGATTCAGTTCAGGGCTGTGTTGCCAACAGGAGGGAGCTGCTCCATACAGCACCACCACTGTCATACATCTCGTCCTCATCATCCTATGCACCTGCCATCCGAGCCACCGCTCGCCGCCTACCTACCACTGAGGAGTTTGACCAAGTCATTGCTCCTACCCCAGTTCGTGCTGCACTACCTACCACTCCCATTTCAACCGCACGACCTAGTACCCCGCGCCTGGAGCCTATTAGTGAGGAAGAAGTTGAGTCCCCAGCAGCACTGGGGCTTACCCTCGGCAGGCCGAAGGAAGTATTTACCATCTCCGACTGAGTGCGCCGAGCAGCCGTGCGATGTACCTGCTTGTATGATATGTTTTATATGTACATAGGCTTGGTGAGAAGTAGTTTGTGTGCGCATCATGTAGGGACTGGGAGAAGTGCACTAGCCTAAATAACAGGTCAGGAATGTGTACACACATCCTGAGTGAAGTATTGTATAATTATGGCTTGCTTGTAAGATACTGAGCGGTCCTTCTCCTTGCGCAATCAAGTGTTTTCTTGAAAAATCTTGGAACTTTAAAATTTCTGCCTTCGTAATATTAATTGTTTTTACTACTCGGTTTCTTTTTTCTCATGAGTTCTGCAAAATACCCCAGAGTGGAAAATGCATCGTCCCTGGACTCGTTCCATGCGAAGCCCTCCGGAAGAAAATAATGGTACCCAGGCAAGTAACGATTTCACACAAGGGCAGTCAAGTCAGCAAAACAGTGAAGCAACACTTTCTCAAGTATGCCGCCTTTATGAGCAAAGCCAGCAGCAACATCAAGAAATGATGAACCATATTATCAACATGAGAAATCACCGTGAACCATACCAGCAGCATTCCAAGTTGGCTGAACTACAAAAGACGCGTCCCCCGACGTTCTCCCACACGGATAAACCCCTTGAGGCTGATGACTGGCTTCGAGACATTGAGAGGAAATTAATTATCGCACAATGTTCAGACCGTGAGAAAGTACTTTATGCACCTCACTACCTTACCGGAGCAGCTGCATCGTGGTGGGAAAATTTTCTACATATGCACCCCAATGAAAACAACATCACCTGGGAGGAGTTTAAGGAAAATTTTCGTGGGGCACACATTCCCAGAAGTATTATGAAGATCAAAAAAAGGGAGTTTGATGACCTCAAGCAGAGAAGCATGTCAGTAACTGAGTACAACAGTCAGTTTACTCAACTATCTCGCTACGCCAACGAAGAACATATGACTGAGAATAAAAAGATGGAAAAATTTCTGGACGGCCTGGCACCAGCACTTAAATGCCAACTGGTCGTGCACACCTTTCCGGATTTCAAAACACTTGTGGACAAAGCTATTACCTTGGAGAATGAACGCCGTAGCTTGGAGGATTTTCGCAAGCGCAAGCGGGACAAGACTTCTCAATCTCGCGACAACCGGAACAAGATTGATTCTCGGAAAAATGGGGCGCACAAATCCGCAAACAATGTTCCCCGCTCAAACAAGAATTTTCATGCAAGGGATAAAGATTTTACGTATCACCCGGGCGTTACTTGCTTCGCTTGTGGAGAGGAAGGACACTATGCCAAGCAATGCCCAAAGCCAAGAAACTCGGGCCCCAAGACAAATAATGGTGGAAATAATTCAGCCCCCAAGCGTAACAACTTTAATCCCAGCAACAATCACAAGAAGGGTCACGTGAACCTTGTGACCAAGGAAGAAGCGCAGAATGCTCCGGATATCGTACTCGGTACGTTTCCTGTCAACACAATACCTGCCACGGTTTTGTTTGATTCTGGAGCTTCTCATTCGTTCATTTCAAAGAAATTTGCTTTACAACATAATTTTTCAATCCTCCCCTTGGAAAATTCTATGACCATCAAGTCCCCCGGGATTAAGCAAATCACCCAGAGTTATTGCCAAGGTGTGATCATTGAGCTCGAGGGATTAAAGTTTCAAGCAAACCTCATTGTGTTGGAAAATAAGGGATTGGATGTTATCCTAGGAATGGACTGGTTAACTACCAACAAGGGATTTATCGACTGTTTCAATCGAACTGTGATCCTCACTCATCACCAAGGGAAGACGATAAAAATTACAGCTCAAGTAAGACCAGTATCATTACGACCAAGATTGAACAAGGTGGATATTTCAGATTTAAAGGAAGTTCCAGTGGTATGTGAGTTTCCTGATGTATTTCCTGAAGAGCTACCAGGCATGCCACCAGATCGAGAAATAGAATTCACTATTGAACTAGCACCTGGAACCACTCCCATTTACAAGAAACCTTATAGGATGGCACCTTCCGAGTTGGTAGAATTGAAGAAGCAAATAAAGGAATTACTGGACAAAGGATTTATCCGGGCCAGCTCCTCACCTTGGGGTTCGCCAGTATTATTTGCCAAGAAAAAGGATGGAACACTGAGATTATGTATAGACTATCGAGCACTCAACATGGTTACCATCAAAAACAAATATCCGCTGCCACGGATCAATGATTTATTTGACCAGCTTGCACAAGCCAAGGTCTTCTCAAAGATTGATTTAAGGTCGGGATATCATCAGTTAAAAGTACGGGCAGAAGATATCCCTAAAACAGCATTCACTTCCAGATACGGATTGTATGAATTTACAGTAATGCCGTTCGGACTGACAAACGCCCCCGCATACTTTGTTCACCTCATGAACAAAGTGTTCATGAAATTTATGGACAAATTTGTTGTGGTGTTCATTGATGATATTTTGGTATATTCTAAAACACCAGAAGAACATGCTGAACATCTCAGAATTGTGCTGGGAGAATTAAGGAAGCATCAATTGTACGCCAAATTCAGTAAGTGTGAATTTTGGCTAAAACAGGTTGGTTTTCTGGGCCACGTATTAACCCAAGAAGGTGTTGCCGTAGACCCAGAAAAGGTCAAGGCTGTACTCGACTGGAAACCACCAGCCAACGTAACCGACGTACGAAGCTTTCTGGGAATGGCTGGATATTACAGAAGATTTATTGAAGGATTCTCCACCATAGCAAAGCCTATGACACAGCTACTCAAGAAGGATAAGAAATTTGTGTGGACTGAGGATTGCGAGAAAAGTTTCCAAGAACTCAAAAAGAGATTAACCACAGCACCAGTATTGGTCGTACCAGACATACACAAAAAATTTGAAGTGTATTGCGACGCGTCCCGGAAAGGCCTCGGATGCGTATTAATGCAAGAAGGCAGAGTAGTCGCATATGCTTCCAGGCAACTGCGAAAGCATGAAGAGAACTATCCCACTCATGACTTGGAATTAGCAGCAGTTATACATGCACTCAAAGAATGGAGGCACTTTTTGCTTGGAAATCGTTGTGAAATATATACAGACCATAAAAGCCTCCAATATATTTTCACACAACCAGAACTCAATTTGCGACAACGACGCTGGTTGGAACTAGTAAAAGACTATGATGTTGGCATTCACTACCATCCAGGAAAGACAAATGTAGTGGCAGATGCTCTCAGCCGTAATCCAAGCTCCAGCAACGACAGTTCACAAAACTTGAGATCAGAATTTCAAAGGGAGTTTGCCAAACTCAACATGGTGTTGGTCACTGAAGGCTCTATATCAAATTTAGAAATACACCCCACCCTAATGGAACAAATTAAGAAAGCCCAGCATGGACACCCCAGCATCGAAGGCATAAAAAGAAAAGTAAGTCTGGGCAAAGCCTCAGAATTCGTCATAGACAATGAGGGGATATTATGGTACGGAGACAGGCTTTGCGTGCCAAATATAGAAGACCTCAAACAACAAATTTTGACCGAAGGCCATACCGCTCCATATTCCATCCACCCTGGAGGAACAAAAATGTACAAGGACATTCAGGAAAGATTTTGGTGGCACGGTATGAAGAGGGATATAGCCACATTCATTGCCTGTTGTGATTCATGTCAGCGCATTAAAGCCGAGCACCAAAAACCAGCAGGACTATTACAGCCAAACAAGATACCTGAATGGAAATGGGATGAGGTTGGAATGGATTTTATTGTTGGACTACCTCAATCACGACACGGAAATGATGTCATATGGGTCATCACCGATAGGTTGACCAAGGTGGCACATTTTATTCCGGTAAAGACAACCCACACCACACAGAAGCTTGCCAAGCTTTATCTCTCCCGTATTGTTTGTCTACATGGAGTTCCAAGGACCATAATATCCGACAGAGGCACTCAATTCGTCTCTAGATTTTGGGATCATTTGCAACAAGCTCTGGGAACCCAACTAGTATTCAGCACGGCATACCATCCCCAGACTGGAGGACAGACCGAACGTGTGAACCAAATTTTAGAGGACATGCTGAGAGCATGTGTTCTCACTTATGGAACCAGCTGGGAAGAAAGCTTACCATATGCCGAGTTCGCATACAACAACAGTTACCAATCCAGTCTACAGATGGCACCTTTTGAAGCTTTGTATGGGCGAAGATGCCGTACCCCATTAAATTGGTCAGAGACAGGAGACAGCCGTATCTTCGGCCCAGACATGCTCAAAGAAGCTGAGGAGAAGGTTAAATTAATCAGGGATCGACTCAAGATAGCCCAGAGCCGACAAAAGAGTTATTATGACCAGAAACATCGTGAAGTCAGTTTTGAACCCGGTGACTATGTGTATCTAAAAGTATCCCCTATGCGGGGCCTGCAGCGATTCAAAATTAAGGGAAAGCTAGCACCACGTTTTATTGGACCTTTCCGTGTGACTGCACGAAGAGGCACAGTAGCCTACCAGCTAGACCTACCCAAAGAACTATCTGACGTCCATGACGTGTTCCACATATCACAATTGAGGAAGTGTGTAAGCAACCCAGAAAAGCGTGTATCTCATGAGAACATTGACGTGCAACCGGACCTCACCTACAGGGAACGTCCAGTAAAAATATTGGAGGAGTCTGAAAGGAGGACCCGTCAGAAGACGATTAAATTCTTCAAGGTTCAGTGGAGCAACCACACCGAAGATGAAGCAACTTGGGAGAGAGAGGATTTTCTTCGAACAGAGTACCCACACCTATTTGAGGATCAGCCGGAATCTCGGGGACGAGATTTTTCCTAAGGGGGTGGGTGTTGTAACACCCCAAAATTTTTGGTTTGGTTTTTACCAAATTCTTTAATTGATTTAAAGGAGGTTATTTGAAATTTTCCTTTTGAGAGACCCTCCTTCCCAAATTTTTGCTTCTGACAAATCTTTTTGAGCCCTTCTCAATTTTTGATTCTGGTCTTGAGGGTCTTTCAACTTATGTTGGTTCAACACAATTACTCTTGGATCATTTTACCATTTCTTTTGTTAAAAAGAATTCTTTTAAATCCTTGGATTTATCCCTCCCTATTCAAAGATGCTCTCTTGCCATGACCTATGTGGGTAACTTTCTTCCAAAACCTTCTTCCCTATCTTGGGTCAAGTTAAGCATCATCTCCAGCAAGTTTCAACTTCCTCTAGATTTTATTTCTATTTATTTAAGCCACACAATATTTTTCTGTCATTTATTTGGACCCTAGTGGTTTACAAAGGAACTACTAGATCTCTTTTGAATCCTGGCTCCAAATAAATTCCTAGGGCTAGTCCTTAGTACCCTCAACTCATATCCATCAAGACCTACTGGTCATCAGTTCAAAATTTTCAAAATATGCTTGCTGCAAGTTTGGAGCAGATTTGCTAATTTCGATGAATTTCATTCTTTCTTCTTTCCAAAAATTCTGGGGAAATTCATGCAGCCTCCAGATACATCAAGAGACCCCCTCACCAAGTCCCAGCTCAAGAAAAATCTTCCACATGCATCAAACATTTCATCAAGCACCTTACATGCACTGTTCCTGTTAAGTTTCAGGATTCAGTGTTGATCTTCAGTCGTCGGTGTCGTTTTCTTCAGTCGCCGTCGCCAATCTCGCCAGTGACTCGCTTGGCCTCTTGCTCACTGCTCCCTCTTCTTATCCATGCGCCGCATGGTCGGTTGGCTGGACGTGGGCGTCGGTGCTGAGCTGTCCCGTCGTCTCCGGCAAGTGCAGCGGCGACAGTACCGCCCGTGGCGGCCATCAGGGATGAACTCTGCAACACGGCGCCGCTCCGCACCGCCCAAGCCACCGGTGGCCTCCGCGTGTCCATCCTTCCCCCCTGAGCGCGCTGCAGAACCGTCGCCGTGGCCTGAGTAGCGCAGAGCGCGCTCTCTGCCGCCGGCGCGCCCGTGAGCGCCGTTCCGTTGAAACAGCGGAGCAGGCCAAATGCAGACGGGCTTAGACGCGGAATGGAGCCAGTGGACCCCTCTGAAGATGCTCAGCCACCTAAACCACCAGCCCGACCCCTACTCGCCGTAATCCCTCGCCGGAGATATTTCGCCCGCGGCACCTCCCTCGCCCGCCTATAAATAGGGCTCCAGAGGCGTTGTGAAGCCACCGCGTCCACCTCACATCACCACAGCCTCGCCAAAACCACTCAGGGGACCTCGGGAGAGTCTTCTTCCCCGACTCCGGCCGCCCCGATCCGCTTCGGGCTCCGGCAAGGTTCGCTCTGGTGAGGGCACCTCCGCTTACCAGACTCGGTCAGCAACCACCTAGTCCACCACCTAGTCTAACCCAAGCATCAATTTGCAGTCAGAGACCTCGTCCGGTGAGATCCATCATCGCCCGACGCCGCCGTCCGCCGTAGAGGAAGTCGCCGTCGTAGTGGTGCCTCCCGTCAATCCCTTCCACCACCCACCGACGCGGAAGAACCTCCTGAACACGCCGGTACCTCCCTCTCTCCCTGCCTCGCAGTGGTTCGCCGCCGGCGATCACCGCAGGTCTCTGGCGCCGGCGAGCTCTGTTCCCCTCTTTTAAACCTGACATGCGGGCCCCCCCTGTCAGCTGTCTCTTTTATTCGAACCGTTTTCTGAAAACGCCTTCGGGCAAAGTGCGCTTCCCATTTGGTTCGGCGTATTTTCATCCGAAGCGTTTTCTGTTTATACAAACTACCCCCTGGATAGTTTCTGTTTCATTACAGACTAGTCCCTGGGTTTGTTTTCTTTATAACTTTTAAACTAAAAAGGATTTTTAGTTGATTCCTTTTCTGTCATCTTCATAATTCTGCCTAGTTTTTTTATCATATTTAATTGAAAAATATTTGGAACACTTTTTGCGCATGCACGTATTTACATAGTATTCGGTTTCTTTTTTATTCCGTAGATACCGACGGAGGTGACGGAGCCGCGAACTTCGCCGAACTAGACTCCGACTACTCCGAGCCAGGCAAGCATGTTTGAACCTTTGATACGATGAGTGTTTTTCATGTTTGCTAGTGTGGTTTTCTTAAGGCATGTTTATATAAGCATTTGGTGGATGCTATATTCCATGCACGGTAAGTTGCAAGTGAGCTACAAAAACTTGATGAGATCAGTTGATGAAGAATAGTCTGATCATGTGGTGGCATGATAAGATGAGAGCTGGTATTGTTGGAGCATGCCAGTTCTACATTAACTTTTAACTACGATGTTGACGTGGGCCAAGTCTCGATCACGTCCTTTTTCCTTGTTGTGCTACCACATGTTTTCTGCAAAGAACACGGTTTAGTATGTTGCAAACCTCTTTCCTGGTACACACCAAATAGAGAGGCCGTGATGAAGGTTCCATGGCCCTGGATTAAAGCCGTCATCCGGTCAGGGGGCATGGGTGTTTCCGGTTGGGACCGAGAGGGGGGCACCCCTTAGAGCGCGCGGTATAAATTTGATCCCATGCTATTCGAGGAGTGGCCTCCCCGCCTCAAGAGTCTTCGTGACCGTTGCCTAGGGTGATTCCTGGCAGCGGAATGTGGAATGGGTGTGTACTGGTTAGATGTGTTTTCTTCTAAAATACCGTGGACGGAACTAGTCCTTGGTGACTACTGAAATCCGTTGGCTGTGGTAAGGTACAAACTCTGCAGAGTCAAAACTATTCGCATAATCAAGTCCTTGGACAAGGACGTTGGTTAGCAGATCCGTGTCAGTCTCAGTGTCAGTCTCTGTAGGATTAATATTTCTGACAAGGGTAAACCCGGTTGATCGTTACCTCTGTGAATGGACTAACCCGTTTACTTTTGTGTGCCGAGTATTCCTTAGGACGGTGCTACCTCCAGGAACTACTCAAAATTTTTCCTTGTTGATATAAGCCCTTTATGTGATGTCGCCCAGACGTCCGACTGTGGCATTCATGTTATTTACTTTTGATATAAGCCCTTTATGTGATGTCGCTCAGACGTCCGACTGTGGCATTCATGTTATTTACTTTTGATATAAGCCCTTTATGTGATGTCGCTCAGACGTCCGACTGTGGCATTCTGGTTATTTACCTTTGATATAAGCCCTTTCTGCGGTGTCGCCCTGACGCCCGACTGTGGCACGTTTATTCTATTTTACCTTTCGAGGCGTCGCTCCAGACACCCGATTGGTCTTCCGCTATTTATTTATCTTGCAACACTAATTGAATTACTTACGTGTGCATTATTGCTCTTGTGCATCATGTTTGCATTTGTTATATCTTATGTCCAAACTGTCTTGCGAGTACATTCAAAGTACTCACCTGGCTTGTTGATTTGGCCAGATGTTGACGAAGGCGATCTTATGGATGAAGAATTCGATAGCGAGTCCGACGCCTAGAGGAGTCCCAGTCAGTCCCTTGCGATCCTGGAGTTGGTCACTTGTATTATATACGCTTCCGCCACCATAATAAAATCATCAAGCCTCACTCCGGCGCTTGATGAGTGTAAGATACTGGAGTCACGCCACCCACACCGCTGTGACATATCCACTACCACCATATCCACGAGTTAGTAGTTATGCCACCATATCCAGTTGTGTCATATCCGCCTCTATGTATAATATTGGCGTGCTTGTAATAAATTGTTGAGCAGCCTCAGCTCAACCCTGTATTATATTTAGCACTTCTGGATTTCTGTATCAAGGATTTGTCTGCCAGTATGGAGGATTTCTCTATACTAGCTTGATGAAAGGGGCGATTTTTCAATAAAGGTTTTATTGGAAAACCGGTCCTGACAGGAACCTTTCATCGCGTCCTCTCGCTTCATCGGCACTGTCGTCCACCTTGCCTTTGCCACTCCTAAGACCGCCTCGCCCACGGCAACAACACTTATCCCCCGACCCGTCCATCTGCCGCCTAAAGTCTTCTTCCGCGCCGCCGAAAACTATCGCACATGTAGCACCCTCAACGTATCAGCAAGGGCCTACACGGAGTCGCAAGAGAGGTGGTACTCTTTCATATCTGCTTAATTTATTAATCTCACCTGAAAAATAGATCGTAACTTGTTTCCTGTACTTTTCTTATCTGTACAAAATCGTAGTATCTAGTTGAAAGCAAACATTGGTTGCGAGTTAGCCTTTGTCCGGTTTGCACCTTCATATCCGCCATGGCAAGGTCACTATACTCGTAAAGATTATGGTTTTCCCCCTTTATATTCATTACCATCATCGTAGGTGCTTCATGTCGTGCTAGCATTGCTCCTCAAGACATCAACCCATCAAGCGAAACAACATGCCGCTCATAATTCCAAAGCTTAGTTGTTGAAATACAAACCTGGTATGATGCTCATATTAGCAAAACATAGAACGTTTAATTGGCCAGCTAATGTTCCTATATTCATTTCGAATAGCATGTGCGCCACATATAGAGAGACATCAGGGATTTGCATTTCTCTATGCGCTCTGGTTCATCACGGGTGGGCAACACACATTGTATTATCTAACTAGCAAGATGCCCGTGCGTTGCACATAACATCAAGATGCATTTGTATGATTAGTTTATCTTGTGGGAGAAAAGGATGCTTTCAACGATTCTAGATGGTCTGCCATAATATCCAAGAAATGTTGGGAGCAATGTCATCTTTGATAGTCTAGACAGATAGTAACAGTATTGTGCCTTCAGTTGAATAGAGCTGCCCCTTTTGGGGTTGAAGCCTTTCCGAACCCTTTCTTGTCATACCGGTAATACAAGCCCATATGGTCTAGCTAGTTCCACTTACCTGATTTTACTCTTGATGCCTAGGGTTTTCCCCTTTTATCTACTCTACTATGATTTACGTATGTGCTTTCTGTAGTACTGGCAATACTCCACCCATCAAGCTGAACAACACAACACTCATAATTCCAAAGCTTAGTTGTTCAAATATGATTGTAATATGATATTGGTATTAGTTAACAAACACATTTAATTGGTTAGCTAAAGGTCCCACTTGAGTTTCCAAATGGATGTCCCGACATATGGAGAGACGGGAGAATTGCATTTCTTTATCACTTGGTGACTACACTTTCTTGTCCATACCAAATCTTAGTTGTTATTTCAAAGCAAACATCGGTTGCTAACTACCCTTTGCGCAGTTTGTAGCTTCAGTTCTGCCATCCCACTGCCACGGTCAACACTATACTCATCATGCTTATGGATTCCCCATTTTATGATGACCACGACCAGCCTACATGGTTCGTGTCCTCATAGCACTGCTCCACCCATCAAGCTAAACAAGCTTAGTTGTACAAATTCGAATATGATATTTTCCTGATATTAGTAAAACAGAGACATGTTTCATAGGTCAGCTAAATGTTCCTACTTTAGTTTCGAAATGCATGTGAGCTACATATGGAGAGACCAAAAGGAATAGTATTTCTCTATGCGTGTTGGTTCATCATGGGTGGGCAACAAACATTGTATAGAAGTACTTGTAATATCTTCAATCTGCTTGATCTTCCACTCTTCTTTAACATGGTCTTCTTCTCTTCTTTAATAAGTATGTTCCTTGTTGGGAATAGTAGCAGAGACACTTGCGGTTGACTGGTGAGTTCGAGTCGTTCTCCCTTAGTATATTTTGAATCTGTCAGGTCAGGTCAACTTGTTCTTCTTTAACATATGTTTAAGCTATCATCTATGAAGTATCATCACTTCTGGAGCTCTCATATTTTGATTTTTGAGTAGTGGGCCACATTATATTAATGCACATACCAGATTATAGCATGCATGGCATCTCTCAGAAGAATGGCAGAGATAGCTCAAAGGGGTTTACAGCGAGGCAATATTGGATTAGAATCACTTATGCATTACAAAGATAATCTCACTTGTTTTTTTTCATGCATGTCAGGTATTGAACTATTGCACATATGCCCTAGAGGCCATAATAAAATGGTTATTATTATATTTCCTTGTTCATGATAATTGTATGTTATTCATGCTTGAATTGTATTATCCGGAAATAGTGATACATGTGTGAATACATAGACCACAACATGTCCCTAGTAAGCCTCTAGTTACTAGCTTGTTGATCAATAGATGGTTACGGTTTCCTGACCATGGACATTGGATGTCATTGATAACGGGGTCACATCATTAGGAGAATGATGTGATGGACAAGACCCAATCCTAAGCCTAGCACAAGATCGTGTAGTTCGTATGCTAAAGCTTTTCCAATGTCAAGTATCCTTTCCTTGGACCATGAGGTTGTGTAACTCCCGGATACCGTAGGAATACTTTGGGTGTGCCAAACGTCACAACGTAACTGGGTGGCTATAAAGGTACACTACGGGTATCTCCGAAAGTGTCGGTTGCGTTGACACGAACCAAGACTGGGATTTGTTACTCCGTATGACGGAGAGGTATCTCTGGGCCCACTCGGTAAAACATCATCATAATGAGCTCAATGTGACTAAGGGGTTGGTCACGGGATGATGTGTTACAGAACGAGTAAAGAGACTTGCCATGACAAGATTGAACAAGGTATCAGTATACCGACGATCGAATCTCGGGCAAGTACTATACCGATAGACAAAGGGAATTACGTACGAGATTGATTGAATCCTTGACATCGTGGTTCATCCGATGAGATCATCGAGGAGCATGTGGGAGCCAACATGGGTATCTAGATCCCGCTGTTGGTTATTGGCCGGAGAGTCGTCTCGGTCATGTCTACGTGTCTCTCGAACCCGTAGGGTCTACACACTTAAGGTTCAGTGACGCTAGGGTTGTAGAGATATAAGTATTTGGCAACCTGAATGTTGTTCGGAGTCCCGGATGAGATCCCAGACATCACGAGGAGTTCCGTAATGGTCCGGATGTGATGTATGAGATTGATCATGTTCTTGTAATTGGAATCATGACTTGCATGTTGATGAGTATGACAACCGGCAGGAGCCATAGGAGTTGTCTTATTTTATTGTATGACCTGCGTGTCAATGAAAAATGCCATGTAATTACTTTACTTTATCACTAACCGTTAGCCATAGTAGTAGAAGTAATGTTTGGCGAGACAACTTCATGAAGACACAATGATGGAGATCATGGTGTCATGCCGGTGACGATGATGATCATGGAGCCCCGAAGATGAAGATCAAAAGGAGCAAAATGATATTGGCCATATCATGTCACTATTTGATTGCATGTAATGTTTATCATGTTTTTACATCTTATTTGCTTAGTACGACGGTAGTAAATAAGATGATCTCTCACTAAAATTTCAAGAATTGTGTTCCCCCTAACTGTGCACCATTGCTAAGGTTCGTTGTTCCGAAGCACCACATGATGATCGGGTGTGATAGGCTCTAACGTTTGCATACAACGGGTGTAAGCCAGATTTACACACGCAATACACTTAGGGTTCACTTGACGAGCCTAGCATGTACAGACATGGCCTCGGAACACGGAAGACCGAAAGGTCGAACATGAGTCATATAGAAGATGCGATCAACATAAAGATGTTCACCATTGATGACTAGTCCGTCTCACATGATGGTCGGACACGACCTAGTCGATTTGGATCATGTATCACTTAGATGTCTAAAGAGATGTCTATCTGAGTGAGAGTTCATTAAATTGTTCAGATGAACTTAATTGTCATGAACTTAGTCTAAATTCTTTACAATATGTCTTGTATATCCAATGGCCCACGCTCATGTTACCCTCAACTTCAACGCATTCCTAGAGAAAACCAAGTTGAAAGACAATGGTAGCAACTATACGGATTGGGTCCGTAACTTGAGGATCATCATCATAGCTGCCAAGAAAACATATGTCCTTGAAGCACCGCTAGGTGACGCTCCCGCCCCAGCGAACCAAGACATTATGAATGCTTGGCAGTCGCATTGTGATTATTACTCCCTGGTTCAGTGCGGCATGCTTTACAGCTTAGAGTCGGGGCTCCAAAAGCGTTTTGAGCAACACGGAGCATATGAGATGTTCCAAGAGCTGAAAATGGTTTTCCAATCTCATGCCCAAGTCGAGAGATATGACGTCTCCGACGCATTCTATAGTTGTAAGATGGAGGAGAATAGTTTTGTCAGCGAGCACATACTCAAATTGCCCGGGTTGCACAATCGCTTGTCTCAGTTGGGAATTAATCTCCCAGATGAAGCAGTCGTTGACATAATCCTTCAGTCGCTCCCACCTAGCTACAAGAGCTTCGTGATGAACTTCAATATGCAAGGGATGGAGAATTCCATTCCCGAGGTGTATCCAATGCTGAAATCAGCGGAGGTGGAGATCAAGAAAGAACATCAAGTGTTGATGGTGAATAAAACCACTAAGTTCAAGAAAGGCAAGGGTAAGAAGAACTTCAAGAAGGACGGCAAAGGAGTTGCCGCGCCCGGTAAGCCAGTTGCCAGGAAGAAGCCAAAGAATGGACCCAAGCCCGAGACTGAGTGCTTTTATTGCAAGGGAACGAGTCACTGGAAGCGAAACTGCCCCAAATACTTAGTAGATAAGAAGGCCGGCAACGTCAAAGGTGTATGTGATATACATGTTATTGATGTTTACCTTACCAGCGCTCGTAGTAGCTCGTGGGTATTTGATACCGGTGCAGTTGCTTAGATTTGTAACTCAAAGCAGGAGCTGCAGAATAAGCGGAGACTGGCGAAGGACGAGGTGACGATGCGCGTCGGGAATGGTTCCAAGGTCGATGTGATCGCCGTCGGCACACTACCTCTGCATCTACCTTCGGGATTAGTTTTAAACCTTAGTAATTGTTATTTAGTACCATCTTTGAGCATGAACATTGTATCTGGATCTCGTTTAATGCAAGATGGCTACTCATTTAAATCCGAGAATAATGGTTGTTCTATTTATATGAGAGAAATGTTTTATGGTCATGCCCCGCTGGTCAATGGTTTATTCTTAATGAATCTCGAACGTGATGTTACACATATTCATAGTGTGAATGCCAAATGATGTAAGGTTGATAATGATAGTCCCACATACTTGTGGCATTGCCGCCTTGGTCATATTGGTGTCAAACGTATGAAGAAGCTCCATGTAGATGTACTTTTGGAGCCTCTTGATTATGAATCATTTGACACGTGCAAACCATGCCTTTTGGGCAAAATGACCAAGACTCCGTTCTCCGGAACAATGGAGCGAGCAACCAACTTATTGGAAATCATACATACCGATGTGTGCGGTCCAATGAGTGTTGAAGCTCACAGAGGCTATCGTTATGTTCTCACCCTCACAGATGACTTAAGTAGATATGGGTATGTCTACTTGATGAAACACAAGTCTGAGACCTTTGAAAAGTTCAAGGAATTTCAGAATGAGGTTGAGAATCAACATGACAGAAAAATAAAGTTCTTACAATCGGATCATGGAGGAGAATATTTAAGTCACGAATTTGGCACGCACCTAAGGAACTGTGGAATTGTTTCACAGTTGACGCCGCCTGGAACACCTCAGCGTAATGGTGTGTCCGAACGTCGTAATCGTACTCTGTTGGACATGGTGCGACCTATGATGTCTCTTACCGACTTACCGCTATCATTTTGGGGTTATGCTTTAGAGACTGCCGCATTCACTTTAAATAGGACACCGTCAAAATCTGTTGAGACGACACCGTATGAACTTTGGTTTGGCAAGAAACCTAAGTTGTCGTTTCTGAAAGTTTGGGGATGCGATGCTTATGTCAAGAAACTTCATCCTGAAAAGCTCGAACCCAAATCGGAAAAATGCGTCTTCATAGGATACCCTAAGGAAACTATTGGGTACACCTTCTACCTCAGATCCGAAGGCAAGGTCTTCGTTGCCAAGAATGGATCCTTTCTGGAGAAAGAGTTTCTCTCGAAAGAAGTGAGTTGGAGGAAAGTGGAACTTAATGAGGTGACAGTCACCCCTTCCGTACCGGAATGTAGCGCAGTGCGGGAAGATGTTCCTGTGGTGCCTGCACCGACTAGGGAGGAAGTTAATGATAATGATCATGAAGCTTCAGATCAAGTTACTACTGAACTTCGTAGGTCCACAAGGACACGTTCCGCACGAGAGTGGTACGGCAACCCTGTCCTGGAAATCATGTTGTTAGACAACTATGAACCTTCGAACTATGAAGAAGCGATGGCGGGCCCGGATTCCAACAAATGGCTTGAAGCCATAAAATCCGAGATATGATCCATGGATGAAAACAAAGTATGGACTTTGGTGGACTTGCCCGATGATCGGCACGCCATAGAAAATAAATGGATTTTTAAGAAGAAGACTGACGCGGATGGTAATGTGACCATCTACAAGGCTCGACTTGTCGCTAAAGGTTATCGACAAGTTCAAGGGATTGACTACGACGAGACTTTCTCTCCCGTAGCGATGTTGAAGTCCGTCCGAATCATGTTAGCAATTGCTGCATTCTATGATTATGAGATATGGCAAATGGACGTCAAAAGGGCATTCCTTACTGGCTTCCTCAAGGAAGAACTGTATATGATGCAGCTGAAAGGTTTTGTCGATCATGAGAATGCTAACAAGGTATGCAAGCTCCAGCGCTCAATCTATGGGCTGGTGCAAGCATCTCGGAGTTGGAACATTCGATTTGATGAGGTGATCAAAGCGTTTGGGTTTATACAGACTTGGGGAGAAGCCTGTATTTACAAGAAAGTGAGTGGGAGCTCTGTAGTATTTCTCATATTATATGTAGATGATATATTCCTGATGGGAAATGATGTAGAATTCTTGGAAAGCATAAAGGCCTACTTGAATAAGAGTTTTTCAATGAAGGACCTTGGAGAAGCTGCTTACATAGTAGGCATCAAGATCTATAGAGATAGATCGACACGCCTCATTGGTCTTTCACAAAGCACATACCTTGACAAGATATTGAAGAAGTTCAATATGGATTAGTCCAAGAAAGGGTTCTTGCCTGTATTGCAAAGTATGAGTTTGAGCACGGCTCAATCCCCGACCACGGCAGAAGATAGAGAAAAGATGAGTGTCATCCCCTATGCCTCGGCCATAGGTTCTATTATGTATGCCATGCTGTGTACCAGACCTGATGTGAACCTTGCCATAAGTTTGGTAAGGAGGTACCAAAGTGATCCCGGTATGGAACACTAGACAGCGGTCAAGAACATCCTGAAGTGCCTGAAAAGGACTAAGGATATGTTTCTCGTTTATGGAGGTGATGAAGAGCTTGTCGTAAAGGGTTACGTCGATGCTAGCTTCGACACAGATCTAGATGACTCCAAGTCACAAACCGGATACGTGTATATTTTGAATGGAGGGGCAGTCAGCTGGTGCAGTTGCATGGAAAGCGTCGTGGCGGCATCTACATGTGAAGCGGAGTACATAGCTGCTTCCGAAGTAGCGCAGGAAGGAGTCTGGATGAAGGAGTTCATCACCGACCTAGGAGTTATTCCAAGCGCGGCGGGGCCGATGACTCTCTTCTGTGACAACATTGGAGCTATTGCCATTGCCAAGGAGCCCAGGTTTCACAAGAAGACCAAGCACATCAAGCGCCGTTTCAACTACATCCGGAATTATATTCAAGATGGAGACATAGATATTTGTAAAGTGCATACAGATCTGAATGTCGCAGATCCGTTGACTAAACCTCTTCCACGAGCAAAATATGATCAACACCAGAACTCTATGGGTGTTCGATTAATCACAATGCAACTAGATTATTGACTCTAGTGCAAGTAGGAGACTGTTGGAAATATGCCCTAGAGGCAATAATAAAATGGTTATTATTATATTTCCATGTTCATGATAATTGTCTGTTATTCATGCTTGAATTGTATTATCCGGAAACAGTGATACATGTGTGAATACATAGACCATAACATGTCCCTAGTAAGCCTCTAGTTACAAGCTCGTTGATCAATAGATGGTTATGGTTTCCTGACCATGGACATTGGATGTCATTGATAACAGGATCACATCATTAGGAGAATGATGTGATAGACAAGACCCAATCCTAAGCCTAGCACAAGATCGTGTAGTTCGTATGCTAAAGCTTTTCCAATGTCAAGTATCCTTTCCTTGGACGATGAGGTTGTGTAACTCCCGGATACCGTAGGAATACTTTGGGTGTGCCAAATGTCACAACATAATTGGGTGGCTATAAAGGTACACTACGGGTATCTCCGAAAGTGTCTGTTGGGTTGGTACGAACCAAGACTGGGATTTGTCACTCCGTATGACATAGAGGTATCACTAGTGCAGAACCGGGCAATAGCACCGGTTCGTAAGGCCCTTTAATGTCGGTTCCATAACCAGCACTAAAGTGTGGGCACTAAAGCCCCCCCCCACTTTAGTACCGGTTCAGCACGAACCAGTGCTAAAGGGCAACCACGTGGCACGAGCCAGCTCCGGTGGCCGGGAGCCCTTTAGTACCGGTTGGTAAAACTACAAGGTTTTTTTTTTTT
>LR738712.1:205046898-205063370 GCA_902687465.1 Secale cereale
ATATATATATATATATATATATATATATATATATATATATATATATATATATATATATATATATATATATATATATATATATATATATATATAGCTATATACAATTTCTCCTACATGTTGCCTTCGGAGCCAGTGGCATTAGCCTAATTGGTGCCTTCGGAGCACGATGACAATTGGAAGTGGTTCATGGGGGCGGTAGCGGGTAATGGTATTCTCCCTTCGGATCTATGACCCGATCGAGCAAAAATCCCGCTATTTCCTCTTGAAGTGCTTGTACGCGCTCTGTTTCTAGGACCTTGTCCCGCACCTCTGTGAACTGTGAAGAAGGAGGTAAATATGCATGTTTATTAGTTGTGTGACTAGATATCGATAATGGTGTTATAATTGTGAATAGTGTTCTGACAAACGTACCCATTCCTGTCTTTGAGATCTGCTCCTTTCGGACGCCATCATGCGAATGTTCTCGCAAAAGCAGTATGCACACAGATTAGGCCCCTGCGCCTGCTTCAGGGCCTTTACGAGAATGGAATTTGATCAGATAATAATTAATCAAGCATGATAATTAAAGAGATAATGGCAGCTAGCTAGCTAGTACTACTTAATTACTTACCTTGGGTCGAAACCATTGCAGTCTTTGTTTCCATTCGCCTGGAGTGACGCTGATGAACCTTGCCCAAGCCCTGCCCGCCGACAAATAAAATGAATAAATGGGTTATTAAATAGTTCATATCAGGAAATGACTAACTAAATAGGCCGAGATATATAGTTAATAATGATTGAAATTACCTGTTGACTATCCCTTTCAAGATGGTGTAGTCACTTTGTTTTTTAAGTAGTGAGTCAGGTACTTCAACTGTTCCGGCTTCAACTTTAATGATAAACAAGATCCAGTGAAATCTGCATGCACACATGTTTGGATGTCTTAATTAACCGGACATATGTAAGCAAAAATATGTAGCTAGCTCGTAGGAAAAAACAGAGAATTTGTAGTACAAGATAATGTGACTCACTGGAAGTTGTAAGGAAGTATTATATCTTCATTGTATTTGAGGCACTTCAAGAACTCTAGCATGCTGTCCTCTACATGCTTTTCATGATATTCATCTATTTTTCCATGTGTATTCATTAACGGTGTTTGGGTCAATGAACCCAATGCCATAGCGTCCACCTTTTTTCATTTCATACATCTTCATCCTGCATAATACCACAGAAAAGAATATAGTGAGGATAATTACAGGTAATGATTGATCAAAAGGATCATTACAGCTAGCTTGAGACTTAAATTACAGAAAGAAATCACTTACAGACAATAGCAACTGACGATAGATTTGTCGAGTGTGTCTTGATTTTATAACTGAAACAGTTCATTATACTCAACGGCTGATACTTCTCAAACGTATCTACTTTTCCAAACACTTTTGATATTGTTTTGACCTCATTCTTGCATGACTTGAACTAAACTAACCCGGACTGACGCTGTTTTCAGCAGAGCTGCCTGTATGGTTTTATTGTGTGCAGGAAAACAGATTTTTAGGTATCTCAGGAAAATCCACGAAAAATCACAGAAAATCCACGCACCCGAAGGAACCCGGAGCCAGAAGAGGGGCCAGAGGGGGGCCAGGGGGGGCCCAGGCGCCCTGGTGGCGCGGCCCAGCCCCTGGCCGCGCCGGGGGGTCGCCTGGGTGGGCCCCACCTCCCCTGGTGCCCTACTTCGACTCGTATTTTAGCTCGTGACGGAGAAACCCCAGATCAGAAGTTCTTTTCGCAGTTTTCGTCGCGGAGCCGCCGCCACCCTCTGTTCTTCTTCGGGAGGGCTAATCTGGAGGCTGATTTGGCCTCCGGAGAGGGGAGATCGTCGCCATCGTCATCACCATCACCACTCCATCATCCCTCCATGACTTCTCCTTCCATGTGTGAGTAATCCCCTGCTGTAGGCGAAGGGGATGGTAGGGATTGGATGAGTTAGATCATGTAATAGTTTGTCAGATTGTTGGGGGCATGTTGCCTATCATCTACTATGGTGTTTATCATCTTTGCTTCAACTTGTTATGCTTAATGCTTGTCACTTAGGGCCCGAGTGCCATGATTTTAGATCTGAACCATATGTGTTTGCATGAATATATTTGTGTTCTTGATCCTATCTATGAGTTGTTTGCACCTATTACGGTTCGGAACCGGCGATCCCAAAAGTGACAGCTTGGGACACCAAAGGGGATGGTCCGTAGTTTGAGGATTACATGTATCCATTGAGTTCATTGCTTTGTTCCGGTGCTCTTTGACAGGAGCACCTTAATCTCCATAAGTTCCTTTTGGCCCCGTTCGTAGCGGGATGGTAGGACAAAAGATGTTGTGCAAGTTCTTATTGCAAGCACGTACAACTACCTACGGGATACATGCCTAATGTTTGATATTTGCCTAGATGATCATTACTTTTCCGTGTGCCGTGCCCCAAGTTAGAAACATGATATATCTCATCCATGCAGCGCCCAACCATCCATCTCCCTAGCCTACATTGTTTTAAATCCTGCTGATTACTAGTTGCTACTTTTGCTATTTACTCTCGTTATTTACTTTTGCTGTTTACTTTTACTATCACTATCATCACTATCATATCATTGTTACCACTTATCTTTTGTTGCAAGTAAGTATATTTCAGGTGCGGTTGAATTGACAACTCAACTGTCAAAGCTTATAAATACTCTTTGGCTCCCCGTGTGTCGAATCAATAAATTGGGTTATTCTTACCCGCGAAGACTATCTCGATCCCTTACGGTTGAGGGTTATCAAGTACCGTTTTCTGGCGCCGTTGCTCGGGAGCATAGCAATATTTACAAGTCTACTTGAAGTATCCTACCTGCTGCACTTCATCCGCTATGGGTAAGAAAGGAGACCCCAAGGTTCCGATCTTACTATCCACTACAAGAAGAGGTACTGTTCTGAGCACTAGTGCTACTCTTGATTCACCTTCTGTTATGAGTAAGTTTGCCTCACCACCACCACATGATGCTCCTACTAAATCTGTTACTATGTCTGATACTCTTGATGATGCTTCTACTACTGTTGATGATATTAGTTCCCTTGGTTATGCTCTTGAGAAACAGATCGCTGCTGCTGCTAAAAAGTCTGGAATTGAAATTCCTGTTACTCGCTACCCTATTGGTGAAACTTATGATTATCCTGATTTGAGTAAACTCAAGGAGAGACTCCTTGATGATGATTACTATATGCTTGATGAAGATTTATGCAGGGAACTGACAGAGTTTTCTGGCTCTGACCCTGAAGTTATTAAGAAACTGTTTGAGAAATACTCTTTGAAGAACAAAACCATTCCTGATCCTGAATTTGCTACATCTCCTATATGCATTGATGATCCTGATTATGATTTCTCTGTTGATCTTTCACTTATACCTATGGTTGAAGCTGACCCCTTTTATGGCAGAGAAAATGATGATGCTATTGCACACCTGACTAAACTCGGTGAGTTGGGTGGCCTGTTTACCACAGATGAGAAGATACGATACTTTTATGTGACCAAGCTTCTTCCTTTCTCCTTGAAGGAAGGTGCTAAAGCATGGTATGATTCACTCCCATGCGGTTCCATTAAGAGTCCTCAGGACTTAGCTCACTCTTTTGTTGATAAGTACTTTCCTGCTCACATGCAACATGCTGCTTTACAAAGAATTTATAACTTTAAATAGTTGCAGGATGAGTCCCTCCCTAAAGCTTGGGGGAGGTACTGCGGTCTGATTCGGGCTAGACCAGGACATGAAGTCCCTAAGAACGAATTAATCGATATATTCTATGCTGGTCTAACTGATGAATCCAGGTCCTATTTGGACAGTTGTGCTGGTTGTGTTTTCAGGAAAAGGACGCCGAAAGATGCAGAAGATTTGATGGGCAGGATTGCCAAAAACCATGAAGATTGGTCCGTACCTGAACCACCTCCACCACCAAAGAAGAGGGGTATGTTTGTTCTAAGCCCCGAAGATATGCGAGAAGCAAAGAAGTCTATTAAAGAGAAATGTATTAAAGCTGAAGACGTGAAGAATCTACCCCCTATTGAGAAGCTGTGTGAACCTACCACTCACCCTCCTATGGTAGAGGTACACTCTCTTTTAGATTTCAACGCAAGTGACATCCCTCATGGTAAGCCTCCTGATCAATGTTTAGATGAGTTTGATAATTTTATTATGAAACAAAATCATTTTAATGAGAGGATACAAAGTCAGTTGCATGATAATTCCCTTGCTATCAAAAATTTGCGTGATGTTCTAGGTAGAACGGTTAATGATGTTCAATGTCTTGTGAAGCATTTTCATATGGTTCAAACTCAGCTTGACGAAATTTCTAATGTGCAAAAAGATTTGCTTGCTAACAATGCCAAACAAGATGATTTGCAGGCTTTCGGGATTAAGACCCGAGGAGGAACTAGCACTCAAGATCCTCTCTATCCAGAGGGGCATCCGAGGAGAATCGAGCAAGATTCTCAAATGCAGGAAGAAGAAATTGTTGGCTCTCCAAAGAAGAAGAAGAAACATAAGGAGGCTGACAATTCTAATGATCCTATTGCAGATGAAGAGCCAGCTGTTGATCCCAACAGTGTATCTATCTCCCATGCTGAGACTGAAGACGGTGCTGAACCTGAAGGTAAGGATAACGAGAAGAATGATCCGCCTGAAGTTCGAGAAGAAGAAGCACCTGACAAACGTAAGAGGTACACTAAAGAAGATTTCATCGCAAGAAAACATGGGAAGGAAAGAGAACCATGGGTACAGAAACCCATGCCCTTTCCAGGTAAGTTCATCAAATCTAAAGAAGAAGAGCATTACAATAAGTTTTGTGAGTGGATTAAACCTCTTTTTCTTCAAATCCCTTTGACTGATGCTATTAAGTTACTTCCTTATTCAAAATATATGAAAGATATTGTCACTAATAAAAGAAAAGTTCCTAATGAAGCAATATCTACTATGCTTGCTAACTACTCTTTCAGAGGCAAGATTCCTGAGAAGCTCGGTGATCTAGGTATACCCACCATTCCTTGCTCCATAAAGAATAATTATGTCAAAACTGCTTTATGTGATCTTGGAGCCGGAGTGAGTGTTATGCCTCTCTCTCTTTACGAGAGGCTTTGTTTAGAGAAACTAATTCCTACAGATATCTCCCTTCAGATGGCTGACAAGTCAACCGCCGTTCCGATAGGTATTTGTGAGGATGTTCCCGTAGAAGTTGCTAATTGTTTGATTCTTACTGATTTTGTTGTGCTTGACATGCCCGAGGATGGGAGCATGTCCATTATTCTTGGTAGACCTTTTCTTAACACCGCAGGTGCTATTATTTATTGCAATAAAGGGAAGGTTACCTTCAATGTGAATGATAAAGAACACACAGTATATTTTCCAAAGAAGACCGACAGGAGGCATGGCCTCAACTCTATAGAGAATATCGAGACCGTGAAGATTGGAGAATGGGACTGTCCACTACATGTGCCTCACAAATACAAAACTATCATGGTGGGGACAATGTCCATCAAAGTAAAGGTTCAGTGATTACTTTGTAAGAGATGAGACTTTTTGCTCTATATATCGCCTGATTGTTGGTAAGACTTGATCAACCTTACTAGTAAACATGTTTTATATAGATAAAAAGTTGAGCTTGTTATGTTTTCATTTATTTTAGTTCTTGTTCTACTTGCTGTACCAAGTATTTATATTTTGAAGCTTCACAATACTACTCACTGCTTCAAGTTTTCAGAGAGTTTCGCAGCTTTTTGAACTTCGAAAAAATTTCAACAGTGAAGTTTTCAGAAAAATTCCAGAAAAATTAAAATTAAAATTTCCACGTCGGGAGTGACCCAGAGGGACCTGGGGCCAGCCAGGGGGACCCACCAGTTGCCCAGGCGGCCAGCTGGCGCGGCCTGCCCCCTAGCCGCGCCCACAGGGCGCCTGGGGCCCACAGGGCCCCCCTCCAGGTATGTCTTCTTCCTCCCTCTCTCTTTTTCTCCAAAAACGCGAGTTCTGCACTTGTTCTTGTGTTCTTGCTGTTCTTGGAGGCGATTCTTCGATCTCTCTCTACATCCCACCATTTGAGGTGAGATTTTGAACAAATACTCCCTGGTATGTGACTCCTCCACCCCTCCAATTAGATTTCTGATTGGTGGCTTCATTTGTGAGTATTTAGTAGTTCTTGGTGCTGTATAGATGAGCTTGCATGCATGAGTAGAAAGTTATTTTCCAAGTTTTGGTGCAAGTTTATGCCTTGGGCAAGTGAGTTGAGTAGTTTGCCTTAACTCACCTTGTTTTAATCCTTGTTTTTGTAAATTGCCAAAAATTTCAGAAATGAGTTTGTTAGGAAGGGCAAAAGGGTGGCTTGATAAGAGGAGGCCCGCACACTCCGATCGAGTTACTAGAGCCGCAGCTTCACCCTTGACTGCTAGGGTGAGCTATAATGAAGATCATGTGCCCCTGGAGTTGTTGGAAGACACAAGTCCAGCACGTGCTATGACGTTTCCATGTGATGAATTCCTTGAAGCTGAGGGAATCAAGGATGAGTTTTATAATCTTTGTGCTAATGCAGGTCTGACACGGCTCGTCACGTGCCGTGTTACTCAGTATCAAAAACTCACCTCCAGTTTCATTAACAGTTTTAGATATAATATTGATTCAGGTGCTATTGAGTTTAAAATTTACAATGATCTTATCACCATGCCTTTGGGAAAGTTTTGTGAAATAATAGGTGTGCCAAACGTTGGGAGGACGGCTAGGATGGCCACTCAGCCCTCCGAGCTGAAAACCGTCATCAACTCTCTCTGCAGCATGGGTACGAGGGATATTCATCGGTCGAAGATCTCCAGCATCTTATTTCCTCACCTCAGGTATTTTGCATATTATGTTGCTAGAGGGGTGTTAGCTCGTGACAACACGAGCAACATTTCTGCTCCGGATATTGCTATCCTGGCAGCAGCCCTCTCAGGGAGGTCTGATTATAATCTGGGTGCCTTAATTGCTCGACGCCTTGCTATGAACGGTAACAAGGGAGACTTATATGGTGGCGTTTATGCCACACTTATCTTAGAACATCTTGGAGGCACCCCACACCCTGATGATAATCCTTTTACTTATTTAAGCTTTGATCTTGCTGCTATGAAAAGGCATAAGTTTGTTACCATGGCTTCTGAGCTGGATAATCTTGTTTATATCTTGCGTTTCGGAACTACCGTGGAACGCGAGATCCGTCTACCTGCACCTCTTTTGTTTGTTTTTTCTCGCAGGAACGGATGGTCCTTTGATGTTGTCCAGTTCGATGAGTTCATGGCCCAGTATCAGTTTCATAACCCCATGGAGGGGGTTGTGCCCGACGAGGAGGAGCACAGTGAGTTACCACCTTTTCAGGAAGAAACCGCCACCGAGTTTGGTGAAGGGTCTTCCTCTGCTTGGCGTACGGACCCTTCCTCGTGGGAGACTCCGAGGAGTTCGGTATACGCGCCAGCATCCTTCTACGACCCTTGGACTCACCACTGTACCCCTGGAGCAGGAGGCTCCTGGGGGCAGTAGCTGCTACCAACTTAGGCCAAAAGCCTAAGCTTGGGGGAGTACGTGCCCCTCTCACTTTTCCATTGTATTATCCGTTTTATTCGCTTTGATCTTTTCGAAGTTTTTGCCCATTCTTCTTTATTTCTCTCTTTGCAAAAACAAAAAAAAGATTTTCTCTTTCTTTTGCTTTCGTTCAACCTTTGAAATAATCCAAAAAGATTTCCTTTCTCTCTTTAGTTTGCTTTGTTTTCAGAGTTCAGCTCGAGTCCGTGATGGCATTTAATTATATTTCCTACGTTCGATCGTGCAAGTGACGAGGCAATAATGACGAAGATCGACTGAAGGGAAGCAACAAGGAAGACCGGTATGAACTCTTCTTGTTTCTACTTTTTTACATATGCCTGTACTTATGATCTAGAGACCAGCTTGTAGCGACATAGTGCTATGTTTACAATGCTCTTCCAGTAGTTCATGCTTTCCTTGTGGCTAGTCTCGAATAGCTAGAGTATATAATGTATTATTGAAATGATTTACATGCATTGCACTGTTCATAGTCTGGTATACTAAGGTGGTATTTCCCTTTAGAGAATTTTTGGATTGACTTGGCACATGTTTACACATGTTTAAGACTAAAAAGTCTGCTCTGCCTTGATGATCTTCGAGTTTCAGAATAGTTATATCACTTTCATGCCCGATTCAATGTTGCTTTGTCGCTCTGCATGATTATGACCGTTATTGCTCCCTAGTTGGTCGCTTCCCAGTCTTTTGCTAACCTCCACCTGTACTAAGAGGACTGACTGCTTGTGCATCCAAAATCCTTAAAACCTATTATGCCATATGAGTCCACCATACCTTCCCATACATGGTATTTACCTGCCATTCCTAACGAAGACTTTCGTGTACCATCTCGAAATTAATCAAAAGCATTTCTCTTTTTTTGTGCCTCTGTTTTAGCTCATGAGGAAGTAGTAGTTAATTCATGATCTTTTTAAGTTGGACAAGTTTCACCCCGGGATTGCATGTCCAATGTGCAAACCCATAATACGAGAAGGAACTGGCATAGAGTGCACCCAGCTCATACAAGATAATACAACAAACAAACCCTCCTTCACGCTTTGTTCATGAGAAATCAGAAAACTTTGGCAGTGATAAACAAAGGAGATTAAGAGGATGTGATCGTCCTCATGCGGGAGCCGTTCCTCGAAACTTGTCCAGCTCAAGAAGTGATTGAGTTATCTGCTAGCATTCGTTGACAAAATATGCACCTCTCAAAAACGTTTTTACCTCTGTTTTTAAAACCAAGAGCTCTGGTACATGTTTAGTTTTTGTTTCCGACCACGGGTTTTCAACCTTGCCAACAAAAGCCACGGTTCGAGAGTCTCCACCTTCTTTCTTCAAAGCACCAACTAGGAGAGCATAATTGTCATTCTGAGTGTAATGTGCATTGTCCCAAAGTATTACATTGTCTTCTGCATGCTTGTGATATGATTTATCCTAAAATTCTTAGTTCTAGTCTCCTTTAAAACTCTGGAGGAGTTTCTGCATTTATGTTTTGCTTCACTCATGGAGGCTAGCGAGATACCACCCTAATATGCTCAAGCTATGTGCAATGTAATCTTGTCTTGATTTTCAGTAGTATATTATTTACTTTTAGGTATTTGTGATTGGTCACTTGAAAGAAGGATTGCTCCGTGCATTGTCCTCATACTACTGTTTAAATACTTGCTAGACTCTTTTCGTAGTACATGCTTATATACATCTAATGAAACAAAAGAGTTTGTCGAAGTTTTCTTTGTCGCGTCCAGTTCGTTGAACTGAATTGCTTGAGGACAAGCAATATGCTAAGCTTGGGGGAGTTGATACGTCTCAAACGTATCTACTTTTCCAAACACTTTTGATATTGTTTTGACCTCATTCTTGCATGATTTGAACTAAACTAACCCGGACTGACGCTGTTTTCAGCAGAGCTGCCTGTATGGTTTTATTGTGTGCAGGAAAACGGATTTTAGGTATCTCAGAAAAATCCACGAAAAATCACAGAAAATCCACGCACCCGAAGGAACCCGGAGCCAGAAGAGGGGCCAGGGGGGCCCCAGGCGCCCTGGTGGCGCGGCCCAGCCCCTGGCCGCGCCGGGGGGTCGCCTGGGTGGGCCCCACCTCCCCTGGTGCCCTACTTCGACTCGTATTTTAGCTCGTGACGGAGAAACCCCAGATCAGAAGTTCTTTTCACAGTTTTCGTCGTGGAGCCGCCGCCACCCTCTGTTCTTCTTCGGGAGGGCTAATCTGGAGGCTGATTTGGCCTCCGGAGAGGGGAGATCGTCGCCATCGTCATCACCATCACCACTCCATCATCCCTCCATGACTTCTCCTTCCATGTGTGAGTAATCCCCTGCTGTAGGCGAAGGGGATGGTAGGGATTGGATGAGTTAGATCATGTAATAGTTTGTCAGATCGTTGGGGGCATGTTGCCTATCATCTACTATGGTGTTTATCATCTTTGCTTCAACTTGTTATGCTTAATGCTTGTCACTTAGGGCCCGAGTGCCATGATTTTAGATCTGAACCATATGTGTTTGCATGAATATATTTGTGTTCTTGATCCTATCTATGAGTTGTTTGCACCTATTACGGTTCGGAACCGGTGATCCCAAAAGTGATAGCTTGGGACACCAAAGGGGATGGTCCGTAGTTTGAGGATCACATGTATCCATTGAGTTCATTGCTTTGTTTTGGTGCTCTTTGACAGGAGCACCTTAATCTCCATAAGTTCCTTTTGGCCCCGTTCGTAGCGGGATGGTAGGACAAAAGATGTTGTGCAAGTTCTTATTGCAAGCACGTACAACTACCTACGGGATACATGCCTAATGTTTGATATTTGCCTAGATGATCATTACTTTTCCGTGTGCCGTGCCCCAAGTTAGAAACATGATATATCTCATCCATGCAGCGCCCAACCATCCATCTCCCTAGCCTACAGTGTTTTAAATCCTGCTGATTACTAGTTGCTACTTTTGCTATTTACTCTCGTTATTTACTTTTGCTGTTTACTTTTACTATCACTATCATCACTATCATATCACTGTTACCACTTATCTTTTGTTGCAAGTAAGTATATTTCAGGTGCGGTTGAATTGACAACTCAACTGTCAAAGCTTATAAATACTCTTTGGCTCCCCGTGTGTCGAATCAATAAATTGGGTTATTCTTACCCGCGAAGACTATCTCGATCCCTTACGGTTGAGGGTTATCAACGGCCATAGCTTTCTCATGGTAGTAATGATCCTTCTTGACTTCCACCATGAGGGACTCTCGATTGGAACTCTTGGTAATGTCCATGTACCATTGATGCAATTCATACATTCTCGTTGGGAGCTTCTTGACCTCATCTGGCTTGACCAAAGGTTCGCCCCGGACATATTTCTGTTTTATTTCCTCCTCTGTAAGCACATGCATGGGCTCGATCTCGAGGAGTTGTCCAACAGTGATGTTGAGAATTTCAGCCTGCGTTATATGCTCCTCGGTTATTACCACATTGCCCTCCCTGGGAACGTAAACTGTTTGCCCACAATAATATTGGGCGCGCATACTCTCACGTGTTGTTGGCACAACAAGCGAGGGGATCGATTGCGCCGCCTGTTCTCCCAGCTGGGAAACGGTTTTCCCGCATTTTTTGATAGCTACTTGTTGTTTGCTCGAGCTCGAGCTCGCCTCCTTCTGTAGACGTGCTCGATTTAACTTCCTGATGTGGTGCTCATAGTCTGTGTCAACAGGCTTGGGAGCTGGCGGTTGAGCCATACAAATGAAGTGGTCAATCTTTTCCTCAGGCACTTTCTCCCTTGGTGGAGGTGGCGGTATCAGTCCAAAATGGGCGTCCACTTCTGCCCGCACTATGGCCTTGGTTTGCTCTTCGGTCCTGCCATAAGCCCTCTGAGGAGGATCAGTGAGGCTTGGACCATATTTATATCGCTTGCCTCCGCCTGTACTTCATCTATTACCTCGACTCGTACCGCTACGCACCATAGCTGCGGGGTGTCTCTTCTACGATTGCTGAGGCGGCGGAGACGGCTGACGGGGCTGAGTTGGACGAGGAGGAGTGGCCTGAAGCTATGCCGGACTTGTAGGAGGAGTGGCCTGAAGTTGTGCCGGACTTGGAGGAGGAGTGGACGTCTGACGCTCTGTCGGACTTGGAGGAGGAGTGGCCTGACGCTTTGCCGGACTTGGAGGAGGAGGAGTGGCCTGACACGTTGGTGAACTTGCAGGAGCGGTAGTCTGCTGACTCGGTGGCAGACTTCGACGAGGAGTCGGCTGACGCGGTGCCGGTGGCCTTTGAAAGATGATGCAATCCTTTCTCCATAGGATGATACGATGTTTGGCCTCTCCGAGTGTGTGCTCCTCGTCACGTCCAGGAATGTCAAGCTCTAGCCCCGAATATTGGTCCACCACCTCATCAACCAAGACACGAGCATAGTCTGCTGGAATCGGGTTGCAATGGAAGGTTGCCTCGGGGGGATTTGTAAAAGCAACGACGTCCGCCACCTTCATGGATATGTCCTTCATTTTGAAGTGTAGCTCGCAGTTAGTGTTCTCCATGATGTCATCCACGGGGTATCTATCCAGCATTGCGTCGCCTGGGGCAGAACCCACACTGCTTCTCGGCATGGATGGGGCGGTGGTATCCAATGCCGGATCATCCGCCAGCGGCTGCAGCTGCTGAGACCCCCTTTGCTGGCTAAGTGAGTCGATCTGCTCCTGCTGCCGCTGGAATTTGACTGCCAAGTCCGCGTGCTTTGATTCTAGGCCTTGAAGGCATTCATAGTCCAGCTTCCTCTGCTCCTCCTCCATCTTCCTCTGCTTCTCCTCCGCAATCTTCCTTCTCGCACGGGTTCTGTAGTCGGCGTTCCAGTCCGGAAACCCCTCATACCACGAAATAGCGCCCTTGCCTCGTGTTCTTCCCGGGTGTTCAGGATTTCCCAGGGCATGCGTAAGCTCGTCGTTCTCTTTGTTGGGCTGGAACACCCCCGATCGAGCCTCTTCTATTGCAACAAGTAACTTATCGTCGGCTCCTTTCAGACATGCCTTCATCGCAACTTTGCTTGTCTTCGGGTCCAACTCCCCCCTATGCGCATAGAACCAAGTCCTGCACCTGGGGGGCCAGCTCCTAGTAACCGGAGTGACACCTGCATTCTCCGTCTCTTTCTCAAACTTATCCCACTTAGGCATTGCCACCGCGTAGCCACCTGGCCCCAGCTTATGGAACTTATCCTTTTTTCGGCATTCTTCTTGTTTATTCTCAACCGTTCCTTAGCTAATTCTGAATCCTTGAATTTCACGAAATCGTCCCAATGATCACTTTGCTTCTCTAGTGTTCCCTCGAATACTGGAGTCTTCCTTCCTCCCTTGACGTACTTGTCCCATTCACGATTCTTGTGGTTCTGGAATGCAACCACCATCTTCCTAAGAGCAGCGTCCTTAACTTTCTGCACATCTGCTTCTGTGAAATGATCTGGTAGGGTGAAATGTTCCATGAGAGTATCCCAAAGCAGACTTTTTTGTCTGTCGTCGACAAAAGTAAGAACTGGACGTGGCTTTGCTGGCTCTCTCCATTCTTGAAGGGAGATCGGGAGTTGGTCCTTCACAAGAACTCTGCACTGACGAACGAACTTGTCCGCAATCTTCTTAGGCGCTAATGGTTCGCCATTAGGTCTGATTGCCTCGATATTATACTTTACGCCCTCCTTCAACAATTTGTTCGGGCCTCGTTTCGTCCTGTTGCTTGAAGATTTGCTCGATCCGGATGGCTGCAAGAAGAAAGATCGATTCGTTAATATATCTTCAACTCATTTAAAACATGTGATGATCACCAAATGTGCCTGCTTATATAAATATATATACCTCGCCAGTCTTTGTTGTTTCAAGATCAACATTTTCTTCGTCATCATCATAATCGTAGTTCATGACTTCATCAATTCGGTCGTTGCGATGGAATATCATATCACCCTCTCCGGTGTTGTTTAGAAATTCGGAGCCGTCATAATCTTCTTCATTCTGATCATCATCTGGCCCGCGAGGATGGCGTATCATATCGAACAGGGTCTGTTCTCCCTCTCTACCGGTATTGTCCGCCAAAGGTTTTATTTAACTAATCCAAAAGAAATATAAAACAATTTAGTATTCAAATTACATCGTCTCGAATAATAGATATAATCTCGAATACATCGTCTCAAATAATAGATATAATCTCGAATACATCGTCTCGAATAATATATAATCTCGAATACATCATCTCGAATAATATATAATATCGAATACATCACTGGCTAGGTAGCTAATAAAGATCGAATACTACAGAAGAATCTAGGACACTCGCGGTTCCTGCGGCGCGGGCGGTGGACACCCAAAGAGAAGGAACCCTCACAGGATCATAGCTAAAGTGAGATCCCTGAAGAAACTGCCAGGTATTGGAGAACCTGCCGCCCTCTAACGCAACCATGTAGCGATGGACGTGCTCGTCCTCCTCCCTGACACGGGACGTACCAACTCCGGCGGGGCCGGCTCCCTCCGCACCGAAACAGGCCCACGCGAACGCAACCAAACGAGATCAGGGTCGACGACGGGACCCGGTGCCGGGTTGCTCCTCAAGCGGCGCGCCCCTCCAGGCAGCACCTCCCAGTGCCAGCCCGGCGGAGCCCAGTCCTGGACATGGGTCAGCCGGACGTCGTCGCGGACGGGTCGACGACGAGGATGCGGGCCAGGCATCATCGAGAACAAATACTAGCTATATGCCCGCAAAAAGTAACATTTTTTTAATGATTGGATTTTGATAACTAAAATTTCTAACATTTCTATATAACTAACATTTCTATAACATTTCTAACAATGCTATATAACTAACATTTCTATAACATTTCTAATATTTCTATAACTAAAAAACAGAAAAAAAATTATAACATTTCTATATATATAACTAACATTTGTCTAACATTTCTAATATTTCTAGAACTAAAAAAATAAAAAATTTCTAACTTTTTTATAACTATTTCTATAACTAGAAAACAGAAAATTTTCTAACAATTCTAACTTTTTTATAACTATTTCTATAACTAAAAAATTGAAAAATTTCTAACAATTCTAACATTTCTATAACATTTCTAACAATCATATATACCTAACTATTTCTATAACTAAAAAAAGAAAAATTTCTAACATTCTATATGCAAATTTGTAACATTTCTATATATATATATGCAAATTCTATATGCAAATTGATAACTAAAATTCTATATGCAAATTCTAACAATTTGACATTAATCTAATTCATCTAGCTAAAACTAACTCTAAAATTTATAACATTTCTATATATATAACGAAAAAACAGAAAAATTTATAACATTTCTATATAACTAACATTTCAAATATTTCTATAACTAAAAAACAGAAAAATTGCTAACATTTCGATAAATATTTCTATAACTAAAAAACAGAAAATTTATAACATTTCGATATAACTAAAATTTCTAATATTTCTATAAATAAAATTTTTATATAACTAACATTTCTATAAATATTTCTATAACTAAATATCAGTATGTGTGTGTGTGTGTGGACATGGCGGCCGGGGCACAAGAGCTCATCGGCGAGGCGAGGCGACGGGGGGCGGCGACGGCGACGGGTCGGGGCGCGGCGACGGAGACGGGCCAGGCGGGGACGACGGGAGGCCGGGGCGGGGCGCGGCGACGGGGACGACGGCGACGGCGAGGCGACGGGACGGCGACGACTAGGCGATGGGACGGCGACGGGGGCGGCGGCGACGGCGACGGGGGCGACGACTAAGGGGCGGCGGCGACGGGGCAGAGGAGAAGAAGCAGAAGGAGAACGAAACTGTCGATTTTTTTTGAAGGGTTTTCTTATATAGAAGGCACCTTTAGTATAGGTTGGAGCCACCAACCGATACTAAAGGCCTGTTTTGGCGAGGCCAAGCGGCGGGAAGAGCACCCCCTTTAGTATCGGATGGTGGCTCCAATCGATACTAAAGACACCCCTTTAGTACCGGTTGGCGCCATGACCCGGTACTAAAGGGGGGTGCGCTGGCACAGGTGCGGTGCGGCAAGTTTAGTCCCACCTCGCTAGCCGAGGGGCAGCCGCACTGGTTTATAAACCCCACCGCGGCTGCTCCTTCGAGCTCCTCTCTACTTCAGGCTTGTGGGCCTAACTTTGCCGCGCTGCCCTGTGAGTCTGATGGGCCTTTATGGGCCTGCAAATACAGGCCCACTAGGTAGCGCGCAAACAATTTTTTATATGGTATTTCATTTTATATCTAACTAAAATTTCTATATCTAAAATTTATCTATCTAACATTGCCGCAAATATATCTAAAATTTCTATCTAACATTTCTATATCTAAAATTTTATATCTAACTAACATTTCTATATGTAAAATTATCTAACAAACATTTTATATCTCATTCCACTCTCTAAAAACAAATCAGTAAATGAATGAAAAATACCAAATGAATTCAGAAAGGGTTGAAAATTGATTCTGTGGATTTGAATGGTGCATTTTGAACACACAACAAGTCTAGAGTTCAAAAAAATGCAATGCCTTTGTAACATATGAGTTTTCGTCCTAAACCCTGATACCTCGAAAGAGATTGTCCATTTTGTACACGAAGTGCATCCAGTTTTTGCCGTGACCCTCTCTTCTTTTTTTCACATGCCATGTGGGTGAAATGATGATACCACGCCAAGTTTCAACCGTTTCAAACTTCGATTTGTAGTGCTTTTCAATTTCACGGTCATTTAGCTCTCTCAAAACAAATCAGTAAATGAATGAGAAATACCAAATGAATTCAGAAAGGGCTAATAATTGATGATGTGGATTTGAATGGTGCATTTTGAAGACACGAAAACTATGGAGTTCAAAAAAATGCAATGCCTTTGTAACAT
>LR738712.1:205063584-205118738 GCA_902687465.1 Secale cereale
AATAATTGATGATGTGGATTGGAATGGTGCATTTTGAACACACTAAAACTCTGGAGTTCAAAAAAATGCAATGCCTTTGTAACATATGAGTTTTCGACCTAAACCCTGATACCTCGAAAGAGATTGTCCATTTTGTACATGAAGTGCATCCAATTTTTGCCGTGACCCTCTCTACTTTTTTGCACATGCCATGTGGGTGAAATGATGATACCATTCCAAGTTTCAACCTTTTCAGAGTTCAATTTGTAGTGCTTTTCAATTTCACGGTCATTTAGCTCTCTCAAAACAAATCAGTAATGAATGAAAAATACCAAATGAATTCAGAAAGGGCTGATAATTGATGATGTGGATTTGAATGGTGCATTTTGAACACACAAAAAGTCTGGAGTTCAAATAAGTTCAAAAAAGGCGCAATGCTCATTAATTAGCTTCAAGCCTTTCGGAAGAGTGTACAAAGCACAACACATAGCTCCGTGCAGTCTACACTATTCCTCAAGGTTTGAAGCTAAGCAACGTGCAGGTGAACATTGTGCCTCTCCCACATTGTCTGTGCACTCAAGGCTTATAAACCACTCCTAGTGCCTCTCTCTTCACGAGGTGGGACTAAAAAATCAGCTTACTAAGATACTCTAGTACCGGTTCATGCCATGAACCGGTACTAAAGGTGCCTAGCCTGACAACAGCCTGACACAACATCATTAGTACCGGTTCGTTGCATTAACCAGTACTAGAGGTTGCCCACGAACCGGTACTAATGATCTCCGCCCGCCTAGCCGTTGGAACCGGCACTAATGGTCACATTAGTGCTGGTTCTGTTACAAACCGGGACTAATGTGCTTCACGTTTGACCCTTTTTCTACTAGTGTATCTCTGGGCCCACTCGGTAAGACATCATCATAATGAGCTCAATATGACTAAGGGGTTGGTCACGGGATGATGTGTTACGGAACGAGTAAAGAGACTTGCCATGACGAGATTGGACAAGGTATCGGTATGCCGACGATCGAATCTCGGGCAAGTACTATACCGATAGACAAAGGGAATTGCATACGGGATTGATTGAATCCTTGACATCGTGGTTCATACGATGAGATCATCGAGGAGCATGTGGGAGCCAACATGGGTATCCAGATTCCGCTGTTGGTTATTGGCCGGAGAGTCGTCTCAGTCATGTCTACGTGTCTCCCGAACCCGTAGGGTCTACACACTTAAGGTTCGATGACGCTAGGTGAAAGCACATTTGCTCTCCGGGTGGTTTTGGTAATTAATGACAACATACTTTGTGGTTGGACCAATGCTTTTATCAAGTATGTTTCAGGAAATCCAATCACATTGGCTATGGAAAGGACTGAAGAAGTGGACCCCTCAAATGCTAAGGCAAGCATTGGCAAAAGCTCAAGACTCCATTTTTGGTTTAGTGATCCAAGATCACATTGAGTCCATAGGAAAAACCAATACTATTAAAAGGGGATGAGGTTGTGTAGATGATCTGGTTGCTCAAGTGCTTAGTGATTTAGCTCCTTCAACTATCAGCAACTTTCACTACTATACACACTCATAAGTAATCTCGGACAAACCGATTCTTCCAACTCAGTCCCACCGAGATGAACCACTTCAGCCATATTCCAAACCCTAGAAAAATCGGTCATTCCGAGTTTGAGATCGGTCTCACCGAAATCTGGACTGCCAACCTTCTGTAACCAATTGACATCATATCGGAATAACCGAGTTTGCTTTATCGGTCTTACCGAGATTGACAAGCTTCTGTCTTGGTCCAAATCGGTCTCACCGATATTGCATTTTCGGTCCCACCGATTCTGGCATGTTCCTGTCTTTTCTCAAATCGGTCTAACCGAGTTTTCTTTCTCGGTCCCACCGAAAACTCCAACGTTCATATCAGTTACACTTTCGGTCTCACCGAGATGGTATTTTCGGTCCCACCGAAAACCCCAACGTTCACTATATTTGAACTTTCGGTCTGACCGAGTTTTTACTTCGGTCTCACCGAGATTGCTCAAATATGTGTGTAACGGTTGGATTTTGTGTGGAGGCTATATATACCCCTCCACCCCTCTTCATTCGTGGAGAGAGCCATCAGAAAGTCTACCACTCCTACCATACACTTTCTGAGAAGAGAACAACCTACCCTTGTGTTGAGATCAAGTCATTCCATTCCTACCATATGAAACTTGATTTCTAGCCTTCCCAAGTTGCTTTCCACTCAATCCTTTCTTCCACCACAGCCAAATCAGTGAGGAGAGTTGAGTGTTGGGGAGATTATCATTTGAAGCACAAGAGCAAGGAGTTCATCATCATCAACACCATCTATTACCTTTTGGAGGGTGGTGCCTCCTAGATTGGTTAGGTGTCGCTTGGGAGCCTCCGTCTTTGAGATGTGGAGTTGAACCAAGAAGTTTGTAAGGGCAAGGAGATCGCCTACTTCGTGAAGATCTACCCCGAGTAAGGCTAGCCCTCCGTGGGCGTAGGCCATGATGGAATAGACAAGGTTGCTTCTTCGTGGACCCTTCGTGGGTGGAGCCCTCCGTGGACTCGCGCAGCCGTTACCCTCCGTGGGTTGAAGTCTCCATCAACGTGGATGTACGATAGCACCACCTATCGGAACCACGACAAAAATCTCCGTGTCTCCAAATTGCGTTTGATCTTCTCCACCTCTCTTTACTACATGTGCAATTTACTTTCCGCTGCTTATACTCTAGAATTGCATGTGTAGGGTGATACTTGAATTGATCTTAATTGTGAAACTGCCAAAAACTTTGCATGATCAAAAGGCAGATTTTTTATATTGTCAAGTAGTCTAATCACCCCCCTCTAGACATACTTCTTCGATCCTACAATTGGTATCAGAGCTTTGGTCTCCATTGCTTTGGTTTACACACCATTGGAGGAAGATGGACGTGTCTACGTTTGGGAGTGTTAGCCATAGAGTGCCTGTTCTCAATGGAAGGTTTTATAACTCATGGAGGTCTGAAATGCTTAGTATCTTTAAGATGTACAATTTGTGCAAATATGTTGAGACCCCCTATGTGCCTCCATTTGATCCCTTGCACCCTACCATGGATGAAGAGCTTGATTTGCTTCGTAACCTTAGAATTGTAAATCTTATCATAAAAGGGTTACCTGATGACTTGCTTAATCTTGTTACAAACTTTGAGTGTGCCTATGCTATATGGAAGTTCTTGGAAGAACTTTATCCGGAATACTCTTTGAGAAGTCTTGATGAAATTCTACACAAGACTATTGAATTCAATAAGTTGCACCCCAATGATCCCAACTTTGATAAATGCTTTTTTGAGCTTCGTGATCTTATGAAAAAGAAGGGTGATCCCGGTCTTATCAATATTATCATTAGAAATGCTCTTGCATTGCATTCCGAAGATTATTGTTCCATTGACCAAACTAATGCAAGTACTTATCAAATTGACCTAGGTGTTGATGATGAACAATCTATGGGTCAATATGATGATGAGCATGAGAAAGACGATGATTACTCCGATTCGGACACCGAGCTAGACAAAGTCATGAAGAGTCTCAATCTTATGGCAAATCTGAGAGACTACATGTCCGGCGGAAAAGAGTGGATTCTTGATAGTGGATGCACCGATCACATGACTGGAGACAAAGACATGTTTCGAGAGCTTGCAAAGAACGATGGTCCACGCAAGTATGTGACTTTTGGAGACAACTCCAAGGGTAAGGTACTTGGCCTTGGTAAGGTGGCCATATCTCATGATAGCTCTATTCAAAATGTCATGCTTGTAAAATCTCTTGGATACAATTTACTTTCCGTGTCTAGATTAGCTGACTTTGGATTCAATGTGCTATTCACCAAAGTAGATTGCCAAGTCTTTCGTCGTGATAATCAAAACATGGCTTTTACTGGTATCCGTAGAGGTGATCTATATATTGTTGATTTCACTAAGAAAGCCCAACCTAGAGCTTGTTTCATTGCTAAATCCTCTAAAGGTTGGTTGTGGCATAGAAGGCTAGGACATGTTGGTATGCGTAATCTAGACAAGCTAATCAAAGGTGATCATATTCTTGGTGTTAAAGATGTTCTCTTTGACAAAGATAGACTTTGTAGTGCGTGTCAAGCAGGAAAACAAGTTGGTGGAAGTCATCCCGTGAAAAACATCATGACCACAAGGAGACCGCTTGAGCTTCTTCACATGGATCTCTTCGGTCCCAATGCTTACAAAAGCCTTGGTGGTAACTCCTTTGGTCTAGTTATAGTTGATGATTATTCCAGATTTACGTGGGTATTTTTCCTTGATGATAAATCGCAGGTTCAGAGGATCTTCAAGACCTTTGCCAAAAAGGCCCAAAATCAATTTGAGGTGAAGATCAAGAAAGTTCGGAGTGACAATGGAACGGAGTTCAAGAACGCCAATGTAGACTCTTTTCTCGATGAGGAAGGAATTCTACATGAGTTCTCGGCTACGTACACTCCTCAACAAAATGGAGTTGTTGAGAGGAAGAACCGAACGCTCATAGAGATGGCAAGAACGATGCTGGATGAATACAAGACACCGAAGCATTTTTGGGGAGAAGCGGTCGAGACAGCTTGTCATGCTATCAACAGGCTTTATCTTCATAAGCTTCTTGGCAAGACATCATACGAGCTTCTCACCGGTAACAAACCCCAAGTGGGATACTTTCGTGTTTTTGGTTCAAAATGCTATATCCTTGATAAGCATCGTCGGTCTAAATTTGCTCCTAAATCTCATGAAGGCTTTCTTCTTGGTTATGGATCAAACTCCCACACCTACCGTGTCTACAATAATTTCACCCGAAAGGTTGAAGAGACGGTAGATGTGAAGTTTGATGAATCTAATGGCTCGCAAGTAGAGCAAATGCCTATTGATGTAGGAGACAAGGACCCATCGGAAGCTATCCAAGACTTATCTATTGGAAAGATCCGTCCCATGGAAGTGAAGGAGAGTACCTCATCTACATATGTGGAGCCACCTACCTCACGGCGAGATGAACCTCAAGGCAACATGGAGGCCTCCACAAGTGGAACTCACCAAGATGAGGATGTGCAACAAGAAGATCCACCACAACCTCCTTCTCCACCGCCTCAAGACAACACCAACAACAATGAAGAAGAAGAAGAGGAAGATGAAGATGATGAGGAAGCTGTGCCACAACGTCAACAAAAGCTATCCCGAGTTCGAGCAAGAGTCAAGAAGAATCATCCCATGGAACAAATGATGAACGACATCAACTCCGGGAGAATTACTCGCTCTAAAACTCGCTTAGCTAACTTTTGTGAGCATTACTCATTTATCTCTAGCATTGAACCTATGAAGGTAGAAGAAGCACTTGAAGACCCGGATTGGGTGAACGCTATGCACGAAGAACTACACAACTTCGAGAGGAACAAGGTGTGGACTTTGGTAGAGAAGCCCAAGGATGATCAAAACATCATTGGAACCAAATGGGTGTTTCGGAACAAGCAAGATGAAGATGGACAAGTCATCCGCAACAAGGCTCGTCTCGTAGCTCAAGGTTACACACAAGTCGAAGGTATGGACTATGGTGAGACCTATGCCCCCGTTGCTAGACGTGAGTCCATTCGCATTCTTCTTGCCTATGCCAATCACCATGATATTACTCTCTATCAAATGGATATCAAAAGTGCTTTCTTAAATGGTGAAATTGAGGAGGAAGTTTTTGTGAAACAACCTCCCGGTTTTGTGAACCCCAAAAAGCCTAATCATGTTTACAAGTTGCATAAAGCCCTTTATGGTCTTAAACAAGCTCCTAGAGCTTGGTACAAATGCTTAACTAGCTTTCTTCTTGAAAAAGGGTTTGAAATTGGAAAGATAGACTCAACGCTATTCACGAAAAGGGTTAATGGTGAACTATTTGTGTGCCAAATATATGTTGATGATATTATCTTTGGTTCAACTAACCCCCATTTTAGCAAGAAGTTTGGACAGCTTATGTCGGAGAAGTATGAGATGTCCATGATGTGTGAACTCAAATTCTTCCTTGGGTTGCAAATCAAGCAATCTAAGGAGGGTACTTTTGTCTCACAAACAAAGTACACCAAGGATCTCTTCAAGAAGTTCAACATGCAAGAAAGCAAAGGTATGAGTACCCCCATGCCTACTAGTGGACATAATGACTTGACAAAAGATGGAGAACCCGTTGATCAAAAGGTTTACCATTCTATGATTGGTTCTCTACTATATCTTTGTGCTTCTCGTCCTGACATAATGTTGAGTGTATGCATGTGTGCGCGATATCAAGCAACCCCTAAAGAATGTCATCTTAAAGCTGTTAAAAGGATAGTGAGATACCTGATACACACACCAAACTTTGGCATTTGGTATCCTAAGAGAGCCTCTTTCGACCTTGTTGGCTATTCCGACTCGGACTATGCCGGTGACAAGGTTGATAGAAAGTCAACTTCGGGTACGTGTCAATTCCTTGGTCGATCCCTTGTATCTTGGTCCTCCAAGAAACAAAATTCGGTATCATTATCCACTGCTGAAGCGGAATATATTGCTGCTGGTTCGTGTTGTGCTCAATTGCTATGGATGACACAAACGCTTAAAGATTATGGGATACATGTGAGACGTGTTCCCTTGCTTTGTGACAATGAGAGTGCAATTAAAATTGGACACAATCCAGTGCAACACTCTCGAACAAAGCATATTGAAGTTCGTCACCACTTTATTCGTGATCATATTGCCAAGGGTGATATTAATCTTAAGCATGTTCGTACTGACAAACAACTTGCTGATATCTTTACAAAACCTCTTGATGAAAAAGTGTTTTGTCGCTTAAGGAGTGAGTTGAACATCATTGATGCTTCAAACTTGGAGTGATAACTCCATTGATGCATGCAAGGCATGAGCTCTCTGGACTAATCCTTGATATTTCTCTTATGATGATGATCATATGTCTTGGACACATTTGCCTCCTTGTATTGCATCTAACTCTTTGCAGGTACTTGGATGATCTACATTCCACAAGATTACCACACACTCAAATCATGAGTAATCTTGTCATTAACCAAGTATCTAGCCCTTTGGGATGTTGAGTTCAAGGAACAAAATTCCACATATCCTTTTTGACATCTTATACATATAGTATTTCACTCTTGTCATCTTGGATATCCTCGAGTATTTCCTTGCTTGCCTAACCCATGTAGGAAGATGAACTACACAAGTAGAAATGGAGCTCCAACTTCACATTCAATGAGCACCTACATCGAGCTTACCTACATGAGCAAAGCATCAACAAGCCCAAGGTATGTTCTTCACATCTTTAAGGAGCTTTACTCAAAGTCATGAGTACAAGCAGCTTCATAATATGTGATCACATCAAATGCTTAATCGAAAAATGGCAACCCCATTTTGAGCTTAAATGATGAGTATGACCTATGATCAAATGTCCTCATTTGACTTCTAAGTCAATATACTCAAACATAGGTGACTTTGTCGCCGACCTTTATCTAGATGAAGTACATATGCTTTTGGAGTTTTTCTGTTTTCTCCTATGTTCTCTCATTGAGTTTTCTTTAAACAATAATAAAAAAAAACTTCATCTAGAAATCTTTTTTATTTCTATTTCTTATGTCCTTTGTGAATATCCTTCTGGCTCTGATCAATTCCTTGAAAATCTTTCAAAAATTCATTGCAAATCCTTTGAAACATTCCTTGCAAAGTGAGCTGAATTATTTCTGTATTTCCTTGGAATTAAACTCGGAGTCACCGATTTAAAATTTTCGGTCTAACCGAAAAGGATTCGGACCCACCGATCCATCTAATTCGGTGTCCCCGGTTTATCCTCCAGGACATCAACTTCTGCAGCTCCACTCAGATTTAAATCTTAAAGGGGAGAAGACTCAAATTTAAATTCAAAATTGTTTCTCCTTGAATGTTCTTATTTGCCCTGTTGTGATTCTTAAGGATCCCACTTCTTTCTTTCTTTCTTTCTTTCTTTCCATCTTTCCTGTCCTACCTAGTTTGCTGTCCTTTTCGGCACTTGATGTCAAAGGGGGAGAAGACTTAGGGGGAGTAGGGGGGGTAGGGGGAGAAGAGAAGACTTAGGGGAAGAAGAAAAGCAATCTTATCTTAAGGGGGAGAGAATCACATCAAAGCTTTGTCGTATTTTTGCATTGGACATTACAATTTGCATCATTCTTTTGATTTTGCTTTTTTCCATCACACCCCTTGTTCTCACAATTGGTATCTTATGGAAAACAAAATCTCTCAGAGTTCATTGAAAATCCTTTTAGTTTCGGAGACATGTTGCTGATTCAAGCCTGTGCTCAATATGAGACACTCTTTATACATGTCATCCCTGGCTTGGTACTCTTGATGTTCTTGCAGTTGGTTGAAGGAATACTCTTGTGTTATCTAACCTTGTTTTCCCAAGTTTATCCCTTCAGGTACAATGCCAAGGAACCTTAAGGTAAGTACATGCATCTTGCAGAATGTGCATGATGGTGACTTGCTTGTAAATACTTGTTTGCAAGAAATCACCATGCACATATGCATTATCACTCACTTCTTTTTCTTCTGCTCTGATGCATATAGCCAAGCTGCATGTAGCACATCTTGCTTATCTCTCTTGTGTGCTTGTGGTAGTCCAAAACCATAATTGAAAATCTTGCACACTTGTAGGGGGAGCCTGTGTACTACATGCTTGTCAAAGCTTTCATGATAATTCTGTCCTACTTTCAATAAGCTTTGATGTCTTGTTTAGTGTGATTCTAGTGTGTTGCCATCAATTACCAAAAAGGGGGAGATTGAAAGCACATTTGCTCTCCGGGTGGTTTTGGTAATTAATGACAACATACTTTGTGGTTGGACCAATGCTTTTATCAAGTATGTTTCAGGAAATCCAATCACATTGGCTATGGAAAGGACTGAAGAAGTGGACCCCTCAAATGCTAAGGCAAGCATTGGCAAAAGATCAAGACTCCATTTTTGGTTTAGTGATCCAAGATCACATTGAGTCCATAGGAAAAACCAATACTATTAAAAGGGGATGAGGTTGTGTTGATGATCTCATTGCTCAAGTGCTTAGTGATTTAGCTCCTTCAACTATCAGCAACTTTCACTACTATACACACTCATAAGTAATCTCGGACAAACCGATTCTTCCAACTCAGTCCCACCGAGATGAACCACTTCAGCCATATTCCAAACCCTAGAAAAATCGGTCATTCCGAGTTTGAGATCGGTCTCACCGAAATCTGGACTGCCAACCTTCTGTAACCAATTGACATCATATCGGAATAACCGAGTTTGCTTTATCGGTCTTACCGAGATTGACAAGCTTCTGTCTTGGTCCAAATCGGTCTCACCGATATTGCATTTTCGGTCCCACCGATTCTGGCATGTTCCTGTCTTTTCTCAAATCGGTCTAACCGAGTTTTCTTTCTCGGTCCCACCGAAAACTCCAACGTTCATATCAGTTACACTTTCGGTCTCACCGAGATGGTATTTTCGGTCCCACCGAAAACCCCAACGTTCACTATATTTGAACTTTCGGTCTGACCGAGTTTTTTACTTCGGTCTCACCGAGATTGCTCAAATATGTGTGTAACGGTTGGATTTTCTGTGGAGGCTATATATACCCCTCCACCCCCTCTTCATTCGTGGAGAGAGCCATCAGAAAGTCTACCACTCCTACCATACACTTTCTGAGAAGAGAACCACCTACCCTTGTGTTGAGATCAAGTCATTCCATTCCTACCATATGAAACTTGATTTCTAGCCTTCCCAAGTTGCTTTCCACTCAATCCTTTCTTCCACCACAGCCAAATCAGTGAGGAGAGTTGAGTGTTGGGGAGATTATCATTTGAAGCACAAGAGCAAGGAGTTCATCATCATCAACAACATCTATTACCTTTTGGAGGGTGGTGCCTCCTAGATTGGTTAGGTGTCGCTTGGGAGCCTCCGTCTTTGAGATGTGGAGTTGAACCAAGAAGTTTGTAAGGGCAAGGAGATCGCCTACTTCGTGAAGATCTACCCCGAGTAAGGCTAGCCCTCCGTGGGCGTAGGCCATGATGGAATAGACAAGGTTGCTTCTTCGTGGACCCTTCGTGGGTGGAGCCCTCCGTGGACTCGCGCAGCCGTTACCCTCCGTGGGTTGAAGTCTCCATCAACGTGGATGTACGATAGCACCACCTATCGGAACCACGACAAAAATCTCTGTGTCTCCAAATTGCGTTTGATCTTCTCCACCTCTCTTTACTACATGTGCAATTTACTTTCCGCTGCTTATACTCTAGAATTGCATGTGTAGGGTGATACTTGAATTGATCTTAATTGTGAAACTGCCAAAAACTTTGCATGATCAAAAGGCAGATTTTTTATATTGTCAAGTAGTCTAATCACCCCCCTCTAGACATACTTCTTCGATCCTACACTAGGGTTGTAGAGATATAAGTATGCAGAAACCCGAATGTTGTTCGGAGTCCCGGATGAGATCCCGGACGTCATGAGGAGTTCCGGAATGGTTCAGAGGTAAAGAATTATACATAGGAAGTCCAGTTTCGGCCACCAGGAGAGTTTCGGGGGTCACCGGTATTGTAGCGGGACCACCGGAAGGGTCCCGCGGGTCCACCGGGTGGGCCCACCTATCCCGAAGGGCCCCATGGGCTGAAGTGGGAGGGGAACCAGCCCATGGTGGGCTGGTGCGCCCCCATGGGCCTCCCCTGCGCCTAGGGTTGGAAACTCTAGGGGTGGGGGGGCGCCCCGCATGACTTGGTGGGCAAGTCCCCCCCTAGGCCGCCGCCCCCTAGAGATGGGATCTCTAGGGCCGGTGCACCCCCTAGGCCCCCTATATATAGTGGGGGGAGGGAGGGCAGCTGCACCCCATTCCCTGGCGCCTCCCTCTCCCTCCCGTGACACACCTTCCTCCTTTGGTTGCGCTTGGTGAAGCCCTGCCGGAATCCCACTACTTCCACCACCACGCCGTCGTGCTGCTGGATCTCCATCAACCTCTCCTCCCCCCCGTGCTGGATCAAGAAGGAGGAGACATCACTGCTCCGTACGTGTGTTGAATGCGGAGGTGCCGTCCGTTTGGCGCTAGGATCATCGGTGATTTGGATCACAACGAGTACGACTCCATCATCCCCGTTCTCTTGAACGCTTCCGCACGCGATCTACAAGGGTATGTAGATGCACTCCCCTCTCCCTCGTTGCTAGATGACTCCATAGATTGTTCTTGGTGATGCGTAGAATTTTGTGATTTCTGCTACGTTCCCCAACATGAACATGATCAAAATGAATATGAGAATGGGCGCACGAGAGGAATATTGCGGAACAATCCACTGGCTAACAAACTTGGCATGGTGGAGGAGGGCCTATCTTATTCACCCATCAAGGTGCTTGCTCTAACTTGGCAAGGTTGTATTCGTCACACATATTTTGCATGTGACCTCTGGCATTACTTCTACTTTGTTACACTACCATGTTCTTAGTTTAAGCATCGTATATGAGTATATGCCATACCTATCCATTTTCTGTATCTATTCCATGTGCCATCATACTATGTTTTTCCAGTCAAATGTTGTTCTTTCGTAATAGATGTCCAAAAGGAATAGGGTAAGTGCAAATCCTCAAGGAGTACAAACTAGGTATTTGGAAAAGGTAGTGGTACCTGTTAAATCAGATAGATCAGCAGCCAAACCCCTGTTAGAACTGCTGAGAGCCCAGCGTCAGGTATTGTCTATGATATCAATTCAAAATTTGAACTCCTAAATTTCTGCATGTGCCTTACCTTATTTCTTGTATGAAAACTAATTTCAGATGAATCTCCTTTCTCAAAGGATCATACGATCTCAAAACAATGCTGGGCACTGCATTTCTCTTGTCAATACCTCTTTCCCTTTGTCAGCATACTTACACTCATTGGTGTTTGATTATGTGGCATCACTGTAAATGTTCGCTTATTTATCCTTCCTTTGCTCGAAATTATAAGATCTATATTTACTCTTAGATAAATGTAGAATTAACACAATGACACAGTGATTATAAAGTTTTGGATTGCTCATGTAAGTACCTGTTGTCATGTACTGCCTCTGTATCGAATTAACTGTTTCTCAATTGGATGTATTTAGAACTTAATAGTACTGGATAAATCCATTTGAGCGACAAGTAATAACGGACGGTGGTAGTATTACTGTACTTGCATTGTGAGATAGTTGATTGTCTAGCATTACTCTACATCCTATCTACCCTCTCCTCCACTTTCTCCAAATTATCAGATCTACATTTACTCTTACCAAAATGTTGAATAAAGCCAATGCCACTGCACACGTTAATGTCTGAATTCCTCTTGTCGGTACCTTTTGCCTTGTAACAGTGTACTTAATTAATTGCTATTTAATTATGTATCATCACTCTACACCTAAGCTTCTTTATCCTCTATTTCCTCCAATATTATTTGATCTATATTACTCATTACAAAATGTAGAATAAGGGCAACACTTATAAAGAAGTTTCTTTGGGGAATTTATTGAATTATCATTCCATCAACATGGAGAAGGGCATTGTTCAGCCCGTCTTAACATGTAATGTAAGTTCATCCTTCTCAAGCCTTGAATCATTGTTCTAGTATAGATTTAGATAGGCATCATTTCCTCCATTGCTGTTTACTTTGGTGTTTACATCTGATTAGATGTTTGCAACCACTACCAGTTTTAAATTGTAGTTGTACAAACAGGTTCCTTATGCAGAACAGATCCGTCTATTTTCTTATATAATTGTGAAACCTGTTACGTGTCTCATTGTTTCTCTTCTCTCATGATAGCCACAACTTTAGGGAAGATAGTGAGCCACACATCTTGAAGAGAGTGAGATGACCCCAAGGTCATGTCTTGATGAAGACAGTGAATTGAAGCTACTCACCAGCAGCTGTGAGACAACCTCTATGAAATTGCTACCTCAATCAGTTCGACTTCTTCAGTCTCAACTTAAAGTGGAAAGTCTTGCTTTAGCTCAGCTCCATCTTGATGTCAATGATGTGAAGAAGGCCGCAGATGACACCCATGCGTGCTTTCTTGCTACGCAGCTACAGTTAGAGCATGTATCGTTGACACAATTGAGGTCTCATCAGCTTGTTCAGGTGCTTTGGGTGCACCGCCAGGGCATGCCTAATGCCTTCTGAAGTGCTCTCAGTTTTGTATATTCTTTTGTTGTCTCGTTCAATGCAATGGTGGCGACCTTTGATGCCTACAGCATGTAATCCGCGGCCACATTGTGCTTTATTATCACCGGTGGGGAACTTTGACGCCCAGTGGATGTAATATGGCGTAATTTCTTTATTATATAGTCTAGGTTTATTCTTGGTTGGTATGCTGTAATTTAGGCCAGAAGTTTCAATGGATCTCAATGTTTTCATTCTTCAGGTCGGCCCGTAACTCGCTATATATGGGCCGAAACATCGGCCTATAATCATCTTGGGCCATTAGTATGTCTGGACGTATAGTAGTTTTCCACCTTTAACATGCCGTGTAAAGTTCTGGGCCAGCTGGGCCAGAGAATACCATGGGTTTTTAACATGCCAAAAACTAGACTGGGGTAGCGTTGAGCGAAAAATTCACGGGCCAATACAGGCCGAAACTGCCTTAGGCCCATGTTTGGCCCAAATAGAACGAGCTGTTAACAGGCCAAAATATATCTCGGGCCCGGTATCAACGCGGGCCGTAGGCCCAACAGTGTCACGGGCCATTAACACATGGGCTGTAAGAAGGCCGATTCCACGGAGGTTGTAATTAGGCCAAACTGTTACACGGGCCATTAATAGGCCGACAGGCCTGTTCGGCTAAAATTTATCCACGAAGACTATGGGCCGTTAAGAGGCCTAAAGTTACTCCAGACAAGAAATAGCCCAGTTTCTGCATGGGCCATTAAATGGCCTAAAGTGAAGCCGGGCCGACAACGGCCCAGATGCACCACGGGCCGCTAACAGGCTGAAACTATTATTGGGCCGAGCTGGTAAACAGACATTTAACAGGATGGATTACAAACCCGACTTAGATTGGGCCCAAAAGAACAGTGGCCTGTTAACGGGCCCAATCTGATATGGGCCGTAATTTGGCCCAAAACACGACATGCTCTGAGCGTGCCTGATCTGATATGGGCCTCAGTTTGGGCCAAAACATGGCAGACTATTAACGGGCCAACCGAGAGTGTCTGAAAATATATGGTGGGCCTTTAGCTGGGCCGGACTTTTTACCTAAAATGGGCCACTGTTGGGATGTGCCACGTGTCGACATGTCATAGGCGTCTTCCATCCATTGTAGGGATGACATTTGTCCCAATGATGAGCTGACACGTGGATCATTCGGCGAATGAGAATTTTACACGTGGAAAATCCCCATTGGTCGGGGATATTAAGAGGTTATCAGATCCAAACCTGAACCCGATAGCTTAACGGCGACCTGTTATGATGGATACCAAGTGTTGGTTACCCTTGACAAAAACACTTCCATGACGCGTCATTTATTGTCATGGAAGTGGACACTTCCATGATGATAATTTTGGTATTGTCATGGAACACTTCCACGACAGCATATATATGACTATCTTGATTCTGTCATAAAATCGTCATGGATGTACATGCATGATAGAAAATGTGACCTACTATGACAAACACGTATTATCACGGAAGTGGTTTTTTTGTAGTGAAGGTTTGAACATTTGAGTGTGCGTGAGGAACTTTGCCTAGCCCTGCCTAGATCCACACTACCACACGGCAATGCTCCGACGTGCTCAAGCCAAGGGGATGGCGAACAACCAACACAATGGTTTTATCTAGGTTCGGGCCACCATGTGGTGTAAAACCTACTCCTCCTTGGTGGGTGGATTGCCTCGCGAGGGAGGATGACCACGTGAGTACAAGGGAAGCGATGCTTCTACCCGGGAGGGGGGGGGGGTGTATGTCTCTACTTATGCTGGCCTTGGTCCTCTTCCCCCAAAACAGAAGGCAAGAAGGGTAGCCACAGTGGCCAAATTCGAAGGGGGACAAGAGTACAACTTACCCTAACTAAAGGTGGTCTTTGCCTGCAAAATCTCCCTACTGTGACACGCTGGTGGGCTCAGTGATGACCTATGTTCTCCCGAGCTTGCTGTCCTGGTCTCTTTGGACCAAAGAGGCAACATTTGGGGATCGCCTCGGGAACTGGTGCATTGTCCTTGCCCCCTTAGCACAAATGGAGCAAACCTCCTCATTCGCGCATGCCGATGTACTTCTGGCTCCGCTCGTCGCCACACGTGTCACCCACATGAGGGCGTGGGACCGCGTGACTCCTTCGTTGGTTCCTAGACCCATATGCCTCCTTGTGAGGCCTCGGGAAGCCGCCTCGTGAGAGGCCTCGCGAGGCCACTAGAGATGCCTAACAATGTGCGCCTCACGAGGATGGGGCCCCATTGAAGGCTTATGCGTCAGGCCTAAGGATAGGCTACACGCATGGCCCAGGTTGTGCGCCACGCGACGGCCCATAGGCTGACGGGCCTAGGTACCCCCAGTCCCACAGGCCCGATAGTAGCCCACGGGCCCACGGCGAGCGCGACCAGCTCGATGAGAGGGGAAAAACAGTGCGGGCCCCAACCACCTACGGACCAAGCTCGACGCGTGGTGCACGATGGGGCACGAGACGCCCCCACTTCCCACAAGACACCTCGGCAACTGCCTAGGCTAACACAAAGTCTGGAGAGCGCTGCGTAGGGCCATTATTGGTCTGAAGGCGAAGAGGCGCGGACCGGTACCTCTCAATTGCTACAAGAAGCCAAGTGGGCAGACACTTCGGCTCATCTTCTCCCTGGTTCTTTGCCTCCATCGTTGCAGCTGCATCCATGGCGCCCTTGAAGTGGTTCTATGCCACCGAGAAGTGAAAAGCAGCACTAGAAGAGGCCGAGCCACCAAAGCTAGCAAGGGGGAGAGGCTGCGCACGCTCAACCGCCTACGCACCAAGAGCGCCTCCCCGGGTGCGCGGGCGATTTCCGTTGTTGTCCTACCTTGGCTCTGGTAGCCGCGAGGGGCACTCCGCCTATGAGCGTGGGTGCAGGGGGGTCTAAGGTGGCCATGGCCGGGGCGGTTGGGGCACTGCAACCGCTCGGCCGCCCTAGTCCTGGAGCCACTTCACTGATGCATCCCCCGAGTTCTTCATGGTCATGCACCACGATCCTTGCACCTGGGTTCGGATCCCCTATGCCTTCATAGAGGAGGTGACGGAGCGTGCACCTTTGGGCCTGTGGCTACACCCGAAAGGCTACTGCAACATGCCCTCCTAGGTGGCGACAGATCTTACCTCCTCCGGCTTCATGTTCCTGAAGTAGGGGTGGAAGTCGTTCACCCTTGCCCACAGCTTGAAGGAGGGGCACCACCTCATCTTCAAGTACGATGGGTCTGCCATGCACTTCATGAAGATCTTCAGGGTCGCCGACTGCCGCTTGAGGTGCTATCGACGAGGACGAGGACGAGGACGCGTCCCCCTCTGATGGGAGCGGAAGCAGCGGCGACTCCAGCAGCTTGAAGAGTTTGGACAAGGACTCAGAGTAGGGCGTGGCGATGCTCGATCCTGCGGCTTTGGGGGAGGTGGCCTCCACCCAGGGTCTTTCCTTTTGTCGTTTGTCTTTTGTTTTACGTACATCAAGACAGCATGGGCCCCGCAGAGGCTTGTAAGTAACCATGGTGCTTGCGCTTTTCTTAATGATTTTGTGACTCGAATTACTTCGATCCTAGTGCTTCCCGCTTTGACTTTGCCACTCCTTTATGATCGTGTTAATGCTCTATGTCACTAGGACCCAGCCCCGAGCAGGTCTCGGTTGTTGGTGGTATGCCAGGTTGCGATGCCTAGGACAAGGCCAGGAGGTTAGGGGCTCGAGGTCAAGTAAGAACTCCTGAGATGAGATGCTCAAGAGGCCCCCCCCCTTGACGCACAAGTGGCTGACGTGACGGAAGAGGCTTCACCCTAGGTGAAGTTACAAAGACGAGCGCAAATTAGGACCTCCGAGCTGCACGAGGGGAGGCTAACTTAGCTTATGGGGCGCGACACAGACCAATCACGGCTTGCAGGAGTCCGCACGGCGTGAGGACGCGTCTCCACGGAGTTTTGCCCCTTCCTTCGTCTTCCTTCTATGATAAGGCAATATATACCCTGCGAGGGGTGCGTGAAAAAAAATTCACGCTCATTACGTCTTAACCAACGACTGCAGAGAAACTGCGAATCCGCGCCCCCCCCACGCTTCCATGGTGCTCTACATTCTCAGGACCCGGCTCTCGAGTGAGCCTTAGCCACCGTTGGTATGTCTAGTCGCGATGTCTGGCACAAGGCCAGGGGTGAGGGGTGCGAAAGCCAGTGAGAGCCCCCAAGGCGCAATGCTCTGGGGCTTCCCTTCAACGTGCAAGTGACTCGCACAGAAAGTAACCAACAAGCCTTGCTTTGGTCACGTTGCGAAGGTGTTTCAATGACGGCAGCACCCCGCTCCGAGCAATTGTACTTATCTTCTTTTGGCGATTATTGTGGTAGGTTATGTCATCGCTCTTGCGGATCGGGCCACCTGAGGTGACACGAGCTGCCGCCAGCATGGCCTCCGGATGTCTGACTCTTGAAGCCCCTGCATGCCGCTAGGTTATGAAGCAAAGAAGGGCGACACGTGCTCGCTTACCTGCTCGTGATCGTTCTGTGACCTGGCAAGGCACTAAGGACCCTAGGAGGTGATGTGCACGGGTCTGGCCCGTGAACCAGAGCTCTGTCACTTAGATTTAACGGCGCTGTAGGGACAGACCCGAGCACTGGCGCCGTGCCAATAGCCCCCGCTCATCGGACAGTCAGGAGGAAAGTTGTGGGCGTGCGGAGCCTAAAAGGATGGCGAAACACCAAAGTAGGCATACAAATTGAGTCGGGCCCTTGCTTACTCACTCATGATGGTCCATGAGAGGGCAGGGCACCAAGGACCTCTAGAGGTGTCGTGCACGGGAGCTGGCCCACGAGACAGAGCTAGATCACTCTTAGCGCTACAGGGACGGACCCAAACACAGTCGCCGTGCGGATGATCCCACTTTCGGGACGATCGGGAAGAGAGATACATGAGTGCAGAGCCCCCGAGGGGTGGCGAAGCGCTAAACCACAAAAACATGCTCAGCGGCCCGCACCCTTACTCACTGGTACGTCTTGAGCTTGCGTTGGTTTTACCCTTGAAGAGGAAAGGGTGATTTAGCAAAGGAGAGTAATTATTTCCCTCAGTTTGAGAACCAAGGTATCAATCTAGTAGGAGACAACACGCAAATCGCCAAATACCTTACAAACAATCAAACAACTTGCACCCAACGCTGTAAAGGGATTGTTAATCCCTTCATGGTTATTTGCAAAAGTGAGATCTGATAGAGATAAATAAACTGTAAAGTAAATATTTTTGGTATTTTTGGTTTACATATTGGAAAGTAGATAGGAAACTTATATGATGAAAATAGACCCAGTGGCCATAGGTTTCACTAGAGGCTTCTCTCAAGATAGCAAATATTACGACGGGTAAACAAATTACTGCGAAGCAATTTATAGAAGAGCGCATAATTATGACAATATCTAAGGCAATGATCATGAATATAGGCATCATGTCCATGTCAAGTAGATCGACTCCTACCTGCATCTACTACTATTACTCCACACATCGGCTGAAACGATTCTGCATCTAGAGTATTAAGTTCATAAAGAATAGAGTAACGCATTAAGTAAGATGACATGATGTGGCGGAATTAACTCAAGCAATATTATGAAAACCCAATCTTGTTATCCTCGATGGCAACAATACAATACGTATCATGTCCCTTTCTGTCACTGGGATTGAGCACCGCAAGATTGAACCCAAAGCAAAGCACTTCTCTTATTACAAGAAAAACCAATCTAGTTGGCCAAACCAAACCGATAGTTCGAAGAGAATTACTAGGATAACAAATCATGCATATAAGAATTCAGAAAAGACTCAAATAATATTCATAGATAATCTGATCATAAATCAACAATTCAGCGGATCTTGGTAGCCACACCGCAAAAGAAGATTACATCGGATAGACCTGCAAGAACATCAAGGAGAACATGGTATTGAGCATCAAAGAGAGAGAAGAAGCCATCTAGATACTAGCTATGGACCCGTAGGTCTGTGGTAAACTACTCACACTTCATCGGAAGGGCAATGGTGTTGATGCAGATGCCCTCCATGGTCGAATCCCCCTCTGGCAGAGTGCCGGAAAAGGCCTTCGGATGGGATCTCGTGGAGACAGAAGGTTATGGTGGTGGCAAAGTGGTTTCGATGCCTCCTCGACGATTTGTAGAATATATGTGAATATATAGGGGGAAGAAATAGGTCGGTGGAGCAATAGGGGGCCCATAAGGGTGGGGGCGTGCCCTACCCCCTGGGCACGCCCTCCATCCTTATGGTCGCCTCGTGGCTCCCCTAACTTGCACTCCAAGTCCTCTAGATGTCTTCTCATCCAAGAAAAATCCTCATAAAGTTTTGTCCCGTTTGGACTTCGTTTGATATTCCTTTTCTGTGAAACTAAAAAACAAGGAAAAAATAGAAACTGGCACTAGGCTCTAGGTTAACATGCTAGTCCCAAAAATAATATAAAATAGCATATTAATGCATATGACACATCCAAAATAGATAATATAATAGCGTGGAATAATTAAAAATTATAGATACGTTGGACACCCTCTCTTGATGGCTCCATGAGGGGGGCAAGACACCAAGGACCTCTGGAGATGACGTGCACGAGAGCTGGCCTGCGAGACAGAGCTCAGTCCCTTGGGTTTGTCAATGTTGCAGGTATGGACACGAGCACAAACGTCGCGTCGGCCTCCGATCATGGGGCGGTCAAGGGAGGGGCCGCAAGGGCACAACGAACCCAATGGTAGCGATTACCAAGCATAGGGTTAAGTAGGAAAACCAGACTCATGCAAGCATAACTAGGTTTAGTACACAACCAAGAAGAAATGCGGCTGAACGGACTGACCCTTGCTTGCTTGAGGATAATGCAGCCCATGGGGCGCCCTCACCGGGTAATCACGCTGATGTCGGGTCGTCGGCGTCCTTGGAGTAGGGTGCCATGAAGGTTCACCCTTCAGGGGCCGGCTGGCTCCTGAAGCTCCGGAGGATCATGAGGAGCTGGGATCTCGTGAGACGCCAGTGCCGCGCGTATTTCCTCATGAGTAGATCACGCAAGCCACACGAACTGCTGGTACTTGGTTCCCACGTTCAATAGGCCAAAGGGCGTGCAAATGTAGTTGGAGCGGAAGCCCCCGCTCTGTTCGACACACGATGACCAGAAGAGGTCCTGAGAGATGACCCTATTGAGGCTTGCTATGTTTACACATATGCGCAGCTCGGTGCCCGTGTCAGGGGCTGCAGCTGATCCAATGGCCACACAGGGCGGCACTTGCTGCGCATGACCGATGCTTCCTGCAGCTTGTGGATCTCCTGGGTGATGAATTGTTGTGATCCTGGCGACTAGCACTATGCTACTTGCTCGCGTGGGCATGCGTTGAAGCATGCCTCCAAGTGGCGCCCGAACACCTCCAGCATCACATTGGTCAGGTCGGATGCTCTCCAGATGGAAGCCCACAATCCCAACCTGAGGGAGGAACCAGGCATACCTTCCTATGCTGGAGGAATGCATGCCCCAGCGGTGGCCGCGGTGCCGGAGGTGTCGCCGGCCTGTGCCTCCTTTGCTTCAGGATGGCCATGGGGAGCAGCTGCTTCTTCTTTGCGAGGGTAGCCTCTGGAGGTGCAGAGCAACCCTTACTATCAGAGATCTCAGAAGCGGCTACCAGGTATGCGTGCTCGAGGGAGCAAACCGCATCTTTCTTGTCGCATGCGACGGTGATGATGCCCTTGCACCTTGGCATCTTGAGGACATTTGATTTGTGGTGGGTCGCTGCCATGAACTTGGTGTGCGTGGGGTATCCCCGAATGGTGTTGTACAGGAGGCCAATGTGCGCCACGTCGAAGTCGATGAGCTCGGTGTGGTAGTTTTCACATGTACCGAATGTGACCGGAAGGCTCATGATAACCCACAAGTATAGAGGATCACAACAGTTTTCGAGGGTAGAGTATTCAACCCAAATTTATAGATTCGACACAAGGGGAGCCAACGAATATTTGCAAGTATTAGCAACCGAGTTTTCAATTTAGCCACACCTGGAGATTAATTCTCTGTAGCAAAGTTTTTAGTAGCCCAGTAATATGATAGTTTTGATAGTAGTGGTAACAACAATAGTAATGGTAACAGAGATAACAATGATTTTTGTAGCAGTTGTAACGGTAACAATAGTATTAGTAACTTAGCGAGTGCAATATGTAGGACATTCTAGGCATTGGATCGACAACTTGTTGGATAGTATTCATAACTGTCATAACCTAGAACGATACAAAACTAGCGCTAGTTCAAAAATGTAATGTAGGCATGTATTCCGTAAATAGTCATACATTCTTATGCAAAGAATTTGTATGACATCTTTTGTCCTACCCTCCTGTTGCAGCGGGGTCCATAAGGAAACTAAGGGATATTAAGGCCTCCTTTTAGTAGAGTACCAAAACAAAGCATTAGCACAAATACATGAACTCCTCAAACTAAGGACATCACCGGATGGTATCCCGAATATTGTCACTCCGGGGTTTACAGATCATAACACATAGTAAGTGAATATGAGTTGCAAGATCGCATCTAGATCATAGATATAATTTTGTAAACATAAACAATTCAGATAAGTATTCATGGCACCTGCGCCCAAAGTGTCAAGCATTAAGCATAACAAAGTCATAACAACATCAATGCCATCATTGAGCTGCTTCGAGCCTTGGATAATCCTTGACATCATGAAGTATTTTTTTCTTCACACAAAACCATGGATCAAGGTTATATATGCATAGAAGCATCGACAATGTGATGTGTTTAGTGCTCCTATTGCCAAAAGGATTCATCCCGTCAGTACACTCACCAAGCCTTGTACTTCTAGGATCCTTGGCAAAGTCTTCAAACTTGTGGTCGATTAATTCCCATTGAGCACCAACTTTCGTGTGCCTCATATATTTATCTGTAGTTCGCTCATCGTGATGCCACCACAACCTCTTTACCTCTCAAGGGTTTGCAAACAAATGCCTCAACCTTGGAATTAAAGGCAAGTACCAAACAACCTTGAATGGGATTCCTATCTTCATCTCGTTGTCAAATGTGTACTTGTCCTTTGCTCTCATGCGCTTGTATCATGCATGCTCGCATGTGGGACATGCACATAAATATTTGTACTCACCATGGTACAATATACAATCATTCAAACAAGTGTGTATCTTCTGTACTTCAAGTTCCAATGGGCAAAATAATTTTATTTGCTTCCTTCGTGCTTTTAGGGAGCACATTATCTTCCGAAAAAATTTCTTTGAAAAGACCTAACAACTCTGTGAAGCCCTTTTTTGATAGACCGTTTGCTTCTTTAAATGTGAGAAGCGCCGGCGTGGCACTCAACTTGAAATATTTCTTTTTGCATCCTAGATACAAATCTTTCTTGGAGTCCGCATCAATGGATGGCAGATCCTTGTAACCAACCATACCTTTATTTCTGCCCTAGAAATATGCAATCATAGCAGCAAAATATGGCTTATCAAGGTCATCTGCGTCGCCGTCTTGGTTTTCCGATGGCTTTTTTGGCTTCCTAGTGTTGCATTCATAGCTTGACGCCTCAGCCCTGATGTTAGATTCAACATCCATGTGTCTCTGATCGGGTTTTGGTATCCCTCGGCCTTGGGTATATTCATCCATGAACGGTTGTTCACCGTGTCTGGTCCAACATGTATATCCATCCATGAATCCCCTAGTGAGTAAGTGGAACTCGACAATTGTAACTAAATGTGACACTGTATTGGCACAATTACTGCATGGACACATGATGTAATCCTTAGTACCTATTCTCTTCTTTGTACTTTCATCCAAATTAATGAGCTCCGTCATGCCACTGATAACATCTGAGCTTCTCCGAGCCTTCATCCATTCAGATCGTTCTATCTGCACCACACGAGGGGTAATTAAAAACAAACCAACAACATTACTAATGGGTTAATTGATTCCCAAAGATGCGTGCATAGATCACAAGATTTTATTTTCATTATTACTGAGGGCGCTCCATATTGTTATCCGGCCGTGTGATGACAAAAGTTAATGGATAGTCAATTTACACACCGAGTACTACATTACTACCCTCGGTAAACAGCCGCTCTATCGGATAACAATATGGTAGCTGCTGCCTCGGCCGCCGCCACCATCTCTATCAGCCAAGGGGCTATTTTTATTTTTTCACGGGTATCCGCTGAGCGGCAGTTTAGCAAGTATAACTTTAACTCAATTATTGCATCCCCATATGTACAGGGAAGTACATCACATATGGTTATGTCATGGCAATGGTGTGTCGCCTATGTTGTCTTCTCATACGGTTTGGTGCGGAAATCATGTGTGAAGTTGTAATACCTAACCCAAATGACATGTATAAACCATGTGCCCTATAAAACATAATGCGGTAAGTAGTTGCCGACCGTTAGCACATCCCCACAGTTTCCCCATTTCCCCAAAATCCCTAGATAGCCTCCAAATCCCTAGCCCCAAAATTCCCTTGCGTGGTGCTGACATTGGGGGACTACGGATGAGTGGTGATGTTGGTTTCGGTGCGCCTGCTCCTGCTCGTATCGTCGCCCTCACAAGCGCCACCACAAAGGCAGTCACCGCCGAGCACTTGCCTAAGGTCATCAGAAGGCAGGTGTACTACGGATCCGAATCGTACTGTCAGGATCGAATCTAAATGTAATGCCCAGATAATTAAGCTACAGTGAACCTCTCCTAATGATGCCACGTCACCTTGGTTACTGTTGATAAACTTGCGTTGATTCAAAACTGATTCAAGTACAAATTCAAATAACAAGTCGAATTATAGTTTCTTAAAACAGTGAATTAAAAATGTTCAAAAGGTTACAAATAATCACTAGCTAACTAAAAAACCATCATCAAACATTTAATAAAATATTCAATGGCTCTAAAAAATTACCAAAGTGACCAGAACAACCCATTAATCCATTTTAATTTATGCCAAATTCAAATGAATTCAAATATCTCTCAAACTTTTTGTGGCAGTGCCAATAATTGAAGTGTAAAAACGTGGACAATTTCCATATTCTACAAAAGTAATTTGGTTGCCTAACTAAATGCAAAGCAGCGGCATAGAAGGAAAACAGAAAAGAATATATAAAGAGAGGAGAAAAGGTGAAAGTGCACTATGCAGTTAGGCCTGCTCGCTACAGGAGCCGGCCTAGCCCACCGCAACGCCTCCTTCCACCTCTGTTTACAAAGGGCGCGCTGGCCGTGCGTAGGGATGGTAGTTTTGCCCATGGGTATGGGTAGCCGCGAGTACCCTACCCGAAAATAGTTGGCATGGGTGAGACTTTCTACCACTTACCCATGGGTATGGGTATCCATACCCGCAAAATGCATGGGTATGGTATGGGTATGAAACTGTACCCATGGTTAACCCAATGGATACCCAAAAAACCAATAAATAAATTAAACCCTATAATATGTGAATAAATAATTATCTTGAGTTCTTAACTAGCCCACGGACCACAGGCCCATAGCTGGCCATCACCCCATACCCCTCGTATGGGTACAAATCAAGAGTCGTGTTACTAAATCCTCGTCGATTCATCCGCAACCAAGGCTATATATTGTACCCACCACATGGGTACCTAAATTTAGACATTTTTCTCATCTTACTTTTGTCATGTCAATGATATATATTGTACACATGGAATACCCATTGGGTATAGGATACCCGATGGGTATGGGCATGGGTACCAATTTGCGCCCATGGGTAGTGAAGTGTGTGGGTATATAAAAAAGATTTGGGTATGGGTTTGTGTAGAAAAGTGGCGTACCCGACCATACCCTACCCATTACCATCCCTAGCCGCGCGCGCTACATCCTTGATGGCGGATAGCCTCGCGCCGTCCATCCGATGGCTTCCCGCGTGGATTAGATCCCCCTCGTGCTCCCTGGCGAACCCTAGCACATCCGCATCCTTCCCCTTTCGCCCCACGCTCTCTCTCCCGGGTTCAACCGCCCGTTGCAGTCACGGCGTGTTCGTCGTCGCCATGGCCACTAGCTGCCCCTCGCAGCTCTGTCATGTCCAGGAGCCCCGAAGGGCTCTTCTTCGTCAACCACGCCACAAGATCGAAGGCGGGGACAATCCGCGCCACCGCTGACGGGTGTTCCCTTCGCCGGCGTCTGCCTCGGCTACCGCGTCGATCCGCTTCCCTCCAATGAGCCCCGACCTCCTAGAGCTCATCATTGGCGCCCTTGTGAGCTCCGCTAACCCCCATGTGCCTTTCCATGCTTGGATTCGATATCAAGCATGTTCTCCCCACTGCCTGTAGCTTTAGCCGCCGCGGCCATGTCTACTTCAACAGGCATCTAAGCCCAAAGTCGCCTTCAGCGTGTCACTAGCAGCCCAACACACCGAACCCCGCCACTCATAGTGCCCTGCTTCGCGGGAACCCACCGCACCAGAAGTCCGGCGTCGTCCGCGAGCTCACCGCCGTCGATTGCCGCCACGTCCGGCCACGCCACCTGTCAGTGTCAAAACCAGCAGATCTCGGGTAGGGGGTCCCGAACTATGTGTTTGAAGATCGATGGTAATAGGAGACTTGGGACACGATGTTTACCTAGGTTTAGGCCAGCTCGACCGATGTAATACCCTACATCCTGCTTGATTGATCTTGATGAATATGGGTTACAAGAGTTGATCTACCTCGAGATCGTAATGGCTAAACCCTATAAGTCTAGCCTATGTGATTTCTATGATCCTGCTGTCTCTACGGACCAAACCCTCCGGTTTATATATGCACCAGAGGGACCTAGGGTTTGTACATGATCACCTTGCAGAGGAAGGAAAGTATTACACTCGGACTCTAAACTTGCTATTATACACATATGGGAGTCCTATCCGGATACGGGAGATAATATTCATCGATAATATTCATGGCCCACTAGTCCAGCCCATAACGAATGATCCATCCACCTAAGGACCCCTTAATCCAGGACTCCCTCAGTAGCCCCTGAACCAGTCTTTGATGGCGATGAGTTTGGCCGGCGTACTGTCTTCGGCATTACAAGGCGGGTTCCTCCTCCCGAACATATTGAACCAATATTACCTAAAAAAGGTACTGTGTTCGGCTCTGCATAGTTAGTACAACCCTTAGCCTCGAAGGCATGGTATCAAAAAACGGATATTGTGTCTTTACTGACAACCTTTCAGCAAAGTGTCACATCTGTCCCTTTAATATATATCGAACCATTTTCTTGGCCTTGGTTTTGCGTTTTGAGGTATAGCCTCATTGGCACGTCTTGTCAAAGCAGAGACCGTGTCCACTTATTACGGAATCCTTATCAATGTGACGTGAGTATCTTAACCGCACCTTACTCACAACCTCTTTGGGAATGGTGAGGTTTACGACTGGCGTGGGGGGCGTTTAGCATTCACCACTTATAAAAGGATTCAAATCCTTCCCATTATCCTCACGCTTTCCTCAAGCCCTAGCTCTCCAATCTCCTCAGCCCCCAACACCCACACCTCTTGCACCCTCAATTCTGAACTCCTGCACCACCGCTGCCCATCCTAGCAATGGCTGGTTCTGGATCCAAAGGCAAGTGGGAGGCATCTACGGTCACAGAGAAGACCGTGAAGATGTTGGGGAACGTAGTATTTCAAAAATGTCCTACGAACATGCAAGATCTATCTACTAGATTGTAATGCCCAGGATGGAACTATACCTCCTACGTGTCGAGGCACGACTTAAAGGCATAAGTCCATCCTAGAATGATCTCAAGTTTGGTAATCTTTGCACATCTCATGTAAAAGAGGGGATTGTAAACATAAAATAGTTGGCTTACACTCGCCACGTCACGCAAATACAATACATGTCTCAAACATCATACATTAAGAACATCACAACCCTCTAAGGGCAAAAAACCAAATGTCAAGATACCAAACTTAAATAACATCCACAGGTCGGATCGAATCCTAGTAGAAGTCTCCACTACTGATCATCCGGATAACGAACGTAGTATCGACTACGCTCCTCGTCGTACTCCCAGTCTAGCTCGGTGCCATCACCTGGATAGCTCACAACTGGACCTGCATCTGGTGTGGTGAAGTAACTGTGAGCCACAGAGGACTCAGCAATCCCGTTCCCGGGTAACAAGACTATTTAAACCTTGGGAGAGGATAAGGCTGAAGAAAGGAATAAGTGTCTGCAGCAGCAACTAGCAACTAACTTACGTGAGAGAGTGCGAGAAGAGAAAGCCTCGGCCGAGAGATGATCACGAAGTGATCCTAGCTAAAGCTCAACAAACATAACCCCTCCGTGTTCAACTCCCGAATCCCTATTCGGAAATTGACAGTCACGGAACACACGCTGGTAGTGTATTAGAAACATTGTGTCAAGTTATCTACAACCGGATATTAACAAGCTCCCATCTGCCACATAACCGCGGGCACGGCTTTCGAAAGTTCATAACCCTACAGGGGTGTTCCAACTTGACCCATTACAAGCCCACGATCCGCGGAGTCGCAACTCCAAAGTGGGAAGACCCGAGTATTCTCGGAATCCCGTGCTCAAGATACTCCGAACTAAGGTAAGGCTAATCCAGCAAATCCTCCCGGCGTGCCGACACCCTGATAGTAGCCACGCGTATCTCGTCTCAGGCCACGACCGGATGGGCGATTCTATAGGTGTATGCCAGATACCTCGGGTTGCCCCAAGGCGGCCCCGCAGAACCCCCGTTTCGGACCAACACTCATGTGGAGCACTGGCCCGGGGTTGTTGATTAAGAAAGAGGGTTAATTACTCCCTATGCAAGTTTAGTTTGTTATTAGGCGAATAGTACCAATGTTGGGACTTGCTGGAAAAGACTTAGCACTTAGCGGTTTATCGAGGGGGTCCCATACACCCCAACCGTGTTAGGAACGCAAAATCAAGGAACATAACACCGGTTTATACGGTTCCTAACGGCATGAGTGGAACAAAACACCAAGCAAAAGGCTTAGCCTTCCACCCTTGCCAATATATAGATGATTTCATTTAGCAATTATATAGTGTAATATAACCCAACAAAACTTCAACATGAAGCAAGCATCTTCGATCTTCACCTGCAACTAGCAATGCTATAAGAAGGGCTGAGCGAAGCGTACTTAGCCAAGCAACGGTTTGCATAGGTAGGGTGGTTAACATGTCAATGGTTACAAGTAGGAGGCTGACAGGAAGAACATGGGCATCGAGTCAAAACTATAGAGCAGAACTACTAGCAATAGGCAAAGATAGTAATGTTATCGGGGTTCGGTCATCTTGCCTGAAGAGAAGTCGTTCGGATCGTAAGAAGGGTCCTCGTGCTCAACCTCGTTGGTAACCTCGTGCTCGTACTCGTACTCGGTCTCAGCTTCCGGCTCTAAACAATACAATCACACCAAGCACAAATCAACAAGATGCAATGCGCACTCGAAAATGATGGATGCATGATGGATGCACTAAGGATGCACACGGAGCACGGAAAATAGCACTCAAGCAAAATAACTCAAAACATGATAACAATAAGATATTATGAATCTACACATAAAATCAATCAAGTTTCATATAAGACTCACTAAAATCGGAGCTACGGGCTAAAAGTTATGCCCTAAACAAGAAATGAGCGAAAGCTGAAAATTACAGCAACATAGCAACTTCGGAGCACTAGATAGTTAAGCTACAGCACTTTAACATCATGGCAAAGGACATGAACATAAACTAGACATATCCTACAGCAATTAAGTCCAAAGGTGCACCCCCAAAGGAGCCACGGATCAATGGCAATAAGCTTGGACATATTGAACTTGACAATAAAATTCTGGCAGCAGAATTTTATTGAAAATTTGGAGCAAAAGATAAACATGCTACAACCACTTAAATAAGCATGTGAGAACATGAATGGAAAGCCAACAATATATACTACAAGGAACAATCAAGATCCACCCCAAAACTATCATGGTTTGTCCTAGAGCAGCAAGCAAACATGCCATCGAAACGTTACAGATTTCAGACTTAGTGAAATTTCACAAAGTCCTAAAACAGCAGTTTCATCATGGCATCTAAAAGAGCAAGTTTAAGTCACCTCGAAACTAAACATGGCAAGTGGTAAGCACCACATCAAAGTACACATGATGGTGATTCCGAAACACACAAGCATGCATCATGGAGATAAACACAACGATAGCAACGAGCTCAACAAGATGGCATTTCATAACAAGTGAAACAACATCACAGCCACATAGCACTTTGCAACGATGATAAACATGGCAAGAATAAATCTATCATGCAACCTATCACCAACAACATGTAGAGCATGGCAAGACGAACACGTGGACATGTCATTTGCATCATTCGGACAAACGAGCTAAAAGTTATCACATGGCAAAGATGGCATAAAAACATCACATAGCAGCAGTTTTACCACGATGCACTCTTTCAACAGAAAAATAAGCACCTAGATGATCGCTAACATGCATGGCACAAAGGGATGAAATGTAGTGCTATTCACCACGAACATCTGGACATGCTATTTGTGCGAAACGGACAAACGCACTAAAAGTTAGAGCAGTTATAAAATTGCATCAGAAAATAAATCACAGGGGTTTGGGAGAAAAGAGGGGAAAACAACCTCAGTTGCTGAAAAAAAAACCAAACGGCCTGGGGTTCGGCGGATCTGGCCCATGCTCGAAGGAAGGCGGCGGCCTGACGAGGAGGCGAGGCGGCCCGCTGGCGACGGCCCGGATGGGGGCAGATCGGGCCCGGGGAAGGACTTGGCGGCGGCTCGCACCGGGCCTGGAAGCTCGGCCTGGGAGGCCTCGGGTGGCTGGCGAAGCGCTCGGCCTGGCGATGCGGGACGGGCCGCGGTCGAGGAGCGGGGGAGGCGGCCCGCGGGAGGGGCGCCTGGCGATGGCCCAGTGGCGCCGGCTCGGGGCCCGGTCGGAGGGGCGAAGCGGGAGGGCGAGCTGGACCGCGGTGGCGAATGAAGACGCGAGGCGAGGGCGAGGGAGGTGGGCCGACGGCGGAGGGAAGGCCCACGCGCGGCGCTGGCGGGGATGCGAGGCGAGGGCCTGGTCGAGCGAGGAAGTGGTCCCGGGCCGATGCGGCCGGTGCGGCGCTGGCGCGGCTCGGGTGCGAGAGGCCGAAGGGAGCGGCCCGGTCGGCGCGACGGGGAAGTGGTCCAGCCTCCCGCTGGACCTGGTTCGATAGACCGAGAGGCGTTGACTTGGGGCGGCGCAGCGAAGGAGTGGATCGGCGCCCTGATCCCAGGCAAGGAAGACAGCGGCGCTCGGCTGGTTCCCTCGGGATTCGTGGAGGAGTCTCCAAGTGGAGAGGAGGGGGTGGTTGGATCTGAAAATTAGGGGGAGAAAGGAGAAGAAGCTAGGGGATGCCCAAAAATAGACCTAGGGTCTATTATATAGCAGATTTTAGGGTTTGGGGGGATTTAGGTGTGTTAGGAGCCCTCCGATCGCGATCCGACGGATCCGATCGCGGGGGTAGTTTAGATGGCCTAGGGGATGTTAGCGGGCTGCTGTGAGGGTGTTTCGGGCCACAAAGCGGAGGCACTTTGGACCCACACGAATAACTGTTGGGATAGCAAACGGAGTCCAAACGCGACGAGATTTGAGAGGCGGGTTACACACAACAAAACAACAACACACGACAAGTCTCGCGGCACACCGGTAACGTTACACGCCCAAACACCAAAGTAGGCCTACGGGACGTCACGGACACGTGAGGGAGCTCCGGAACGCGAAACGGACAACGGGAAGGAACGCATGGAACCGGATGCAACCGACAACACAATGCAATGCGATGCACATGTCTACATGATATGAATGAATGCCACACACGCACACAACAAAACGACGAACACCCGAAAGACAAAGAACCCGAAAAGGAAATAGATGAAGCCGGAGATATATTATATACCAAAAAGGGAAAGTATTACATCCGGGGCATTACAAACTCTCCTCTACTACAAAAAGATCTCGTCCCAAGATCTAGGACTGGAAAAAGGAAGGGTACTCAGAACGAAGATGATCTTCTCGTTCCCACGTAGCTTCTCGGTCGGTGTGATGTGACCACTTGACTTTCAGAAATTTGATGGACTTGTTGCGGGTCTTGCGTTCAGTTTCTACGAGAATAGCAATGGGATGCTCTCGGTAGGACAGGTCTTGTTGAAGATCAATCTCTTCAAACGGAATCATGCTCTCACGTGCCTTGAAGAATTTGCGAAGTTGAGACACATGGAACACATCATGAACATTGGCGAAGTTGGAAGGGAGCTCAAGTTGATAGGCTAGATCGCCTCTTTTGCCAAGAATCTTGAAAGGCCCGACGTATCTAGGAGCAAGCTTTCCTTTGATACCGAATCTTTGGGTGCCTTTCATCGGAGACACACGGAGATAGACATGATCATCAATGTTGAAGGCCAAATCATGATGCTTGCCGTCATAGTAGCTCTTCTGACGCGACTGAGCGGCCTTGAGATTCTCACGTATGACTTTGCACAGTTCTTCGGCTTCTGAGATCAAGTCATTGCCAAGAAGTTGACGTTCGCCTGTTTCAGACCAGTTGAGAGGGGTACGGCACTTTCTGCCATAGAGGATTTCAAACGGAGCTTTGCCTGCACTTGCTTGGAAGCTGTTGTTGTAAGAGAACTCGGCAAATGGAAGGCAGTCTTCCCATTTCATGCCAAAGGATATGACACAGGCTCTGAGCATTTCTTCTAGAATCTGATTCACTCGCTCGACTTGACCACTAGTCTGAGGGTGAAAAGCAGTGCTGAACCTGATCTTAGTGCCCATGGCGGACTGAAAGGAGTCCCAGAACCTTGATGTGAACAAGCTTCCACGGTCTGAGGATATAACTTGAGGAATGCCATGTAAGGACACAATTCTGGACGTGTACAGCTTTGCCAATTGAGCTGCATTGATTGATTCTTTGACTGGCAGGAAGTGAGCGACTTTGGTAAGCTTGTCAATCACCACGAAGATAGAATCATTCCCTCGCTTGGATTTCGGAAAACCAGTGATGAAGTCCATTTAAATGTGGTCGAACTTCCACTAGGGAATAGGAAGAGGTTGGAGAAGACCGGCTGGACGTTGATGTTCTGCTTTCACTCTTCTGCAAACATCACATTCGTTCACGAATTGGGCAATCTCCCTTTTCATGCGTGTCCGCCAGTAAGATTGCTTGAGGTCTTGGTACATCTTGGAACTGCCAGGATGAATGGAAAGGAGAGAATCATGAGCTTCTTCCATTATGAGCTTCCTGAGATCACCTTTGGGAACAACAAGTCTGTCCTCGAAGAACAAGGTATCTCTCTCATCAACACGAAAGCACTTGTATTTTGGAGTGCCCTTTGCAATACCATGTTTCACCTTCTTCACCATGGTATCCCTGAGTTGGGCCTCACAGACCTGATCTTCCAAGGTAGGAGCAATTTGAAGATTTGCAAGAAAACCCTGTGGAACAACTTGAAGGTTGAGCTTCCTGAAGGCTTCACAAAGCTCAGGCTGGTACGGCTTGATAAGAAGGCTGTTGCAATATGCCTTTCTGCTCAAAGCATCTGCAATCACATTCGCCTTGCCAGGAGTGTATTCAATGCTGGGATCATACTCTTGGATCATTTCAACCCAACGAGTCTGACGGAGGATCAGATGCAGCTGTGTGAAGATGTACTTCAAGCTCTTGTGATCGGTGAAGATGTCGACTTTTCTGCCCAACAACAGATGTCTCCACGTAATCAAAGCATGTACCACAGCTGCTAGCTCGAGATCATGTGTGGGATAGTCCTTTTCACTTGGCTTGAGCTGACGAGAAGTGTATGCCACAATTCTCTTATCTTGCATAAGCACACCATCAAGACCTTGAAGAGAAGCATCACAGAATACTTCATAGGGCTTGGACTCATCTGGAGGAGTCAGAACTGGAGCAGAGACAAGCTTTTCTTTGAGGGTTTTGAATGCCACTTCACACTCTGGAGACCAAAAGTATTTGACATTCTTCTGAAGCAAGTTTGAAAGAGGCTTGGCAATCTTGGAGAAGTTCTCAACGAACCTTCTGCAATAGCTGGCAAGACCCAAAAAACTGCGGAGCTGCTTGACGTTCTGAGGAGCTTCCCAGTTGACAATTGCTTCAACTTTCTCGAGATTTACCGCAATACCGTCAGCTGAGATGATATGGCCCAGGTACAAAACCTTATCGAGCCAAAACTCGCACTTTGAGAACTTGGCATAGAACTTATGCTCTCGGAGTCGATCAAGAACCAGACGTAAGTGCTTTTCGTGATCTTCTTCATTCTTGGAAAACACCAGAATATCATCCAGATACACAAGCACAAACTCGCCAGTATAGGGGTTGAAGATGTAGTGCATCATCCTCGAAAAGGTAGGAGGAGCATCGGCGAGACCAAAAGACATGACGGTATACTCGTATGAACCGTAGCTCGTTCTGAAGGCCGTCTTGGAAATGTCTTGCTCGCGAATGCGAATTTGGTGATAGCCCATTCGGAGGTCAAGCTTAGAGAACACTTTAGCTCCTTTGAGCCGCTCAAAGAGTTCGTTGATGTTGGGGAGCGGATATTTGTTCTTTATTGTCTTCTTGTTCAATGGCCGGTAATCAACACAGAGACGCTCCGTGCCATCTTTCTTCTTGACAAATAAGACACCACAGCCCCAAGGAGACGTACTAGGCCTGATGAGACCCATACTCTCCTGTTTATCAAGCTGCTTCTTCAATTCCTTCAATTCATCCGGAGAGAGCTTGTACGGACGCCGGCATGCTGGCTCAGTACCTGGCTCGAGTTCAATAACGAATTCCACCTGACGGTGTGGAGGCATGCCTGGAAGTTCTTCAGGAAAGACGTCTTGATATTCGTTCACCACCGGAATTTGAGATATGGCATTAATTTCGCCCTTATCATTGAGAGAGAAAAGCCTAATAGTGTTATCCCTGGAGGCAAAGATAATCACATCTTCATCAGGATGAGTCATCTTGACTTCCTTTTGAGCACAATCAATGTGAGCATCATGCTGAGAAAGCCAATCCATTCCGAGGATGAGGTCGATGTCAGAATTGCCAAGAACCACCGGATTAGCCAGAAATCGTTAATCACCCATGCGAATAGAAACATTCGGAGCATATATACTGGAATGCATCTGCTTTCCCGGAGAAGAAACTGCCAACTGCCTTGGTAAAGCTGCTGTGGTCACACTAAGCTTGGATGCAAATGGGTATGACATGAAATAATGTGAAGCACCCGAATCAAACAAAACTTTAGCAGGGATAGAGTTAACTGAGAGGTTACCCAAAATGACACCAGAAGAATTCTCCGCTTGTGCTGCATTCATTAGATTGACCCTTGCAGCCTTTGGATCATGCTTGACAATAGCTGAATTCACAGGTGGAGGAGGAGGAAGACGCTTCGGATTCGGACATCTGTTGGCATAATGACCCTTCTGGCCACACTTGTTGCACACCACTTCTGAGAGAGGACGGAAATGAGAACCACTTGACTTGGAGCCTTGAGACTGAAACTGCTTCTTCGACTGGTTGCTCGGGTTGGGTGGGTGGGAGAAACCACGTCCACCGGAGTTCTTGTAGTTGGAGTTGTTGGAGTTGTTGGAGTTGTTGGAGTTGTTGTATGGAGCTCGAATCACTGGAGGAGGAGGAAGCCAGAATTTCTGTTGTTTCGAGACCATCTAAGACGATGAGGAAGAGTGAACGGCATCTCAAATTCTCTTTTTAGAAGCCTCCATCTTAAGCTGAGCTGCTTCTTGTTTCAAAGCCATGTTATAGAATTTGTCGAATTCATCCGGCTCGAACAAGGTGAGAGCAAGTTGAAGTTCATCTTTGAGACCTCCACGGAACTGGTAGATTTTGCTCTTAGCATCAGGAATGTCTTGCTTAGCATAGCGGGCAAGGTTTTGGAACTTGACATTATAGTGATAGACTGTCATGGAGCCCTGCTTCAGGTTGCGGAATTGCTCACACATACCCTCGATGACACTTGTTGGAATGTGGTGAGAGCGAAAGTCCTTGCAGAAATTCTCCCAAGAGATCACTTGACCTAGCCTGGAGTCTTTGTACTGCTGCCACCAGTCAGTTGCTTGGTCTTTGAGTTGGAAGGCTGCAAACTTCACATAATCATCTTCCTTCACGTTACTGCACTCAAAATGCTTCTTTATGTCGGTTAACCAATCTTCAGCATCAAGAGGGTCGACACAGTAACTGAAAGCTTTTGGATTATTGGCCAAGAACTGGTTGAGAGTAGCATGGTGCTGCTGGTTGAAGAAATTGCCTTGATTCCCTGGAACACCCTGATTAGCTTGATTAGCTTGCATCTGTTGCATCATCTGCATCAACAACTGGGTGTTCTGAGCTGTAGTCTGCATAATCTCTCTCCAAGCCTCAGGCGGAGGAGGAGGGGAAGGAGGACGTTCTGGGACCTCTTCCGCCTCTGGGTTAGCGTTGGGAACCCTTTTCGGAGCCATCCTGAAAGAGATGACCACGAATCAGCAATTGATTGACAGAAGGTATAAGCTGAATCAATGGAATGAATTGCAACAAGTCTTCACAATAATCATTCGAACAATAGGAACGAATGAAATCATTCGAACAAGAGGAACGAATGAAATTCTCAGTTAAATGATAACATCAGTCTTCACGAGAAGCCACATAGGGGACAAAATGAAAAAAAAGAAAAACAACAAGGTACAGACGGGAACAAACACAAGATAGGAGCTTCGTTCTAACATCTTTGTGCTGAAAGCATATGAACGCGTTACGAAAAGGTTTTGCAATCCCCGGATCAGCATAGCCAAGGACCCTTTAAGATGCAACTCCTGATAGTAACATTGGTCATAAACCACTTCACTCAATGTAGAACCCCGAACTCACTAACCTGCATCCATTGGAAGAATGCCTACGATCTACTGGATAAACCCACCTATAAATTTCCGAAAGATTCCAGTTATGCAATCAGGTGTTGGGGATACACGGGAAGCACCGCGCAATCAACTCTAAACCTACATCCAGGTGTATCCATCCTTCAACACATAACCAGTCTTTCTCGGAAACTGTGTACCTCGGACCTTCGAAAAGCATCCACTATAACAAGCTATGGCAATACTCCCGAACTACCTCCCCAGTACTGGGTGATGTCGGGGTTATCTTGCCACTGGCCGTATAGGAGAGATTTTCGATGTCGGCCGTCTTAAGTATTTAGTACTGCCGCGATATGCTTGTGACGACAATACCCCGAAGCTCAACTCCCCGGGACACTGCCACAACCCCTAATGTCAGGAGGCATCGAGAACAATATTCTCGTCACAAGAACATCGAAACAATCCCAGAATACTCGCGGGATTCCTAAAAAATTTTTTTGTGCAATTTTTGAAGATAGGAGAGACAAGAGTAGTCGTCAGGAGTCCTCACCAGAGAGAAAGGGGATGAGAAGCAAAGAAATCCTACTCTCCGATATAATATATAGGACTCAAAACATTTTCAGTGTGTGCCTAGACTCGACCGTCAACGATTCGATCAATCAGTGGGGGCTCCTAGGTCGGAGAAGGCTCTGAATACCAACTTGTAATGCCCAGGATGGAACTATACCTCCTACGTGTCGAGGCACGACTTAAAGGCATAAGTCCATCCTAGAATGATCTCAAGTTTGGTAGTCTTTGCACATCTCATGTAAAAGAGGGGATTGTAAACATAAAATAGTTGGCTTACACTCGCCACGTCACGCAAATACAATACATGTCTCAAACATCATACATTAAGAACATCACAACCCTCTAAGGGCAAAAAACCAAATGTCAAGATACCAAACTTAAATAACATCCACAGGTCGGATCGAATCCTAGTAGAAGTCTCCACTACTGATCATCCGGATAACGAACGTAGTAGCGACTACGCTCCTCGTCGTACTCCCAGTCTAGCTCGGTGCCATCACCTGGATAGCTCACAACTGGACCTGCATCTGGTGTCGTGAAGTAACTGTGAGCCACAGAGGACTCAGCAATCCCGTTCCCGGGTAACAAGACTATTTAAGCCTTGGGAGAGGATAAGGCTGAAGAAAGGAATAAGTGTCTGTAGCAGCAACTAGCAACTAGCTTACGTGAGAGATTGCGAGAAGAGAAAGCCTCGGTCGAGAGATGATCACGAAGTGATCCTAGCTAAAGCTCAACAAACATAACCCCTCCGTGTTCAACTCCCGAATCCCTATTCGGAAATTGACAGTCACGGAACACACGCTGGTAGTGTATTAGAAACATTGTGTCAAGTTATCTACAACCGGATATTAACAAGCTCCCATCTGCCACATAACCGCGGGCACGGCTTTCGAAAGTTCATAACCCTGCAGGGGTGTTCCAACTTGACCCATTACAAGCCCACGATCCGCGGAGTCGCAACTCCAAAGTGGGAAGACCCGAGTATTCTCGGAATCCCATGCTCAAGATACTCCGAACTAAGGTAAGGCTAATCCAGCAAATCCTCCCGGCGTGCCGACACCCTGATAGTAGCCGTGCGTATCTCGTCTCAGGCCACGACCGGATGGGCGATTCTACAGGTGTATGCCAGATACCTCGGGTTGCCCCAAGGCGGCCCCGCAGAACCCCCGTTTCGGACCAACACTCATGTGGAGCACTGGCCCGGGGTTGTTGATTAAGAAAGAGGGTTAATTACTCCCTATGCAAGTTTAGTTTGTTATTAGGCGCATAGTACCAATGTTGGGACTTGCTGGAAAAGACTTAGCACTTAGCGGTTTATCGAGGGGGTCCCATACACCCCAACCGTGTTAGGAACGCAAAATCAAGGAACATAACACCGGTGTATACGGTTCCTAACGGCATGAGTGAAACGAAACACCAAGCAAAAGGCTTAGCCTTCCACCCTTGCCAATATATAGATGATTTCATTTAGCAATTATATAGTGTGATATAACCCAACAAAACTTCAACATGAAGCAAGCATCTTCGATCTTCACCTGCAACTAGCAATGCTATAAGAAGGGCTGAGCGAAGCGTACTTAGCCAAGCAACGGTTTGCATAGGTAGGGTTGTTAACATGGCAATGGTTACAAGTAGGAGGCTGACAGGAAAAACATGGGCATCGAGGCAAAACTATAGAGCGGAACTACTAGCAATAGGCAAAGATAGTAATATTATCGGGGTTCGGTCATCTTGCCTGAAGAGAAGTCGTTCGGATCGTAAGAAGGGTCCTCGTGCTCAACCTCGTTGGTAACCTCGTGCTCGTACTCGTACTCGGTCTCAGCTTCTGGCTCTAAACAATACAATCACACCAAGCACAAATCAACAAGATGCAATGCGCACTCGAAAATGATAGATGCATGATGGATGCACTAAGGATGCACACGGAGCACGGAAAATAGCACTCAAGCAAAACAACTCAAAACATGATAACAATAAGATATTATGAATCTACACAGAAAATCAATCAAGTTTCATATAAGACTCGCTGAAATCGGAGCTACGGGCTAAAAGTTATGCCCGAAACAAGAAATGAGCGAAAGCTGAAAATTACAGCAACATAGCAACTTCGGAGCACTAGATAATTAAGCTACAACACTCAAACATCATGGCAAAGGACATTAACATAAACTAGACATATCCTACAGCAATTAAGTCCAAAGGTGCACCCCCAAAGGAGCCACGGATCAATAGCAATAAGCTTGGACATATTGAACTTGACAATAAAATTCTGGCAGCAGAATTTTATTGAAAACTTTGGAGCAAAAGATAAACGTGCTACAACCACTTAAATAAGCATGTGAGAGCATTAATGGAAAGCCATCAATATATACTACAAGGAACAATCAAGATCCACCCCAAAACTATCATGGTTTGTCCTAGAGCAGCAAGCAAACATGGCATCGGAACGTTACAGATTTCAGACTTAGTGAAATTTCACTAAGTCCTAAAACAGCAGTTTCATCATGGCATCTAAAAGAGCAAGTTTAAGTCACCTCGAAACTAAACATGGCAAGTGGTAAGCACCAAATCAAAGTACACATGATGGTGATTCCGAAACACACAAGCATGCATCATGGAGATAAACACAACGATAGCAACGAGCTCAACAAGATGGCATTTCATAACAAGTGAAACAACATCACAGCCACATAGCACTTTGCAATGATGATAAACATGGCAAGAATAAATCTATCATGCAACCTATCACCAACAACATGTAGAGCATGGCAAGACGAACACGTGCACATGTCATTTGCATCATTCGGACAAACGAGCTAAAAGTTATCACATGGCAAAGATGGCATAAAAACATCACATAGCAGCAGTTTTATCACGATGCACTCTTGCAACAGAAAAATAAGCACCTAGATGATCTCTAACATGCATGGCACAAAGGGATGAAATGTAGTGCTATTCACCACGAACGTCTGGACATGCTATTTGCGCGAAACGGACAAACGCACTAAAAGTTAGAGCAGTTATAAAATTATATCAGAAAATAAATCACAGGGGTTTGGGAGAAAAGAGGGGAAAACAACCTCAGTTGCTGAAAAAAACCAAACGGCCCGGGGTTCGGCGGATCTGGCCTAGGCTCGAAGGAAGGCGGCGGCCTGACGAGGAGGCGAGGCGGCCCGCTGGCGACGGCCCGGATGGGGGCAGATCGGGCCCGGGGAAGGACCTGGCGGCGGCTCGCACTGGGCCTGGAAGCTCGGCCTGGGAGGCCTCGGGTGGCTGGCGAAGCGCCCGGCCTGGCGATGCGGGACGGGCCGCGGTCGAGGAGCGGGGGAGGCGGCCCGCGGGAGGGGCGCCTGGCGATGGCCCAGCGGCGCCGGCTCGGGGCTCGGTCGGAGGGGCGAAGCGGGAGGGCGAGCTGGACTGCGGTGGCGAATGAAGACGCGAGGCGAGGGCGAGGGAGGTGGGCCGACGGCGGAGGGAAGGCCCACGCGCGGCGCTGGCGGGGATGCGAGGCGAGGGCCTGGTCGAGCGGGGAAGTGGTCCCGGGCCGATGCGGCTGGTGCGGCGCTGGCGCGGCTCGGGTGCGAGAGGCCGAAGGGAGCGGCCCGGTCGGCGCGACGGGGAAGTGGTCCAGCCTCCCGCTGGACCTGGTTCGATAGACCGAGAGGCGTTGACTTGGGGCGGCGCAGCGAAGGAGTGGATCGGCGCCCTGATCCCAGGCGAGGAAGACAGCGGCGCTCGGCTGGTTCCCTCGGGATTCGTGGAGGAGTCTCCAAGTGGAGAGGAGGGGGTGGTTGGATCTGAAAATTAGGGGGAGAAAGGAGAAGAAGCTAGGGGATGCCCAAAAATAGACCTAGGGTCTATTATATAGCAGATTTTAGGGTTTGGGGGGATTTAGGTGTGTTAGGAGCCCTCCGATCGCGATCCGACGGATCCGATCGCGGGGGTAGTTTAGATGGCCTAGGGGATGTTAGCGGGCTGCTGTGAGGGTGTTTCGGGCCACAAAGCGGAGGCACTTTGGACCCACACGAATAACTGTTGGGATAGCAAACGGAGTCCAAACGCGACGAGATTTGAGAGGCGGGTTACACACAACAAAACAACAACACACGACAAGTCTCGCGGCACACCGGTAACGTTACACGCCCAAACACCAAAGTAGGCCTACGGGACGTCACGGACACGTGAGGGAGCTCCGGAACGCGAAACGGACAACGGGAAGGAACGCGTGGAACCGGATGCAACCGACAACACAATGCAATGCGATGCACATGTCTACATGATATGAATGAATGCCACACACGCACACAACAAAACGACGAACACCCGAAAGACAAAGAACCCGAAAAGGAAATAGATGAAGCCGGAGATATATTATATACCCAAAAGGGAAAGTATTACATCCGGGGAATTACATAGATGCATTGCAACGAGAGGGGAGAGTGTGTCCACGTACCCTCGTAGACCGGGAGCGGAAGCGTCTAGTGACGCGGTTGATGTAGTCGAACTTTCTTCACAATCCAACCGATCAAGCACTGAATGTACAGAGCCTCCGCGTTCAGCACACGTTCAGCTTGATGACGTTCCACGAGCTCTTGATCCAGTAGAACCTCGCGGGAGAGTTTCTTCAGCACGACGGCCTGGTGACGGAGATGATGAAGCTACTGGCGTAGGGCTTCGCCTAAGCACTGCAACGGTATGACCGAGGTGTGTTTCTGTGGAGAGGGGCATCGCACACGGTTGCGAGAGATCAACTGATCAACTTGTGTGTCTATGGGGTGCCTCTACCCCCATATATAAAGGAGTGGAGGAGGGGGAGGGCCGGCCCTCTCTATGGCGCGCCCTAGGGGAGTCCTACTCCCACCGGGAGTAGGATTCCCCCTTTCCTAGTAGAACTAGGAGCCCTTCCAAGTAGTAGGAGTAGGAGAGAAGGAAAGGGAAAGAGAAGAGAAGGAAGGAGGGTGCGCAGCCCCTCCCCTTAGTCCAATTCGGAATAAGCCATGGGGGTGACGCAGCCTCCTCTCTCTCTTTCCCCTAAAGCCCAATAAGGCCCATATACTCCCTGGCGAATTCCCGTAACTCTCCAGTACTCCGGAAAATACCCGAATCACTCATAACCTTTCCGATGTCCGAATATAGTCGTCCAATATATCGATATTTATGTCTCGACCATTTCGAGACTCCTCGTCAGGTCCCCGATCTCATCCGGGACTCCGAACTACCTTCGGTACATCAAAACACATAACCTCATAATACCGATCGTCATCAAACGTTAAGCGTGCGGACCCTACGCGTTCGAGAACTATGTAGACATGACCGAGACTCATCTCCGGTAAATAAACAATAGCGAAACCTGGATGCTCATATTGGCTCCTACATATTCTACGAAGATCTTTATTGGTCAAATCGCATAACAACATATGTTGTTCCCTTTGTCATCGGTATGTTACTTGCCCGAGATTCGATCGCCGGTATCACCATACCTAGTTAATCTCATTACCGGCAAGCCTCTTTAATTGTTCTGCAATACATCATCTCGTGACTAACTGATTAGTCATTTGCTTGCAAGGCTTATTATGATGTGTATTACCGAGAGGGCTCAGAGATACCTCTCCGACACTCGGAGTGACAAATCCTATTCTTGATCTATGCCAACACCACGAACACCTTCGGAGACACCTGTAGAGCATCTTTATAATCACCCAGTTACGTTGTGACGTTTGATAGCACACAAGGTGTTCCTCCGGTATTCGGGAGTTGCATAATCTCATAGTCATAGGAACATGTATAAGTCATGAAGAAAGCAATAGTAGTAAAACTAAACGATCATAGTGCTAAGCTAACAGATGGGTCTAGTCCATCACATCATTCTTCTAATGATGTGATGCCGTTGATCAAATGACAACTCATGTCTATGGCTAGGAAACATAACCATCTTTGATCAATGAGCTAGTCTAGTAGAGGCATACTAGGGACATACTGTTTTATCTATGTATTCACACATGTACTAAGTTTCCGGTTAATACAATTCTAGTATGAATAATAAACATTTATCATGATATAAGGAAATGAATAATAACTTTATTATTGCCTCTAGGGCATATTTCCTTCAGTCTCCCACTTGCACTAGAGTCAATAATGTAGTTCACATCTCCATGTGTTTTAATACCGATAGTTCACATCGTTATGTGAATAACACCCATAGTTCACATCGCCATGTGACCAATACCCAAAGGGTTTACTAGTGTCAATAATCTAGTTCACATCGCTATGTGTTTAACACCCAAGAGTAGTAAGGTGCGATCATGTTTTGCTTGTGAGAGAAGTTTAGTCAACGGGTCTGACACTTTCAGATCCGTATGTATTTCGCAAATTTCTATGTCTACAATGCTCTGCATGGAGCTACTCTAGCTAATTGCCCCCACTTCTAATATGCATCCAGATTGATACTTAGAGTCATCTCGATTAGTGTAAAGCTTACATCGGTGACTCTTTACGACGAACTCTTTATCACCTCCATAATCGAGAAAACATTTCCTTAGTCATCCAGTTACCAAGGATAATTTTGACCGCTGTTCAGTGATCTACTCCTGGATCACTTTTGTACTTCCTTGCCAAACTCATGGTAAAGTACACCACAGGTTTGGTACACATCATGGCATAATTTATAGAACCTATGGTTGAGGCATAGGGAATGACTTTCATTCTTTTTCTATCTTCTGCCGAGGTCGGGCTTTGAGTCTTACTCAACTTCATACCTTACAACTCTGGCAAGAACTCCTCTGACTGATCCATTTTGAACTACTTCAAAAACTTGTCAAGGTATGTACTCATTGAAAAAACTTATGAAGCGTCTCGATCTATCTCTATAGATCTTGATGCTCAATATGTAAGAAGCTTTATCGAGGTTTTTCTTTGAAAAAACTCCTTTCAAACACTCCTTTATGCTTTCCAGAAAATTCTACATCAATTCTGGTTGACAATATTCATACACATATACTTATCAGAAAGGCTGTAGTGCTCCCACTCACTTTCTTGTAAATACAGGCTTCTCCAAAAGTCTGTATAAAACCATATGCTTTGATCACCTCATCAAAGCGTATATCCCAACTCCGAGATACTTGCACCAGTCCATAGATGGATCACTGGAGCTTGCACACTTTGTTAGCACCTTTAAGATCGACAAAACCTTCTGGTTTCATCATATACAACTCTTCTTTAAGATATCCATTCAGGAATGTAGTTTTGACATCCATTTGCCAGATTTCATAATCATAAAATGCGGTAATTGCTAACATGATTCGGACAGACGTAAGCATCACTACGGGTAAGAAAATCTCATCGTAGTCAACTCCTTGAACTTGTCGAAAACCTTTCACAACAAGTCGAGCTTTGTAAATAGTAACATTACCGTCAGCGTCGGTCTTCCTCTTGAAGATCCATTTATTTTTGATGGCTTGCCGATCATCGGGCAAGTCAACCAAAGTCCACACTTTGTTCTCATACATGGATCCCATCTCAGATTTCATGGCCTCAAGCCATTTTGCGGAATCTGGGCTCATCATCGCTTCCTCATAGTTCGTAGGTTCATCATGGTCTAGTAACATGACTTACAGAACCGGGTTGCCGTACCACTCTGGCGCGGAACGTACTCTCGTTGATCTACGAAGTTCAGTAGTAACTTGATCCGAAGTTTCATGATCATCATCATTAGCTTCGTCACTAATTGGTGTAGGAATCACTGGAACTAGTTTCTGTGATGTACTACTTTCCAATTCGAGAGGAGGTACAATTACCTCATCAAGTTCCACTTTCCTCCCACTCACTTCTTTCGAGAGAAACTCCTTCTCTAGAAAGGATCCATTCTTAGCAACGAATATCTTGCTTTCGGATCTGTGATAGAAGGTTTACCCAACAGTCTCCTTTGGGTATCCTATGAAGACATATTTCTCTGACTTGGTACGAGCTTATCAGGTTGAAGCTTTTTCACATAAGCATCGCAGCCCCAAACTTTAAGAAATGACAACTTTGGTTTCTGGCCAAACCACAGTTCATAAGGCATCGTCTCAACAGATTTAGATGGTGGCCTTATTAAACATGAATGCAACTGTCTCTCAGGCATAACCCAAAACGATAGTGGTAAATCGATAAGAGACATCATAGATCGCACCATATCTAATAAAGTACGATTACGACGTTCGGACACACCATTACGCTGTGGTGTTCCGGGTGGCGTGAGCTGTGAAACTATTCCACATTGTTTTAAATGAAGACCAAACTCGTAACTCAAATATTCACCTCCACGATCAGATCGTAGAAACTTTATTTTCTTATTACGATGATTCTCTACTTCACTCTGAAATTCTTTGAACTTTTCAAATGTTTCAGACTTGTGTTTCATCTAGTAGATATACCTATATCTGCTCAAATCATCAGTGAAGTTCAGAAAAGAACGATACTGGCCGCGAGCCTTAACACTAATCGTTCCACATACATCAGTATGTATGATTTCCAATAAAGCAGTTGCTCGCTCCATTGTTCCGGAGAACGGAGTTTTAGTCATCTTGCCCGTGAGGCATGGTTCGCAAGCACCAAGTGATTCATAATCAAGTGATTCCAAAAGTCCATCACTATGGAGTTTCTTCATGCGTTTTAGACAAATATGACCTAAACGGCAGTGCCACAAATAAGTTGCACTATCATTATAAACTTTGCATCTTTTGACTTCAATATTATGAATATGTGTATCACTACGATCGGGATCCAACAAACTATTTTCATTGGGTGTATGACCATCGAAGGCTTTATTCATGTAAACAGAATAACAATTATTCTATGACTTTAAATGAATAACCGTATTGCAACAAACATGATCAAATCATATTCATGCTTAACGCAAATTCAAAATAACATTTGTTTAGGTTCTACACTAATCCCGAAAGTATAGGGAGTGTGCGATGATGATCATATCAATCTTGGAACCACTTCCAACACACATCGTCACTTCACCTTTAACTAGTCTTTGTTCATTCTGCAACTCCCGTTTCGAGTTACTAATTTTAGCAATTGAACCGGTATCAATTACCCAGGGGTTGCTATGAACACTAGTAAAGTACGCAACAATAATCTGTATATTAAATATACCTTTGTTCACTTTGCCATCCTTCTTATCCGCTAAGTATCTAGGGCAGTTCCACTTCCAATGACCATTTCGTTTGCAGTAGAAGCACTTAGTTTCAGGCTTGAGTTTAGCTTTGGGTTTCTTCATGGGAGTGACAACTTGCTTGTCATTCTTCTTGAAGTTCCCATTCTATCAATTTTCCCTTTACTTGAAACAAGTGGTCTTGTTAACCATCAACACTTGATTCTCTTTCTTGATTTCTACCTTCGCCGATTTCAGCATCGCGAAGAGCTCGGGAATTACTTTCGTCATCCCTTGCATATTATAGTTCATCACGAAGTTCTACTAACTTGGTGATAGTGTCTAGAGAACTTTGTCAATTACTATCTTATCTGGAGATTAACTCCCACTTGATTCAAGCAATTGTAGTACCCAGACAATCTGAGCACATGCTAACTGGTTGAGCTATTCTCCTCCATCTTGTACGCAAAGTACTGTCAGAGGTCTTACACCTCTTGACACGGGCATGAGTATGAAATACCAATTTCAACTCTTGGAACATCTCTTATGCTCCGTGGCATTCAAAATGTTTTTGAAGTCCTGGTTCTAAGCCGTAAAGCATGGTGCACTAAACTATCAAGTAGTCATCATACTGAGCTTTTGTCAACACGTTCATAACGTCTGCATCTACTCCTGCAATAGGTTCATCACCTAGCGGTGCATCGAGGACATAATTCTTCTGTGCAGCAGGAAGGAAAATCCTCAGATCACGGAACAATTCCGCATCATTGCTACTAACATCTTTCAACTTAGTTTCTCTAGGAACATATAAAAATAAACAGGGAGCTACATCGCGAGCTATTGATCTACACCATAGATATGCTAATACTACCAGGACTAAGTTCATGATAAATTAAAGTTCAATTAATCATATTACTAAAGAACTCCCACTTAGATAGACATCCCTCGAGTCATCTAAATGATCACGTGATCCAAATCAACTAAACCATGTCCGATCATCACGTGAGATGGAGTAGTTTTCAATGGTGAACATCTTATGTTGATCATATCTACTATATGATTCATGTTCGACCTTTCGGTCTCCAGTGTTCCGAGGCCATGTCTGTACATGCTAGGCTCGTCAAGTTTAACCCGAGTATTCTGCATGTGCAAAACTGTCTTACACCCGTTGTCTTTTAACGTATAGCTTATCACACCCGATCATCACGTGGTGTAATGCCCAGTATGAGACTATACCTCCTACGAGTCGAGGCACGACTTAGAGGCATAATCTCATACTAGAATGATCTCAAGTATGGTATATTTGCACAACTCATGTGAAAGAGGGGATGAAAATGTAAAAGAGTAGTTGGCTTACACTCGCCACGTCACACAATGTAATACATTAACATACATCATCCAATAACATCAAAGTCCGACTACGGACGAAGATCCAAATGAAAGATACCATAAATAAAGCAACACAAGGTCCCGATCATCCTAGTAAGAGCCCTACTGATCCTCTAGGTAAGACACGTAGTATCGCCCAAGCTCTTCATCGAACTCCCAATACAACTCTGAACCACCAGCGGTGTAGTTCTCAACGGTACCTACATCTGGTGTGGTGTAGAATCTGTGAGCCATGGAGGGCTCAGCATGTGGAACAAGGCTGAAAACAAGGTTGCGGCAGCACTAGTACTAGCTTACGTGTTTAGAGCAAGAAGAGAAAAAATGCCAACGATCGTCAAAGTGATCACGAAGTGATCCTAACTAAGAACGTCAAACATAACCCCACCGTGTTCACTTCCCGAACCCCTTCGGAAAGTGACCGTCACGGTTACTCACGCTGGTAGTGTATCACTACTAGGAAAAGGCCTACTAATGGCGCACCTATTCTGTCCATTAATGGCGCATTACTGGTGCGCCATTAGTGCCACGCCATTAGTATTTTTTTACTAATGGTGCACCTGTGGTGCGCAGTGCGCCATTAGTATCTGGTATACTAATGGCGCACCACAGGTGCGCCATTAGTATAGACAACGGTGCGCCATTAGTATGCCTCCCAGGGGGCCATATATACCCAGGTGCTTTGGCATACTAATGGCGCACTCTTGCGTGATGCGCCATTAGTAACTTTGGCATACTAATGGCGCACTGTTGGATGATGCGCCATTAGTATCCTTTGGCATACTAATGGCGCACTACGGTGTGATGCACCATTAGTATGAATATTAGTTTTTTTTTTAATTTTCTGTTTTTTGCACAGGTTACAAAATGTATTATTGGACATAATATAGACAGCAGCACACAGCAACAACAGATTCATCGAATACAATAGAAGATTAGTCTCTGAATACAATTCATCATATTAGTCTCCGAATACAATTCATCATATTAGTCTTCGAATTCAAAGGACCGAACAAAGATAGAATATTATATTACAAGTCTCGATACCGCGAGTAGCGAGTTAGTCTTCACATTACAAGTCGATATCTATCATCTAAACAATCATCACATAGAAGAGAGTTGCGTTCATCACGATGAAACTCGTATTCATCCGGTTCCTCCAACGCTCCCTCCCCTCTCCCGCTAGATAGCGGGCGTATCTAGATTCCGCCTCCGCCCTAGTGGTGTACCCTTAATTGTTACCGCTGAAACGGTGAACCTGTCTCCGACACTCCTCCCAGTCGTCGTAGACTCCGGGAACCTTACCCTTGTACACGACATACGACGGCATCGCTATGCACTAGCCAAACGAAACGTTAGTACCAATTCACAGACAATACATAAGCAATATATAAGTATGCAACAGAACGATCGGAAGAGAAAAGCAAGACATTAATAGCATCGATTACATCTAAGTTGAACGACTGTTGAAACCAAAGAGACATACTACAAGTTCATTAAAGTTTAATTACAACATGAGCCAATCAATGTTTCAGAACTAGACACAGCATCTCTACTTTTGACTCGACTCAAGGGATCGGAGCGTGGATGAAGCCGCCGTCTATCGTGGGAGTCATGAAATTGCGGGCGTTGTCAGCCTGCATTTGTAGCATTGTGTCTATGTCACTGTTGGACGGTTGATTTCTGAGGTAGAACTGCCCCGAGGTACGAAGGACATCTTGATGGATGATTTCCGCAAACTCCGACTGGATGCGAAAGAATTCTTGTCTAATGTCCGCGTCCTGGATTGCCGACACGCTCGCGGCCCAATCTTTGAGTTTACTTGGTAGCAGAAGGTGATGATGGTCCCGTACGATCGCCCGCATGTGATGGATGGCGTAGTAGGCACCCTTCTGACCGCCAGGCGGCTGCTTGACGCAGCAGAACGTTGTATTGTGGGCGAACACGTGCTTGCCGTACTTACGAAGAGGCCTGGTGAAGGTGCCTCCAGATTTGGCGTAGCCGGGGAGAACATCATCAAGAACTTTCTTGACATTTGTGTAGTCTACCTTCGACTGACGGTCCGAGTCGAAATACGTGGCCATGGAATATTTCAGGCTTAGGAGGATGAGTGTGCAATGTGTGTCACTGCACAAAACACGGAATGATAAAAGAAAAACGATCGAAATCTAATAATTCGTATGTTACGGGGCGGTTGAGGGGACGACTTACTCGGGAACGTAAGGCACGATGAAGTTATCCTTATCTCGGTTTGCCAGAATGACGCTTCGAGGTAAGAACTCACGACTTGCCGGTCCCCAGCGCTGCCCAAGATCTTGGCACGCATGTAGAAGGGGTCGGCTATCACGATGTCCGGGGTCTTGTCTCTAATGATCCGCATCTCCATACTCAACGAAAATAGCCGAACAAAGGTGTAGTGCAGCGGATGAAGGTTAAACATAGCGAAGATGTCATCAAACCATAGGACGATCGTACCCCCGATGGAGTTATCCACAAAGCCCTTGCCCTCTGGCACCTTGGCCGCGAAAACCGGGTATGCCACATCCTTCTCTCTGAGACGCCGCTTCTCCAAAGAAAGAACACTGTCATGTAGACTCCGCATAGCACCGGTTGCAGCATTGAGCATATTAGTCGGTAGCATCGTCCTACCCGCCACATGCACCCTCCTCATTATATCCTCAGGTGAAGGTGGCCCGTCCTGAGCATGGATCGTACTCGGTGCCGGCTGGCTCGCACCCTTTTGTCTTTCTTTTCCGTGCCTTCTTCTTCTCCTGTAATGGGACAGAGTTCTGCTCACAGACCGCCTTCTTGAGTGTGTTGGGGCTGATAATATTTCGCACCTCGCCTATCTGAGGCTCGGTGAAGTCGGCAGCTGGAGGCGTCTCCCGAGAACTGAACGGCAGACAACGCCTGTTGCAACTTGGTTCCTCCGCGGTACCAGCTAGATCGCGCACGTCTTTTGTAGGGTTGGGTTCTTGAGAAGGAGGCCCCATGAATTCGCCATCGTACCCATGAGCGGCAAAGTACTCATCGACATTGGCAAATGTATCGTCATCGTTGTCGTCGTCGTCATTCGGATCCTGTGCCATATGCATGTTCGGATCCAGTGGCATAGGGATGTCCGGCACCGTTGCGGCGGTCTTGCCATGGCTTGGCGCCGGCACGACTAGCGGTGTTGTCTTTGGGGTGGTGTCCCCCGCCCCCAAACGAATCTGGCTCTTCGGCCAAAGCAGGGGCCAGCTTAGGCAGGCGCTGGGGGTCATCACATCATCTTCGTCGGCCCCGACAGGCCGAATCGGAGGTAACAACTCGTTGCAGCCTGACAGCACCCGAACCAGTTGAACCCTATACAAGGTGGGTGGCATCGGAGTACCGTGGAACACGGGGTTGCCCGGTTGAACGAATTTTCCCTTGGCGATAGCGACCAACTCGTTGTTCACGAAGTGCAGGAGAGTGCACGGAACGTTGGCGGCGCCCTGCGAAAACATGTAGGGCGTCAGGGATGCCCAGTCAAAGGCAAGGAGATGAAGTCCTCGGCCGAGAGAGGCTTAATTAGTTAGCGTGATGATGGCGTCGAGCTCGGCTAATGTCGAGGCACCGCCAACAGCGGGCGTGCAATTGACGGAGGGGCCACTTGCTGCAGAGGTGCCGACCGGCGTAAACCCGGGTGCATTAAGCTCCCGTGCCGGCGTCGGAGACACCAATGCCGCCTTCGCCGGAGACACCAATGGCCCCGCCATCGCGTTCTGCGAGTTGCTGGCCATGAAGCTGGGAATCGGGGGCGGCCCCAGTTGGCCGCCCGCAATCCACGTCGTTAGCCCCTGAATCAAGGTAGGCATAATGCCGGTGAGCGTCGATCCCAGTTGTTGTTGCACTTGCTCTTGGACAATCTCCGGAATCCGCGCCACTTGTGCCTTGAGTTCTTGAACCTCGCGCGACTGGCTTTCCGAGCTGGTCTTTTTCTCCTTTCGCCCACCAGCGTTATAGTATGACGACCATTTTGTGGACAAGTCTTTGCTGGCCACACGACCAGCTGACGACGGCTTACTGAGCTTATCCTTTTTTTCATTACATCCAATGCCCTATTTAGAGTGGTGTCCCAAGGGTTGCTCTTAGTCGACCCCGCGCTACTGCTTTCAGTCGCCTACGGAAGGAATGTGAACCATTTAGAAATTTGGCTTCATTAATTAGAATGCAACCATATGGAGCTAATTACGCGGGGGTGTATTCCTGACCAGAACAAGCTCAAGCGCCCTGGTCTTCGGATCCGTGGTAAGCTCCTTTGTTTTCGGGTCCTTCTTGTACCGGGCCCTGACAAAGTTCCTGGTCTGCTTGTCGCCGTATTTATCGAAGAGGGGCGGTAGGCCCTGCTCGGCACGCTCCGCCTCCTCCTTGTCCCATATAGGCTCCGCCACTCTATTACCGCCGGGACCAAGTGTGTGTTCCCCTAAGTTCAGCTCCCGCATTTCTTTCCCCTACTGACTTGATTCGGAGGTTGCGGTGCTCTCGCACTTGATCTTGAAGTCGTTGTAGTCATCTTCGGTGATCGAATGATTTTTCTCCTTGATCTTCTCATAACTAAAACCTTTGTCAGTCATTCTCTTCACCGTGCTTTTCCAAGTAGACAGGCCGTGCTTATCCTCGTGAGGGCAGCATTGTTCACTTTATTCCCTTTGAGGCTTGTGTTTTCAAATTCAGCGGGGAACTTGTATCGTTCGTGTAGCTTCGTGAAGAGGAGGTTGCACAAATTCCCTCGGTCATGATGCCTCAGGTTCTCGGTGTTGATCGATACGGTGCTCCGGAGATTGCACCCAAGCTAAAGCGAGTACCCCTTGACTATTCGTTCGTGTGCCGTTGGATTCCCGTCAGAGTCCACTTCAGTAAATTCCTCTTTGACGGTGCGGAGCACGGTCGGGCGTCGGCCCTTCCGTTGCCTCTTTGGTTGGCTGCCATCTGTGCGTGCGCCGCTATCATCGGTGGTGGCATCCTCGGTGGCACCATTAGTGGTGTCATCCCCGACGGCACCATCAGTGGTGGCATCCTCGGCGGCACTATCAGTGGTGTCAGGATCGGTGTCTTTCGCGGCGTCCTCATACAAGTGAGGTTGTTCCTCCATCTCCTGGGACAGCTCCTGGAATGCATTGCTGCCCAAACCGCGGGCCTCATCGTTGTGGGCCATGTTTCTCTCTAAATAGGAAAAAAGTTTGGTCAAAAAGTTGGTTATTATCAAGGAACAAGATCATGGTCTCATCATTTAGGGTTTGTCGACACCGAGGCATCCTAAAAGCTAAGCTTTTATCATTGAGGGTTTTTCGACGCCGAGACACCCTAAAAGCCTAAGCTTTCATCATTTAGGTTTTTATCGACACCGAGGCACCCTAAAAGCCAAGGTTTTATAATTTATGGTTTGTCGACACCGAGGCATCCTAAAAGCTAAGCTAGGAAGGAGAATTCTAAGTTCGGCCTAATCACTTGGCTCTATTGCCGCCTATGGTTTAATGCAGCAAGAATAAAGGGACAGTTGATCCTACTTAATTAAGTACTAAGATACCCCGGCCCATGCATTAGTCACAAGTACCCCATATGTCCTATTTTTAGCAAAGTCATGCTAAAATTCACGGAAAATTTCAGCAGACCTTTGCTGAAAATACGATATATGGAGTACCCGAATAGGCCGGAACGGAAGTTAATCGACATTCCAGCAAACTCAAGGGCCTCTCGGGGTACCTGCAAAATCATCACGACACGATGGTCGGAGATAAAACCCAGCAAAAATCTGCTCCAGGTTCACCAATTGACTGATACTCATGGATAAGCAAAGCAAACTACTACTACCAAAACAAGAACTAGACAAACTGATATATAATGTCAAGCATGTCTAATACCAGCAGTTAATTGTAGCTTTTGCTTTTCAGTGCCAAATTCTAGCTAGTACCAGCAGTTAATTAGGTTAATTACCCACTGTTAATAACAACACATATTTTAGCTAGCTAGTACCAGTGCTATTACCCAGCAGTTAATTAGCTTTTGCTTTTGCTTTTCAGTGCCAAATTCTAGCTAGTACCAGCAAATTAACATCTAACAGCAATCATTTTCAAATATATATATACAAGACAGTAGGTAAAAGGAATTTATATGTGCCCACTGGACATTTTTATATTAACCTAAGGAAAAATGAATAGTTAGGTTAATTACCCACTGTTAATAACAACACATATATAAGAGAAACACCTGCTGTATTATCTCAATAAAATGAGCCAGATTTGCATTCCCTTCAACAAACAAAAAATAAATGTATGCGTGGCCTTATTATTTATGAAATATAAGAGAGACAACAAAATATATAAGAGAGACAGACACTTGCTCCACCCAACCAGTGGCGGAGCGTGACATGCAACCAAGGGGGGGGGGCAATTTCAAACTAAAAATGAAATATGCATGAAAACTTATGTGATTCACAACATAAATTACCAATTCCAGCAATGCTAGAGCACTAGGAACTGGCTGTTCTTGTTAAAAAAACAGTATGACTAGTACGATTTGATGATTATAATAGATGGAGGTGCCGTTAAAAATGCCAGGAGTGGTATTTTAGTCTAATGCTGTGGCCGTCTCAGCTTAGTGGTGTCAAATTTTGTTTTGTAATGCTGCCTCAAGACAAGTGTTTATTCGGCTAATCCTAATATAGTTTGGCTCCTGTATTTCAGATTTGGTGTATGATTGGTTGCTATGATTTTTGTTCCTCCTCTTTCCATGCGTTCATTTTTCTGTAGATATTTCCATCATTGCTTAAAAGTTATACTACTACTACAAGCTGACAATGAGCCAATGGTAATCAATCATAAGCACTTTCCATCAGCTCTAAATGAAGCAACTAGTATTAAACTCCTCACAGATCCTACATTAGGCCGCTGTAGCTTGTCGTGGGAGAGAAGAGGAGAGGAGGTTGGGCAGTAGTGGCAGGCGGCACAAGAAGTTAAAAGTGGTTGCAACGATTGCCTTGCTAGATCTGCCTCTCCACGTGTGTGGTTCCACATGTGCCGGCTCGTTAAAGTCAGATCTTAGCTTGAGATTAGACACGGCATGTTTGTCTCTCTCTCTCTCTCTCTCTCTCTCTCTCTGTTCAAGCCTATAGCTCGATTATATAGGTGAGGAATCTTTGGAGGTGTCATTCGACAACCAGGACGACGACACAGATTAATTTTCCTGCCTACGCTTGCCGTCCTCTCATCGTATATAGTACTCCTACCGCTTAATGAACTTCTACAAATTGGCTAGGGTGTGGCATTGACAGGCTAAGCCATAGTAGACAAAGCTACTCTATCTACCGTAGTGGTGGTGCATGAAAGATCACGTTCGAGGCAATGTGCAATTTAATCCTCTGCCATTAGATGCTATACAACTGATGCGCTTAGCTGGACCGCCCGGGGTTAGTGTGAAGAAATTACAGCGCCTGGCTTAGGTTAACGTTAACCCCATGTTGCTGTGGGTAGTGAGGTAGAGAGAAATTTTCAAAAAAACTGTATGACTTGGCATTTTCTACTCAATATATAAGATGGCATTTTCATAAAGTAATGAGGTTCAACACAAGTCAAATGATGAAATGATTGTGAACACTAGATTCATGTGGGCATCCAATTTCAAAATCAGCACAACTGCAAAACCTACACATTGACAGCCACCAGTGAATCACATTGTAAATTCAATGAACTTGCAATTGAAGAAATCATCAAAAAGAAAGATTGGCTGCCTGGGAGGATAGAACTTGGGAGGAGCCCTGGAACTCGTCGGTGTCGGACCAGCGTCATGCTCGCCTGAGGTAGCCATGGTGGGAGGAGGCAAGAAAACCTAGGGGAAAGGAGGAGAGGAGAGGAGAGGGGAGGTATCACCTGGGGGGAGCCGCGCCGACGAGGTAGGGCTTGGGGGGGCCGCCGACGAGGTAGGGCTTGGGGGAGCCGCCGACGAGCCTCTTCCTCCTTCCTTGATGGGGCGGCGGCCTCTTCCTCCTTCCTCCTC
>LR738712.1:205119078-205247627 GCA_902687465.1 Secale cereale
GTCGGGGCAGCACGCGGGGGTCGGGGCGGGGGGCAGCGGCGTGGGGGAGTGAGAGGGAGAGGGTGCGGCGTCGGGAGAGGGAGAGGGGAAGAAAGGGACCGATCTGGGCGAGGGCGAGGGAGAGAGGGAATAGATGGGGGCAACAATACTAATGGCGCACCGCCCCCTGGTGCGCCATAAGTACATCTATACTAATGGCGCACCTCCCACCTGGTGCGCCATTAGTATTTTTTTTATTTCTGTTCGAGCCAACAGGTTATCTTCCACCAAACCTCATCCACATCAAATCCCATCTAGTAGCTCGACTGGTCAACATGCATCTCTCACACCAGGAGGTCCTGGGTGGGATAGCGATCGAGATGGAGGGGGATCGAGATCGAGTGTCCATGAAATTTAAAAACATTCAAGAGTTCAAAAAGTGCCCATGAAATACAATCGAGAAATGAAGGCTACGATTTAAATACAATCGATCTTAGCTAGCTATCAGTTCACAATCTTCTTGCCCTTCTTTTTCGCAAATGGAGTTCTTCTGTGGAACGGACGTCCTTTAGGTAGGGTGGTCCTGGTTCTTCTTGTGGTGTATGCTGCTACTTCATCATCGTCGTCATGTTTGATCTTCGAGTCGTCGTACTTGTCGAAGTCTTGCTCATTGGCTACTCCACCCATTCCGATGATCTTCCTTTTGCCTCTCCTCACGACAACATGACTGGGCTTTGACGGGTCGGTAATTAAGAAGCATTGGTCAACTTGGGAAGCCAGTACCCATGGCTCATTTTTCGCGGTGATGTTTGCGCCCGCGGTCTTGGATTTGGCTTCGGGTATAACCATGGTGGTGAAATACCGGTCTTCTTTTAGGACGCTCTTGGCCCATCTGACACGGAACATCGGGACCTTCTCTCTAGCGTAGCTCAGCTCCCAGATCTCCTCGATCCTTCTGTAGTATCTATCCTTGTCGTTACCGGTGTAGGATTCCATCGTTACCCCGGAGTTCTAATAACCATCACTCTTCATGCCCTTGGCCTCAGTGTAGAATGTGTAGCCGTTGATATCGTACGCCCCTGTGACAAGACGAATATGAGTTCTTCTTCCGCGGAAGAATCCTCATGTAAAGGGTACGACAGAAGCTTCTGCTTGAACCAACACGTGAAACATGAGTTGTGCTGTTTGATTATATCTCCGTCCGTCCTCCGTTGGCCTCGGTCATTGTACGTCTTCTCAATAAAGGTTTTGTGCTCTACCACCCAAGGATCGACCACGTCTATGTGTTGTAGGGCGACTAGGTTTGCTCTTTCAAAGTCGGCGAGTCGACCCTCGAAGTCGACATGCATTTCGTGGCGACCCTCACGGTGACCCCATCCAGCGAGCCTGCCGAGGTGCCTGTTCACTGGCAGACCAACGGCGTTCTCGATGCCTAGATAATTCGTGCAGTAGGAGATGCACTCTTCGGTCAGAAAGCCCCTGGCTATGCTTCCCTCTGGACGTGACATGTTGCGAACGTATCCTTTGATGACACCATTCATTCTTTCGAACGACATCATGCTGTGTAGGAACGTCGGCCCGAGTTGGATGATATCGTCCACGATATGGACCAGCAGATGCACCATAACGTCGAAGAATGCGGGCGGGAAGTACATCTCAAGCTCGCATAGTATCACCACGATCTCTTCCTGTAGCCTTCTGAGTTGCCTCACGCCAACCGACTTCCGAGAGATGACGTCGAAAAAGTTGCATATGACAAATAGCGTTTCACGGACGTGCGCGTCCATGATCCCATGGATTGCAACTGGAAGTATCTGCGTCATCAGCACGTGACAGTCGTGAGACTTCATCCCGCTGAACTTCTGCTTCGCTGGGTCTAGGTATCTGCTTATCTTCCCCGCGTAACCGTAAGGATGTTGTACTCCTACGAGGAAGGTGAAAAACTGCTCGATCTCCTCCTGACTTAGAGTGAAGCACACGGGAGGGTAGTCATTTCCGGTCTTCTTGGCCTTTTTGCCTTTGCGACGACTTTCCGTGTCCTGCTTCACCTCATCATCATCATCATCATCATCATCATCATCATCATCATCATCATTAGCGTGAAGCTCCTGCCTGATGCCCATTGATTTCAAGTCTGCCCTTGCTTTCGGCCCATCTTTGGTCCTCTCTGGCATGTTGAGCAGGGTACCAAGCAGACTCTCGCACACGTTCTTCGTGATATGTATGACATCAAGGCTGTGAGGCACACGGTGGATCTTCCAGTACGGCAAGTCCCAGAAAATAGACCTCGTTTTCCATACCTTCAGCAGCGGCTCTGGCGCCTTTCGCTTCTTTCCCGGCTCTAGCGCCTTTTGCTTCTTTCCCGACAGTGGGCAATCTTTCCAATTTTTCAACAGCTCGTCTATTTCCTCGCCTCTCCTCGTACGCGGGCGTCTTCGGGGTTCGGTTTCACCATCGAACAGAACCTTGCGTTTTCTCCACAGGTCATCGTCGCGAAGCCACCTTCAATGTCCCATGAACACGGTTTTCGAAGACCCGGGATCTCTATCTAGCTGGTGATACGTTGTGTCATCCATGCACCTGACGCATCCAGAAAATCCGTGGACCACCTGCCCCGCGACATATCCGTAACCGAGATAGTCGTGCACCGCCGTGAGCAGTGCGGCTCTCATAGGGAAATATTCTTTCTCTGCGGCGTCCCACGTATTGGCTGGCGTTTTCCACAGTGTGTCTAGCTCCTCTTTCACCAGCCCTAGATACAGATTGATGTCGTTCCCTAGTTGTTTCGGTCCTTCAATTAGCATACTCATGTGAATGTACTTCCTCTTCATGCACAACCAGGGGGGAAGGTTGTACATCCACACAAACACAGGCCATGTGCTATGTGTGCTTCTCTGGCTGCCAAACAGATTGACTCCATCGGTGCTCGCGCCCAGCACGATGTTCCTTGGATCGTTCCCAAATTCTAGGTCTTCGAAGTTCAACGCTTGCCACTGGCTCGCATCCTTAGGGTGACTCAGCATCTTGTCTTTTTTATCTATCTCCGGATCATTTGCGTCATCCTCTCGCTTCTTCTCCTCCCTATATGCGTGCCAACGCAGGAGCTTTGCTACCTTAGGGTCCGCGAAATACCGCTGCAGACGAGGAGTGATCGGAAAGTACCACACCACTTTTCGAGGAGCTTTCTTCCTCTTCTTGTATCGAGTGACGCCGCACACCGGACATATGGTAGACTCCGCGTGCTCGTCCCGATAAATGATGCAATTGTTCATGAACACATGGTATTTCACGTGCGGTAAATCTAGAGTACACACGATTTTCTTTGCCTCCTCCAAACTGGTCGGGCACTTGTTCCCCTTGGGAAGACGTTCGTGCCAGAATGACATGTTCTCGTCGAAGCATGCGTCGGTCATTTTGTGTTTTACCTTCATCTCCAGAGCCATGAGCGTTACTTTCAGGCGGGTATCCTCGGGCCTGCATCCTTCATACAATGGAGTAACCGCGTCTATCTCCAGTTGATCCATCTTGGCTTTCTCTCGGGCGGCAGCTCTTGCGTTATCCGTCTGCTTGAGAAGCAGCTCTTGAATATGAGGGTCCTGCACCCAGCCCATCTATGGTCCAGCGTCGTCTGCTCCGCCGGCATGATCATCTTCATGATCATGCCCGTCGTCTGCTCCGGCATCTTCCTCATCATCATGTCCTACATCTTCTACATGATGACTGTGTACAGCATCACCGTCGTGATCATCTCCTGGAGATTCTTCGTCTTCTCGCCCGCCCGAGCCGTGGTGGTTGTCTTGCTGCCCTTCGTCATTTCTTGCCCGACCCCCATGGACGACTTCGTAGTCATCTTCATCACCTTGCCACCGATAGCCATCCATGAAACCACGCAAGAGCAGGTGGTCCCGCACCTGCCCGGAATCCGGGTCCGCAATAAGGCTCTTCAGCTTGCATCTTCGACACAGACATCTTATCGCCGTCTCATTCTTTTGAAGCATCTCAGCCTTCGCGGAGCTCAAAAACCTATTCACGATGCCTTCGGTCATCGTGTGGACCATGGTCGCCTGCGGGGTAGAGCAAAACGATATTTTAGAACCAAGAAATTTTTTGGCATGACTTTCCCTAAAAATAGGACCAAAAAGAATGCATAATGCCAAAATTCTCGCCGAAACGGAAATGAATCAACATTCCGGCAAAATATTGGCAACTATCGTATTTCAAATACCGGTACACCTGCAAACACAAACATATATGCAACACCACAAACATATGCAACACCACGAACATACATAGATCTATCTAGGCCATAAAAAGTGCTTGTGCACATTGTTGGAGGGAGAACAACATAAAGATAACTTCTCCCCTTACTTACCTATCAAAAAAAGGTAATTTAACCACTTAATTTGAATGAATCTATGGTGGAAATGAGGTGACAAAGAGGAGGCAGCCGAGACAAGCTTTGGAGGAGGAGGTGGAGAGAATGAAGTGGGGAGAAAGTGAGTGGGTAGGAGTGGTTGTCCAAAATATCTTGTTGGTGCCCAGGTTACTAATGGCACACCATCTCCAAATGCGCCATTAGTAACCCAGGTTACTAATGGCGCACCTGCTAGTGGTGCGCCATTAGTAGTTTTGCAAAAAAAAAACAAAAAAAACATACTAATGGCGCACTGTGGCACGGTGCGCCATTAGTAGTTTTGCAAAAAAAAAGAATAAAAAATATAATAAAAAACAATAGTAGTGGCGCACTATGTGACTGGTGCCCCATTACTAGTTACAACTAGTAATGACGCACTCTGTCTAGATGCGCCATTAGTATGTTTGGAAAAGAAAAAAAATGATACTAATGGCGCACCATGAGCCTCGTGCGCCATTAGTGTATTCCACACTAATGGCGCACCAACACGTGATGCGCCATTAGTATATACTAATGGAGCTCCGCATGTCTGATGCGTCATTAGCGTCCATCCCATCTATAGCCCTTTTCCTAGTAGTGTATTATGAACATAGTGTCAAGTTGTCTATAACCAGATATTAACAAATTCCCATCAGCCACATAACCGCGGGCACGGCTTTCGAAATATCAAGCCCTGCAGGGGTGTCCCAACTTAGCCCATCACAAGCTCATGATCTGCGGAGTCACAACTCCAAGGTGGGAAGACCTGAGTATTCTCGGAATCCCGTGCTCAAGATATTCCGAAAAAGGTAAAACTAATCCAGCAAGACCTCCCGGCGTGCCGACACCCTGATAGTAGCCGCGCGTATCTCGTCTCAGGCCACGACCGGATGGGACAAGCTACGGGTTTTTACCAGCCCTTGAATTTCCCCGAGGTGGCCTCGCAGCACACCCAGTTTGGACCAACACTCATGTGGAGCACTGGCCCAGGGTTGTTAATTAAGATCTCGGGTTTGCAACGCCCTATGCAAGTTTTTGTTATTAGGCAAATGTAAAACCAATGTTGGGCCTTGCTGGAAAAACTTTAGCGCTAAGCGGGTTATCAAGGGGGCCCATAAACCCCAACCGTGTTAGGGACGCAAAATCAAGGAACATAACACCAGTTTAAACGATTCCTAGGGTGGCATGAGTGGAACAAAACACCAAGCAAAGGCTTAGCCTTCCACCCGTTGCCAAATATATAGATGATTTAGTTTAACAGATTATTTATTGTGATATCCCAACAATAACTTCAACATGAAGCAAGAATCTTCAAATCTTCACCTCCAACTAACAACGCTATAAGAGGGGCTGAGCGATGCTTACATAGCCAAACAACGGTTTGCTAGGTTGGGTGGTTAGAGAGGTTCATGGCAACAATAGGAGGCTGACAAACAGACATAGGCATCTAGGCAATAATCTAAAGAGCGAGACATCTAGCATAGGTAAAGATAGTAGTGATATCTGGGTAAGGTCATCTTGCCTGTTGACTCCACGGAGGGATCGTAACCTTGCTCCTCACACACAACCTCGGTAGAAACCTCGTACTCCGTATCGTCACCGGGCTCTAACCAAACACAACAATGCAACAACGGAACAAAATCAATCAACATGCAGTGCTCAACCACATGATGCATGAAACATGATGAACAAGGACAAAAGTAGATATGACGCATGGCCTAGGGTCACAAGAGTGCAACAACATCACATCCAACAAGATCATACACAAGAAAGAAACAAGCAAATGATCAACTAACAAGTTTATGTAGTTTGTTCAAACAAGCTTCCAACAAGTTTTTAGGAGTTGGTTAACATGGCAAGGGTGCAACTAACATTACAGCAACATGCTAGCACATTTAAATGGGCCGGAAAACAACAACATTATCCAGAAACTCCCATATTAATTTATTTGCATTTGGGACAGATACGAAAAACTTCTGTGATAGAGTTTCCAAACATGCTAATCAACAGCACCAAAATATTCTACACATTTTTCTACCCCAAATGCATATAAAGTTTGTTAAATTTGGAGTTGTAGATATTTAGTTATGATTTTTACAAGTTTAAGCATATTTAAAACAAGTTTAAATTCAAACAACATTTTAAATGTTTTTAAACATGGTAACATACAACATATTCATAATCTACATAAAATTCGAAGCACTTTTCATATATAACTCATATTTATCGGAAACATATTTATGCAGATATTAAATAAACAAGGAAAACAGAAAAAGAAAACAGAAAAGAAAAACAAACAGGCGCCAGGGTCCAGATTGACCGAGGGCTCAACTAGCCCAAGACGCTGACGAGGGGGCCCGGCGGGACTGAGCTGGCAACAGCGGGTGCGCGCAAGGGTGGAGAAGGGCTGTGAGGCTGGCAGGTGGGGCCTACCTGTCAGCCTCAGGCGAAAATTAAAAAGGGGGCCGAAATCACCTGCCCCGCAACGGATTCGAACACATGACCCCCTGCATTAACTGAAGGAGACAAGCCACTGCGCTACTGAATGTTTCTCGATAGATAGCAGGTGCTATCTCCGATGAGGTAGCTGCAGAAGCAGGAACAAGGGATAAACGCAGGCTTGTCGGAGCCGCTCCGGCAACCAAACAAGACGGTGGAGTGGTGCGGGATGCTCCTGGAGGAGTTCCGCACCCAACCAACTCGCTAGCAGCACCTACAGAGCACTATAGCACCGACGACGATCAACGGCAGAACGGCGGCGGTGGAGCAACATCGAGGCGATGCAGAGGCCCTAGTGGAACGACAACTGCACAGGCAGCACATACGCGACGAGACGACGCGAACGGACAGCATGCGAAGCACTAGAGGGGTCAGAACATTCGCCGGCGACGAGGTCCGACGGCGATGCGCTTGGGGGCTCGGTGAACTAGGGCCTAGAGGGCGCGCAGAAAGGGGAAAAGGGCATGGGGAGAAAGAGGAGCTCACCATGAGCACGGCGATGTGCTCGGCTGGCCCAGTCATGGACGGAGTCGACGACGGCGCGTCTCGAACACTTACGGCCACCGGAGAGGAAGGAGAGGAAGAAGAGCTCATCGTGGAGGCGATCGGGTCCGCGTAGGTGACGTAGTCGAAGGGGTCGACGTCGTGGAAGCAGAAGGACACCTTTGGCGAGGCTGAGGTCGACGAGGGGCTCGCCGGCGACGAGGGGCTGCTCTCAGATGCACTCGGGTGTCGATGGGAACGGCGGATCTGGTGGTGCTGGGCTCTCCAGGCGGCGATGAGGAGGAAAGGGAAACCTAGAGAGAGGGGTTGGACAAGCTTTGGGTTTAAATGGGGGGCTCGGGCCTCGAGACCTCGATGTCCGTGAGATCACGGCACGACGGTGAGCGCGCGTGTTGCTCTGTTTGCTGACGGAGGAAGACGGCGATGTGGTTCTGTGAGACAGACAGGTGGGGCCAAGGTGGGGAAAATCCACGACGCGACCGTTGCGGCCTGTTGGCTGGGCCTGCGGGAGAGATGGGCCGCGCGCTGAGGGGGAAGGACTGGGCCTGGCGCAGAGAGAAGGAGGAGGAGGCCCATGCCACTATGCCAGCTGCTGCTTTTCTCCTTTTTTTTTATTTCTTCAGATAGAAAGAAAAAGAAAAGCACAGGATAAAAGGAGAAAAGTAAGAGGAAAAAAAAATATCCCCATACTCAGTGATTTATGCCCTATTTAATAAAATTGACTTGGGCATTTTTAGGGGCAGAAAAATAAGAGGAGTTTGAATATGCTTCAAACTCTTGGTATTTTAAAACCCAACCAAATCATTTTCAAATAGGGTGATATTTGGTGGACAGGTTGTTCACATGGTGCAAGATTTATAGGGGAAGAAGGAACAATAAAGCACTTGGCTAGGTGGCTTGCACAATGGAGCAAAGAAAGGCCAGAAAGAAAAGAAAGAAGAAGAAGAAGAAGAGGGAAGAAGGGGGGGGGGTTTAGGGTTTAGCTAGGCTTAGCTAGAACCCACACACACAACATACAAGGCCTCACACATACTCATCAATAAAAGTAAACTAAGATGCCATGATGATATGATGATGAAGCAATTCAAGGATGCAAAATAATAAATGATATGGCAATGCAAAGAAAATAAATGACAAGAACCCCCAAGGATAATGACAAGGATCAAATTGAGATGCTTTATTCCCATTATTGGAAAGTGTTACATCTGGGGCATTACAAACTCTCCTACACTACAAAAAGATCTCGTCTCGAGATCTAGAACTGGAAGAAGGAAGGATACTCGGAACAAAGGTGATCTTCTCGTTCCCACGTAGCTTCTCGGTCGGTATGGTGTGACCACTTAACTTTCAAGAACTTGATGGACTTGTTGCGGGTTTTGCGCTCAGTTTCTTCAAGGATAGCAACAGGGTGCCCACAATAAGACAAGTCTTGTTGAAGATCAATCTCCTCGAACGGAATGGTGCGTTCAGGTGTCTTGAAGCACTTGCGGAGTTGAGACACGTGAAACACATCATGAACATTTGAAAAGTTGGAGGGAAGCTCAAGTTGGTAGGCTAGATCGCCTCTTTTGCCAAGAATCTTGAAAGGGCCCACGTATCTCGGAGCAAGCTTTCCTTTGATACCGAATCTTTGGGTTCCTTTCATAGGAGAAACACGGAGATAGACATGATCTCCAATGTCGAAAGCCAAATCACGATGCTTGCCGTCATAGTAACTCTTTTGACGCGATTGAGTGGCTTTGAGATTCTCACGTATGACTTTGCACATTTCTCCGGCTTCTGAGATCAAATCATTGCCAAGAAGTTGACGTTCCCCAGTCTCGGACCAGTTCAGCGGGGTACGACACTTTCTGCCATAGATGATTTCAAAAGGAGCTTTGCCGACACTTGCTTGGAAATTGTTGTTGTAAGAGATTTCGGCAAACGGGAGACAATCTTCCCACTTCATACCGAAAGAGATGACACAAGATCTCAACATGTCTTCGAGGATCTGATTCACTCTTTCGAATTGACCACTAGTCTGAGGGTGAAACTTAGTGCTAAAAAGAATCTTAGTGCCCATGGCTGACTGAAAGGAGTCCCAGAACTTGGATGTGAACAAACTTCCACGGTCTGAGGAGATGACTCGAGGAATGCCATGCAACAAAACAATTCTGGAGGTGTACAACTCTGCCAACTAAGCTGCGTTGATGGATTCCTTGACGGGAAGGAAGTGAGCTACTTTAGTTAGCCTGTCAATCACTACAAAGATAGCATCATTCCGCTTCTTGGACTTAGGAAACCCAGTGATGAAATCCATCTCAATGTGGTCGAATTTCCACTCGGGAATAGGTAGAGGTTGAAGGAGACCGGCTGGACGTTGATGCTCTACCTTGACTCTTCTGCAGACATCACATTCATTCATGAATTGGGCAATCTCCCTTTTCATTCGAGTCCACCAGTACGATTGCTTGAGGTCTTGGTACATCTTAGAACTTCCGGGATGAATCGAGAGGAGGGAGTCATGTGCTTTATTCATTATGAGTTTTCTGAGATCACCCTTAGGAACGACAATTCTGTCCTCAAAGAACAAGGTGTCTTTCTCATCAACGCGATAGGACTTGTACTTGGGAGTACCCTTAACAATACCATGTTTCACTTTCTGCACCATAGCATCACTTAGTTGGGCCTCACGGATCTGATCTTCCAAGGTAGGAGCAACTTGAAGGTTTGCAAGAAAGCCTTGCGGAACAACTTGGAGGTTGAGCTTCCTGAATGATTCACAAAGTTCAGGGTGGAACGGTTTGAGAAGGAGATTGTTGCAATATGCCTTTCTGCTCAAGGCATCTGCAATGACATTGGCCTTGCCAGGTGTGTACTCAATGCTTGGATCATACTCTTGGATCATCTCAACCCAACGAGTCTGGCGAAGGTTCAGGTTTGGCTGTGTGAAGATGTACTTCAAGCTCTTGTGATCGGTGAAGATGTCCACTTTTCTGCCCAACAGAAGGTGTCTCCACGTGATCAAGGCATGTACAACTGCTGCTAGCTCGAGATCATGTGTGGGGTAATTCCTCTCATTTGGTTTCAACTGACGAGAAGTGTATGCCACAATCTTCTTGTCTTGCATGAGAACACCACCAAGTCCTTGCAAAGAAGCATCACAAAAGCCTTCATAGGGCTTGGACTCATCCGGAGGAGTAAGAACCGGAGCAGAAATGAGCTTCTCTTTGAGTGTTTTGAATGCCACATCACAATCAGTAGTCCAGGAGTACTTGAAATTCTTCTGCAACAGGTTGGAAAGAGGCTTGGCAATCTTGGAGAAGTTCTCAATGAACCTTTTGCAATAGCTAGCGAGACCAAGGAAGCTTCGGAGTTGCTTGACATTCTGCGGGGGTTCCCAGTTGACAATAGCTTCAACTTTCTCGGGGTTCACAGAAATACCCTCAGCAGAGATGATATGGCCAAGATATATGACTTTATCCAGCTAGAATTCACATTTGGAGAACTTCACATAGAGCTTGCGTTCACAGAGTCTGTCCAGGACCAAACGGAGGTGCTTGGCATGGTCTTCTTCATTCTTGGAGAATACCAAGATGTCATCGAGATAGACAAGAACAAATTCATTGGTGTAGGGGTTGAATATGAAGTGCATCATCCTCGAGAAGGTGGGTGGAGCATTTGCGAGGCCAAAAGACATGACCGTGTATTCATAAGGGCCAAAACTCGTTCTGAATGTGGTCTTGGGAATATCTTCTTCATGGATACGGATCTGGTGATAACCCATCCGGAGATCGAGCTTTGAGAACACCTTTGCTCCTTTGAGCTGCTCGAACTATTCATTGATATTGGGGAGCAGATACTTGTTCTTTATTGTCTTCTTGTTCAATGGCCGGTAATCAACACAAAGGCGTTCCGTGCCATCCTTCTTATTGACAAATAGAACACCACAGCCCCAAGGACAAGTACTAGGCCTGATTAGGCCCATACTCTCTTGCTCATCGAGTTGTTTCTTCAGCTCCTTCAACTCATCAGGGGAAAGCTTGTACGGACGCCGACATGCTGGCTCGGTACAAGGCTCGAGTTCAATGACGAATTCAACTTGACGATGCGGAGGCATGCCTGGAAGCTCTTCAGGGAAAACATCTTCATACTCATTGTCCACCGGAATCTAAGAGATGGCATTAATCTCGCCCTTGTCATTAAGAGAGAATAGCCTGATTGTGTTATCTCGAGAGGTGAAGATAATCACGTCTTCGTCAAGATGAGTAAGCTTGACTTCCTTATTTTCATAATCAATGTGTGCATCATGCTTGGAAAGCCAATCCATCCCAAGAATAAGATCAATGTCGGAGTTGCCGAGAATAACCGGAGAAACCAGAAAGCTGTAGTCACCCATGTGAATAGATATATCCGGAGCATACAAGCTAGAATTCATTTGCTTTCCCAGAGAAGTGATTGATAACTCCCTTGGTAAAGCCACTATGCCCACATTGTGCTTGGATGCAAATGGATATGACATGAAAGAATGTGATGCACCAGAATCAAACAAAACTTTAGCAGGTTTAAGATTGACTGGAAGGTTACCAAGTATCACATCTGAAGAATTCTCTGCTTGAGCTGCATTCATCAGATTCACTCTTGCAACCTTGGGATTGTGCTTGACAATAGTAGTGCTGACAGGTGGAGGAGGCGAAAGGCGCCTTGGGTTGGGACACTTGTTAGCATAGTGACCCTTCTGAGTGCACTTGTCGAAAAACCACTTCTGAGAGAGGACGGTGATAAGGACCACTCGATCTTGAAGCTTGAAACTGAGTCTTGGACTGATTGCTTGGGTTAGGTGGGTGGGAGAAACCACTGCCACCTGAGTGCTTGTTGTTGTTTGGAGGACGGAGCACTGGATGAGGCGGAAGCCAGAACTTATGCTGCTTTGCAACCACTTGGGAAGAAGAGGAGGAGTGAACAGCATCTCTGATCCTCTTTTTGCAAGCTTCATCCTTGAGCTGGGCTGCCTCTTGCTTAAGAGCCATGTTATAGAGTTGATCAAATTCATCCGGCTCGAACAAGGTGAGAGCTAGTTGGACTTCATCCTTCAGACCACCACGTAACTGATAAATCTTGCTCTTGGCATCTGGGATGTCTTGCTTGGCATAGCGAGCAAGATTCTGGAACTTGACATTGTATTGATAGACGGACATGGTGCCTTGCTTGAGGTTGCGGAATTGCTCACGCATGCCTTCAATGACACTAGTTGGAACGTGGTGAGAGCATAAATCCTTGCAGAAGTCAGTCCACGAGATCTCACGACCACCTCTGGAATCTTTATACTGTTGCCACCAATCAGCAGCTTGATCCTTGAGTTGGAAGGCGGCAAACTTGACATAATCCTCAGGTCTCACGTTACTGCATTCAAAGTGCTTTTTGATGTCCTTTATCCAGTCTTCAGCATCTAGCGGATCCACACAGTAACTGAAGGACTTCAGTTGGTTTGCCAGGAATTGGTTGAGGGTTGCAAAGTGAGGTTGATTGAACAGATTGCGTTGGCCTTGGTTCCCATGACCACCTTGATTTGCTTGGTTGGCTTGAATGTTCTGCATCATTTGCATAAGCATCTGGGTGTTCTGGTTGGTCGCTTGCATAATTGCTCTCCAAGCCTCAGACGGAGGAGGAGGGGAAGGAGGACGATCAGGAACTTCTTCACCCTCTGGGTTAGCATTGTGAACCTTTTTAGGAGCCATCCTGAATGAGATGACAACTATTAGCCATTGATTGAAATATATAAGCTGAATTAACAGCTAGAATTGCAACATAAGTCTTCACAAGACCATTCGAACAAAATGAACGATTGTAATCCACAGTTTAATGGTACAACAATCTTCTCGAGAAGCCACTTCGGAGAACAAAAGGTAAATAAAAACAACAAGGAGCAGATAGAACAAATACAAGATAGAAGTTTTGTTCCACATGTTCGTGCTGTAAGCTCATGGAACGTGTTACAAAAGGGTTTTGCAATGCCCGGATCAGCATAGCGAAGGACCCTTTAAGATGCAACTCCCGATTGGAACAATGCCCATAAAACCTCTTCACTCAATGTTGAACCCCGAACTCCATATCATGCATTCGTTGGAAGAATGCCTACGAACTACTAGATGAACCGACCTATTAATTTCCGAAGGTTTCCGGTTATGCAATCGGGTGTTGGGGATACAGGGGAAGCATTGCGCACTCAACTCTAATCCTACATCCAGCTGTATCCATCCTTCAACTCATAACCAGTCATTTTCGGAAACCGTTTACCTCAGACCTTCGAAACGCATCTGCTATGCAAGCTATGGCAATACTCCCGAACTACCTCCCCAGTAGTAGGTGATGTCGGTTTTATCTTACCACTAACCACATAGAAGAGTTTTCGATGTCGGCCGTCTTAAGTATTCCAGAACTGCTACGATAGATTTGTGACGACAACACCTCGGAGCTCAACTCCCCGGGACACTACTACAACCCCTAAATGACAGGAGGCATCGAGAACAATGTTCTTGTCACAAAGATATCGGAACAATCCAAACAATACTCGCGTGATCCTAAATTTTTTTAGTGAATTTTTGAGAGTAGAAGAGATAGAACATCGTCAGGAGTCCTCACCAGAGTGATAAAGGGATGAGGAGTAAAAAGAAATCCTACTCTCCGATATATATAGGACTCAAAACATTTTCATGTGTGTGCCTAGACTCAACCGTCAACGATTAGATCAATCAGGGGGGCTCCTAGGTCGGAGAAGGCTCTGATTACCAACTTGTAATGCCCAGTATGAGACTATACCTCCTACGTGTCGAGGCACGACTTAATGGCATAATATCATACTAGAATGATCTCAAGTATGGTATCTTTGCACAACTCATGTAAAAGAGGGGATGAAAATGTAAGAGAGTAGTTGGCTTACACTAGCCACATCACACAATGTAATACATTAACATACATCATCCAATAACATCAGAGTCCGACTACGGACGAAGATCCAAATGAAAGATACCATAAATAAAGCAACACAAGGTCCCGATCATCCTAGTAAGAGCCCTACTGATCCTCGGGGTAAGACACGTAGTATTGCCCACGCTCTTCATCGAACTCCCAATACAACTCTGAACCACCAGCTGTGTAGTTCTCAACGGTACCTGCATCTGGTGCGGTGTAGAATCATTGAGCCACGGAGGACTCTGCAATCCCGTTCCCGGGTAGCAAAACTATCAAAGCCTTGGGTGTGGAACAAGGCTGAAAACAAGGTTGCGGCAGCACTAGCACTAGCTTACGTGTTTAGAGCGAGAAGAGAAAAAATGCCAACGATCGTAAAAGTGATCACGAAGTGATCCTAACTAAGCACGTCAAACATAACCCCACCGTGTTCACTTCCCGAACCCCTTCGGAAAGCGACCGTCACGGTTACTCACGCTGGTAGTGTATTAGGAACATAGTGTCAAGTTTTCTACAACCGGATATTAACAAATTCCCATCTTCCACATAACCGCGGGCACGACTTTCGAAAGATCAAACCCTGCAGGGGTGTCCCAACTTAGCCCATCACAAGCTCACGATCTGCGGAGTCGCAACTCCAAGGTGGGAAAATCCGAGTATTCTCGGAATCCCGTGCTCAAGATATTCCGTCAGAGGTAAAACTAATCCAGCAAGACCTCCTGGTGTGCCGACACCCGATACTAGCCGTGCATATCTCGTCTCAGGCCACGACCGGATGGGACAATCTACATGTTTTTACCAGCCCTTGAGTTTCCCCGAGGTGGCCCCGCAGCACGCCCAGTTTGGACCAACACTCATGTGGAGCACTGGCCCAGGGTTGTTAATTAAGATCTCGGGTTTGCAACGCCCTATGCAAGTTTTAGTTATTAGGCAAACATAAAACAATTGTTGGGCCTTGCTCGAAAAACTTTAGCGCTAAGCGGGTTATCAAGGGGGCCCATAAATCCCAACCATGTTAGGGACGCAAAATCAAGGAACATAACACCGGTTTAAACGGTTCCTAGGGTGGCATGAGTGGAACAAAACACCAAGCAAAGGCTTAGCCTTCCACCCGTTGCCAAATATATAGATGATTTAGTTTAACAGATTATTTATTGTGATATCCCAACAATAACTTCAACATGAAGCAAGAATCTTCAAATCTTCACCTGCAACTAACAACGCTATAAGAGGGGCTGAGCGATGCTTACGTAGCCAAACAACGGTTTGCTAGGTTGGGTGGTTAGAGAGGTTCATGGCAACAATAGGAGGCTGACAAACAGACATAGGCATCGAGGCAATAATCTAAAGAGCGAGACATCTAGCATAGGCAAAGATAGTAGTGATATCTGGGTAAGGTCATCTTCCCCGTTGACTCCACGGAGGGATCGTAACCTTGCTCCTCACAATCAACCTCGGTAGAAACCTCGCACTCCGTATCGTCACCGGGCTGTAACCAAACACAACAATGCAACAACGGAACGAAATCAATCAAGATGCAGTGCTCAACCACATGATGCATGAAACATGATGAACAATGACAAAAGTAGATATGATGCATGGCCTAGGGTCACAAGAGTGCAACAACATCACATCCAACAAGATCATACACAAAAAAGAAACAAGCAAAGGATCAACTAACAAGTTTATGTAGTTTGTTCAAACAAGCTTCCAACAAGTTTTTAGGAGTTGGTTAACATGGCAAGGGTGCAACTAACATTACAGCAACATGCTTGCACATTTAAATGGGGTGGAAATAAATAACAACAATATCCATAAACTCCCATATTAATTTATTTGCTTTTTGGAACAGAGATGAAAAAACAGATAATGCTCGCCCATCTCGTCCTTCCCTGCCAACGTCGGGACTCCTATCTATGGGAGTTCAATCTGGAAGGGTCCCGGCCCTTGAAGCACCTCTTCGGCACTACGCACGAAGACATCTGGAAGCACCTCTTCAAGGCTTAGAAGGGGTGGCCAGCGGAGACGGAGGACAGGGGCTTCAGAAGTGCACTCACCGCATCACAAGTAATTTAGATTTCTGCCGACTATATACTCCTTCCCTGCTTTAATTATAACAGGAGTTTGAGTTTCTGCGTTCTATCTAGGCCTGGATGAAAAAGGCAGAGTGGATCAAGTGTCCGGCTCCCCTACCAGAGGACCCAGTGACGCCTCGGGTAACGGCGATGCTAGTCCCGACACCGTACAAGGCGCCGAAGAAGAAGGCCAATAAGATGGACAAGGAGGTCAAGAGCGACCCCTACCCTGCTGACCCTACGGACACAAGGTCGGAGAAAATGGGCTCCTAACTCTCTCCTGAAGTAGAAGAGGAAGAGGAAGAAGAAGAAGAAGACTCACCCGTCATGGAAAAGGGGAGGAAAAGAGCGGCCCCTGCTGACGCAGGCAAGGCGGTGCCAAGGAAGAAGCTAACTCTTCTTGTTAGTTCAGACTCATCGTCCAAACACAGCTATCGGGTTCAGCCTAGGATCAAGCCCATGGCCGAATTGTAAGTACTTAAAATGCTTATATTCAGATATTTTTCCTTTTCAGCATTTAATATTTATTTTACCTTTATATAGCCCTCTGCATGACATCCCCCGTGGCTTCACTGTCCTCGGGGAATTCTCTAGCCTCCGGAGAGACGGAGAGAGATACGCCTCCGCGGGGCTCGTCGCCCACCATAGGGGATACCGAGGTATCCTCTCTACAAACTCCCCCTGTTCTAGCAGGTGGGAGTAGGGAGGACGAAAGGGCGGCCGAGGTCAATCCCTCGGCTGCGGTCGACCAAGGGGGAGCGATCCCCATGGTGACCGAAGACGGGGGGCCCAAACAATCTGGTGCCCCGCCGAACACTGCTCCGGAGTCCAGTGCGGCTCTGGAATCAAGAGACCAGCACCTCGTGATGGGGGAGGGAGCAACTCCTCTTGCGGCGCCTACTGTCAATCTAGAGGCGCTAAACACTCTGGAGGGAGCGCTCCAAAGTGCTTCCATCATAGAGGAACACCTTACTCTGATGAGTGCGGTCATGGGGAAGATTCAGTCCGTCAAAGGCAGACTGAACGAAGCTTTCAACAACCTACTAACAGGCTTTGAGGTATGCGACATAATGTTTCTTCAAAGAGAACCTTTTTATTTTAGATTCATATATAGACAGTAGCCCCTGATGCTTTGTTTGATTCGGGACAGAATCATATGAAGTATCCATGTTAGAGCATATGATATAGCTGAACTGTGCACTTTGTGTTTTGAACAGGCTTCCTTAGTGGCAGCAACTGCCCAAGCCGCAGAAGTTTCCGAGTTAAATCGGAAGCTTAAAATAGCTGATGAAGATCTCGACCGTGTTAACAAGCGTTTTGATGGAACGCAAGGTATGTGGGTTTAGGAAATCTAAATTTTAACACACTATATGTGTGAATGTTAGCCAACTATTGTTATGTGTTCTCGTGAAACAGCTGATGTAGCTGTGTTGAGGTTCTGAAGGGCAAGCTTGCGACGTCCAAGGAAGAGGCCAGAGCGAGCAAGGCAGCCGCTGATAAAGCAGCTGTCGACCTGGAGGCTGAGAAGGCCCTGCGTCAATAGCACGAGGCTGTGGTGACCAGAGTCGAGGTCGAGCTGCAAGATGCAATTCGCAAATGCGATGCATTGGAGTAGGAGAATTCGGACCTAGCGTCCGAACTCACTGCGGCGGTTAATTCCGCCAAGGAGGCGCATACTGAATCGTAGTGCTCAGGAGGAGATAAAACAAGCGTGCGAAATAGTAGCTGGTAATGTTTTTCTCTTACAGAGCATCTTTGGAGGTCAGAGGTATCTTGAGCTGACACGATTGTGTAGTTCTCCAGGCGTGTTTGCGGATCTTCCGAGGAGCATCGCCGACGCCGCAAAATACTTTTGAGCTCAGGAGGGGAACAGCACGGAGAAGCTGTGTTTGTCGCAGTTCCTTGCGCCAAACCATCCGGTGCCCCTCAATGACCAGATGAAGTAGTTGGTCGAGCTGCACAACATGGCGAATACGGCCATGAAGGACTTGATAGTCCGGCTATGGCCCGTTGATCCAATCCCATGTAGCTACTTCAGATTGGTGAAGAAGCTTGTCAAGCGAGTCTGCGGGTCGACGCTATTAAGTGCTCGGTCTGCATAGAGGGTGCTCGAATGGCTTTTGCCCGTATGAAGGTGCATTGGGCGAAGATGAAGGCCATTGAGATAGCCACATCTAGCCCTCTAGAGGGAAAGGATCACCGTAAGCCGGAAAGGTACTTCGGCGAGGTCCTAGAAGGAGCCTGCCTTGTAGAAGGCTAGTGCTCAATAGATATAATATTTGAGTTATTGTATTCGGGTTGTAAGGACTAAGCCTATTTGCCGATGTATATAAATGTTGCGCAACTATATTTATGAGTGACTTTTACCTCCTATGCGGCTGTTTATTTAAATTTGAAAGTTTTCAGTCGTCGGCTTCAGCCCCCATGTAAATATTACAGGGGTGTTCGGCGTATGAACTCTCTTTATCCAACGTCTTGGTCCTTATAGGAGGTGCGTGCGGAGCGAACCAGGCGATCAGACAATGCGGCTTTATTGCTTTCACTTAGCCATCGGAGCTTGACTAGTGGGGCTAAGTACTAGCCCCTGGTGCCTATAAGGCCTTTCGAGCTATAGTGCCTGTTTGACGCAGCTGGGTGAAGACCAGCCCCTCGTATAACACAGAATGTATCGCTATCGACTGTGGTATAACACTAGGTAACCGGATCGCTTGACCGGCTCTCGCCTCATCATGACAGTCAGTTTTTGGCTTTCTCTACTGAGGTACTTAACCGGACCAACAGAAGTACAATCGCAGTAGTTCTCCCTTTACTACCTTAGCCGAACAAATCGGAACGTAAGGTGGCAAGCACAGGAGCCGGGCAACCCTACTATAGACCAAATACATGATTCGGAGCCGATGCATATAATGCAATATCCGGGATGCCGAACAATTCCTTATAGGTGTTCGGATTTTTTGAGGCGGGCCAGGCTGGGTACAGCCCTTGGTGTTAAGTCCATGTATGTAAGGCATATGCGGTGATCTGACTTGGGGGTGGAGAATACAGGTGGTAAAAATAGAAAAACTCCAAGTGAATTGGAACCAAACTGCTTCTTTTATATCCCGTTTAATACGGCGAGCCATGAGGTTACAAATAACACCGATGACAGCCTCGGGCATTTGACATGCCAAAAAGTAAAAGAGAAAAAAAAGAGAAAAAAGGTTTATACAGAGCCTGAATCTGAAAGAAAGAAATTTCAACACGTGGCCCTGCTGCACGTCTGCGCCTTTTTCTCCTTGGTAACATGTCCTTGACAAGGAGAATTATGATGGCCACTTGTAAAAAATAAAAAAGGAAAAAGCAGGATTCTAGAAAAGAACATCCTGTACGGCCGTAAACAATGTAGGTTCTTTTTAAACGAACCCTAAAAGGAAGATGTATTTTAGAGTCCGAATAGGGTCAAGCCGAACTATGGACTATTTATACGATGTGTGCCCCTAGCGCCGCCCAAGATATTTTAAAGGCATAATTGTGTACGCGAGGTATGTATTCTACCACCTTACGGGGCAGTCGATAGGGGCACAACTGCTAATCGAGCTTAGGTTCTTCTGAGCTACCGCATTGTAGAGCGGACCAGACACGTTTGGCCGTGTATGTGGTATTGACGACCGATGAACTATTCGGCCGGAATAAGCCACTTTGAACCTTGGCCGCTAGGGCTGCAGTGTTCTCCTCTGTACGGAGGGAGCGCTCCAAATTTCCATTGACCGTTATGATGCCGCGTGGTCCAGGCCTTTTGAGATTTAAGTAGGCATAATGCGGGACTGCATTAAAGTGGGCGAAGGCCGTTCTTCTGAGTAGTGCGTGATAGCCACTTCGGAACGGAGCGATGTCGAATATTAACTCTTCGCTTCAGAAGTTATTGGGGGAGCTGAATACGACTTCCAATGTTAATGAGCCCGTGCAGCGGGCTTCTACACCAGGTATCACTCCTTTAAAGGTAGTGTTACTGGGCTTAATTCTTGATGGGTCTATCCCCATCTTGCGGACAGTGTCTTGGTATATCAAATTGAGACTGCTGACGCCGTCCATAAGGACTCGAGTAAGATGGTACCCATCAATTATGGGGTCGAGCACTAAGGTCACCGAACCTCCATGAAGGATACTGGTTCGATGATCCCTACGATCAAAGTTGATCGGACAAGCTGACCATGGGTTGAATTTGGGGGCGACAGGCTCGATGGCACATATGTCATGTAGTGCACGCTTGCGCTCCCTCTTGGGGATATGGGTGACGTAGATCATGTTCACAATTTTGACCTCCCGGCGGAAATTTCTTCTGTCCCCCCATATTCGGCTAGCGAGGTTCATCCTTGTCTTTGCTTTGAGGTCCTTTCCTCGTGTGTTCGGTGTTTAGCTTGCCGGCCTGCTTGAAGACAAAATAGTTATGGTTGGTATGATTTACAGGTTTATCAAGGGTGCCATGGATCTGGCAGGACCTGTCCATGATTTTGTCCAAACTGGACGGACTATCTATGTTGCCTTTAAATGGCTTCTTCTGTTGACCTGGTCTGGAGCCACTGAATCCAGCGTTTACCGCCGTGTCCTCTGTGTTTCCAGTATTGTTTCGACGCTTAATTTTATTGCTCAGTGGCTTCCCATTGCTATCCATGACTTCAGATGTGCCAGGGTCGCTGGTGCTGTTGCTGCTACGAGCCAGCCAGCTGTCCTCGCCCACGCAAAAGTGGGTCATGAGTGTAGTTAGGGCCGACATTGTTGTCGGCTTCTCTTGGCCGAGGTTTCTTGCCATCCATTCGTCTCGAACAGTGTGTTTGAATGCCCCCTAAGGCCTCGGCGTCTGGAAAGTCTACGATTTGGTTCTTTTTAGTTAAGAACTGATTCCAAAGCTTACGGGCTGACTCCTCGGGTTGCTGGATTATGTGATTTAAAACCTCAGCATCCGGGGCCGGACACAAGTCCCCTGAAAGTTGGATCCTTATGGCCCTGAGGAGTCAGCCCGTAAGTTATGGCCCTGGGCTAGATTATGTGACTTATGTCCCTAAGCATCCGGGTTGCTGGGGAGAACGTAGGTCGTACTTATGGCCCTGAGCTGTTGTATCCATGCCTTCACTGTGAGGAGGTGCGAGCTTCTGTACGGTGTTGCTGGCCACTTTGTCCCATCAACGGGGTGGTTGGTCCGGTTGATCAGATTGATCATACTTTGGTGGAATTGGTGCTGGGGCCTCATCGCCGAATTGGGGCAGCAGTTTTCGCTTAGAATAGCTTTTTGTTTAGCCTTTAGAGGCGTATCATTCTTCAGCGTCTAGCACATCGTTCCATCTGTCGTTGAGCATATCCTGTTCAGCTCTAAGCCACTGATGCTATTTCTTCAGGCTCCTTGAAGTGGCAATGAGTTGTTGTTGAAAACGCTTCTGTTCGAGCGGTTCTTCTGGGGCAATGTATTCTTCGTCTCCTAGGCTGATGTCCTCTTCGGAGACAGGTTGATAACTGCTTTCATCCATGTCGTTGTGATCGGCCAGCAGTTCCTTTGGGCTATGTTTGCCATCCTCCCGCCCGTCCTGCTCCACCACTGGCTCCGCGGGGTCATCGGCATGTTTCGGATCGTCATCGTATTCAGTGACAGTCTAGCTTTGTTTCCCTTTACGGGGTCGAGATTGACGCTTCTGACGTCAGCGTTTGGGAGGTTCATTGACGAGTTTGTCCTGTTCTGGATTGGTATTGCCGTCGCCCTCCTTTTCGTTGGGTGTATCCACCATGTATACATCGTATGTAGAAGTAGCCGTCCATCGCCCGGTTGCAGATGGGTTTGTACTTAGATCGGCTTCGGCATCATGGTCCATCCCGTCGATGCCTTCGGAAGCGTAATCCAATAGATCGGCTAAGTCATCGACCGTGGCTACTGTCGGATTTCAGATTCCACAAACCCTCGAGAGGTTCGAACTCTGGGGTGTGCACGAAGAACACTCCCTCCCAAGTACGCTCACCCTACAATTCCACGGCCTAGCCCGTCGTGCTCAAAGAACAGGGGACACAGAGAATTATACTTGTTCCGGACACTCTGTGGTGTAATACCCTACTCCAGTGTGTGTGGTGGATTGCCTTTGTATGGCTGAGGATGAACTAGTACAAGGGATGAACAGCCTCCGGAGGAGAGGCGTTCTTGGGCTCGGATGAGGTCGTGGTGTGAGTAGGGTGGAATGGGTACGATCCTAACCAGCTCAAGATGAGATGCCTCTCTATGGTGGTGGCTAGGTCCTATTTATAGTGGCCTTGGTCCTCTTCCCAAATTTCGGCGGAAAGGGATCCCACAACAGCCAAATTTGAAGGGGAACAACTAGTACAAGTTATCCTGACAAAAATGGTCTTCGCCTGCCAAAGGCTCTGGTGGTGACGCCGCGCCGGGCTCCACGATGACCTCCATTCTGCAGTCTTGACGGTCCTTGGTCTTGTTGCACCAATATGGAAACCTTTGGTTGATCTCTCGGGACTCCGTGCCTGCGCTTGCTCTCTTAGCGCCAAAGAGGAAACTCGCATTCTGCCCCCGTTGGCGCCCACCTAGCCTTGGTCGTCATGGCTCATGTCACGTGAACCAAGCGAGGTACTCCTTGCATAGATATCTCCGCTCCTCGGGAGCCAACCTAGAGAGACTGCCCCCAAGGAGGTCTTGTTGCCGCCCGCCTCGTGAGGCTTGGCCCTTCGCGAGGGTCCTGATTTACAGTTGCTGAATGTGGGCCGCTAATGGAGCCATGTCACGGGCCGCGGACAGGTAAATCTGGGTACCCCCGTTCCCAGGACGCCGACAGCTACCAAGTGGGTGGTGGGTGGTAAATAAAGTTCCCTGTCTTCATACCCAGTTCGAACTGGGCATAATTCAGCTGAGAATCCTCCTCTAGGGAGAGAGATTTTAGTAAGTCCAACACTTCGTCTAAGGGCGACTGCCAGACATGTTTTTGGATATCTGCAGGGCTCAGTTCGGCAACAGCCGCTCGATCGAGCTCGAAAGACACGTATCCTAAAAGTTTGGAATTCGTAGACGGAGACGAGTCCGGAGTTCCGGTGAGGGGAGATCCGCTCAAGGCCGGGGCTGTGTGCGACATGACCGCCGCTGAGTCTGTGATCTACGTGGCGGGGTTGATCTTCTCGTCCTCGGATGAAGCGATTTGCTTTGGATCTAAGGCAAGAGCTGTTGCAAGTGTTACCCCCCTGGACGGGGTCCGATGACAGATCTAGGTCATGCTCATCGTGGTGGTAGGGAGCAGCTGCCATGGGTGCGAATCCATCGAAGATCAAATCTCCGCGGATGTTAGCAATGTAGTTTAAGCTTCCAAATCTGATCTGGTGACCAAGGGCATAGCTGTCAACCTACTCGAGGTGTCCTTCAGTATTGGCACAAAGCACGAAGCAGCCGAACAGAAAAGCTGGTCGGGGAGGAAAACTCCCTCGGCGGTGACGCCGTCGTTGGTGACGAAGTGAGCCATTAATCCTTCAGTTGACGACACAGTGGAACTCTCAATGAAAACACCAATGTCGGTGTCAAAACCGGTAGATCTCGGCTAGGGGGTCCCGAACTATGCGTCTGAGGATCGATGGTAATAGGAAACTGGGGACACAATGTTTACCCAGGTTTAGGCCCTCTCGATCACGGTAATACCCTACTTCCTGCTTGATTGATCTTGATGAATATTGGTTACAAGAGTTGATCTACCTCTAGATCGTAATGGATAAACCCTAAAAGTCTAGCCTATGTGATTGCTATGATTCTGCTGTCTCTACAGACTAAAACTTCCGGTTTATATATGCACCGGAGGGACCTAGGGTTTGTACATGATCACCTTGCAGAGGAAGGAAAGTATTACACCCGGACTCTAAATTTGCTATTTTACACATATGGGAGTCCTATCCGGATACGGGAGATAGTCTTCATCGATAATCTTCACGGCCCACCACTCCAACCCATAACGAATGATCCGGCCACGTGAGTACCCCTTAATACATGACTCCCTCACCATCGCCACAAATAGACGTGGCATCGTCCGCTCGTTCGAACGCGCCCTCGTGCACGCAAAACCATGCAACATAGCGGGTTTTCGACGCTGCCAGATCCCTCCGCCGTGTTTCGACATCGCCGGCGGCGAGACGCCGACTGCCGCTTACGTGGCCGATCTTCCAGCCCCCATGAGCCATCGACAAGTGGGCCGAGGTGCCCCTGTTGACTGGGTTGACCAGTCAACATGCTGATTGGGCAGCCCCCAGCCACTAACGAGTGGGGCCTACCACCACTAATTAACAGAGTTAGTTAAACTAATATAAATAACCTAATTACACGCTGACATGTGGGCCTAGTGACTTATTTACTTAATTAGTTTAGTTATAAAACCCTGTTAGCCCCACTGTCTATGACTGGTGGCACCTAGTCGTCAGGTTTGACCAGGACTAGCTGTGTTGACCCCTGACGTCACCTTGACATCATGCTGACGCAATAATTCCTTTTCTGAATAGTAATAATTTCAAAAAAGGTTTAAAACTTTGAAAATTAATATAAAATAATTTGTAACTCGGATGAAAATAATTTGAACATGAAAGTTGCTTAGAAAAACGAGACGAATCTGGATACGCAGTCCGTTTGTTTGCCACATGTCCCTAGTTTAGCAAACAAGCAACCGTCCTCCTCCGTTCCATCTTTCCGAAAATGCCTAACACGAGAATACTTTCTCGGATGTTTCCCCCCTCCGCCAGTATCGCCTATTACCGTGTTAGAGAACACCTAGCACCATTTATTGCCATGTCATGCATATGTTTTCATTGTATTTATTTTTTATTCCCCCTCTTCTCTCCGGTAGACTTTGAGACTGATGCCACTACTGCTGCCCAGATCGACTATGGTGTTGACAACCTGTTCTTCTCTCTCGAGCTTCCAGGCAAGCGAACCCCCTTTGATCAACTAGATATCGCCCACTCTCTTCACTCTTAATCTTGCATTAGGTTCGGTACTATTGTTGATTTGATAGCTCCTTTTATGTTGCATAGCCTCTCATTATTGCTACAATTGTTGATACCCTTACCTGCTATCCTAAATGCTTAGTATAGGATGCTAGTATTCCATCAGTGGCCCTACATTCTTGTTCGTCTGCCATACTATACTATCGGGTCATGATCACTTCGGGAGGTGATCACAGATATATACTAAATACATATTTTACATGATACATGATGTGAATAAAGTTGGGTCGGCTCGTAGAGTACCCGCAAGTGAATCCGGTGTGGGGGGATGAAAGGACAGGTGGTTCCATCCAGGTAGTTGTGGTCCTGGGTTCCCGACGGCCTCCCGAGTGATTCTTATGGCGGAGCGACATGGCAAGTTGAGACACCCAATAGAGAGGTGGCCTGGTCCCTGGTCGTTGTCTGCGATTATTTTGTAATTACATGCTTAACGAGTTTGGATATTTGATCTGAGTTGGGTCGTTGGACTTATACGCACAAACTTTCACGAGGGACAAGATACGGGCAACTGGTGTCGTAGTGTCAGACGAAGCCTTCCGGACGTCTGCGACTGGGCGGCGCATGCTGGGTAGATCCGCGTAATGCAACTTGCTTCGTAATGGAGGTTGCTAGGTCTACTCACTGGCCGCCCACGCAACGTTCATGAGGGCAAAGGGTGATGGGCCCAACACCCCTGCGTGCTTAGGATTTAGGCCGACGTGTTGACCTCTCTGTCAGGCCTAGGTAGGGTTGCGAGGTGTTGATCTTTTGAGGCAGGGTATGACCCAGGAAAGTGTGTCCGACCAAAGTGATCGAGCGTGTCGGGTTATGTGGTGCACTCGTGCAGGGAAGTAATCTATTCGAATATCCGTATCCATTGTAACAGGACGACCCAGAGTTGTATTCCGACCTCATGACAACTAGAACGGGATATTCAATGAAACACACCCTTTCAAGTGCCAGATACAGCCCGGTGATCGCTTTCCTACAGGGCGATGAGGGGAGGATCGCTGGATAGGATTATGCTATCTGATTTTACTTGGTGAACTTACCAACTACTCTCTTCTACTACTGCAAGATGGAGGCTTCCAGAAGCGTAGTCTTTGATAGGCTTAGCTTTCCACCTCTTATTCTGTCATTCTGCAGTTTAGCCCACAGATATTAACCCTTTATACAGATACCATTGCATATGTAGTATAGATCCTTGCTTGCGAGTACTTTGGATGACTACACACGGTTGCTTTGCTCCCCCCTTTCCCCCTTTTTTCCATCATCTCGAATGATGCAACCAGATGGTGGAGCCCAGGAGCCAGATCCCACTGCCGATGACTACTACTACCGCACTGGAGCCTACTATTACGTGGAGTCTGCCGACAACCAGGAGTAGTTTAGGAGGATCCCAGGCAGGAGGCATGTGCCTCTTCGATATGTATCCATGTTTACGCTAGCCATCTTATGGAACCATGTTTAACTTATGTCTGTACTCAGATATTGTTGCTTCCGCTGACACAGTTATGATCGAGCTTATGTATTTGAGCCCTCGAGGCTCCTGGCTTGTAATATGAAGCTTGGATGATCTTGAATTTGTGTTTAGAGTTGTGTTGTGATATCTACCCATGAGTCCCTGATCTTGGTCGTACACATTTGCGTGCATGATTAGTGTACGGTCAATTCAGGGGTGTCACAAGTTGGTATCAGAGCCGACTACATGTAGGAATCCCACTTTCCAACTCCTTGGACGAAGTTGAGTCTAGTCATTGAAAAAACTTTTACGAACATGGTTGTGTGGCTTATGGGCCCATGTTGCCATTGCGTGGTATTAGGATCTTTTTTCCTCATCTTTACTCTGGGATTCTGATCTCTCTTCTCTTCGGGTTAAAGGTTTTGCTAACTCTAACATTAGGATCTCGTGATCACATCCACCCGGAGAGCCCCTTATTACAGATGATCGCCTGTTCCACGAGAAGATTCTGAAGATACTCTATGATGTTCTCTGGAGGCTTTGTGCCATCGCTTTTGCAATTCCCTTCCATCGATAAACCCCCTATGGATAACCACCTACACTTTCCATTGATACAATTATTCCCCATTGATCTTGTTATTACAAGATATTATGAAATTCTATCTATTGTTCCAAGAATACTTTGTGTCTACTGCCTTGTAGTTCTTTGCCACCTGAATACCCCTACGGATAATTTCTCGCACTTACCGACTATCCGCTCATCCCATGTTGATTCATGTATTTCACAAAAGTCTTTGACATACTATTCGATCTTCCGAAAATCCTCAGCAGCTTACTGCACTTGAAATTCTAGCTTGCTTGAATTATGGTTGATCCCATAAGTATGACAATTGTATTGGCCTCCGTTGTCACTTTCATTTTGAGTCCATTGATTTAATAAGTTGCAATTACTCGCAACCCTCAATCTGATCATAGAATTCATCCCTTCGGCGTAGACGACATGAGCTGGTTCTCGGTTAATTTAACCTTGATTGTTTATCCATCAAGTTCTATTTGACTTACTCATATCTTGATCAGAGCTTTTTCTTCTGATCCCCTAATATAGAAATTTCTACCCCCGTTTTATTACATATACATCAAGTTTTCCAGATGTTACTATTATCCGATGCCTTGTACTCTTTATTCTTCTGGTTGAGTACAGATACTCACATCAGATCCATTGTGGACCGTCAAGTCCTTTGTTGGATTATTATCTGACAGTTTCATTCATATTCAATTACCTTGTGAGTTCTTCCCCTAATACATAATGCCTTTGGTAATTTGTAATCTCTAATTTGGCCAACCATGCTCTACTATCGAGCTTGAATTATTTACCCCTGGAGTTGTGGTATATGTTCCTAAGATGCCCCGATGGGTTGAACCTATGCCTTTCCCTAATCTGTGTGAACTCGGAGAACTTCTACGGGTCACACTCTAGTAGTGTTTCGCAAGATAAATCTTCAACACCACAATCTCTACAAAAGCGATAAGTGTGTGAGAAGTTGTGCTTTGGAGAAGTGGGAATCGACCTTGAACTTTGTGTTCGTGCCCATGCACATGATGTAGACCTTATCATAGAAGCTTCTCATAAAAATATTTATTCTGGTGTTATAATTTCATTTTGTATCTGGTTTTGATCATTTACAATCATGGTTCTGACCCTATTGTTCTCCTTTCATTTTATTTCTCGGACAAGTTAAAGTACTTGTCATCTGGATATCAATACATCTGTACAACCTCAATCATGCTCCACCTTCGAGTATTACCCCCTGGTATCTCAAGGATATCATGCCATTGCACTACATCCTACTAATATGCGCTGAAATAGTACCTCTCCCTGTCAAAGTCACTCCACGTGTTCTGGGTTATCTTCAACTGAGAACGCCGAGTATTGAATCGAATCCGCATTGTAATTCAGTAATTCTTGTACTTTGTTGCTGGGAAGTTTAATACTCCATCACGACATTCCTAGCCAGTTCTGCTATACCATTATCATGATAAAATTAAACTGTGCTACCTGATCCTTATTCCTGGAGCACAACTTTCGACGATGAGCTAAGCTTACGTCGAATTCCTTGTATTATCATTCCATCTTGAACATCAAGCTTGGTTCAGAGTTTGTGATGTATACGTGGATCCAATAATCTTCTGCAGCATCATCCCTTTTGCTTGATGCAGTCGTTGTTTGCTTGCTTCTTTATGGAGCCTCTCAATAAAATTTGTCGTGATCATCATCAACATTTTGACTCCTTCCAGGATTTCAATCGAATTCATGAGGATAAGTGCCATCGTCGCCCGTTGGTAATTTGAGTTACCATCGACAACATCCTTACCTTCCTTTCATCACAAACTTTTTCATGATATGGATGCAACTTGCCACCCAGCTTGTATTATATTCTACCTTGAATTATTACTATCTCATACATCAAGGATGTTGTGAGGAATGCTCCACCTCATAAGAATCCTTGGTATACTCATACTACTCACCATAACCATTCTTCCTGGTCCCCGTGCTACTTTTAACCGGAATACCAAAAATTGAACTCTGTTGTGAGAATTTTGTATTTCTAGCAACCATATTTCTATGGAGTTAATGGTCAATAATACCAATTTAGTGTGCTAGTTGCTAAATAGCCGTTCTAAACTTGGCCGTGCAACCCAGCCCATATTTTGGGTGCACCTTTCAACCAATGTTTAATTGTGTATGTTTTCCTCGAGCATACATCATTGTATTATTTGATCTGACTAATTTTATCTCCTTGTTCACATAATTGTGTAAATCCATCTTGTCGGAAATCTCGATGAATTGTCGCTGAGTCCAACAAGCCACCTTCTCACCCTCTTCTTTGATTAATGATGAACTTTTGATTCAGAACTTGCTTCCATAGTTCATTGTCCGAGAATCTTACAATGTCATCTCGCAATTTGTGTTACACATTTTCTTCTCAAGCATCCAGAGTCTGAGGTATCCTAACACCAATCACATCCGAATCTCGGTCATATATGATGGTTGGAACATATTTGCAAGAGTTATAACATTGATCTATATATCACCCGGTAAGGTGATGTCATGCCTAGCACACCTAGCTGGAGGGCCTATTGTTATAGTTCCCTTTTTTGCAAGGTTAGCAATTCTTCCATGAGGAAATTGTAAGACTTATTCTATAAGTTTTTCCTGATAGATCCTTTGTGCATCCATAGTTTGACCTTTACTTCATGACCATGTCAATGCTGTCTCGAAGCATGTCTGCGGTTCTCTGATATTCAACTAGAACATTTGAAGCACAATGCTAAATTTCCTGTGTCAATTATCCAAACACCATTGTATGGATAAACCTCATTAAATCCTTGGCCCTTCGTCTAAATGGTTACATACTTGGAGCCCTATCATTAATATCTTGCTCTGCCTTTACTTGGGAAAGATATATTCTAATACTTGGGTATAAACACATTTTCCTTTCCATTGGTCCTATTAATGTAATAATCATAGTTTCCTTTCCATTGTTTTGGTTAACTTGACCTATATGCTATAAGCACTAATATTTCCCTACTTATATAAACACCTTGTTGTACCATCATATCTAGTGTAACACTGTTACTATTATTTATGACATTACACTAACCACCGATGGATGAGAACTTTGCCTATTGGTCCGCTTCATTCAACGAGCAGGAAATGGTTCTCTTCATCCCTCGCCCTTGGTACCGATGTTCTTGCCGACATAATAGACATGCTATCCTTTGAAGTGCCTTCCTTACATGATCGTGCAAGACGTCACCGCCCTTCCTACTTTTAACCCACATGGTGGGTCCATAATCCATAGTTCCACATGATTGAAACCTAACTCTCATGTACACCTGATACGTCCCAAACGTATCTATAATTTCTGCTTGCTCCATGCATGTTTTGGGTGATATTGCTATGCTTTTGATACACTTTCATACACTTTTGATCATATTTGGACTAACCTATTAACTCAGTGCACCCCAGTGCTAGTTTCTGTTTTCTGCTATTTTTGTATTTCAGGTTTTCCCATTACTTAAATTGCCAGAAAAATTCCGGGAAAATATATAAAAAAAATCAGCGCTGCGGAAGCTTCCATGTGCCAGAAGTGGGGCCAGAGGGGGGCCAGAGGGGCCCCAGGCGCCCTGATGGCGCGGCGCCACCCCTGGCCGCGCCGGGGGGCCGCCTGGGGAGCTCCCACCTCCTCTGGTGCCCTACTTGGCCTCCTATTTATTCTCCCGTCGCGGAAACCCTGATTCCAGAACCCTTTTCTCCAGAAGCAATTCCGATCTCCGCCGCCATCGCCACCAAGTTTCGGGGGACCAGAATTCCTGTGCCGGCATCCTGCCGGGACGGGGAAGTGCCCCCGGATTCATCTCCATCGACGTTGCTTCCTCCCTCCATGATGCGGGAGTAGTTCCTCCTCGGGGCTGAGGTTTCTACCAGTAGCTATGTGGTCAATTCTCTCTCCCATGATGTGATCTTCGTTGTGATCATAGGCTATGTTAATCTAGGGTGATCCCATGATATTTCCCCTTCCTCTATGTATTGAATTGATGTACTCACTTGTCTTTATCTAGTATAATCCCCGAGACCAAGGAGACAGCGATCTATTGGACATGGATTAGAAGAATATTTTCATGAGTGATTTCCTCTTTTGTGTGTTGATTGAAGATTGAGAGTCTCTTGGTGCTTGTCTTTGACTATCCTGGAGATATGTTGTGGTGATTGTGGTACTCTCTTTGGATGGCCGCGGTGACATTGGGAAATCCATAGATTGAGAACTACGAACTTTGAGGTGTGCTTTTGTAGCTCTACATAATTCTCGTCCTCTCTTGACCGCAAAGGAATGACCTCCGAGTGCGTCTCCATTGCATGTTTTATGGGAAATATCATGTGATTAGACTATGTTAACGTTGTTGGGAGTTGCCACTAGTGAAAGTATGAAGCCTAGGCATTGTTTCCACCATTGTAATACCATTTGTGCTCACGTTTACCACTTGTTTGCTTGCTGCACTTTTTATTACAGATTTATATTACGTTGCTTTGCCACTCCTATCATCCATATTTTACCATCTCTTCGCCGAACTAGTGCACCTATACAACTCCTAGTTGTATTAGGTGTGTTGGGGACACAAGAGACTTCTTGTATCTTAGTTGCAGGGTTGCTTGAGAGATACCATCTTCAACCTCTACTTCCCTGAGTTCGATAAACCTTAGGTCATCCACTTGAGGGAAATTGCTGCTGTCCTACAAACCTCTGCGCTTGGAGGCCCAACATAGTCTACAAGAATAGAAGCGTGTGTAGAAATCAAGCTATTTCTGGCGCCGTTGCCGAGGAAGTAAGTGTTTGATGGTATATCTTTAGATCTTGCAATTAAATCTTTTCATTTCTTGTTTTTAGTTTCACTAGTTATGTTTATGGAAAACCGCACTCTTAGTTCACTGCTTGGGGAAGGCCGCTTTACCACACCCGTGGTAGAGAAGTTTCCTCCACCTACTGAATGTATCCCGTTCAAATACCACTTGGGATAATTGAAATAATTAGGAATGATTGTTATGATGGGACAGTCAATCCTAGTATTCATTTGTTGAAACTTACAGAACTTTGTGAGTTGTTTAAGATTTCAGGTTTGACAAGAGATGGAGTCATGAGGAAATTATTTGCCTTGTCACTGAAAGGAAAAGCATTGGAATGGTATAGGCTACTAGATGACTCTCACCTGCTGGATTGGGAAGAGATCCAGTCTCTCTTTTACTCCAAGTTTTATCCTCTTCATGAAGTCCATGAGAATAGGAATTATGTTTATAATTTCTATCCTCATGACGGAGAGAGCATAGCTCAAGCTTGGGGGAGACTGAAAACGTTAATGCTAAAATGTCCTAACCATGGGCTCCCCAAAGATATGATTATTACTAATTTCTATGCGAGGCTCTCTCGACAGGATAAAGATTTGCTCGATGCTTCCTCTATGGGTTCTGTCACAAACGAAAAGATTGATGCTAAATGGGAACTCCTTGAAAGAATTCAACGCAACACTGAAGATTGGGAGATGGACAAAGGTAAAGAGTCAGGTATAATTTATGAGTATGATTGCATTAAGTCCTTTGTTGAAACTACAAGTTTTAATAAGTTTAGTGCTAAGTTTGGGCTTGATTATCAACTCCTTGTTGATTTCCTCAAATCTTTTGCTTCACATCTTAATATGCCTAAGGAGGATTGGATCAAGCATCATGAACCTTTTAAAGAGATTTGCAAAGAAAATGAAATTGTTCATGATGATTGCAACATGCATGATCCAATTCCTAAAAATGAAGTTTTATATAAGCATGTTAATTTTTATGGAGTGGATAGACCTTGTGAAAGGCCTATGATTGAAGAAGAGAAGTATTGTAAGCAACATAAGCATGAAAGAACAATCACTTGGGTCAAAGATTTAAATGAAATTACTAGAGAATTGTGTGACCTTTATCCTTTTACTTGTGAACTTTGCTGTATAGAGGGTCACTTTAATTTTCAATGCACGCACTTTCGAAACATAACTGTTAACCAGTTGTGTGATAACATGATCACCCCTGATCTTTATGATGAGCTTATGTTATTTTTGATGTGTGAAGAGTTATCAGAAAAGACTTCTTGGCTAGATGTTAATGCCATAGGAATAAAAAACACTTTGCAAAATTGCCATCTCTATTGTGTTGTTAATTGCCATAAAAATGATTACATAAGTAAGATTAGAAAGGAGGGAACTTTACCAAAGTATAAAAATGTCTCTTATATTTCTGCTAATAAAAAGGAGAGTTTCTCCCAAGTTTCTCCTATTGTTTCTAATGATAAACCAGGATATGTGGAGAAGCTTCATCTCCAACCACTCCCTCCTAAGGTGAAGAAAAAGAAAAAGAAGAGGAGGAGGAAGAGGAGCAAGAAGGAAGAAGAATGGGTATCAACCTGGCCTGAGCATATTCCTCCCATCAACTTTTATCCTAACGGTTGTAAGTTTAAAGAAGAAGGTGAAGTTTATTGCCTTAATTATCATCTTGATGATACGTCCGTAGGTACTATTGAAGATGATTTTGATTATGATATGCATGTTACTTATTGTGATTGGGAAAATGATGATAATGCTACTTATGATCTTGAAAATCTTTTTGGTACCAACTCTGAAAGTGATGATATGGAAAGCTCTAAGCTTGGGGATGATAGGATTTTAAATCCTTTACCCACTAGTGATGTGATAATTGATAATTCTTTTGCTAGTAAGAATAAAGACAACATGTTTACAAATATAGTTGCTAGCAATGATAATGCTCTTCTCTACTATGACGATGTTATAACTCCAAGCTATAGTGATTATAAAGGTACCTATGACCTAAGCAGAAATTATCCTTATGAAACTTGTCATAATCATGGAGGGAATTACTCCCTTGTTGAACACCATCTTCCTAATACACAATTAATCTATAGTGTTCAAGTTGTTTATGATAGTCCTACTCCCACTATTACCAATGAGAAAGATTATGCTTATGTGGAGAGTAAGAGTACCTTTTTGCATGTGGATCATGGTAACAATGCTTTATGTGATGCTTATATTGTTGAGTTTATTCGTGATCCCACTGAAAATTATTATGAGAAGAGAACATATGCTTATAGATATTTCAATAATATCAAGTTCCCTCTCTTTATGTTGAAGGTTTTGAAGCTGCACTTGTTTTGTCTTCCTATGCTTATTGCTTTGTGCTTCAATGAATTATTCTATTGCAATATTCCTATGCATAGGAAGCATGTTAGGCTTAAATGTGTTTGGTATTTTCTTCTTGATGCTCTCTTTTGTTCTTCAACTCTTATTCCTACGAGAGCATCATTAAAGTCTTAAGCCTATCTTTATGGCTATAAAGAAATTGCTCTAGGGAGACAACCCTTGTTATCTTTGCTTTCAGTTTGTTCTTTCAGTTTTTAGTGGTCTTGATGTTTGTTACTACTGTAGCAACATCATTGTATCTTTATTTTTCAGCTTTGTGCCAATTTTAGCCTCTGATTGCAAGAACGTTCAAAAGTTGTGACATGCTGTCCAGAAAACAGATTCTGTCCTTGGAAAGAAAAATTCGAATAAAATCACCAGATCATATTTTTTATCTGACTTTTTTTGAAAGCATGCTCTATAAAATTGGCTTTCGAGCGTCCGTTCTGAGTTTTTTGATTTGAGTTGCAGAAGTACCCCCAAAAAATTATTTACTACCTGCTGGTCTGTTTTTCACAGATTCTGCCCTGTTTTGCCTTTTCTTCGTTTTGCAGACCTTAAGCTTGCTTTTTCTTTGCAAAATTTTTTTGGCGATCTTGAGAAACAGTAGACCTTCAAGAATATCTTTGTTTCCAGTAGAGAAAAATTATTTTATTGTGGGTACTAACCTCTCTAATCAGATTATGATGAGTTATGTATGAAGGGAGTTTTCAAGTGTGCGAGGGAAGATGATAAAAGAAGATTCAGGAGTGTCAAACGCTCAAGCTTGGGGATGCCCCCATGCACCCCCAAGAAATATCCAAGGAGACTCAAGCATCTAAGCTTGGGGATGCCCCCGTGCATCCCCTTCTCCATCAACAATTATCAGTTCATCCTTCGTTCCACTATATTTTTATCACTTCATGCGTTATGTGCTATGCTTGGAGCGTCTTGCTCTTTTCTTTTTAGTTTATTTAGTTTTACTTGCTGTTCTTAACAAGTTGGATCCTAGCCTTCATTGTTTGGGAGAGAAACACGCTCCACTCCACTGTAGAACACAACATAGGCTTGCATGCGTATCTTCTTGTGTGTGTTCTTTATCTTTTCATAGCTGCTGTCATGCTTAGCTCTTAGTTTTCATGCTTATCTTTTTAAGAGCTTTTGTTTAGGTTGTTGCTTCTGGAACTCTCTTGAGTTATCATGCTTATCTTGTTAAGAAAGTTGGCTTCTGTGGCACTGGTTGATATGTGTATGATAAAAATGCTATGTGCATAATGGTGCTTAGTAGTTCATGTTTTCTTATGGTTAGTCTCAAATAGTTGGGGGTTCTTAATGTGTTATTGAAGTACCAGCATGATTTGTTTGCCTATGATGTGGTATGGTTTAGTGATATCTTCCTCCAAGAATTTATTTTGATTGACTTGGCATATGCTCACGCATATTTAAGACTGTAAAGAAAGTCTATCAAGCCTTGATGATCTTTAATTTCTGAGTAGTGATATAACTTCCATGCCCGATTCAATGTTGCTTTGTCGCTCTGCATGATTATGGCCGTCATTGCTCTCTTAGTTGGTCGCTCCCAGTCTTTTGCTAGCCTTCACCAGTACTAAGCGGTCTGACTGCTTGTGCATCCAAAATCCTTGAAACCAGTTATGCCATATGAGTCCACCATACCTTCCTATATATGATATTTACTTGCCATTCCTAACGAAGACTTTCTTGTACCATCTCAAAATTATTCAAAAGCATTTCTCTTTTGTGCCTCTGTTTTAGCTCATGAGGAAGTAGTAGGTAATTCATGATCTTCTTATGTTGGACAAATTTTACCCCGGGATTGCATGTCTAATCTGCAAACCCCTAATACGAGGAGGGATTGGCATGAGTGCGCCCAGTTCACAAAAGATAATAGCAACAAAAAACCCTCCTTCACGCTTTGTTCATGAGAAATCAGGAAACTCTGGAAGTGATAAACAAAGGAGATTAAGGGGATGTGATCGTCCCTGCGTGGAAGCCGTTCCTCAAAACTTGTCCAGCATAAGAAGTAATTGGGTTATCTACTAGCATTCGTTGACGAATTATGCACCTCCCAAAAGCTTTTTATCTCTGTTTTTAAAACCACGAGCTCTGGTACTTGTTTAGTCTTTGCTTCCAGCCACGGGTTTTCAACCTTGCCATCAAAATCCACGGTTCGAGAGTCTCCACCTTCTTTCTTCAAAGCACCAACTATTGAGAGCATGATTGTCATTCTGAGTGTAATGTGCATTGTCCCAAAGTACCATTGTCTTCTGCATGATTGTGATATCGCTTATTCTGAAATCATTGTATCTAGTCGTCACTTAAACTTCGGAGGTGCTCCTGCATTTATGTTTTGCTTCACTAAAGGGGGCAAGCGAGGTATCACTTTGTCATGTTTGCACACCATGCTCACTACAAATCTATTGGGTATTTCAGTATCATATTGTAAACTTTCAGTTCTTTGTGATATTCTCATGAGGCAACTTAATTACTAAAGATTCAATATCTCAATAAGCATTTGTCATGAGATTGTGAAAGACTCTTTGGTAGCATGTCACCACAGAAATTGTGCTTGTTATCATTTACCTACTCGAGGACGAGCAGGAATTAAGCTTGGGGATGTTGATACGTCCCAAATGTATCTATAATTTCTGCTTGCTCCATGCATGTTTTGGGTGATATTGCTATGCTTTTGATACACTTTCATACACTTTTGATCATATTTGGACTAACCTATTAACTCAGTGCACCCCAGTGCCAGTTTCTGTTTTCTGCTGTTTTTGTATTTCAGGTTTTCCCATTACTTAAATTGCCAGAAAAATTCCGGGAAAAATATATAAAAAATCAGCGCTCCGGAAGCTTCCATGTGCCAGAAGTGGGGCCAGAGGGGGGCCAGAGGGGCCCCAGGCGCCCTGATGGCGCGGCCCCACCCCTGGCCGCACCGGGGGGCCGCCTGGGGGGCTCCCACCTCCTCTGGTGCCCTACTTGGCCTCCTATTTATTCTCCCGTCGCGGAAACCCTGATTCCAGAACCCTTTTCTCCAGAAGCAATTCCGATCTCCGCCGCCATCGCCACCAAGTTTCGGGGGACCAGAATTCCTGTGCCGGCATCCTGCCGAGACGGGGAAGTGCCCCCGGATTCATCTCCATCGACGTTGCTTCCTCCCTCCATGATGCGGGAGTAGTTCCTCCTCGGGGCTGAGGTTTCTACCAGTAGCTATGTGGTCAATTCTCTCTTCCATGATGTGATCTTCGTTGTGATCATAGGCTATGTTAATCTAGGGTGATCCCATGATATTTCCCCTTCCTCTATGTATTGAATTGATGTACTCACTTGTCTTTATCTAGTATAATCCCCGAGACCAAGGAGATAGTGGTCTATTGGACATGGATTAGAAGAATATTTTCATGAGTGATTTCCTCTTTTGTGTGTTGATTGAAGATTGAGAGTCTCTTGGTGCTTGTCTTTGACTATCCTGGGGATATGTTGTGGTGATTGTGGTACTCTCTTTGGATGGCCGCGGTGACATTTGGAAATCCATAGATTGAGAACTACGAACTTTGAGGTGTGCTTTTTTAGCCCTACATAATTCTCGTCCTCTCTTGACCACAAAGGAATGACCTCCGAGTGCGTCTCCATTGCATGTTTTATGGGAAATATCATGTGATTAGACTATGTTAACGTTGTTGGGAGTTGCCACTAGTGAAAGTATGAAGCCTAGGCCTTGTTTCCACCATTGCAATACCATTTGTGCTCACGTTTACCACTTGTTTGCTTGCTGCACTTTTTATTACAGATTTATATTACGTTGCTTTGCCACTCCTATCATCCATATTTTACCATCTCTTCACCGAACTAGTGCACCTATACAACTCCTAGTTGTATTAGGTGTGTTGGGGACACAAGAGACTTCATGTATCTTGATTGCAGGGTTGCTTGAAAGGGGTACGTTCAACCTCCACTTCCCTGAGTTCGATAAACCTTAGGTCATCCACTTGAGGGAAATTGCTGCTGTCCTACAAACCTCTGCGCTTGGAGGCCCAACATAGTCTACAAGAATAGAAGCGTGTGTAGACATCAACACCCCCTATTCCCAAAGTTATCCCTCGCATGTGGCCTCGTATGTAATTCACGGGCCACCTTCCTAGTGATATATTCTGGTAACAGACACAATACTAAATCTTGTTGCTCTAGACCCCTTCCGCACGTTGTTTCAGGCATCGAACGATGCCTGCCCGCTTGAAACTTCCCATGATACCTACTTACATTGCTCTCTATATTTTTTTAAGTTTTAATTCGAGAGTTACTTTCCACCACCTTCCCCAATAATATCGACCAGATAGTCAACCTTGAAGAGGTCTGTTCTCCCGGAATACCCACCCTTTATTCTTTCGTAAGTATGATGGAGTTCCCAAAGAAAGGATGTCGACTTTATCATGATGACCTGAAGAATAGAAATGAAGTCATCAACGTAATTGATCGACCTCTTCGAGAATAGCAACCAAGACTGAGAAGATTCGTTAGAATTTAGTAACCAGATCTTTCCCCCTTACTCCACCTCCTACAATCTCGGGACGAGATTTCTTGTAGTGGGGGAGAATTGTAACGCCTGGATAGTTAAGCTACAGTGAACCTCTGCTAATGATGCCATGTCACCTCGGTTACTGTTGATAAACTCGCGTTGATTCAAAACCGATTCAAATACAAATTCAGATAACAAGTCAAATTATAGTTTCTTAAAATAGTGAATTAAAAATGTTCAAAAGGTTACAAATATTCACTAGCTATCTAAAAAACATAATCCAACATTTAATAAAATATTTAATGGGTGCAAAACAATTACAACAGTGACCAGAACAACCCATTAATCCATTTTCATTTATGAAAAATTCAAATGAATTCAAATATCTCTCAAAGTTTTTGTAGAAGTGCCAATAATTGCAGTGTAAATATGTGGACAATTTCCATATTCGACAAAAATAATTTGGTTGCCTAACTAAATGCAAAGCAACGGCAAAAAAATAAAAACAGAAAAGAATATATAAAGAAAGGAGAAAAGGCTAAAGTGCACTGTGCACTTAGGCATGCTCGTTAGAGGAGCCAGCTAGGCCCACCCCAACGCCTCCTTCCACCTCTGTTCACAGAGGGCACGCTGGCCGCGCGCGCTGCGTTCGTGGTCGCGAATGGCCACGTGCCATCCATCCGCTGGCGCCCCACATGGATAAGATCCCACTCGTGCTCCCTGGCGAACCCTAGGACATCCCCATCCTTCCCCTTGCACCCAACGCTCTCTCTCCCGAGCTCGACCGCCCGATGCCTTCACCTTGTCTTCGTCATCACCGTGGCCACTGGCTGCAAGATCAGAGGTGGGCAGCATCCGCGATGACGCCTGCGACCATTCCCTTTGCCGGCATCTGCCTCGGCTACCACGTCGATCCGCTCCCCTCGGACGAGCCCCGACCTCCTCGCGCTCGTCATTGGCGCCACTTTGAGCTCGGCTAACCCCCAGTGCCTTTCCGATCTCGGATTCGAGCTCCAACATGTTCTCCCCACCGCCCGTAGCTTCGGCCACCGCTCCGCTAGTCGCCGCCATGGCCACGACTACTTCAACACGTGTCTAAGCCCATAGCCGTGTTCAGTGCATTGCCAACAACCCAACGCATCGAACCCCATCGCTCGTCGTACCCTATTTCACCGGAACTCACCGCACCAGAACTCCAGCGTCGTCCACGAGCTCGCCGCCGTCGATTGCGGCCACGTTCGGCCACGACACTGCCACAGATAGATGCGGCATCGTCCGCTCGTTCAAATGCACCTTCATGCGCGCAAAACCATGCTTCATAGCGGGTTTCCGACGCTGGCCCGATCCCTCCTCCATGTTTCAACATTGCTGGGGGCGAGGCGCCGACCGTCGCTTACGTGGCCGATCTACCCCCCTCCCCGTGAGCCATTGACCAGTGGGCCCAGTTGACTGGGTTGACCAGTCAACATGCTGACTTGGCAGCCTCAGCTAGTGACTAGTTGGGCCTAACTCAACTAATTAATAGAATTGGTTAACCAAATATAAATAACCTAATTACACTCTGACATGTGGGCCTAGTGACGTATTTACTTAATTAGTTTAGTTATAAAACCTTGATAGCCCCACTGTCTATGACAGGTGGGATCCAGTCGTCAGGTTTGACCTGGACTAGCTGTGTTGATCGCTGACGTCACCTTGACATCATGATGACGCAATAATTCTTTTTTCTAATTAATTTAAATAGTAATAATTTTAGAAAATGTTTAAAACTTGAAAATTAATATAAAATAATCTGTAACTCGGATGAAAATAATTTGAACATGAAAGTTGGTCAAAAAATGAGACGAATCTGGATACGTAGTCCGTTCGTCCGCCACCCATCCCTAGTTTAGTGAACAAGCAACTGTCCACCTTCGTTCCATATCTCCGAAAATGCCTAACACCGGGAATACTTTCCCGAATATTTTCCCCCTCCGTCAGTATTGCCTAGTACCTCATTAGGGCACACCTAGCATCGTTTACTTCCATGTCATGTATCGTCAAGCATCTGTTTGCATTGTATTTATTGTTTCTTCCCCCTCATCTCTCTGGTAGACTTCGAGAATGACGCCACTACTGCTGCCCCGATCAACTACGGTGTTGAAAACATGTCCTTCTCTACAGAGCTTCCATGCAAGCAAACCCCCGCTAGTACGCATCGGTGCTATACAAACGGTTTGTAACCCCTTTCCGCGACGATGTTTGGAACCGTCACCAAGTGAGTGACTATGATAGGGGGTACTTCCCACACAACCCAAAAACCAAAGGGGACATGCTCTCTTGGCACAGACGCTCGGCAAAATGAAGTCGCGTGTGATCGGTGAGTGCTCAGATACGGTTATACGTACAGTAGTGCTAAAAAAATACAATTATACAAGCAAAATCGTTTCCGGTTGCAAGTACATCCCACACAGTCAGTCCCCGCTAAACATTTCAGTTCGTATGTACGTTCCACACAGTCCATCCAAGGAACACGTTTTCGTTAGTATGTACACCCCACACAGTTAATACAAGAAGTACATATCGCGCGCGTTCTTCTATGACCAAACGTTTGCGATGCGCTCAACATCACAAACAGGCACTAATTTCGAAGCATGTGTGATAAGGTGACTATTGCAAACATTTAATAAGAAAGAACTATGGGCGATCCTGTTGTTAATCGCATAAATGTTTTCTTGGCTGATCGTGTGCGCAATGGAGATTGATCACACACATTTTTTCTTGGCAGATCGTGTGTGCAGTGGAGATTGGTCGCACAAGCAGTGGATCCAAGAAACGTGTCTGATCTCCTTGTATATGGAAAAAATCGCTTTTGCCAACCGTGTGCAGTGTAATCCCTAATTTAAAAATCATATTTCTGAATTTGATAGTAGGCAATCACTTATTTCATATCCAACCATGTTTATTACAAATATAGGTTCAACCACGAATATAGTTTGATGCATAGGTACATATACTGAAGAACTACAGAAGCACCAAGTAAAGAATGATCAACCATGGTTGTACTAAAGACTATAAATAGAGAGGCAAAAGAAATTCTGGTTGCTAGAGAAGGTGAAGTGAAATGCCCATATTGTGCCCTCCTCCATGCGTAATGCGAGCATGACTCTAGGCGGACCCCTTGTGATGGTTGCCCGCCCATCCTTCACTGTCTTCATTACGACTTCTCGATGCTCATTGTAGTCTGGATGAAATACTTTAACCTTCATTGTGTGTCCACCAATCATGTACTTTGCAAGGTAATCTTGAGTGAACTGCTTTGGGAACCACTGCGAATAAAAAAGATTTAAACATTGTTGTCTAACAATTCATTATGGGTAGTAAAAAGAGAATGCTGCAGAGTTTGTAGTTACCATCCTACATCTTACTTTTGTATTGGATAGAGCATAAAAAATTATTTGCTTGCCACCATTCGTATCTTTTTGCTAATAATCCTTATCAGTTTCCTTACTTGATGCTTGTTCATGAATATCTCATTGCCTCATATGCAAAAAGGGTCGATGCGTGGATCCTTCCCAAGGACATATGTACCTACAAGCAACAAGTCAATATTAGAAGTTAACAAGTGTCCAGGCCTGGATCTATATTCACTACCTTATGGAATGACGGGGGGAGTACAAGCCGTGGGATGAAGCTAACCTAGGCAGAAAATGGTGGCCACTCCCGTTGTTGTCCCGCATAAGTAGTGGAAAGGCATTATAAGTATAGCAACCTTAACATCAAACTAATATAGCAAAGGTGAACAACATTATCTCCAAATGATAGCTTGAATGTGTAGGTTTCAGCATGCTGTTAAAGCATATATAAAATGGAAGGCAATGTAATCGACAGCAGGCTTAACAGCCATCAAGTATTGCAATTCAAACTGGTATTGTTGAAAATGAATAAAACGTAGGTAATGTTTAAACATCACACTGGATAAATGTGTAAAACTGAAATAAAGGGCATGTGTTAACTACACCAGCCATAACTGGAACCAAATATAGTCGTTCAAACTGGTATTGATCTAGTCGAGCGGCACACTTCTGACTTGCACATAATGAACAACACATTGTGAATGACTGAAATAAACATGGCATAAATGATTAGTATAACAACCAAATACAGATAAACAAGGCATCTGCTTGATAACTGGAAAAAGGTTAAAAAAACAACCTAACAACCAAATACAGATAAACAAGGCATCTGCTTGATAACTGGACAAATGCTCACTGCAACCAAACTAAGAACCAAATACATATAAACAAGGCATCGACTCGATAACTGAAAAAATGCTCACTGCATCCACCCTAACAACCAAACACAAATAAACAAGGCATCTACTCACTATAAAAAAAAATCAAATATAGCCATTCGTGAAACTGAAGTGGACAATTCATACTTAAACATCACATAGCCCTATTGAACAATACATTTTTGCATAACTGAAATAATTAAACATGGCATCGTTATAGCACCCATGACAAATGCTACTACAACAAAGGGTACGGGTTGGCAAGCTAGAAAAGTTAAGATTTGCTGATAGGATGTTGCCTCACATTTCATGGATGGGATCCTTCCAGTTGGAAGAGCACATACCCATGGTGCGCTCTCTGATGTCACAGATGTGCCATTTCACCTTGGAAGAACCTTTGTGGGTGCCCTCCTCGTGGTCGTGGTCGTGGTCGATGACATATGACCTGGCAATTGATGATCCCAAGCCGCTGCCATAGAACGTGTCCTTCAGAAATGACAAAATGGGCTCGATGGCGTATAAGGATCGCAAATCCTTGACTGCTTGGCGGAGGAGATCAGCAGCAGCGCCGTCGAAGAGATCGACGGTGGTTGAACCAGAGGGGTTGGGGATGGAACACGTAACCTATGACATGACCCGCGTGAAGCCGTCACTGTCGATGAGCTTGATGTCGTAGCCAGCTTTCCCGAGATACAGTAATACGCAAGCCCGCTGACATGAAGCCGTCGGCATGTCAACATAGTCAACGTCTTCACCGGCTTCCGCGGCAACGTGTTGCTCCGGGATCGATAGGTCGGGGCGAACGGCGGCCACCTCGCTAACGTCCGCCAGAGAGGCCATGATAAATGTCTTCTTGGCCGAACGCTGCTCGTCGGGCTCCCCGGGATAGGTGGTCGAGCTTAGGCTGCGACATTCTGGAGCAAGGGATGTGGATCTGGTGTGGAGGGACACCGCATGCCTCATCTAAAAACTCAGGGGAGTGGGGTGACGGTATGGGAATCGATGGGTAACCTAAACTTTATTATATAATCTAGGAGGAATGGGCAGACGGGCATGGGTTGGCGGCAGCGCTAGCGGCGTCAACGGTGGCTGTGATCTAGGGTTCGTGGGGGGAGGGGGCCGGGTGACGGGACTATGGAGGGGGGATGGTGGTGTTTGAGGATACGCCGCGGCTACTGAAAATTTTATTAATGGTGGGTGGAGATGGTGGTGGACGAGGGAGGGCGATGGTTCAAATGCCTCGGCTACTGCAATTTTACTATAAGGTCGGTGCTAGAGGAGTGTGGGCGACGGTTGAAGTACGACGGCTACTAAAATTTGGGTAAAGAAATTGATGCAGGCGGGAGTGCGCAATATTGCGCATGGTCCAGTAAGAATATACGTGTATGATAATAAGGAAAAGTGGCGGAACTGCCGATTTTTGCAATGCTCAAGGCGGGCAGTTTCTTTCTTATATTTCTAGCTAGCTGGTCTATCGCACACGATTCATCCTAATTTCCAAATAAACTTACCCGCCTTTAGCATGCATAGTCATGGCGATTTTTCAGCGCACCTGCATCGCACACGGTTAAGCCAGTACCTCCACCATTTGCTCGCGCTTGCGCAGTCGTGGTGATTTTACAGCAAAAAATTACATATAAAAACATAGTATACAAATTAGCAAAACAAGGATCCCAAGGTTTATATAATAATCATGTCAGGTCATTATAGAGATAAGGTCACTATAGAGATATTTATCTCTTTGTCTCTATAATGAGTTATATTCGAATAGGATAGCGGATGGGAAGCGGCACCTTGCGGATAGGAATTTCCTCCTTGCCTTTAAGGCATTTCACGCTGGTCACCCTATGGGACCTACTCCATCCCACCATGCACATTTGTGCTTTTAGAAACTGTGTGCGATATTTACATGGCTGGTGTGTCGCCACCTAGCCTTTAATGATCACTGACACTAGTAGCGGGAAACCGATTGGAGAAGAGGCGGGAAACCGATGAGAGGACTGATGGAAAACGGTAGCCTGTTTAGAAAATGTAGTAGAGAAGGAAGCGTGAGCTAGCACGACGCATGCACACAATGCTTACACATGTACTGCATCTGCTGCCCAAAGGGCTGAGGGTTGCCGTTCGATATGGGAGCATCCAACGGTGCAGACATACGATTCGTGGGGTTTAGGTTCTGGCCAATCAGAATGCACGACCCAGATCAAGCGCGCAGCAGGGAGGAGGGGGGTCATCGGCCAAGGTTTGGTAGGCACACGGCTTCCGTGAGTCAACCGTGTGCTATTTGAAAACATTTCATGAGAAGAATCTCGGTTTTTAAATTCCAGTATATCCAAAACTCACCTGAAATCGTGAAACTTGGCATGGTTTCACGACATGGCACATATATGTCGAGGAATTTCTTCGTCCATTTTGGTGCAAGTTTTATTACAAGCCTCTAACAAACCAGAGCTTCTCTCAAAAAAGCCTCGTGGTTCTGATAGGGAAACGTGTCCCCCTTGTGGGGAAAACAATAACCACTGCCACTTTTCGCCTTGTATTTTCTTCTACCAGCAACATGGAACGACAGGATATCCATGCTAAAATTTAAACTTATTCAGGGTTTGTTTGGCCTTTTTATACACTAATTGATTTTCCTAGGCATTTAATGTCCATAATTCAAATATGAACTACAAATACATTCTCCAGTTCACCAAAATGGCTAGAAAAATTATACATGTATCCTTGGGTGCATGTTTAGGTCCCATGTCAGGAATGGGAAGGAATTACAATCGTACCGGTGTCCTGGCTCGTCCTCAAACATTTCGAATCTAGATTATTAAATCACATAAATCCAAAACTCACCAGAAAGTCATCAAAGGTGGCATGGTGTCACGTCATGGCACATATATGTTGTGGTAAAAACATTGCCAATTTGGGCCAAGATTTATTACAAACCTCTTACAAACCGGAGCTTCTCTCAAAGAAGCCTCGTGGTTCCGATAGGGAAATGTGTTCCCCTTGTGGCGAAACGTAATCGCTCCCTCTTTTTGCCTTGTATTTTGTTCTACAGGCAATATGGAACGACATGATATCCATGTTGAAATTTAAACTTCTTCCGGGTTCGTTTGGCCTTTTTATGCACTAATTGAGTTTCCTAGGAATTTAATGTCCATAATTCAAATCTAAACTACAAATACATGCTCCAGTTCACCAAAATGGCTAGAAAAATTATACATGTGTCCTTGGGTGCATTTTTAGTACCCATTCTAGGAATGGGAACGAATTACAACCTTATCGGCGCCCTGGCTCGTCCTCAAACATTTGGAATATTGGTTTCTAAATCCCCAGAAATCCTAAACTCACCAGAAAGTCATCAAAGGTGGCATGGTGTCATGGCACATATATGTCGTGGTAAAAGCATTACCAATTTGGGCCAAACTTTATTACAAACCTCTTACAAACCAGAGCCTGTCGCAAGAACCCTCGTGGTTTCGATAGGGAAATGTGTCCCCTTGTGGGCCAACCGATAATCGCTCCCTCTTCTAGCATCATATTTTCTTCTACACGCAACACGGAATAACAGGAGATTCGCGCTGAAGGGTTCGTTTCACCCTTTTTATTCATTAATTGAGTTCTCTAGGAATTTAATTTCCATAATTATATTCTGAACTACAAATACATGCTCAAGTGCCCCAAAATGGCTAGAAAAATGTACATCTTTCCTTGGGGTGCATGTTTAGGTCCCATGCAATGCATGGGAATGAATTCAACCATCTCGCCATCCTGCCTTGGCCACAAACATTGCGAATCTCGATTTTTAAATCTCCGTAACTCCAAAACTCACTAGGAAGAGGTGCACACATTAGTAGCCAACGATGTCCTTTTTGAAACAAAAAGCTGACACGTTAATATTGCAAACAGTTGTATTATATGAACCGTGTAAAAATTTAACCATACTCAATGGTGTGTGTGCAGCTGTTTGATTAGACGGGACAAGCGCGAGAAGTCCGCCATGCAGGCTCGACGGTGCACGTGCGAGCAGTCCGCTGCTCAGGCTCGACGGGATGCGTGCATCCTGTCCACCTCGCAGGCTCGATGGGACATGTGCGAGCAGCAAGGCCGCCCATGCTCACCGGGAAGCGAGCTCTTTGACCTCCATGCACCAGCCACCGCCCGCCTCACTCACAACTTCTCCATTAATGGGTTAATTAAAGCGCCTGGATGGAGGGTGTTTGCTTGTGATCCCATTGCAGCATTTGGTTTGGTCGTATTTTCATCTCGTATTCTGGCCTAATTTAAATTGCCAGATAGGGCAATGGATAATACGACTACAAATAAAATGGCAACGGATAGTACGACAACAAATTTACAATGGTGCAGATAATAATGGTCTTACATATTCATGATAATTTAAAATGCCACATGCGGCAAAGCCCGGAAGACACGGGGGCAAGAGAAGAAGGAAGTCGCAGACAACGATTTGGAATGTTACTGTATATAATCTTCGATGGATCACTGGGCGACGACATCCTCCAGCTCCTTCTTCAATTCCTCATGACTTTGCTTGAAAGCCACCACGGATTCCTCCACCTCCTGCTCGCGCTCGATCCGGAGCTTCCTCAAGTCACCCATCAGTTCCTCGACGAACGCTGTCAGCATCATCCTCGAGGCACTGCTCTGCTCATGCAGCATCTTCCAGCCAGTGGCCTCCTCCTCCTTCTCGGCGAGTGCCTTGAGGAGCTTCGCATTGTCACCCATGAGTTACTCGACGAGGTCGGTCGCCTTGACAGCCGAGGCATCGTTGATCTCGAGCAGCTTCATCAAACCCTCGACCAGCTCCTGCTGCTTAACGAGGATAGCAAGAATGTCATCATTGTCGGCCAAGGACTTCAGCAACGCTAGATCGTCACGATCACCGATGCGGCGAGTGCGCTTGTGAGAGCCCTCACATAACCGTGAGAGCTCATTCGAGGGCTCCGCAGCACGCCGGGACATCTCTGATGCGGCTGGCGCTTCATGGAGGGACCTCTCTAGTGCTTCCGCGGCCTTGGTCTTTGTTGCCTGGTTATATGTCCACTCGAAACTCCTCCTACCGGTCATGGCGGAATGACTTGAGAGTAAATACTAGTTTTATGGGTGATGAGGAGAGGAACTCTGAAGTAATTTTTGAGTGGATAGTTTTTATAGCCCGGTGCTAAGTGTGAACACATATTAGTTTGATCGGTGTGAACACATGCTAGTTTGATGTGTGTGAACACATTCACAATTACTTATTGCGTTGTAATCTGCAATGTGACGAGAAACAAAGTCAAAATTTATTGATGGTTCTGGGCCTTCAAAGCCGCATTTCTGTTGTTCTACCTCATCGCAAATAGTTTTTTTGTATCAACCGTATGCCACGCATCGGAAGGCCGAAACGTGGGCCCTTGTTCTCGGATGTATGTGTATGTGTCTTCCCACTATCACACACCACGGTCTTGATATCACCATCGTGTACTATGGATGCGTCGTCGCGTCTCCCACATGCTGCCAGAATGTTGACCATGTGGTTGCTCGATGTGGCGTCCCTGTGGGCAATCTGCTCGCCATTGAGGCAAATTTCCAATGGCAATAGTTAATAATTGTCTTACATATTCAGGATAATTTAAAATGCCACAAGCGGCAAGGAACAAAACACTCACGACCTACTTATGCATACAATTATAATAAAATATAGGCTAAAAGGCTGAGGCGGCAGCCTTCCGACGGCGGTCTTCTCGGACTCCATGATCAGCATATCACCCTTATGGCCGTTTGTTATGTGTAACTTACTAATCATCGCGCACGAGTACTCGCAGATGCATCGTGTGCGATACTCCTAGCCACCGCAAGCAACTAGTTTGCATTTAGCCAAGTTTTTTGTACGGACAGAATGGCACACGAACTTACTATAGTAACTGTCTGTGTTATACTTTCCCATAGCAAACAATTCATCTGAGTGGGCTATTTGCTGCGTATCACACACATCTGGTTTACACGAATCATTTGTGTTCTTTTGGATCATCGCAAATGCCGCATATCACACACATCTTGTTAAGATGAACCGTTTTAATTCTCTTTCCGAATCGAAAACAGTTTGTCCGAGTGAACCGTATGTTGTATATCACACACACCTTGATCTGACTAACCGTTTGTATTGCATTCCCCAATAGCACACAGTTCATCAGAGGGAAATGTATGCCCTATATCGCACACACATTGATATGGCTGCTCGTTTCTGTTGTTCTTACACATCGCAAATAGTTCTGCTGGATCAACCGTATGCCCAGCATCACACACGTAACTAAAATCTGAACCCTGTTTGATGTCTCCATCATCGCAAACATTTTTCATCTTTTTTGACGGATTTTTTACATCCTCGTTTTCGATTAATGCATCGCACACAGTTTCGTCAAAGGGTCTCTGATTGCAGTGTCACGTTAGCAGCATCCTACAGTAGTGCCCCTTTGATCAACCAGATAATACCCACTCTCTGCTCTCTTATTCTTGCATTAGGTTTGCTACTGTTGTTATTCGATAGCTCCTATTCTGTTGCTACCATTGTTGATACCTTTACGTGCTATCCTAAATGCTTAGTATATGATGCTAGTATTCCATCAGTGGCCCTACATTCTTGTCCATCTGCCATGCTATACGATCGGGCAGTGATCACTTCGGGAGGTGATCACAGGTATATACTAAATATATACTTTACATGGTACATGATGTGACTTAAGTCGGGTCGGCTCGTAGAGTACCCGCAAGTGATTCCGATGTGGGGGCCGAAACGACAGGTGGTTCCATCCAGGTAGTGGCAGGCCTGGGATCCCGACGGCTCCCCGAGTGATTCTTTATGGCGGAGCGACATGGAAGGTTGAGACACCGACTAGAGAGGTGTCTTGGTCCCTGGTCATTGCCCGCGCTTATTTCATAATAACACGCTTAACGAGTTTGGATATTTGATCTGAGTTGGGTCGTTGGCCTTATACACACTAACTGCCACGCGAGACAAGATATGGTCAACCGGCGTCGTAGTATCAGCCAAGCCTTCTGGACATCAACGACTGAGCGGTGCGCGCTGGTTGGACCGTGTAACACAACTTCCTTTGTAATGGCGGTTGCTAGGTCTGCTCACTGGCCGCACACACAACGTGCAGGAGTGCAAAGAGCGATGGGCCCAAGACCCCTGTGCGATTAGGATTTAGACCGGCGTGCTGACCTCTCTATCTGGTCAAGGTAGGGCTGCGATGTGTTGATCTTTCGAGGCCGGGCATGATCCAGGAACGTGTGTCTCGCCAGAGTAAGTGAGTTTGTCGGGTTATGTGCTGCACCCCTACAGGGAATTAATCTATTTTAATACCCGTGTTCACGGTAACATGATGACCCGAAGTTGTATTCTGACCTCATGACAACCAGAATCGGATACTTTATACACCATTTCAAGTGCCAGATACAACCCGGTGATCGCTTTCCCACAGGGGCGACAAGGGGAGGATCACCGGGTAGGATTATGCTATCCGATTTTACTTGGTGAACTTACCAACTACTCTCTTCTACTACTGCAAGATGGAGGCTGTCAGAAGCGTAATCTTCGATAGGCCTAACTTTCCCCCTCTTATTCTAGCATTCTACAATTTAGCCCACAAATATTACCCCTTTTTAGAGATACCATTGCATATGTAGTATAGATCCTTGCTTGCGAGTACTTTGGATGAGTACTCACGGTTGCTTTGCTCCCCTTTTGCCCCCTTTTTTCGTAATTCTCAGATGAAGCAACCAGATGGTTGAGCCTAGGAGCCAGATGCCACTTCCGACGACTACTACTACCCCGACGGAGCCTACTACGTGGAGTCCGCTGACGACCAGGAGTAGTTTAGGAGGATCCTAGGCAGGAGGCCTGTGCCTCTTTGATCTGTATCCATGTTTGTTCTAGCCATCTTGTGGCACCTTGTAACTTATATGTGTACTCATATATTGTTGCTTCCGCTGACTCGTTTATGATCGAGCTTATGTATTCGAGTCCTCGAGACCCCTGGCTTGTAGTATGAAGCTTGTATGGTCTTTAATTTTTGTCTAGAGTTGTGTTGCAATATCTATCCATGAGTCCCTGATCTTGGTCGTGCACATTTGCGTGCATGATTAGTGTACGGTCAATTTGGGGGCATCACCCTAACCCGACCAGCCGTCAGATCTAGAGTATGTCTCCAGACTCCCGCAACGCGAGTTTGACTTCGAGTTTTGCGCCACCGAGTAGTACCAAAACCTGAGTTGTGTACACAGACACACTCCCGTTCGACATGTATACATGGAGGGATTCAACATTGGCAAACGGTTCCTCAGTTTCCCCTTAGAGGTTAGTGCTAAATTCATCATTTTAGTTGATTTAATGCCACCGCTCATCCTGAATATTGTTTAACATTGGCAGGGATATGAGGCTTGTGCCTTTGTCAACTGGCTGGATGAAGAATGGCATGGCAAGACTCGAAGTGTTATCACTAAGCTCACAGAAGATAACGTAAAGCTGAAGAAGAAACTGACTGATCTTGAGTGTACAATCAGTACGATGAAGCAAGAAATAATGAATCATAGGCAACAGATGAAAGCAAGAGACAAGAAGGAACTAGCATGTGTAGTTCTAGTTGTCGCATTAGCCATCTACTATGCGTTGTTTGCAATGATGATTAGTGGTTTTGTTTGATTATTACTGGCTTCGTAAATAAGAAGAGCTCAATGTATTGCTTGCCAACTTTCCTACTCCATTCGTATCGGTGCATAAGTCACATTACGAAAACAAAATAGTCCCAAAACTTGTTCCCTGTTTTGGCCCTGAAAATAAATCAGCCAACATGACTCATGGGGCTTGTATGCATTCAATGACTTCAGACTACTTAACATGCAATGGTCAATTATCTACATGCAATGGTATTAAATACCAAATAAACATCAAGTTCTCTCATTTTCCCCCCACCTGGGTCGCCGATATGGAGGGAGTATGAAAAATGCTTGTTTCATATAGTATTTGGACGCTCCAACGCGTGTGCGTAATTATGCAATTGAGAACTGCACAACCCCGAGAATTTGCAATGAGTGGGTACAAATAATTGCAGTTGATTATATCAGTATTCTAACCGCCTGCCAAGGCGGTTAGATAATACGTCCATCCCCCGCTTCAATTAAATATTTCTCTTCTCTACATACCCCGCTTAAGTGTCCACCATCTTCATCGTCTCGGCCGGCCGCGCTACACACTTGCACACACTCTGCAATCTTGCTTTCTCGCAGTTTGTATACGTATCGCAGCCATGTCAAGCGACAACGAGGATGATAGTTCCGCCAATAGTCTGGCGCCAGATGGTTTATCAATATCGGAATCATCCCGCTCGTCTTCCATGAGTTCGTCGTCTAGCCTAGACCTTGATTTTATCTGGATCATGGAAGGGACGCCGCCTCTCGAGTCGTCAAATGACAACCAGACGTATACCGAGCCGTCCGAGGATGAAGAAGACGACGACAATGATGATGATGAGAAATGGTAGAACAAGGAGGAGGACGATGACGATTGCAATGACAATGATGACGGCGGCAGCGATGACAAGTCAACCATCAGTGGCAAGAAGTGTCTTCACGAAGACGATGTCTTGGGGTTATCCAACAACAACAACAACAACAACAACAACAACAACAACAACAACAACAACAACAACAACAACAACAAGGACTAAATTAAGTGGACTATATATATCTTTGTTTTGGTTCGCTCATATTAATTCATTATCTCTGTTTCCCTTGTAAATCTCATCGCAGACGATTAGTAATACATATTCGATTGGGTTCTTTTACATTATCACCAACGTGTTGGTTTCTTGAATTGTGTGCCCTGTCAAGAACACAATTCATACAAAAACTCATAGGCGTTGTCTATAATGATCGGACAAAATTCTGATTATTGACCTGTTTGCTGGGTATCGCACATATCTTGTCACGCTGAATCATTTGTGTTCATCTCGATCATCGCAAACAGTTCATCTGGGTGAACTGTATTGCATATATCGCATACACCTTGATATGGCTGCCCATTTTTGTTGTTGTGTCTCATCTCAAACATTTCGCATGGATCAACTGTGTGCCACTCATCACACACACAACTACAGTCTGAATCATGTTTGATGTGTCCGCTCGCAAACATTTTGTATTTTTTTTGACGGTTTTATTACATCTTTGTTTGCGATTAATGCATCGCACACAGTTTTGTTGAAGGGTCTTTGATAAGACTATCGCGTTTGGACCTTCCTGCAGTAGTGTCTATAGCTGGAGGCCATGGAGCACTTCTCAAAAGGACGATTCCGACGTGGCTCGTCTTGCAGCGAAAGTAGATGTCTAAAAAATACAAGCCTCCTCGCCATGGATGTGACGGCGACTGCCATTGGCCAAAGAGTCCAGCCTCTTCAGCAATGATGGCATCTGTTGTGTATGTACAACGAGGCAAATGATGCCACCCGGTCATTCCAGAGATGCTTCGAAAATGAGACAACCTTTGGTGTAGCCACAACTGGCATATACAAAGGCGAAGTCGAGGACTTCGCGAAGAAGAAGTTCATAGACGGCATGTCCTATTATAATCATGGCCACAGAGTAACTTTCCTCTAGCCCATTTATTTACTGATCAATACGCCTTACCCCCTTCTAAACATCTGATGTGTTTGATCAGCAATGGAGATTTTGGGTCGAGGGGTTGAAGTGTCCTACACCTGAGACATGGACTTATAGTGGAGATGCCGACCCCATCTTCCATGAGTACGACGAGCTAATCATCATATACGAGTAGGGGACGTTCTTTCAAGAGAGCCTTGATGGCTCCATAGTGGCCATCCTCCTGAACCTTCCAGGGATACATCCATCTTCTTCGGTAATAACTACTCTTGTTTCATCTCGAAAGAGGACTTCTTCCCCGAACACCCTGGCCCCTATTCCTGAGGTTCGACGCTCAAAGTGCTCCAGTGGCAGTTTGGCCCCACAAGGAGGCCCTTCCATTGCCACACAGAGCGTCCCTCAACTGGGGGTTGCCACGGAGATGGAGCACAATGCTCCTCCTAAAAATGGATAATTTTTATAGCGCTAACTTTTCCCAAATAGTAATTATTATGATATCTGGCTATCTAATTTCCTGCGCAGGCGATCTGCCGAGACACCACAAGCTCAAGGGGCAGACCCTCTGGCCCTAGGACTGAGCGGGGCGCCGATCTTAACCTCATGAGAAGTTACTGAAGCTCCTCAACCAGCTAACTCAGAAATATGTTCGCCTACCACTTCTGAGGTTGGAAGTCTAATGAGTCACCCAGGCCGGAAGGCGGCTTTGAGGAGCTCGACCTTTACCAGCCAAGAGTTCAACGCTCTCAGCTTGGTGGAGAGCTTCCTCCGCGCCGCTTTGTCTTTGAAAAGGCGGTCGACGTTTTGGCCAATGGCTTGCAGGTATTTTCCATATGAAATCGCTTTCTATGAGAGGAGATCTTGCTCTGCCGGGGTTATCCGCTCACCGAAGGCCTTGCTTAAAGGGAGAACAAAACTGTCTTATAGGTATTATCCCCCAAGAATCATGTCAAATGGTAGATCCGCCCAGTTGATTTTATAAGTAGTAGAAAATAGCATAATTGCTTTTCTCCTACTTATCCTCCAAGTCGTGGTATGTCCATAGGTAGCCACTAGCAAAGCCCGTGCATTGCAATGAGAGAAACAATAGTGCATATTTAATTAAAGTTAGAATTGTATGTGCAAAATACATTTACAACTTATCTCATATTTTTTCTTCACAAAGATCGATAAACATGTGTTGCCATGGAACAACAACATCCCATGAATCTGACTTTCTGAAATAAGGCTTAGTACATACATGGATAGCTTGGAAGATTAGGATAGCTATTTTCCGTATCATTAATAATTTATATCCATAGCACATACAAATGCATGCATATGTATACTCCTATGTCTACATATACATGGATTATTAGATTTTAACCTTTTTGTATTAGTGCAAAAACATCATAATTAAATTATTTTTTAAATATAGTTATTTAATTTTCTCTCTTATTATGCCAAAAATACTGGATTATATAAAATGATAATCTGGTAAAGAAAGAGATAGTACTTCATACCGTCCATGCATACATATATGCATGCAAGCATCAACTATACTAAGCTTGCAAAACATTCATATGTATGCATGAACTCATTCTCTAATAGTTGTGAAATTGCCAACCAAGGAGACATGCAATTATGCAAAAGTCATTAAACTCAAGAGAGAACCACGTATGGATGCGCTGCAGACGTCGTGGACAGGCCAGCCAGCCGTTGTTGCGCTGCGTGCAGAGATCAATATGGTGTACAGTCCATCGAGTTCATCGCATGACGATGCTGTCGGCTCCATGTTCAGGTCGTCTCCATGCACCATGAACCCGTAGATATTCTAAGAGCTGAAGTGGCTACTGATGCACCATGGGATGTGTGGCTAGGTGTGCCAAAACACAACTTGTATGCTAGCCATGGGGTTATTCTTCTCATCCCCGGCCTCCTCCCCCCTACCATCATCCAGATCACAGCCTCCAGTGCCCCTTCTGCCAGTGCTCCAGCCCCTGGGGTGGCACGTTTGTGACCGATCGCACCAACTATGATCGTCGCGGCATGGACAGCAAGAAGGATGACGAGGGCGCCTCTCTAGCGAGAACACTATCAACACCTGGCCGCACCCCCTCATAGAAGTAGATGACATAGTCGCTGGCATCATATACCTTACTTGCTGCGACTCCTACGCCTCGTATCGGATGTAAATAGCAGCTCCACACCTGAACTACAACAGGGCTCGAGCTTTCGCGCCGGTGGCGTTAATCTTAGGTGTGTGATCCTTGGCTCCCCTTTGATGCATGTGGATCGGTAGCAAATAGTTGTTACCACACCTGCACTTCAATCGGGCTTGACCTTTTGTGGTGGCGGAGTCCATGTTGAGTTGTGACATTTAAATTACAAAATTAGGTCGAAGGTTTGCTACATAATTATGGTTAATATTAGATCGTAAAGGCCATAACCAGCACCAAACTTTGCCTTGGCCTAGCCTAGGTTTGTGTCCTAGCCGACCGAACGTAAACTTGGGTGAAGGATGAATCATTTTTTGACTAAAAAACAACATTCCTCCTTTTAAAGCACAACCGTCATTCTTTGTGGTTAACATAAAATCAATGGATATAAAAAATGACGTATGGAGAACTATGAAAGGCTTCTCCCTTTAATATTAGGTAAAGATAGGGAGGCTTGACAAAACCTATTATTAATTCACAATCATCTCGGGAGAAGAATGGTGACCGAGGAGCTGGCTCACACCAATGAACAACTTGCTTCTCACAGCGGGACTGATCCCCCAAGTTGTTAAGATATGGGCTTGAGTTCTATTAAGAGTGTAATGACTCCATGTATCTATGTATGTTATGTCATTTGTAATTGTGTTTGTTGTGCAAACTTTGCTAGCCATCCTTCGGCTTCTCCCTCCTTGACCACTGGTCAAGGAGTGCTTCCTACTTCGAATCCGACAAGGCTGGCCAGATATTTCAGATAGCAAGGCAATCCAACTATTGGGCTCAGCAAACAAAGTGAACAATAGCTTATGTTATAATACGTTGAAGCATAAGAAACATCTTACAAGAAAAATAGTTCCTCTAAAATCGCAAGTGTAATGCCCAGTATGAGATTATACCTCCCACGTGTCGAGGCACGACTTAAAGGCATAATATCATACTAGAATGATCTCAAGTATGATATCTTTGCATGACTCATGTAAAAGAGCGATGAAATTGCAAAAGAGTAGTTGGTTACACTCGACACGTCACACAATGTATTACATAAACATTCATCATCCAAATAACATCACAGTCCGACTACGGAGGAAGATCCAAATGAAAGATACCATAAATAAAGCAACACAAGGTCCCGATCGCCCCTTAGTAGGAACTACTACTGATCGTCGAAAACGTCACACACATACGGCTACGCTCTTCGTCGAACTCCCACTGAAGTTCTGATCCACCTCCTGCACTGTTCTCGGATGTACCTGCATCTGGTGTGTGTAGTAATCTGTGAGCCACAAAGGACTCAGCAATCCCGTTCCCGGGTATCAAAACTAACAAAGCCTCTAGGTGAGGAGGGGGGTAATAAAGTGTTTGCAGTAAGCACTAAGCAACTAGCTTACGAGTTTTGAGCGAGAAGAGATCAAGTGCCAACGATCGCCAGGTGATCACGAAGTGATCCTAACTACTCACGTCAGACATAACCCCACCGTGTTCACTTCCCGAACCCCGTCGGAAAGAGACCATCACGGTTACTCACACAGGTAGTGTATTCTTAAGGATATGGTGTCAAGTTATCTACAACCGGATATTAACAAATTCCCATCTGCCACATAACCGCGGGCACAGCTTTCGAAAGATCAAAACCCTGCAGGGGTGTCCCAACTTAGCCCATCACAAGCTCATGATCTGCGGAGTCGCAACTCCAAGGTGGGAAGACCCGAGTATTCTCGGAATCCCGTGCTCAAGATATTCCGACTAAGGTAAAACTAATCCAGCAAGACCTCCCGGTGTGCCGACACCCTGATAGTAGCCGCGCGTATCTCGTCTGAGGCCACGACCGGATGGGACAGCCTACAGGAAAATACCAAATACGTCGGGTTTCCCCAAGGCAGCCCTGCAGTCTGCCCGGTTGGACCAACGCTCATGTGGAGCACTGGCCCGGGTTGTTGATTAAGAAAAGGGTTAATTACTCCCTATGCAAGTTTTAGTTGTTAGACAAATGTAGAACCAAAGTTGGGCCTTGCTGGAAAAGCTTTAGCGCTGAGCGGGTTATCGAGGGGGGCCCATAAACCCAAACCGTGTTAGGAACGCAAAATCCGGGAACATAACACCGGTTTATCGGGTCCTAAGGTGGCATGAGTGGAACAAAACACTGAGGAAAAGGCCAAGCCTTCCACCCATTGCCAAGTATACATGTGTGTTAATATATTTAAGAGATATTGTGATATCCCAACAACAAGCTCCAACATGGAGTAATCTTCATCTTCATCTGCAACTAACAACGCTATAAGAGGGGCTGAGCAAGCGGGTAACATAGCCAAACAACGGTTTGCTGGGAAGGTGTCAAAGGTTAGAGGTCTCAAGGCAACAATAGGAGGGCTGACAACAGACATAGGCATCGAGGCAATATCTAAAGAGAGAAACAAGTAGCATAGGCAAAGATAGTAGTGATATCTCGGAATGGTCATCTTGCCTGGGATTCCGCAAGGAAAAAGAACAAGTCCATGAAGTAGTCGAACAAATCCTCACAACTCCGGAACGAAACCGAAGCTAACGAGAGAAGAATACCGGAAAGAAGCAAACAACATGGTAAACACACAAGCATAAACATGGCATATGATGCACAATCAAGTATGATGCATGTCTGGCTTAAATATGCATGGCATGGCAAAATGCACAAACAAAGCTACAAGCTAACGAGTTGCATATTGACAAAACACCACATTTTATTTGTTTAGTTGACTCTCGTTTATTAACAAGACAAGATTAAATGTTTTTCTTAAACAATGGTAAGAGGTGAAACATGAGCAAGACTACACTATCTAGTCAATTTAAATGAGGCCGGAAATAACAACAACAATTCCGGAAACTCCTCATGTCATTTAGCAACTATTGAAGCAACAACAATTTTAACCATTTAAATGTTGTTATCATGATGCGGATGACAAATGCAAGTTTTTAGTAAAAGTTGACAATTAACAAGAGATGAAGCATTTGGTCGCCACGACGGAAAAGAAAGGGATGTCATGGCGACGAGAATGGAAACGGTGCACGGCAACGTTCCGATGATCCGACAACTCGTCGAGATGCCGATGCAAAAGAAAAGGTGGTGTGAACGTGTCGAACAAGATGATGGGGTGCGCCCGGCTTCCGGGTTCCCACGGATCGACGACAAAAGAGGGGCACAACGGGCACGGCACAAACAAGCGAGTGCATCTCATACAACACAAACATTCATTCGTTCACGGGCGTCGACTCGGTGGTATACCTTTGAAGCGTGCATTCGGGGTGGAACGAGTCGTCGAGGGAAGAAGTCGAACACGTTTCGTTTCGGAGAGGGAAGTAGTCGTACACGCGGTGGTAGTGGTACACGTTTTGTAGTGGTACTTGGCGTTTCGGTCCGAAGGGGTACTTAGTGCATCCACGGGTCTTGGCGATGGTAGTTGAACTTGGCGAGTGATGGTCGTCGTCTCGTGTAGTCGTTCTCGGCGTCCTTGGGGCATAGGTCTCGGCGGGCAAACATGTAGTCGTACACGTACAGCTTGAGAACTTGGCGAAAACACGACACGGACTTGGCGATCTTGAAACTTGGCGCGGTGGAGGTCCGGCCAAACATGGATGACAGCGCGCGGACCTGAACTAGCCCGAGGCCGGGGATGACGAGCTGCACGGCAACTCGAAGCAGAGCAGCGGCGCACAAGAGCTCTCCGGCGAGGGTAGCCAGGACGGCGGCGGCGGTAGAGGCACAACGCTGGAGGTTGCCGACGACTACGGTCGACGAAGCAAGGAGGCGGGACGGCGTTGCTGGAGGGGCCCGCAGCACGGGGCAACGCAGAGGAGGAGGCCGCAGGTGGAGTCGTCGGAGATGGCCGCTCCGGTGGTGCACGCGAGGGCGGTGGCGACGCTCCTCGGCGGCGGGGTCGGTGACGCGGCAAGGCCGCGGCGGCCACGCAACAAGGCCGCCCGCGGGGCGCCATGGCGAGGCGCGGCGCATCCACTGCTCAGGTGCGCCAGGGGAGATCGACGAGGCGCGGAGGAGGAGAGGTGAGGGACGCGGCAAAATGAGGCGAGGCGCGGAGGCGGCGCATCCATGTGCTCGGGTGCGCGAGGGAGATCGACGAGAGGTGGTGTGCGGCGCTGGGAGGGAGAGAGCGACTGGGAGAGGGACGAGAGATAGGATGGGGGAGAGGCTCGGTCGGGCCTAGGGTTTGGTCAGTTGGGCCGCTGGGGGGAGGTTGGGCCGGCCTGGCCGCAGGGAGCAGGCTGGGCTGCAGCTGCCCTCCTCCTTTCTCTTTTTTTATTTTCTTAAGCAGAAAACAATTAAAGAGAAGAAAAAGAAAGAGGGGTTTAGGGAAAGAATTTGGGGAGGTGGTTACTTTTCCTAGACTGATAAAAATGAGCTTGGTCCAGGAAATATAGAAGTGGCAAAATTGCAAGAATTGAATTCAAATTCATTTGAATTTAATTCAAATGGATTGAATAGGAATGGGGTGTTTGAGAAGTCCATAAATGTTGAGGGTTTAGGAAGAGCCTCGATAAAAGGGAAAGGAAAAGTTGGCAAGGTTTGAGGCAAGGAAATGAGAAAGAAAATGCATGGGGAAAAATATATGCAAGTGTGTTATGGTCAATTCCAAACAAATGGAATAATTTAATATAGCTCCCTAATAATATTGAGAGGCTTTTATATGTTATAAAGAGAAGTCACCATAGTGAGTATCCCTCAATTTAAATGGATCGAAGACCCATACGGTTTATTTAGTTGAGTTTTAAAAATGAAAAGACTTGATGGCATGATGACATGATGCAAAAATAAAAGAAGCAAGCACAAATGAAACACACGGTGAAACCCGGAATATCTGGAAATCTTATGGAGCGTCGGTCTTCGGGCGTCACAACTCTCCCACACTAACAGAGGATCTCAACCCGAGATCTTGGAGATGGCACCAGATAAAACGGAAGAGGAAGAGGTAAAACAAAGTTGCTTCTTCGACAAACGAGTGAAACCACGAACCTTGAGAGGTTAAGGAAGTTGAATAAGAATACAATGGAGATGAACGAAGATGAAAACACTCCGTTAGAAAAGAGGAACAAGGAACATTACTAGAACCTTGTAGGTTGAAAGACATGAAACAAGGGCTTACGAACCAAAAGAATATGAAACTGCAACGATATAGCCAAGGGATAAGAATGACATAGTTTGGACAACACTCCGACTGAAAATGGAAGGAATTAACATGAGCTTGAGAAGATTGGATGATCTTGATGAAATCAACAACATATTGCCTCAGAAACAATTGAAAGAATGGCACAAGGGGTAAGAAAGATTTCAGACAGCACTCCGGTTAAAAGAGAGTTAAAACTTGATCAGATGAGAGAACTTGAATGGAGGACACGGCACTCTCGTTAAATGGACCAAAAAGGAAAAGAACATGATCTTGGCAAAAGAGATGATGGAACGAAGAGAGCAATATTACAATGCCTCCGGAATGAAAGAATAGATGCTAGATCGTTGGAAAGAAAGAACGGAGAAGGAAATGACAACTTCTCCCACGAATGAATATGAAAATCATCCTTACGAAGAAGGGGTTGAACGGGGTTGTTAGAATTACAACAACGAAAAGAATAAGCTCGTTGTGGGCTTATGGAAAACATCTCAACATTATGAGGTGACAACCGTCCACTAGCAGAAAACAATTGGTTGGACTGAGGTCCACAAGGAGACAGAAAAAACTTATTTCACCGGAATGATAAATGAAGAACTTGGGTCATTTATAAGCACCATAATTAGCAAAAATCCTTAGGGAAAAGCTTTTAGGTGAAATACAACCCAAGATAACTCCAAGAAATAAAAATGAGGGGTTGAAAGGATCTTCTAAAGAAAAAGAAATGATGGTTTTAAATATCTCATTCTTGATAACTTGTGAATCATGAAACATGAAGTAAATTGTCGAGAATGACATAACACCACCTCAAAAGATAAGGTAGAAAGAATTGCACTTCGGAATGCATGATGAAGAATGCTTGAGCTCCAACAAGAATCTTGAAGAACACTTCGAGGATGAATTAAATCATGATGAACCACCAAGAAGAACTCCGGTAACAAAAGGATGAGAAGTGAAGGATGAAAAGAATAAGATTGAAGCCTGCGATGATTTAGATGGACCTTTGAAAATGATATAATAGAAATAACATGGAACTCCGAAAAACAAGATGAACAACTTAGAACCGAGAATATATTCCTTCTAAGCAAACTCCGAAGGATGGGATTAACCTCTTGGAAGAAACTAGACTAAGATTTATGTTATGCATATCCTTCACCAATTAAATTGATGACAAGCAACGAATTGGCATACTACTTATTCTTGTTGCAAGGAATTAAAGAGAGATCTCGCACAAACTTAGGAAAGTCTTGAACCACTCACCGGCAGGATTTTGGAAAGAACGAGTGAAATGACAAGATAACACAGTAAAGAATGTTTAACGAACCACCGTACAAATTGAAATGGAGTGATGACAGAGAACAAGCCACCCTAAGGAATTTAAATTGAGTGAATATAAAAGAATGAATCACAGGAAGAATAAAGCACTTGGGGAAATTAGATACAAGAGAACGAAGAGATCGCAAACTGATTAAAGAATACTTGAATGAAGCACCGGACAAATGCAGGACGAAGTTGAAAACTGAGAATGAAGAAATCTTCAGAAATGATGACCTTCGGAGGAACACAATAGAATTAACTCATGAAATACTCCGGAAGAATGAAAAGAAGAAAGGTTGAACCAATGATGAAAAGAATTAAAAGCGATCTTGAAGAAGGCATATGACTGATGGAATCCATACTTACGTCACATTTGAAAAGAATTTCGGAACACTCCGGGAAATTAGAAGAGTCAGGTAAGATCCTGGGAAAGGACCTATGGGTTAGGGCCCACTCAAAAGAAATCACCGTTGAAAACTTTTGCTTAAGAGATATTGCACCGGTTGAATTAAATTGCTTGAATGGATTAAGAATGGAAACGTGAATCTTCTGAGATATCTTCAACACTCCGGATATGAATAAAGAGATGTGAAGAAATAAGAGAGCCTTCGGATAAGAAATTCCAACATCGGAAAACATGTGAAACAAAAGGCACATATATGATCAATACGAAAGCTTGGATTTAGTCCACCGAAGAAGAATGTTAGAATTAAGAATGATGAACTTGAAACTCTTGAGCATCTTCACGATAACTCACCGGATAAGAACATTGAAGGAAAAGAATGAAGGAACATCACATGAATATAATGGATACTTGATTAAGAATTCTGGCTCCGAGAAGAAGAAGGGAGGGAGGCCGGGGAAAAAAAGAGAACTTGGGATGAATGAAACAGACACCGTTGAGAAAAACCCAAGACTTGGTCTTGCACATATATAAAAAAAGATCGAAATAACTTGAAGAGGAGCACGCCGGTTGAAAAGAATTTACATGACAATCTCGATGATCAAGAAGGACTAGCACTCTCATAGAAATATGAGAACACCGCTTAGGAAATGTATGGAATCAACACTTGACATCGAAGCAACTCGAATACCAGAATCAAAACGAAAACAACGGATAGATATGTTGCAACATAATCTTCACAATATCGTCCGAACAGAGAATTGAACGAATGAATTCCGTAGGTACATCAACTTGTCGAGAAGCCACTTGGGAGAACAAAAGGTAAATAAAAAAACAACAAGGAACAGATAGAACAAATACAAGAAAGAAGTTTCGTTTCACATTTTTGTGCTGAAAGCTCATGGAACGTGTTACAAAAGGGTTTTGCACTCCCTGGATCAGCATAGCCAAGGACCCTTTAAGATGCAACTCCCGATTGGAACAATGCCCATAAAACCACTTCACTCAATGTAGAACCCCGAACTCCATATCATGCATTCATTGGAAGAATGCCTATGAGCTATTAGATGAACCCACCTATTAATTTCCGAAAGTTTCCAGTTATGCAATCGGGTGTTGGGGATACAGGGGAAGCACCGCGCACTCAACTCTAATCCTACATCCAGCTGTATCCATCCTTTAACACATAACCAGTTATTTTCGGAAACCGTTTACCTCGGACCTTCGAAACGCATCTGCTATACAAGCTATGGCAATACTCCCGAACTACCTCCCCAGTACTGGGTGATGTCGGGGTTATCTTGCCACCAACCGCATAGAAGAGTTTTCGATGTCGGCCATCTTAAGTATTCCAGAACTGCCGCGATAGATTTGTGACGACAACACCTCGGAGCTCAACCCCCCGGGAGACTGCCACAACCACTAAATGACAGGAGGCATCGAGAACAATGTTCTCGTCAAAAAGATATCAGAACAATCCAAATAATACTTGCATGATACTAAAAAAAATTTAGTGAATTTTTGAGAGTAGAAGAGATAGAGTAATCGTCAGGAGTGCTCACCAGAGTGAAAAGGGATGAGGATTAAAAAGAAATCCTACTCTCCGATATATATATAGGACCCAAAACATTTTCAAGTGTGTGCCTAGACTCAACCGTCAATGATTCGATCAATCAGTGGGGGCTCATAGGTCGGAGAAGGCTCTGATTACCAACTTGTAATACCCAGTATGAGATTATACCTCCCACGTGTTGAGGCACAACTTAAAGGCATAATACCATACTAGAATGATCTCAAGTATGGTATCTTTGCATGACTCATGTAAAAGAGGGATAAATTTGCAAAAGAGTAGTAGGCTTACACTCGCCACGTCACACAATGTATTACATAAACATTCATCATCCAAATAACATCACAGTCCGACTACGGACGAAGATCCAAATGAAAGATACCATAAATAAAGCAACACAAGGTCCCGATCGCCCATTAGTAGGAACCACTACTGATCGTCGAAAACGTCACACACATACGGCTACGCTCTTCGTCGAACTCCCACTGAAGTTCTGATCAACCTCCTGCACTGTTCTCAGATGTACCTGCATCTGGTGTGTGTAGTAATCTGTGAGCCACAAAGGACTCAGCAATCCCGTTCCCGGGTATCAAAACTAACAAAGCCTCTAGGTGAGGAGGGGGGTAATAAAGTGTTTGCAGCAAGCACTAAGCAACTAGCTTACGAGTTTAGAGCGAAAAGAGATCAAGTGCCAACGATCGCCAGGTGATCACGAAGTGATCCTGACTACACACGTCAGACATAACCCCACCGTGTTCACTTCCCGAACCCCGTCGGAAAGAGACCATCATGGTTACTCACACAGGTAGTGTATTCTTAAGGATATGGTGTCAAGTTATCTACAACCGGATATTAACAAATTCCCATCTGCTACATAACCGCGGGCATGGCTTTCGAAAGATCAAAACCTTGCAGGGGTGTCCCAACTTAGCACATCACAAGCTCATGATCTGCAGAGTCGCAACTCCAAGGTGGGAAGACCCGAGTATTCTCGGAATCCCGTGCTCAAGATATTCCGACTAAGGTAAAACTAATCCAGCAAGACCTCCCGGCGTGCCGACACCCTGATAGTAGCCACGCGTATCTCGTCTCAGGCCACGACCGGATGGGATAGCCTACAGGAAAATACAAAATACCTCGGGTTTCCCCAAGGCGGCCCTGCAATCTACCCGGTTGGACCAACACTCATGTGGAGCACTGGCCCGGGTTGTTGATTAAGATAAGGGTTAATTACTCCCTATGCAAGTTTTAGTTGTTAGGAAAATGTAGAACCAAAGTTGGGCCTTGCTGGAAAAGCTTTAGCGCTAAGCGAGTTATCGAGGAGGGCCCTTAAACCCCAACCGTATTAGGAACGCAAAATCTGGGAACATAACACTGGTTTATCGGGTCCTAAGGTGGCATGAGTGGAACAAAACACCGAGCAAAAGGCCAAGCCTTCCACCCATTGCAAGTATATAGGTGTGTTAATATATTTAAGAGATATTGTGATATCCCAACAACAAGCTCCAACATGGAGTAATCTTCATCTTCATCTGCAACCAACAACGCTATAAGAGGGGCTGAGCAAGCGGGTAACATAGCCAAACAACGGTTTGCTGGGAAGGTGTCAAAGGTTATAGGTCTCATGGCAACAATAGGAGGGCTGACAATAGACATAGGCATCGAGGCAATATCTAAAGAGCGAAACAACTAGCATAGGCAAAGATAGTAGTGATATCTGGGAATGTTCATCTTGCCTGGGATTCCGCAAGGAAGAAGAACAAGTCAATGAAGTAGTCAAACAAATCCTCACAACTCTGGAACGAAACCGAAGCTAACGAGAGAAGAATACCGGAAAGAAGCAAACAACATGGTAAACACACAAGCATAAACATGGCATATGATGCACAATCAAGTATGATGCATGTTCGGCTTAAATATGCATGGCATGGAGAAATGCACAAACAAAGCTACAAGTTAAGTGGAGCTCAATATGCAATGAGTTGCATATTGACAAAACACCACATTTTATTTGTTTAGTTGACTCTCGTTTATTAACAAGACAAGATTAAATGTTTTTATTAAACAATGGCAAGAGGTGAAGCATGAGCAAAACAACACTATCTAGTCAATATAAATGAGGCCGGAAATAACAACAACAATTCTGGAAACTCCTCATGTCATTTAGCAATTATTGAAGCACCAACAATTTTAACCATTTAAATGTAGTTATCGTGATGCGGATGACAAATGCAAGTTTTTAGTAAAAGTTGATAATTAACAAGAGATGAAGCATTTGGTCACCACAACGGAAAAGAAAGGGGTGTCATGGCGACGAGAATGGAAACGGTGCCACGGCAATGTTCCGATGATCCGGCAACTCGTCGAGATGCCGATGCAAAAGAAAAGGTGGCGTGAACGTATCAAACAAGATGATGGGGTGCTCTTGGCTTCCGGGTTCCCATGGGTCGACGACAAAAGAGGGGCACAACGGGCACGGCGCAAACAAGCGAGTGCATCTCATACAACACAAGCATTCATTCGTTCACGGGCGTCGACTCGGTGGTATACCTTTGAAGCATGCATTCGGGGTGGAACGAGTCGTCGAGGGAAGAGGTCGATCACGTTTCATTTCGGAGAGGGAAGTAGTCGTAAACGCGGTGGTAGTGGTACACGTTTCGTAGTGGTACTTGGCGTTTCGGTCCGAAGGGGTACTTGGCGCATCCACGGGTCTTGGCGATGGTAGTTGAACTTGGCGAGTGATGGTCGTCGTCTCGTGTAGTCGTTCTCGGTGTCCTTGGGGCATAGGTCTCGGCGGGAAAACATGTAGTCATACACGTTCAGCTTGAGAACTTGGCGAAAACACGACACGGACTTGGCGATCTTGAAACTTGGCGCGGTGGAGGTCCGGCCAAACATGGATGACAGCGTGCGGGCCTGAACCAGCCGGAGGCCGGGGATGACGAGCTGCACGGCAGCTCGAAGCAGTGCAGCGGCACACAAGAGCTCTCCGGCGAGGGTAGCCAGGACGGCGGCAGCGGCAGAGGTACAACGCTGGAGGTTGCCGACGATGGCGGTCGACGAAGCAAGGAGGCGGGGCGGCGTTGCTGGAGGGGCCCGCGGCACGGGGCAACGCGGAGGAGGAGGCCGCAGGTGGAGTCATCGAAGATGGCCGCTCCGGTGGTGCACGCGAGGGCGGTGGCGACGCTCCTCGGCGGCGGGGTCGGTGACGCAGCAAGGCCGCGGCAGGGACGCGGCAAGGCCGCCCGCGGGGCGCCATGGTGAGGCGCGGCGCGTTCACTGCTCGGGTGCGCGAAGGGAGATCAACGAGGCGCGGAGGAGGAGAGGTGAGGGACGCGGCAAAAGGAGGCGAGGCGCGGAGGCGGCACATCCATGTGCTTGGGTGCGCGAGGGAGATCGACGAGAGGTGGTGTGCGGCACTAGGAGGGGGAGAGCGACTGGGAGAGGGACGAGAGCTAGGATGGGGGAGAGGCTCGGTCGGGCCTAGGGTTAGGTTAGTTGGGCCGTGGGGGGAGGTTGGGCCGGCCTGGCCGAAGGGAGCAGGCTGGGCTACGGCTGCCCTCGTCCTTTCTCTTTTTTTTCTTAAGCAGAAAACAATTAAAGAGAAGAAAAAGAAAGAGGGTTTTAGGGAAAGAATTTGGGGAGGTGGTTACTTTTCCTAGACTCATAAAAATGAGCTTGGTCCAGAGAAAATAGAAGTGGAAAAATTGCAAGAATTGAATTCAAATTCATTTGAATTTAATTCAAATGGATTGAATAGGAATGGGGTGTTTGAGAAGTCCATAAATGTTGAGGGTTTAGGAAGAGCCTCGATAAAAGGGAAATGAAAAGTTGGCAAGGTTTGAGGCAAGGAAATGAGAAAGAAAAGGCATGGGAAAAAATATATGCAAGTGTGTTATGGTGAATTCCAAACAAATGGAATAATTTAATACAGCTCCCTAATAATATTGAGAGGCTTTTATATGTTATAAAGAGAAGTCACCATAGTGAGTATCCCTCAATTTAAATGGATTGAAGACCCATACGGTTTATTTAGTTGAGTTTTAAAAATTAAAAGACTTGATGGCATGATGACATGATGCAAAAATAAAAGAAGCAAGCACAAATGAAACACACGGTGAAACCCGGAATATCTGGAAATCTTCTGGAGCATCGGTCTTCGGGCGTCACAGCAAGTTTACTCCCAGAGCGAGGGTGAATGGGAGATTTTTAGACTTTCATCAAACTCTGAAGAATTTGAGGAAGATCATAGTGAATAAATAGAAACGTGAGGGAACAAAATCATCACCGAAAGGGAGCACAAGCATACATGGTACATAAGGGTGATGAACATGCAATCATTTAGACATATAAGCATGAAGAATATGAAGTGAAGATGCAATCATTTAGACAACACGATGAAAGTCTTCATTCCAAATTCATCAGAAGATAGATCACAAATTCACCAGCAGCGGCACAATGTAAGCAAGGGTGAGGAATTTGCACTACAAAAAGACACATCCGTGACATTTTGGGCCGAACAATTTTTTTCTTTCATGCTTATGTCACTTCTATGACGATAATTGTGACAAAAACATGTATGATCATAGATGTGGCGGGCTCGTACTTCTATGACAAAAAATCATGACAGAAAATGGGATTTTTGTCCTGGGCGGGCCGGGGACGCACCTGCACGACATTCTTTGGGCCATCCATGGTGGCAATAATCATGGTAGAAGTGAGGGTGATGAAAATTTCGGGGAGTTACCGGTTACTATGGGTCGTCGGGGCGGAGCATTGCACGGAGGTTTGCGCGTTTCTCTCGTACACGTAGCGTGCATGTGCGAGGTGTTGGGCTCTAATTGAACCCGAGCGAGGCATTCGCTTACTGAACCCGAGCGATTGCACTAGCTGCGTACGTTACTGAACCCGAGCGATCGATCCCTTCGCTGCTAACCGAACCCGAGCGACTCCTTCGCTACTGCTGCTAACTGAACCCGAGTGATCGCTGCTGTTGCTTACTGAAGCCGATCGAACTGGATGCCTCTTGATGAACAGTGAACATGGGTTTGGTTGAATGAGTCGAGACGTACGTGGTTGGGGTTGGATGAAGAGTGCCTGGTGGGAGTTGGATGAACAGGACCCCGTGGTGGTGGTAGTAGTAGGCGGTTGCCACTGGATGAATAGGAAACCGAGATGAGGCCGCCACAGCAGAGGCATTGGGTGTGGATGAGAAGGACCCCGTGGACGGCTGGTTGAATAGTAGATGGTCGAGGGTTGGTTGGATGAACATGAACTCGTAGAGGGCTGGTTGAACAGTAGGTGGTGGAGGGCTGGTTAAACAGTAGCCGGTGGAGGTAGAGGAAGACGTGGTGGATGAACAGTGCAGGTGGAAGATGGAGGAAGTCGAAAGTGGGTGAACAGTAACCCATGGGGTCCCGTTTTGCGGTACGCCACACCCCTCCCGATGAACAGGACCCCCGTTTTGACTTTAGCGCTCAAACACAAGTCCGTTTCCTCCGTTTTGCGGTACGCCACACCCCTCCGGTTGAAGAGGATCCCATTTCGACCGTAACCTGTCGAGCAGAAAGCCGTTTCCTCCGTTTTGCGATATGGTAGACCCTTACCGATGAACAGGACCTTGTTTCGACCATACGCGCTCGAGCAGAAGCCCATTTCCCTCCGTTTTGCGGTACACAACACTAGTTTCGGCTGTTCCATCCAAGAGGGTTGCCTCTCGATGAGCATGACGCGTTCCGGTGCCTCCTGATGAACACGATGTTGTTTCTTTGGTCCGACCCCGTCGGTTGGCTGCCGATGAACATGACGATGTTACTGCCGTCACCATATGTACGACACTGCATCCAGCTGTATGCACATGTACATGGTTTTGACTAGACAACTTGAACTGCTACGTCAGGGGCTCTACTACAACACGTGTCGCTTCTTTGTCGGCCACGGTTCATCGCTGCAGAGAGACCGATCGACCGCTATGTACGTACACGTTCACGACCAGACGGACAACCCTATGTACGATTCCACCGGGTGGGTCCCAGATGTCAGGGGGGACAAGGAGGCACTTCCTTGCAAGCGAATATATAGCCAGCGGGTCCTAGCTTTCAGGGACGAATCATTTTTTGCCCGTAATAAGGAGGCACTTCCTTGTGTGCGGCCATGGACCCAGCTGTCAGCCTCTTCATGTACCATCCTCTTCCAATGGAAGTCGTTCGTTGACCACGTTGACAACGCCGTGCCGAGAGCACCAACGCGGTGGACGACAGCGAGGCATAGGAAGGAATTAACCCAGAGCCGTGGAAGACTCGGTAGTTGTTTCCCATGCGGAGAGGAATACAAGGGTTTACTAGTTTGACCGTAGTGTGAGGCTGCCGTCGCCGGAGAATAACAGGAGGTCTGAGTGAGTGCAGGGATGGCTAGGCCAGCAATTGGGACTAGTGTGGAGCGGTGAGGCCTGCACAGTAGCACAGCCGACCACGGGAGGCAGGAGCAGGCGGCACAGCCGGCGCTGGTTTGGGCGGCGGGATCAAGAAGACTAGAGGTTAAAGAAGCACGACGGCGGTTGGATTAACATCCAACAATCACTACACCTAGAATCATTTGTTGACTAAGTTGTCAAAGCCCTCCATACGCATCAACTTACAAGTCGGCCTCCAAATCTAGTGGGTCCTTGCCAGCAGGCGGAGTATTCATTTTTTGTGTGTAATAAGGAGTCACTTCCTTGCGTGCGAAGATAAAGCTGGTGGGTCCGAGCTGTCAGTGGGAGGATGTTTTTTCTCGACAGATAAAGGCCCTTCTGATAGGTCCATGCTATCAGGTGGATGAATCATTGTTTTTCATGTAATAAGGACTTACTTCCTTGCGTGCGGCCGTGGACCGAGCTGTCAGCCTCTCCACGTACAGTCCTCTTCCAATGGATGTCAATCATTGACCATGCCGCGCCGAGAGCACCAATACGGTGGAAAAAGGCGAGGCCCTAGACGGGAATGACCCGGAGATGGGGAAGATGCGGTAGTGGAGTCGTAGACGGACAGGAGGTGTGGAGGAGTGGAGGGGTGGCCTGGCCATCCGTGGCATAGTGTTTCTCTCCGAGGCACGCGAAGCAGCGCCTCTAGACCCTAGAGGCTAGAGCATGCGCTCCCGCCAACGCTGGAGGAAGAAGACAAGAGATTGAAGAGGATTTCCGGCTATTGGATTTAAATCCAACGCCATGCTTAGGCTTCGACCTATTCGCCCACACGTCAGCGAGTCCATTTGGTGGGCTGGGTGAAACAATAATGTAGCGTCTATGCATCCCATTTGTATGTTATGCGAGAATTTACAACCCATTAACAATATTTTCTCAAGATACACGGATTTGTTGGGATGGGTTATCATGTTGGGATGGACGGAGAAATGTTATAGAAATATAAACACGTGGTTGCACGTATGTTACTGCATTGGTCAGTAAAATATTAGCAAAGCTTATGTTCAGTAGGAATTAACTTGCAAGCTTATTGTTAAATAATCAATATTATTATTATTATTTTGCAAGAACTTATCAGTTATGAAATAAAATAATAATTAAATTTGATGAGTTAATAGGACGTTGGGTATTATTATCTTTTAGGCTAGACGTCGGAGAGTCAAGTTTGTTGAAAAGAAAACTAGTGGGAGAAAAATCAGATTACCTCAAAAACGGAAGTGGGAGAAAAATTAGAGATAAGATTAATAAAAAAGAAAAAAGGAAGTCGTAAGGTCTATACAAAGGTTGGACAAAGGAAAGGTCAAAAGGGAAACTTAGGTCGTTTAAAAAATATATATGTAATAAAATATAAATATAAGTATAAATATACATACTATTATAGAAGGGAAAACATAGGAAAGGAAAAACCGCACTGTAAAAAATGATACACCTACTGGTTCCCGACAATCATGTTGTGGGCCGCGGATGTCCTAAGGAAAGAAACCTACGCTAGGCGGCCACGGCCCAGTTGATACCTACTGGACTTTAAAGAAAAGGAAACACATAAGCCAAGTGAACTACTAGTTACATACATAAGCAAATAGCCACTCAAAAAACAAAAGGCAAATAGGTTAATGGGTTCTTAGACGAAATATTTCGGATAAAACGGATAATTGTGACACATAGGATGATGCATGAAACACACAAATGATAAAGGTGCTTAAGAAGACAAAGTACACCATCTAGATCTTCACGGCACACTTGATCATGGCGTTGCGGCTGTCCGGGTACTCCTCGGTCATGGGAAGCAGGCACGCTCTCATGTCCTTGATCCGGCGGTACATTTCGTCGCATACCTATGCGTCCTTAGCCACGTAGGTGATGTAGGCTAGATTCAGAGGTAACTCCCATGTGTTCAGGTATGTCGTACCCACGTCTTCTTTCAGGTTGATGTAGCAGGGGTCGATGATTGCCGCGGCGAGGTCAACAACAGAGTCCTTCTCCTGCCCGCTCCTGACGACCTTGTATTGCTTTTGGATGGCGGGTGAGAGGGTTGTATTCCTCCCGCACTTCATTCGGGTGCTGGGATATCCTCTCCACCCCTTTGTATGGGGCCTCATGTTTTTCTATAGGCTAGATTTCCATGATCTAGGCCCAAATTCAATTCAGCACATATCCGCTTTCATAGTGGTATGTGAGGCATTCCTCCGAGTCCCCCCACACTTTGGCCTATGGCTAAAAACCTTCAATTTGAAGCCGAAGGTGGTCGACGGCCAGCACGCGGAGTGCGGAGGTGCCATGATAAGCAAATTCCCAAACGCCACCTGGCCAAAGGAGCGTTCGTGGAGTCAAACAAAATTTGGCAGCAGGAGAGGTTTTATATCACTAAGCCCCGGGACACCAAGTGGGTGGCTGCACCCGCATTTAGATCTGGACCACCGGAGAGGCTGACCCATTGGACCGACAAGAGTCCAGATTGGGGGTCTCAGGCGGAGGTGTTGGCGCTCCAAAGCCGCATCTCTGGTATGATTTCCAAGGGCACCCAACTCATAAACGCGGCATAGGTAATGCTCGCCCATCTCATCCTTCCCTGCCAACGTCGGGACTCCTATCTGTGGGAGTTCAATCCGGAAGGGTCCCAGCCCTTGAAGCACCTCTTCGGTACTATGCACGAAGACATCTGGAAGCACCTCTTCAAGGCCCAGAAGGGGTGGCCAGCGGAGACAGAGGACAGGGGCTTCAGTACTGCACTCACTGCATCAGAGGTAATTGATATTTCTGCCGAATATATACTCCTTCCCTACTTTAATTATTACAGGAGTTAGAATTTATGCGTTCTATCCAAGCCTACACGAAAAAGGCAGAGGGGATCAAGAGTCTGGCTCCCCTACCAGAGGACCTAGAGCCGCCTCAGGTGATGGCGATGCTAGTCTCGACGACATACAAGGCGCCTGAGAAGAAAGCCAAGAAGAAGGGTAAGGAGGTCAAGAGTGACCCCCACCCTGCTGGCCCTGCAGACACAAGGTCTGAGGAAATGGGCTCCCAACTCTCTCCCGAAGAATAAGAGGAGGAGGAAAAGAAGAGGAAGAAGACTCCCCCGTCCTGGCAAAGGGGAGGAAAAGAGCGGCCCCTGCTGACGCAGGCAAGGCCGTGCCCATGAAGAAGCTAACTCTTCTTCTTAGTTTGGACTCATCGTCCGAACACAGCTATCGGGTTCAGCCCAGGATCAATCCCCTGGCTGAATCGTAAGTACTTAAACTGCTTATATTCGGATATTTTTCCTTTTCAGCATCTAATATTTATTTGACCTTTATATAGCCCTCTGCACGACATCCTCGTGGCTTCACTGTCCTCGGGGAATTCTCTAGCGTCCGGAGAGATGGAGAGCGATACGCCTCCGCGGGGCTCGTCGCCCACCATACGGGATACCGAGGTATCCTCTCTACAAACCTCGCTGTTCTAGCAGGTGGGTGTGGGGCAGACGAAAGGGCGGCCAAGGTCAATCCCTCAGCCGCGGTCGACCAAGGGGGAGCAATCCCCATGGTGACTAAAGATAGGGGGCCCAAACTATCCGGGGCCCCGCCGAACAGTGCTCCAGAGTCTAGTGCGGCTCCGGAATCAAGAGACCAGCTCCCCGTGATGGGGGAGGGAGCAACTGCTCCTGCGGCGCGTATCGTCAATCCGGAGGCACCAAACACTCTAGAGGGAGTGCTGCAAAGTGCTTCCATCATAGAGGAACACCTCACTCTGATGAGTGCGGTCGTGGGGAAGATGCAGTCCGTCAAAGGCTGACTGAATGAAGCTTTCAATAGCCTACTAACAGGCTTTGATGTATGCGACGTAATGTTTCTTCAAAGAGAACTTTTTTATTTTACATATATATATATATATATATATATATATATAGATAGATAGTAGCCTCTGATGCTTTGTTTGATTATGGACATAATTAGATGAAGCATCCATGTTAGAGCATATGATAGAGCTGAACTGTGCACTTTGTGTTTTGAACAGGCTTCTTTAGTGGCGGCAACTGCGCAAGCCGCAGAAGTTTCCGAGTTTAATCGGAAGCTTAAAATGGTTGATGAAGATCTCGACCGCATCAACAAGCATTTTGATGAAACGCAAGGTATGCGGGTTTAGGGAATCTAAATTTTAACACACTATATGAGTGAATGTTAGGTAACTATTGTTATTTGTTCTCATGAAACTGCTGACATGGCTGTGGTTGAGGCTCTAAAGGGCGAGCTTGCGACGGCCAAGGATGAGGCCAGAGCGAGCAAGGCAGCCGCTGATAAAGCGGCTACCGACCTGGAGGCCAAGAAGGCCCTGCGTCAACAGCATGAGGCTCGGGTGACCAAAGTCGAGGTCGAGCTGCAAGATTCACAAATACGATGCATTGGATCAGGCGAATTCGGACCAAGCGTCCGAACTCACTGCGGTAGTTAATGCCGCCAAGGAGGCGCATATTGAATCGCGCAGTGCTCAGGAAGAGATAAAACAAGTGCGTCAAATTGCAGCTGGTAAGGATTTTCTCTTGGAGAGCATCTTCGGAGGTCAGAGGTATCTTGAGCTGACACGATTGTGTAATTCTCCAGGAGTGTTTGCGGACCTCCCGAGGAGCATCGCCGATGCCGCCCGTTACTTCCGAGCTCAGGAGAGGAACAACACGGAGAAGCTATTTTGGTCATAGTTTTGTAGAGGGCTAGAGCTCAAAGGAGATAACCTTTGAGTGATTGTATTTATGTTGTAAGGACTAAGCCTATGCGCCGATGTATATAAATGTTGCACTACTATATTTATGAGCGACTTTTTCCTCCTGTCCGGCCGTTTATTTACAGGGGTGTTCGGTAACACGCATGACCACTCTTTATCCAACGTCTTGGTCAGTATAGGAGGTGTCTACGGAGCGAACCAAGCAATCAGACTATGTGGCTTTATTGCTTTCACGTAGCCATAGGAGCTTGACTAGTGGGGCTAAGTACTAGCCCTTGGTGCGTATAAGGCTTTTCGAGCTATAGTGCCTGTTTGATGCGGCTGGGCGAAGACAAGCCCCTCGTATAACACGGAATGGATCGCTATTGATCGTAGTATAACACTAGGTCACTGGATCACTTGATCGGCTCTCGCCTCATCATGACAGTCAGTTTTCGGCTTTCTCTACTGAGGTACTTAACCGGACGAACCAGAAGTACAATCGCAGTAGTTCTCCCTTTACAACCTTAGCCGAACAATGCGGAACGTAAGCTGGCAAGCACAGGAGCCGGGCAACCCAACTATAGACCAAAGACATGATTCGAAGCCGATGCATATAATGCAATATCCGGGACGCCGAACAGTTCCCTATAGGTGTTCGGACTTTTTGGAGGCGTGCCAGGCTGGGTACAGCCTCTGGTGTTAGGTCCGGGTATTTAATGCATATGCACTGATCTGACTTGGGGGTGGAGAGTGCTGGTGGTAAAAATAGAAAAACTCCAAGCAAATCGGAACCAAACTGCTTCTTTTATATCCCATTTAATACAGTGAGCCGTGAGGTTATAGATAATGCCGATAACAGCCTCGGGCATTGACATGCCAAAAAGTAAAAGAGAAAAAAGGTTTACATAGAGCCTGAATCTAAAAGAAAGAAATTTCAACACGTGGCCCTGCTGCACGTCTGCTCCTTTTTCTCCTTGGTAACGTGCTCTTGAGAAGGAGAATTATGATGGCCGCGTGTAAAAAATAAAAAAGGAAAAAGCAGGATTCTAGAAAAGAACATCCTGTACGGCCGTAAACAATTAGGTTCTTTTTAAATGAACCCTAAAAGGAAGATGTATTTTAGAGTCCGAATAGGGTCAATCCGAACTATGGACTATTTATATGTTGTGTACCCCTAGTGCCACCCAAGGTATTTTAAGGGCATAACTGTGTACATGAGGTATGTATTCTACCACCTTATGGGGCAGTCGACAGGGGCACAACTGCTAATCAAGCTCAGGTTCTTTGGAGCTGTCGCATTGTAGTACGGACTGGACACGTTTAGCCGTGTCTATGGTCTTGACGACCGATGAACTATTCGGCTAGAATAAGCCGCTTTGAGCCTCGGTCGCTAGGGCCGTAGTGTCCTCCTCCGTACGGAGGGAGCACTCCATATTTCCATTGACCATTATGATGCCGCGTGGTCCAGGCATTTTGAGCTTTAAGTAGGCATAATGCGGGACTGCATTATAGCGGGCAAAGGTCGTTCTTCCGAGCAGTGCGTGATAGCCACTTCGGAACGAAGCGATGTCAAAGATTAACTCTTCGCTTCGGAAGTTATCAGGGGAGCCGAATACAACTTCCAATGTTAATGAGCCCGTGAAGTGGACTTGTACGCTAGGTATCACTCCTTTAAAGGTAGTGCTACTGGGCTTAATTCTTGATGGGTCTATCCCCATGTTGCGGACAGTGTCTTGGTATATCAAATTGAGACTACTGTCGCCGTCCATAAGGACTCAAGTAAGATGGTATCCATCAATTATGGGGTCGAGCACTAAGGCCGCCGAACCTCCGTGGCAGATACTGGTTGGATGATCGCTACGATCAAAGGTGATCGGACAAGCCGACCATTGGTTGAATTTGGGGGCGACAGGCTTCCATTCCCTCTTGGGGATATGGGTGACATAGATCATGTTTAGGTTTTGACCTCCAGTGGAAATTTCTTCCGTCCCCCCGTATTCGGCTGGCGCGGTTCATCCTCGTCTTCGCTTTGAGGTCCTTTCCCCTTGTGTTCGGCATTTAGCTTGTCGGCCTGCTTAAAGACCCCAACAGTTACGATTGGTATGATTTGCAGGTTTATCACGGGTGCCTTGGATCTGGCAGGACCTGTCCAGGATTTTTTCCAAACTGGACGGACTATCTCTGTTGCCTTTAAATGGCTTCTTCCATTGACCTGGTTTGGAGCCACTGAATCCGGCGTTTACCGCCCTGTCCTCTGTGTTTCCAGTATTGTTTCGATGCTTATTTTTATTACGCCATGGATTCCCATTGCCATCCCTGACTTCAGATGTGCCAGGGTCGCTGGTGCTGTTGCTGCTACGAGCCAGCGGGTTGTCCTCACCCACGCAAAAGTCGGTCATGAGTGTAGTTTGGGCTGCCCTTGTTCTCGGCTTCTCTTGGCCGAGGTGTCTGGCCAGCCATTCATCCCGGACAATGTTGAATGTCGCTAAGGCCTCGGTGTCCGGACAGTCTACGATTTGGTTCTTTTTAGTTAAGAGCCGATTCCAAAGCTTACGGGCTGACTCCCTGGGTTGCTGGATTATGTGACTTAAATCGTCAGCATCCGAGGGCCGGACATAAGTCCCCTGAAAGTTGGCCCAAAAAGCATCCTCAAGTTCTTCCCATCTTCCGATAGAGTTCTCTGGGAGGCTGTTTAACCAGTGCCGAGCTGGTCCTTTTAGCTTGAGAGGTAAGTATTTAATGGCGTGGAGATCATCTCCAAGAGCCATGTGTATGTGAATAACAAAGTCTTCTATCCATACAGCTGGGTCCGTTGTTCCATCATACGCCTCGATGTTTATGGTTTTAAACCCTTCTGGAAATTCATGATCCATCACCTCATCAGTGAAGTACAGAGGGTGTGAGGAACCTCTATATTTTGCGATTTCGTGGCATAGTTCGGATGGTATTGGTGTTCGGTGTTGGCTCCGAACTGGAATGTGACCAGTCTGTTTGGCTTGATAGCCACCGCTCCGTGTGTGGGTACGTTCCCTTGGTTCATAGATTGATCTGGTCTGGCCAACCTCTTTATTCAGGTCCTGAGGTAGGTCATACTTATGGCCCTGAGCTGCTGTATCGTTGCCTTTACGGTGAGGTGGTGCATGCTTGTGTATGGCGTTGCTGGACGCTTTGTCCTGCCACGGGGTGGTCGTTCCGGTTGATCGGACTGATCATACTTCGGCGGAATTGGTGCAGGGGCCTCGTCGTCGAATTGGGGTAGCAGTTTGCGCTTACAATAGATTTTTGTTTGGACTTTAGAGGCGTATCATTCTTTAGCATCTAGCATATCGTTCCATCTGTTCTTGAGCATATCATGTTCGGCTCTAAGCCGCTGCTGCTGTTTCTTCAGGCTCCTTGCAGTGGCAATGAGTTGTTGTTGAAAACGCTTCTATTCGAGCGGTTCTTTTGGGACGCTGTATTCTTTGTCTCCCAGGCTGATGTCCTCTTTGGAGACAGGTTGACAACTGATGTCATCCGTGTTGCTGTGATCGGCAAGCAGTTCCATTGGACTGTGTTCGCCATCCTCCCGCTCGTCCTGCTCTACCCCTGGTTCTACGGGGTCATCAACTTATTTCGGATCGTCACCATCTTCACTGACAGTATAGCTCTCTTTCCCTTTACGGGGTCAAGATCGACGCTTCTGACGCTGGAGTTTGGGAGGTTCATCGACAGGTTCTCCTATTCTGGATTGGTATTGCCGTCGCCCTCCTTTTCGTTGGGTGCATCCACCATTTATACATCGTATGTAGAAGTAGTCGTCCATCACCCGGTTGCAGGAGGGTTTGTACTTAGATCGGCTTCAGCATCGTGGTCCATCCCGTCGATGTCTTCGGAAGCATAATCTAATAGATCGGTTAAGTCCTCGACCGTGGCTACCAAGTGGGTGGTGGGTGGGAAGTAAAATTCCCTGTCTTCGGCCCCCAGTTCGAACCGGGCATAATTCGGCTAGTAATCCTCCGCTAGGGAGAGATATTTTAGTAAGTCCAGCGCTTCGTCTAAGGGCGAGTGCCGGCAATGTGTCCGGATATCTGCAGGGCTGAGTTCGGCAACAGCCACTCGGTCAAGCTCGAAAGACGCAGATCCTAAAAGTTCGGAACTCGTAGACGGAGACGAGTCCAGAGTTCCAGTGAGGGGAGTCCCGCTCAATGTCGGGCCTGTGTGCGGCTCAAGCGTCACTGAGTCTACGATCTCTGTGGCGGGGTTGATCTTCCCGTCCTTGGATGAAGTGATTTGCTCCGGATCTAATCTAAGGTCAGAGTTGTTGCAAGTGTTACCCCCTGGATGGGGTCCGATGATAGATCTAGGTCATGCTCATTGTGGTGGCAGGGAGAAGCTACCATGGGCGTGAATCCGTCAAAGATCAAATCTCCTTGGGCGTCAGCAACATAGTTTAAGCTTCCAAATATGATCTAGTGACTAGGGGCATAGCTATCAACCTTCTCAAGGTAGCCTTAAGTGTTGGCACGAACCACGAAGCTGTCGAACACGAAAAGCTGGCCGGGGAGGAAAACTCCCTCAGCGGTGGCGCCGTCGTTGGTGATGAAGCGAGCCATTAATCCTTCAGTTGACGACACAGTGGAACTCTCAATGAAAGCACCAATGTCGGTGTCAAAACCGGCATATCTCGAGTAGGGGGTCCCGAACTATGCGTGTGAGAATCGATGGAAACAGGAGACTAGGGACACGATGTTTACCGAGGTTCAGGCCCTCTCGATCGAGGTAATACCCTACTTCATGCTAGATTGATCTTGATGAATATGATTACAAGAGTTGATCTACCTCGAGATCGTAAGGGCTAAACCCTAAAAGTCTACCCTATGATTCTGTTGTTCTCTAGCCTCTACAGATTAATCCCTCCAGTTTATATATGCACTGGAGGGCCCTAGGGTTTGTACATAACCATCTTGCAGAGGAAGGAAAGATTACATCCCAACCTAAAACCTGCCATTATACGCACACATGAGTCTTATCCAGATACGAGAGACGGTCTTCAGCAATGATCTTCATGACCCACCAGTCAGGCCCACCACAAGTTATCTGGCCACACGAGGACCCCTTGATCCAGGACTCCCTCAGTAGCCCCTGAACCTATCTTCGATGATGATGAGTTCGGCTTCCGTATTGTCTTCGGAATTGGAAGGTGGGTTCCTTCTTTCGAACATATCGAGGCATTATCTTCTGTAAAAAGTGCACTATGTCCAGCTCTGCATGGTAAGTACAACCCTCAGCCTCAAAGGCAAGGCATAGAAAGAAAATGAATAATGTGTCTTTACTGACAACTTTTTGGTGAAGCGTCACGTCGATCCCACTAACATATCAGACCATTTTATTTTGTCCTAGTTTTGCGTTTCGAGGTATAACCCTACTTGTCACGTCCTATCAATACAGGGATCGTGCCCGCTTATTAGGGGATCCTTATCAATGTGACGTGAGCATCTAAACCACGCATTACACACGACCGCTTTGGGAACCGATGAGGTTTGTAGCTAAAGTGGGGAGACGTTCTATTTTCACAGCATTATAAAACAATATCAATCCCTTCCATTTGCCCCACGCTTTCCTCACGCTCGAGCTCTCCAATCTTCCTAGCCCCAGCATCCTCATCTCTTGCGCTCGCAGTTCTCCGTTCCTCAACCATAAATTCCTTCATCAGCAATGGTTGGATCTGGCGCCAAGGGCAAGTGGGAGGCCTCCACGGTTACTAAGAAGGCCATGGAGGATCTTTGGAGCGCGGGCTATCTCGCTGCTAACGTCGCACACCGAGTCCCCGCCCAGGACCAGGTGATTCCCGTCCCGGAGGCCGGTGAGGGAATCATGTTCCTCTCGCACTTTGTTAGGGGGACTAGGATTCGCTCTTCACCCCTTTGTGCGGGGCTTGCTGTTTTTCTACGGGCTAGATTTCCATGATCTAGCCCCGAATTCAATCCTCCACATCTCCGCTTTCATAGTGGTGTGTGAAGCCTTCCTCCGCGTTCCCCCACACTTCGGCATATGGCTCAAGACCTTCAACGTGAAGCCGAAGGTGGTGGATGGGCAACACGCGGAGTGCAGGGGCGCTATGATAAGAAAGCTCCCGAATGCAACCTAGACAAAGGGGTCGTTCATGGAGACGAACAAGGTTTGGCAGTAGGAGTGATTCTATATCACTGAGCCCCATGACCCCAAATGGGCGGCGGCGCCTGCCTTCAGATCTGGACCCCCGGAGAGGCTAACCTCCTGGACAGATAAGAGTCCGAACTGGGGGTCTCAGGCTGAGGTGAGTGCACTCCAAGGCCGTGTGTCCGGCATGATCACCAAGGGATACCAACTCACAACCGTGGTTCATGTAATGCTAGCCCGGCTTGTCTTTCCTTGCCAACGCCAGGACTCCTCCCTATGGGAGTTCGATTCGGCAGGAGACCAGCCCATGAAGCATCTCTTTGGCTCCTTGCACAAAGAGATCTGGAAACATCTCTTCAAGAGCCAGAAGGAGTGGCCTAAGGAGACTGAGGACGCAGGCTACAACACTGTGTTTGCCGCACAAGAGGTAATGAAAAATTCCGCCTGTAACATCCCAAATTTTCAATTTGGAATGTTTTACAATTATTAGCTAAGCATCTATGCATTTTTTTATTTTTATTTTATTTTAAGTGTCATTTGGAAATTTCAGAGGCATTTAGTTTTATCTGACTTTGGATTCAACTTGGCCTCTGAAATTTATTTCAAAAATCCCTGACAAACACTTGTTCAAAAGTGTGAGAGGAGCTAACATGACACTCCAAAAAGTCAGAAGAAAACAATGCCAAAAGCTTTGAATTCAAATTTGAGTTTCATTTGGATATTTTAGAAAAATGTTTTTTATAAAGTTTTTATTTAGACTCTGAAAAATAGTTCATCTTGTATGATTTATTTTTCTGAATGTTTTGATATATATATGTTCTATATAAAAATATTTTTATTTTCTATCTATTTTTTTTCTGTGTTAAAAAAAAGAAAAAAACGGACATCCATGGGCCATGGAAGGCCCAGTCTCTCCACGACCCAACTCGGTCATCTTCCCCCTCCTTGCACGTGCACGTACGCTTACAGAACTTTGAAACAGCCATGGCACCACCTCTTCCTCTCCTCCTCCCACTAATTTCTTTCACCGTTTCGACTCTCCACCAACACGAAACTTACAGAGGAATGTAAGTTGAACCCATTCAGAGAATTAAAACCCAACTTTATTGCCTTAAATCGCCGAACTGATCCGGAAACGTTCTTGCACAAATAGCCATTAATGGTTGCACTAAGCTCGCGGTGGATCTCGTCGTATAGACTCCCCTGACCCCTATAAAAGGCACCTCGCGAGCCCCTCTCACCCCTCGTCCGAAGCTCCCTATTTGCAAAAGCTATCTCCCTCCCTAACCTCGCCAATTTCTCGTCGGAGTTCGTGTATTCCGGCGGCTTCTCCACCACGCCAGGAGGCGATACCGACACTGTGGTACTGCTCCTCGGATTCGCATCACGTTGCTCTTCACCGTCCCGCACGCGTCCTTCGCCAAAACACACCGGAGCCGCCTTCTTCCTCGTCTCCGGTGACAAGTCCGGTGAACACCCTGTCCAAATTTTTTTCTCTTTTATTAGTATATTTTCCAATTCAGATTCTTTACCGAATCTTGTTTCTAGTATATCTTTTAGTCTATAGATCCATTTAGTTGATTCTTTTTCCTACGGTTTTGTAGCAATATCCTCTATCCAGAGAACCAAACGAAATATATTTTTGAAAATTTTAAAATTTGAATTCAAGCAGATCTGAATTCAAACTTCGTTAGGCCATAACTTGAGTTTCGTAACTCCGTTTTGGGTGATTCTTTTTGCAAATCGAAGCTTGTGACATGTACCTTCTGTTAAAACCAAAATCATTTATTTTTGTTGCTGTAAAAATTATGTTCGGTACAGAAACTTTATTTGGGTGTTTTTTGGAGTTTTTCAAAGTCTTTTATTTGTTTTATTTTTGGATCTTTGCTTGTATGCTTATGTGAGTTATTGCTTGCTTACGCTAGATCATCCGGAGTGCGAAGCTTGCTACTACGATTCTTTAGAGTTCAACGAACGTCAGCAAGGCAAGTTCACATTTGATCATAATTTTCAATACCCTGTTTTTACTATGCATTAGTTTCACCCTCAAAGATTGCATGAGTAGGATTGGGAACATGTGGTTATGCTATGTAGTTTATGTAGTAGGAACCTATGACCTTTTATCACCCCGTGAAATACTCGTTATGTCATATATTGCTTAGCCATGCTCGTAGACGGGGATTGGTATGTGTGATACATGCAAGTTGCGAGAGATAATAATTTATCGGGACAACATAAGGTGGCAACTTTAATACACATCTGGGTGGATTGTTTGGGGCACCTGGAGAAACCAGTGCTTGCCCAAGGGGAATCCCGGAGTACCCGTGTGATTACCCTAGGTCCGCCACCCAGGCTGAAAGGGATCATAAGATAAATCATGCCTAGAAACTTCCGTGTGCAGCCACAAGCCATTATGGGCTCTGGCATAGTTGAGTAAGTTGTGTGACCTCTTTCCGTGGTAGACTAGCTGATGTAGGGGAAAGTAGGTGTACCGGTCTACCCAGGGTTTGGAGGAAATACTTCAGAAAGACTATGTCTCGATCTTCCGATCATGGAGGTGGTCGAGTCTTGTGGGGAAAAGTGCGCAAACCTCTACAGAGTGTACAAACTAATCATGATTAGCCGTGTCCCCGGTTATGGACAACTTGAGTATCTAGAAGTGAATTATTGGTTGATCTCATCACTCTTCTTAATGAAATTATTGGGTTACTAATAACTTGGGAATTTTGGGATTTGAGTTGGAGGAACCTTCCTAATGATGGCATTTTTAATTTAGTAGTAAATAAAAATTTATTCCTTTGTTGTAGGGTAAAATTGGCTTTATGCAAAAAATTAAACTTAGAGCCTCCACCAGCTAAATTTGCATATAGAGATAGTTATTATTATTATTATTATTATTATTATTATTATTATTATTATTATTATTATTATTATTATTATTATTCTATGGTGTGAAATTGCCAGCATATTCCATGTGCTGACCTACACGGCTGCAACGTCTCATGTTGCAGAGTTTTCCGACGAGGATTAAAGGTGCGATAGGTCGTTGTTCTGCACTCAGTTTGCCGTGGAGTTGATGGACTCATTTTACTTTTGATTCTTCCGCAGATATTTTATCCAGATGGCCTTTGGCCATATTATTGTAATAAATACTCTTTTGAGGATCTCGATGTAATAAAGTGTGTGATTGAACTCTGTTATAATTCATCGAGTACTGTGTGTGTCAGCATACCGATCCAGGGATGACACATAAGCACAGAGACTTCGATTCATTTGGGTCGGGTCGCTACACCGCCGAACATATATATCCTTCTTATTCTAACGATAATATGAATTGGAGTTTTTGCGTGATATACATGGTTGGACGAAGAAGGCAATCCGGATTAAGTGTCTGGCGCCTTTGCCAGAAGACCCAGACATGCCTCAACTGACAACGATGCTGGTTCTGGCGCCATACAAGGTGTCCGACAAGAAGTCGAAATAGAAGAGCAAGGAGGCTGAGAGTGGCCCCCGCCCTGCGGACGCGAAGTCCGATGAGATCAACATCCTCTCCTTCGAAGAGGAGGAGGATAATGAAGAAGAAGAGTCCCCTGCCCAAGGTAGGGGGAAGAAGAGGGCGATCGCTACTGACGTAGGCAAGGCCGCACCTCGGAGGAAGCTAAACCTCCCCGCCAGTTCAGACACATCTTCCGAACACAATTTTGTGGTGAAGCCCAGGGATAAGCTCCCGACCGAAACGTAAGTTGTTCGGATATGTCAATTGTTGCACTCTGTTTATTCAGCTTATAAATGCTTTTTAAGTATTTCTCACCTGCCGACCTACAACACTCCCCGAGCACACCATGATGCCTCCTTATCGGAGGGGAACTCTCTGGCGCTTGGAGAGACGGAGAGTGACTCGCCGGTCCGAGCTCCATCGACAGTGGTCCGCGTGGACCGAAGTGTCCTCCTACCGTGAGTCTTCTGGTCAAGGAGATGAGGGCGGGGCAAGTGATAGGGCAACCGAGGGTAACACCTCGGCTGTCGCTGACCATGGGGAAACAATCCCCATGGAGACCGAAGACGGGGGGCCCAAACAATCCGGGGCTCCGCCGAATACTGATCTGGAGCCTAGCGCAGCTCCGGGTTCCGAAGACCACACCCCCAAGGCGGGGAGGATACGATGGCACTTGGGGTCAATCCAGAGGCGCCGGACCCTCTGGAGGAAGCACTACAAAGTGCTTCTGTCGTGGAGGAGCATCACACCATAATGGGTGCAGTGATGAAGAAGATTCAGTCCATCAAAGGCGGACTGAATGAAGCCTTCAACAGCCTACTAACAGGCTTTGAGGTAAGCAATGTAATGTTCTTTATGGAACTTTATTTATTTCATATGCACATATATAGCCAGTAGCACCTGATGCTTTGTGTGATTCTGAACAGAATCGGACGAAGTATCCATAATATAGCATATTGTAGAGCTGAACTGTGTGCTTTTGTATTTGAACAGACTTCACTAGTTGTGGCAACTGCACGAGATGCAGAAGTTGCCGAACTAAATCGGAAGCTCACAAAGGCCAATGCGGACCTCGACCGCGTCAACCAGCGTTTGGATGAGACGCAAGGTATGCGGATTTAGAAAATAAAGATGTCAAGCAGACTAATAATTTTAATTGAGTATGAGTAAAAACTCTTTATGATATTCTGTTTTGAACAGTTGGCACCACTGAGCTTGAGGCCCTCAAGGTCGAACTCGCGAAGGCCAAGAAGGAGGCCGAAGCAAGCAAGGCAATAGCTGACAAAGTGGTTGCCGATCTAGAGTCCGAAAAGGCAACGTGCCAAAAGCACGAGGCTCGGGTGTCCTAAGTCGAAGATGAACTCAAAGATGCTATTCGCAAATGCGAGGCGTTGGAAGATAAGACTTCGAAATAAGCATCCGAGCTCACTACGGCAGTTAAGGCTGCCCAGGAGGCGCGAAGCGAGTCACGCAACGTTGGTGAAGAAATCAGGCAGGCGCGTGAGATAGCATCTGGTAAGACTTTTCTCTGACAGAGCATCTTCGGAGGGCGGAAGTACCTTGTACGAACATGGTTATGGAGTTCTCCAGGCGTGTTTGCGGATCTTCCGAGGAGAAGTGCTGACGCTGCCCAATACTTCTGAGCCCGGGAGGGGAATAGGCCGGAGAAGCTATTTTGGTCGCAGTTCTATGCGCCAAAACATCCGGTGCCCCTCAATGACTAGATGAAGCAGCTGGTCGAGCTGCACAAGATGGCCGGTTCGGTCTTGAAGGACTTGATAGTCCGACTGTGGCCCGCTGAGCCAATCCCAAGTAGCTACTTCAGATTGGTGAAGCGGCTCGTCGAAGCGAGTCCGTGGGTCGACGCGTTGAAGCGTTCGGCCTGCATAGAGGGTGCTCGGATGGCCTTCGCCTGTGTGAAAGTGCACTGGGCGAAGATGAGGGCGCATGACATAGCCACTGCAGGCTCGCCCGAAGGCAAGGAGCACCGCAAGCCAGAGAGATACTTCGAGGACGTCATAGAAGGCGCCCGCCTTGTAGAAGGCCAGTGCTCAAAAGATATTATCTTTGAGTAATTGTATCCGGTTGTAAAGACTTAAGCTTATGAACCGATGTATATAACTTTTGCGCTATTGTAATGTAAGCGAATTTCACCTCCTGTGCGGCCGTTTATTTAACTATTAAAGTTTCCAGTCGTCGGCTTCAACCCCCATGTAAATATTACTGGGGTGTTCGATCATATGCATAGACACTCTTTATCCAACATCTTGGTCCACGTAGGAGGTGTATGCGGAGCGAACCACGCAATCAGACTATGCGGCGTTATTGCTTTCACTTGGCCATAGGAGTTTGACAAGTGGGGCTAGGTACTAGCCCCTGGTGCGTATGTTGTATTTCCGAATTAAGGTATCCATTTGTATGCGGCTGGGCAAAAAACCAACCCTTCGTATAACACGGGGTAGATCTCCATCAATCGTAGTATAACACTAAGTCACCGGATCACTAACCACATTCTCGCATATCGTGACAGTCAGTTTTCGGCTTTCCCTACTGAGGTACTTGACCGGACGAGCCAGAAGTACAATCGCAGTAGTTCTCCCTTTACACCCTAGCCAAACAATCGGGGACATAGGGGTAAGCACAGGAGCCGGGCAATCCAACTATTGACCCAAGACATGAAAATATCCAGGACGCCGAACACTCCCTATAGGTGTTCGGGCTTTTAGACATATACCGGGCTGAATATAGCCCCTTGTAATGGACCCTGTTGTCAAGGCACATGTGGCAATCTGACATGGGGAGAGAACATAGGTGGTGAGAGGAGCATACTCCAAACAAAATATAAACCAAGTTGTTTCTATAATATCCCGTTATTGTACGGCGAGCCGTATGTTTACAGATAATGCCGATAACTTCCTTGGACATTTTACATGCCAAAAAAGTATAAAACAAAAAGAGATAAAAAGGTTTACATAGGGTCTTACTCTAAGCAGAAACCTTATTGCTGGTCCCTGCTGCACGTCTGTGCCATTTTCTCCTTTGTAATGTGTCCATGAAGGGGGAAGGCGATGGCCATCTATAAAATAAGAAAAAGAAACAGAAAAAACTTGGAAAAGGGAAATCTAGTATGACCGTAAATAAAGCTGGTTCGTTCAATGAACCTCCAAAGATAATTTTAGAGTTTTAATAGGGTCGATCCGAACAATGGACTATTTGTATGCAGTGTGCCCCCAGTGCCGCCCAAGGAATTTTAAGGGCATAATTGTGTACACGAGGTACGTAAGCTGCCACCTTATGAGGTAGTCGATGGGGGCGTAGCTGCTAATCGAGCTCGGGTTTATCTGAGCTGTCGCACTCAGGCATATGCTGAACACGTTTAGCTGTGTATGCAGTCTTGACGACCAATGAACTATTCACTTGAATAGGCCATTTTGGACTTCGGCTGCCAGGGCCGCGGTGTCCGCCGTACGGAGAGAGCGCTCCATATTTCCCTTGACCGTGATGACGCCTCGTGGTCTAGGCATTTTGAGTTTTAAATAAGCATAATGCCAGACTACATTAAAGCGAGCGAAGGCCATTCTTCCGAGTAGCGCATGATAGCCACTTCGGAATGGAGCTATGTCAAAGATTAGCTCTTCGCATCGGAAGTTATCAGGAGAGCCGAATACGACCTACAATGTTGAAGAGCCCGTGCAGCGAGCTTCTACGCCCGGTATGACTCCTTTAAAGCTCGTGCTGCTTGGCTTGGTTCTTGACGGGTCTATTCCCATCTTGCGGACAGTGTCCTGATATATTAGATTGAAACTGCTGCCGCCATCCATGAGGACTCGAGTGAGATGGTATCCATCGATTACTGGATGGAGCACTTAGGGCAGCCAAACCCCCATGACATATACTGGTCGGATGATCCCTGTGATCAAAGGTGATCAGACAGGCTGACCATGGGTTGAATTTGGGGGCAACAGGCTGAACGACATAGACATCTCGGAGTGCGCGCTTGCGCTCCCTCTTTAGGATATGAGTGGCATAGATCATGTTCACTATTTTCATCTTCGGTGGGAATTTCTTCAGTCCCCCTGTGTTCGGCTGGCGAGGTTCATCCTCGTCTTTGCTCTGAGGTCCCTTTCCCTTGTGTTCGGCGTTATGCTTGACGGCCTGCTTGAAGACCCAACAATTATGGTTGGTATGGTTTGCAGGCTTATGTGGGTGCCATGGATCTGGCAGGGCCTATCCAAGCTAGATGGACCGTCTTTGTTGCCATTAAATGGCTTCTTCCGTTGACTGGGTCTGGAGCCACTGAATCCAGCGTTTACCGACGTATCATCTGGGCTCCCCGCATTATTTCGACGTTTGTTTTTATTACGTCGTGGCTTTACGTTGCCATCCCTGACTTCGGATGTGCCATGGTCGCTGGTGCTACTACGAGCTAACCAGCTGTCCTTGCCCGCGCAAAAATGGGTCATGAGTATAGTTAAGGCAGCCATTATCCTCGACTTTTCCTGGCCGAGGTTTCTAGCTAGCCATTCGTCCCGGATGCTGTGCTTGAATGCTGCTAAGGCTTCGGCATCCGGACAGTTGACGATTTGGTCCTTCTTAGTGAGAAACTGATTGCAAAGCTTACGGGATGACTCCCCGGGTTGTTGGATTATGTGACTTATATCTTCAGCATCCGGGGGCCGGACAAAGGTCCCTTGAAAATTGGCCCGAAACGCGTCCTCAAGCTCTTCCCAACTTCCAATGGAATTTTCTGGGAGGTTGTTCAGCCAGTGTCGAGCTGGTCCTTTCAGCTTGAGGGGTAAGTATTTGATGGCATGGAGATCATCTCCCCGAGCCATGTGGATGTGAAGAATAATTCTACTATCCAGACAGCAGGATCTGTCGTTGCATCATACGCCTCGATATTCACGGGTTTAAACCCTTTTGGAAATTTGTGATCCAGCACCTCATCGGTGAAGCACATAGGGTGTGCGGCACCCCTGTATTTTGCTATGTCATGGCGTATGTCCGACCGTTGTGATGTTCGGTATTGACCCCGAACTGGTATATGACCGACATATTTGGCTTGATAGCCGCGGTGTTGTTCTTCAGCGGTATAGGCGCAGTAGCCTCGTCGTCAAATTCGGGCAGCAGTTTACGCTTAGGATAGCCCTTTGTTTGGCGATTGTCGCCATATTTTTGCTCAGCGTCTAGCACTTCGTTCCATCTATCATTGAGCGTGTCCTGTGCGGCTCGAAGCCGCAGTTGCTGCTTTTTCAGACTCCTTGCGGTGGAAATAAGCCTCCGATGGAAGCCCTTTTGTTCTAACGGTTCTTCTGGGACGAAGTATTCGTCGTCGCCCAGGCTAACATCCTCTTCGGAGAGAGGTTCATAATTGGTGTCTTTGGCATCGCTGTGATCGGACAGCGGTCTTGGACTGTGTTCGCGGTCCTCTTGCTTGTCCTCCTCCATCGCTGGCTCTGCGGGGTCTTTGGCTTGCTCCGGAGTATCACCGTCATTAGTGACAGTGTTGCTATCCTTCCCTTTATGGGGTTTAGTTCGGCGCTTTGGACGTTGATGCTTGGGAGGTTCATCGACAAGCTTATCCTTTGTGGGATCATTTTCGCCGTCGCCCTCCTTCTCCTTAAGTGTATCCACCATATACACTTCGTATGAGGACGTAGCCGTTCATCGCCCGGGTACGGGCGGGTTTTGGTCTAGATCTGATTTTGCTTCGAGGTCCATCCCTTTGAGGTCTTCGAAAGCATAGTCCAGTAGATCAGTTAGATCTTTCACCATGGCTACCAGGTGGGTGGTGGGTGGGAAGCGAAATTCTCCATCATTAGCCTCCAGTCCAAACCGGATATAATTCGGTTGTGTGTCCCTAGCTAAGGAGAGGGATTTTCATGAGCTTAGCACATCGCCTAAAGGTGAGTGGCGGAAGATATCTGCGGTGCTGAATTCGACGATAGACGCCTGATCAAGCTCGAAGTACGCAGATGCACATGGTTCGGAACCTGCAGCCGGAAACAAGTCCAGAGTTTCGGTAACAAAGATCCCGCTCAAGGTTGGGTCTGTGTGCGGCTCCAGCGCCGCTGAGTCTGCAGCTTCCGCGACGGGGTTGAGCTTCCCATCCTCGGGTGACGCGATCTGCTCCAGATCTAGGTCCAGAGCAGTTACAGGTGCTATCCCCTGGAGGTGGTCCGATGACAGATTTAGGTCATGTTCATCGCGGTTGTAGGGAGCAATCGCCGTGGGCTCGAATCCGTCGAAGATCAAGTCTCCGCGGATATTAGCATTGTAGTTCAAGCTTCCAAACCTGAATTGATGGCCAGGGGCGTCAGTCTCAACCTGCTTGAGGTGGTCTTCCGTTTTGGCGTGGAGCATGAAGACACCAAACACAAAAAGTTGGTCGGGTGGAAATGTCCCCTCAGCGGTGGCGCCGTCATTGTTGACGAAACGATCCATCAGTACTTCGGTTGATGACATAGTGGAACTCTCAATGAAAGCACAAATGTTGGTGTCAAAACCGGCGAATCTCGGGTAGGGGGTCCCGAACTATGCGTCGGAGGATCGATGGTAAGAGGAGACTAGGGACACGATGTTTACCCAGGTTCAGGCCCTCTCGATCGAGGTAATACCCTACTCCCTGCTAGATTGATCTTGATGAATATGATTACAAGAGTTGATCTACCTCGAGATCATAAGGGCTAAACCCTAAAAGTCTAGCCTATGATTCTGTTGTTCTCTAGCCTCTATGGACTAAACCCTCCAGTTTATATATGCACTGGAGGGCCCTAGGGTTTGTACATAACCATCTTGAAGAGGAAGGAAAGATTACATCCGATCCTAAAACCTGCCATATACACACACACACGTGTCCTATCCCGATACGAGAGACGATCTTCAGCAATGATCTTCATGGCCCACCAGTCCTGCCCACCACAAGTTATCCGGCCACATGAGGACCCCTCGACCCAGGACTCCCTCACGTGTCATAAAACGCAATACCGACATCTATAGTTTAGTATTCCTGTTAGCACAGATAAACAAAGAGCACGATTACTATAATAGTGGCACTAGTCGAAGCAACTTTCATTTAAAGGACACACATTTGTTTTTTCAGCCCATTTTGGTCACTAGAGCATGTGCCTATAGTAAAAATTTAAATTATGCACATAAAATGCATAGAAAACTCAGTTATTGTATAAAAATGTCCAAACAATCTCCGAAAAAATCCAATTTTTTTACACAACAATCATGTTGGTCTATGTTGCCACTAGAAAAAACTTGAACACAAAAAGAGGCAACGAATATCATTTCATCCACAATGGTGACATATTCCCATCCAGAACCATGGGGCTTCTTGTGAGAAGCTCTGGTTTGTGGGAAGCTTATACCAAAACATGTCCTAAATGGGACGGAAAAGTTACGACAGCATGTTGGCTCCATTCCATGATAGAATGTTCAGATGAGTTTTCAATTATGCACATGAAATGCCTAGAAAACTCAATTAATGTATAAAATGTCCAAATGATCCCCGAAAAATTCCAAAATTTAACGCGACACTCTTGTTGGTCTCTATTGCCACTAGAAAAAAAATTAAAACCAAGAAGTGGCAACGAATACCATTTCATCCACAAAGATGGAACGTTCCCGATCGAAACGTATACATCTCAAATGTATCTATAAATTTCAATTGTTCTGTGTTATTATAGTATCAATTCTGGATGTTTCATATGTCATTAGATGCAATTACATATCATTTTCTGGGACTAACCAATTAACTTTGTGCCCAGTGTTAGTTACTGGTTTTCGAAGGAAATTATATATCATGATAAATGTCTTTTATTCATGCTAGAATTGTATTAACCGGAAACTTGATACATATGTGAATACATAGACAAAACATAGCGTCCCTAGTATGCCCCTACTAGACTAGCTCGTTAATCAAGGATGGTTATGTTTCTTGACCATAGACATGTGTTGTCATTTGATCAACAGGATCACATCATTATGAGAATGATGTGATGGACTAGACCCATCCGTTAGCTTAGTACTATGATCGTTTAGTTTTACTGCTATTGCTTTCTTCATGACTTATAGATGTTCCTCTGACTATGAGATTATGCAACTCCCGAATACCGGAGGAACACCTTGTGTGCTATCAAACATGACAACGTAAGTGGGTGATTATGAAGATGCTCTACAGGTGTCTCCATAGGTGTTTGTGGTGTTCACATAGATCGAGAATATGATTTGTCACTCCGAGTGTCGGAGAGCTATCTATGCCCTCTCTGTAATACACATCGTAATAAGCCTTGCAAGCAAACGACTAATTGGTTAGTCACGAGATTATGTATTATGGAACGAGTAAAGAGACTTGTCAGTGACGAGATTGAACTAGGTATGATGATACCGATGATCGAATCTCGAGCAAGTAACATATCGATGACAAAGGGAACAACGTATGTTGTTATGCAGTTTGACAGATAAAGATCTTCATAGAATATGTAGGAACCAATATGAGCATCCAAGTTCCGCAATTGGTTATTAATCGGAGATGAGTCTCGGTCATATCTACATAGTTCTAGAACCCATAGGGTCCGCACGCTTAACGTTCGATGATGATTGGTATTATGAGTTTATGTGTTTTGATGTACCAAAGGTTGTTCTGAGTCCTAGATGAGATCACGGACATGATGAGGAGTCTCAGAATGGTCAAGACATAAAGAATGATACATTGGACGATATTATTCGGACACCGGGTGAGTTCCGGGGGTCACCGGATAATTATCGGAGTGCCGGAAAGGTTATTGGAACCACTCGAGAAGTAATGGGCCTTATTGGGCTTTAGGGGAGAGAGAGGGGGCTTCCTAGGGCAGGCCGTGCGCCCCCCATGGCCTAGTCCGAATTGGACTAGGGGGAGGGGTGGCGCCCCCTCCGTCCTTCTCTTCTCTCCCTCCCGTCCTTCTTCTCCTAGTTGGACTAGGAAAGGAGGGTTCCTACTCCTAGTAGGAGTAGGATTGCCCCCCTTGGACGCGCCCTATAGGGCCGGCCGGCCCTCTCCCTTGCTCCTTTATATACAGGGACAAGGGGCACCCTAGAACACACAAGTTGACAATTGTTTTAGCCGTGTGCAGTGCCCCACTCCACTGTTACACACCTCGGTCATATTGTCGTAGTGCTTAGACGAAGGCCTGCGTCGGTAAATTCATCAACGCCGTTACCACGCTGTCGTGCTGATGAAACTCTCCCTCGGCCTCAACTGTACCAAGAGTTCGAGGGACGTCACCGAGCTGAACGTGTGCAGATCGCGGAGGTGTCGTGCATTCGGTGCTTGATCGGTTGGATCACGAAGACGTTCGACTACATCAACCGCGTTACTAAATGCTTCCGCTTTTGGTCTACGAGGATACATGGACACACTCTCCTGCTCGTTGCTACACTTATCCTAGATAGATCTTGCGTGATCGTAGGAATTTTTTTGAAATACTATGTTCCCCAACAATGGCATCATGAGCCAGGTCTATGCGTAGATGATATGCACGAGTAGAACACAATGAGTTGTGGGCGATATTAGTCATACTTCTTACCAGCATGTCATACTTTGATTCAGCGGTATTGTGAGATGAAGCGGCCCTGACCGACATTACGCGTACGCTTACGCGAGACTGGTTTCACCGTTATGAGCACTCATTGCTTAAAGGTGACTAGCAGGTGTTTGTCTCTCTCACATTAGTTGAATTGAGTGTGACTACGCCCGGTCCTTGTGAAGGTTAAAACAACACACTTGACGAAAAATCATTGTGGTTTTGATGTGTAGGTAAGAACGGTTCTTGCTAAGCCCGTAGCAGCCACGTAAAACTTGCAACAACAAAGTAGAGGATGTCTAACTTGTTTTTGCAGGGCATGTTATGATGTGATATGGTCAAGACGTGATGACTTATACGTTATTGCATGAGATGATCATGTTTTGTAAATTATCGGCAACCGGCAGGAGCCTTATGGTTGTCTCTTTATTGTATGAATTGCGAAAGCCATGTAATTGCTTTACTTTATCACTATGAGTTAGCGATAGTAGTAGTAGCAATAGTTGGCAAGACGACCACAACGCTACGACGAAGATCATGGTGTCAAGCCGGTGACGATGGAGATCATGACGATGCTTTGGAGATGGAGATCAAGAGCACAAGATGATGATGGCCATATCATGTCACATATTTTGATTGAATGTGATGTTTATCTTATTATGCTTCTTATTTTTCTTAGTATGGTGGTAGCATTATAAGATGATCCCTTACAAAAAATTCAAGGTACAAGTGTTCTCCCTGAGTATGGACCATTGCGAAAGTTCGTCATGCCGAGACACCATGTGATGATCGGGTGTGATAAGCTCTACGTTCAAATACAACGGGTGTAAGACAGTTTTGCACATGCAGAATACTCGGTTTAAACTTGATGAGCCTAGCATTTACAAACGTGTCCTCGGAACACTGGAGACTGAAAGGTCGAGCGTGAATCATATGGTAGATATGATCAACATAAGATGTTCACCATTGAAAACTACTCCATCTCACGTGATGATCGGACATGGTTTAGTTGATTTGGATTACGTGATCATTTAGATGACTAGAGGGATGTCTATCTATGTGGGAGTTCTTTAGTAATATGATTAATTGAGCTTTAATTTATCATGAACTTAGTCCTGATAGTTCTTTGCATATCTATGTTGTTGTAGATCAATGGCCCGTGCTACCATTCCGTTGAATTTTAATGCGTTCCTAGAGAAAGCTAAGTTGAAAGATGATGGTGGCAACTACACGGACTGGGTCCGTAACTTGAGGATTATCCTCATTGCCGCACAGAAGAATTATGTCCTTGAAGCACCGCTAGGTGACATGCCTGCTGCAGGAACAACTTCGGACATTATGAACGTTTGGCAAGCTCGTTCTGATGGCTACTCGATAGTTTAGTGTGCCATGCTTTACGTCTTAGAATCGGGACTTCAAAGACGTTTTGAACATCATGGAGCATATGAGATGTTCCAAGAGATGAAGTTAATATTTCAAGCAAATGCCCGAATTGAGAGATATGAAGTCTCCAATAAGTTCTATAGCTGCAAGATGGAGGAGAACAGTTCTATCAGTGAACACTTACTTAGAATGTCTGGGTACCACAACCACATGACTCAACTTGGTTGCAAAGTTTATGAAGATAGTGTTATTGATAGAGTTCTTCAATCACTGCCACCAAGCTATAAAGGCTTCGTGATGAACTATAATATGCAAGGGATGCAGAAAACAATTCCCGAGCTCTTCGCTATGCTCAAAGCCGCGGAGGTAGAAATCAAAAAGGATTATCAAGTGTTGATGATCAACAAGACCACTAGTTTCAAGAAAAAGGGCAAGGGAAAGAAGGGGAACTTCAAGAAGAATAGGAAGCCGGTTGCTAATCCTGCGAAGAAACCCAAGTCTGGAGCCAAGCCTAAAACTGAGTGCTTCTACTACAAAGGGACTGGACACTGGAAGCGGAACTACCCCAAGTACTTGGCGGATAGGAAGGATAGCAAAGTGAACAAAGGTATATTTGACATACATGTTATTGATGTGTACCTTAATAATGCTTGTAGTAGCACCTGGGTATTTGATACTGGTTCAGTTGCTAATATTTGTAACTCGAAACAGGGGCCACGGATTAAATGAAGATTAGCTAAGGACGAGGTAACGATGCGCGTGGGAAATGGTTCCAAAGTCGATGTGATCGCCGTCGGCACGCTACCTCTACATCTACCTTTGGGATTAGTTTTAGACCTAAATAATTGTTATTTGGTGCTAGCGTTGAGCATGAACATTATATCTGGATCTTGTTTGTTGCGAGACGGTTATTCATTTAAATTAGAGAATAATGGTTGTTCTATTTATATCAGTAATATCTTTTATGGTCCTGCACCCTTGATGAATGGTCTATTTTTGTTGTATCACCATCATAGTGATACACATATTCATAATATTAAAGCCAAAAGATGCAAAGTTGATAATGATAGTGCAACTTATTTGTGGCACTGCCATTTAGGTCATATTGGTGTAAAGCGCGTGAAGAAACTCCATGCTGATGGACTTTTGGAATCACTTGATTATGAATCACTTGGTGCTTGGGAACGATGCCTTATGGGCAAGATGACTAAAACTCCATTCTCCGGAACAATGGAGCGAGCAACTGACTTATTGGTAATCATACATACTGATGTATGCGGACCAGTGAGTGTTGAGGCTCGCGGCGAGTATCGTTATTTTCTGACCTTCACAGATGATTGGAGCAGATATGGGTATATCTACCTGATGAAACACAAGTCTGAAACATTTGAAAAGTTCAAAGAATTTCATAGTGAAGTAGAGAATCATCGTAACAAGAAAATAACGTTTCTACGATCTGATCACGTAGGCGAATATTTGAGTTAGGAGGTTGGTCTTCATTTGAAACAATTTGGAATAGTTTCACAACTCACGCCACCTAGAACACCACAGCGTAATGGTGTGTCCGAACGTCTTAACCGTACTTTATTAGATATTGTAACGACCCGAATCTGATAAGATTCGATGTCTCTGTGCTTACCATGCTAGTCCCTGGATCGACTCGCTAGCACACACGGTACATAAGAATATCAAATAACAAGTGCATCATTTACTATAACGTATGATCCAGAATTTATAAAGTATTACAAACTGAGTAGCACGTAGCTAACTTTATTCAATAACAGCGGAAATTTAGCATAAATAAACTATGAGTCCATCAATGCCCACTGGAGAAGATGTTGAGTGAAAACTCGCGACCCTACTGTATCTCAATGATCATCTGAAAAACCTGCAACATGATAAGTTGCAGCCACAAAGGGTCAATACATTGAATGTATTGGCAAATCACACAATATGATATAGCAGACCTACAGCCACAAGCAAAGTATGAAAAAACAAAACACTCAAGTTCACTTGGAGAAGGAAATCTTCACCTACCTCCACTAAATGAATTCATAACCGCCCCTGATATACACCCGCCCAAGATAACCCAAAGATTCTAATAAACATGACAAGAACTTCAGAAAGGGTCTCAAGTGCGCTCTGTCAGTGGCGCATTCTCTAGGAACAATAGAGCGCTCTGCCAAGGACGCATCCACCTGATTTATGTTCCGAAAACTATACCTCGCCTCAAGTGCGCTCTGTCAATGGTGCATTCTCTAGGGACAATAGAGCGCTCTGCTAGTGATGCATTCACCTGGTTAATAATCCCGAGCCTACGGCTATAAACACTCACCACTTTCAGGGATCACTCGACACATGCCCGCGTCTACCATATCAAGTTGATCACACCATCACATAACACAATCAACAGCAAAACATGGCAATACAATATACACATATCAAGCCAAACATATATCATAGCATCAAAACCACACTTGCATAGCAGAATATAGGGTGAGCAAAATCAAAAGTGGAAACTTGCCTGGAACGATGTTGATGTACTCTAACGCTTAATTCCGGTTCGCTTGACACTCCGGACAATCTATACGATAACGAAGGCATCGATAAATAAACCGTACTCACATGGCTCGCAATAAAGTAAACAACAAAGAATTCAAATAAAACTCAACTAACAATACATATCAGTAGGTAAATAATATCTACATGATACTAGGATCACAATGCAAAAAGAATCAACTGATTTGGATCTACGGTTTAAAAGATATGGCTTCGGAAGTTTGAATTCAGATTTCAACAAATTCAAATTTAAACAGTGTAACATATGAAATTTTTGGCTCTAAAATATTCTCCTGGTCTCTACGAGTACACAGGAAAAAGAATCGGTGAATTTGGAGTTATAGGCTAAAAGATATACCTAATTGAACATTTGATATAGAATCTGTCAAAAATAAATTGTGCCAAAACAGTTCCTGGAAGAACTGTTGCGGCTGCTGTAACATTGCCACGTGGAGCATTACTACTGGCTGGATGTGTTTGCTGTTCTGGCTAAAGAGTGGACGGCCACAGCTTAAAAGAAAACGGTTCGTGATAAAAAAAACAAATGATATAATCTCAGCCGTACACGGTATATCGGACGGACGACGATGCTCACCGGAAAAAGGAGGGCTCGGTGGTTGCCGGAGTTGAACGCGACGGCGGCGGCGCGGCTCGGGCGTCGATGGTGGCGCTCCTCCTGCGATGCTCCGACGAAGGCGAGGATCTGGGCGGATGCGGCGTCGTGCGGCGGAGGTGGTGGTGGTGTTCAACGGCGGCTAGGCTTCCTCACCGTGAGGCAACGAGACGACGACCGCGGCGTTGATTTGCTTCGGGCGGAGGTCCTTGCTCTCGGCTTGATACTCCCCTGTGCGAGTTACGAGGTCAAGGAGGTAGGGAAGATCAAGGCGAAGAAGATAGAGGGTACGGGAGGTGCTGGAAACTACCAACGGCGACGAGAACAAGCAGCAACGGCGGCGGCGACGGAAATTCTCCGGCGAGATCGGGGTGATGCCCTAGGGCATGGGAAGACTCCGGTTTTTGAAAAAATCAAAAGAGGAGACGGAGGGGAAGCACATATGGGCGGACTCCAGGGTCGAGGGAAAACAGATCGATCAAAACAATCGAGTTCGTATCGGGGTAGGGTGTCCAGGACGAACACGTCTAGAGGAGGAAGATGACAGGTGGGCTAGGGTCGTCAGTGAAACCGAGAAGAAAAACAAAACAGAGAAGAGAGAGGGTTGCGGGATGGGCTGCAGTTGAGCGGGGAAATGGGCCAGCCTGCTATGTTGGGCTGCGCACGCGGGGCGGGGGAAAAAGAAGTTGGGCTGCGACAGATCAGCCTGACTGCACAGTAGACCTAGGCTAACAATTAACTTATTTACTATATACAGAACATGCACTTGACTAACACAAAATACTTAATGAATTCCAAAAAAAATACCACAGCATAGAGTAAATATTCATACTACAATATAAAACAGTGAACATTTTTATCAGACCGAAATAAGCAATAAAATACACATAATATTTTTATAAAATGTCCTACAAAATATTTTTGGACTCAAGAAAAAAATTCAAATAACATTTAAAACATATCCAATCTCTTCCTATTGAAGGAGTCATATTACCTTCTCTCGTTTCTTTTCTTTTTACTTTAGAGTTGGCATTGTTTCAAATTCGGAATTCAAATAAACAATTATTCAATTGTCATACCCGTTTAAATTTTTTTTGAGGAAGTCATGTCATCCTCTCTCATATCCAAGTTGAAACAATTTTGAATATTCTCAATGTTCAAATAAGATCGAAAGGAACATTCGGGAAGTCATATTATTCCCTCTCATTTGAATATTTAGTAAACCCAAAATAATAAACAAATGAATAATTGGGAAAGTCCTTTTATTCCCTCTCGTTTATTATTCCTTTAAATTCCAAAAGTTTCGAATACTAGTCAAATTTAACTAAGATCAAACATCACAAGCAAGACTTGAATTACTCCTATTTAAATAATTAACATTCCAAAATTCAAAATTTTGGGATGTTACAAATCTACCACCCTTAAAATGAATCTCGTCCTCGAGATTCGAAGAGGCTAGACAGAATAGGCTAGGTTCGGGATTCTTCTTGAATATCCATTGCTCATGCGAGAGTGTGGGGGTACTACCACCCTTAGAATAAGAGTCACTAGTCTTCAAGGATCTTACTCCTTCGATGAAATCATTCAAATACAAGTCTACACTCCTTTGAGATTCTGAATTCCATGTCAAAAGAGTGGTCTTCCATCAACTCAACCTTCATGGTTGACATGTCTTGCGCCAATACTAAACAATATCGATACTCTCATGGTGGCCATCAAGAATGGTTCCCGTAGAAAGAGTCTAGGTTTATTCTCACCGTACAACCTACTACTCGCAACACGATTGCCTTTACAAGGGATCAAACATCATACCATCCTAAGGTTCGGGCTTGACAACGTCGTCACTCTATTATAGGTAAGTCACTCTAGATTACCATCCCATATAACAAAAGCGAATAATAAGAGTAAGTCGGCATGGTGATCAATCCATTCCGCACCCAAATCATTACCTTGTATATGGTTTAGAAAATCTCGCATTCTAACACTCGGGCATCCTCACAAGCATTGCAAAAATTTCTCTTGTTCACGAACTGAGTTTGGATAATCCATTGGTTCTGCATGCCAAACAAAACATCTATCGTTCAAATCAACTCTCAGGTTTGCGTCAAATACTACAAAACATATGCAAATGAATTGTAGCTTCCTCCAGGTTTCCTCCTTCAGCAAGATTGTGCTTGCTTCTTCGTGGATCCTGGCTTTTGTGGTTAAACTTGAACTCATCACTGGGTTGCAGCAGAGATTAGGATATAGACAGAATATAGATCTAAGGGGAGAACACTACCCATGTGCATCATGCTAGCAACTAAAACTCCAACGGAAATTAACAGAACAAATACTAAGTTCACACAATTCACACAAGTCACCAAACTATCCTAAAGTAATCACATCAAAAAGAGTACATATGATCAATCAAAGCACCCAATTGTAAAAATACAAACAATCCACGAAATACGACAACACGGAAAGCAATGACCAACCAAACATATATATAACATATCACACGACACAAGCAAAACCTACAGGTAAGGTCATATCCACAAGAGATATGATCTCATCATACTAACGCATATCGTTTATCGGACACAACTTAGGAATGATGGTTTGTCAACTAAACTCGTTAAATAACACTAATATAATTCCAGGGTCATATCTATATTTGAAAAGAAAAGATATGAGTACAAGAGTATGAACTAACAAGTAGACAACAAGTTGTAAAGTAATTTTTTTCACTCCTATGGCTTTTCTAATCCATTTTCTAGGGTCACGACCTACAGTCAACACACTACTCTGATACCATCTGTAACGACCCGAATCTGATAAGATTCGATGTCTCTGTGCTTACCGTGCTAGTCCCTGGATCGACTCGCTAGCACACACAATACATAAGAATATCAAATAACAAGTGCATCATTTACTATAACGTATGATCCAAAATTTATAAAGTATTACAAACTGAGTAGCACATAGCTAACTTTATTCATAACAGCGGAAATGTAGCATAAATAAACTATGAGTCCATCAATGCCCACTGGAGAAGATGTTGAGTGAAAACTCGCGACCCTACTGTATCTCAATGATCATCTGAAAAACCTGCAACATGATAAGTTGCAGCCACAAAGGGTCAATACATTGAATGTATTGGCAAATCACACAATATGATATAGCAGACCTACAGCCACAAGCAAAGTATGAAAAAACAAAACACTCAAGTTCACTTGGAGAAGGAAATCTTCACCTACCTCCACTAAATGAATTCATAACCGCCCCTGATATACACCCGCCCAAGATAACCCAAAGATTCTAATAAACATGACAAGAACTTCAGAAAGGGTCTCAAGTGCGCTCTGTCAGTGGCGCATTCTCTAGGAACAATAGAGCGCTCTGCCAAGGACGCATCCACCTGATTTATGTTCCGAAAACTATACCTCGCCTCAAGTGCGCTCTGTCAATGGCGCATTCTCTAGGGACAATAGAGCGCTTTGCCAGTGACGCATTCACCTGGTTAATAATCCCGAGCCTACGGCTATAAACACTCACCACTTTCAGGGATCACTCAACACATGCCCGCGTCTACCATATCAAGTTGATCACACCATCACATAACACAATCAACAGCAAAACATGGCAACACGATATACACATATCAAGCCAAACATATATCATAGCATCAAAACCACACTTGCATAGCAGAATATAGGGTGAGCAAAATCAAAAGTGCAAACTTGCCTAGAACGGTGTTGAAGTACTCTAACGCTTAATTCCGGTTCGCTTGACACTCCGGACAATCTATACGATAACGAAGGCACCGATAAATAAACCGTACTCACATGGCTCGCAATAAAGTAAACAACAAAGAATTCAAATAAAACTCAACTAACAAAACATATCAGTAGGTAAATAATATCTACATGATACTAGGATCACAATCCAAAAAGAATCAACTAATTTGGATCTACGGTTTAAAAGATATGGCTTCGGAAGTTTGAATTCAGATTTCAACAAATTCAAATTTAAACAGTGTAACATATGAAATTTTTGGCTCTGAAATATTCTCCTGGTCTCTACGAGTACACAGGAAAAAGAATCGGTGAATTTGGAGTTATAGGCTAAAAGATATACCTAATTGAACATTTGATATAGAATCTATCAAAAATAAATTGTGCCAAAACAGTTCCTGGAAGAACTGCTGCGGCTGCTGTAACATTGCCACGTGGAGCATTACTACTGGCTGGATGTGTTCGCTGTTCTGGCTAAAGAGTGGACAGCCACAGCTTAAAAGAAAACGGTTCGTGATAAAAAAACAAATGATATAATCTCAGCCATACACGGTATATCGGACGGACGACGATGCTCACCGGAAAAAGGAGGGCTCGGTGGTTGCCGGAGTTGAACGCGACGGCGGCGACGCGGCTCGGGCGTCGATGGTGGCGCTCCTCCTGTGATGCTCCGACGAAGGCGAGGATCTGGGCGGATGCGGCGTCGTGCGGCGGAGGTGGTGGTGGTGTTCAACGGCGGCTAGGCTTCCTCACCGTGAAGCAACGAGACGACGACCGCGGCGTTGATTTGCTTCGGGCGGAGGTCCTTGCTCTCGGCTTGATACTCCCCTGTGCGAGTTACGAGGTCAAGGAGGTAGGGAAGATCAAGGCGAAGAAGATAGAGGGTACGGGAGGCGCTGGAAACTACCAACGGCGACGAGAACAAGCAGCAACGGCGGCGGCGACGGAAATTCTCCGGCGAGATCGGGGCGATGCCCTAGGGCATGGGAAGACTCCGGTTTTTGCAAAAATCGAAAGAGGAGACGGAGGGAAAGCACATATGGGCGGACTCCAGGGTCGAGGGAAAACAGATCGATCAAAACAATCGAGTTCGGATCGGGGTAGGGTGTCCAGGACGAACACGTCTAGAGGAGGAAGATGACAGGTGGGCCAGGGTCGTCAGGGAAACCGAGAAGAAAAACAAAACAGAGAAGAGAGAGGGTTGCGGGATGGGCTGCAGTTGAGCGGGGAAATGGGCCAGCCTGCTATGTTGGGCTGCGCGCGCGGGGCGGGGGAAAAAGAAGTTGGGCTGCGGCAGATCAGCCTGACTGCACAGTAGACCTAGGCTAACAATTAACTTATTTACTATATACAGAACATGCACTTGACTAACACAAAATACTTAATGAATTCCAAAAAAATACAACAGCATAGATTAAATATTCATACTACAATATACTAGTATAAGGTACGTGCTATGCACGTGGTGTTAATTGCTGGAGTTTAAAAATTCTTTGTCAGGTCTTTTATTGTCTTGTAACCACGTAACGTACTTTGCTTTTGAGTGTTTTAACATGTACACACTGCTCATTGATAGTGACTTGGAAGGAATTTTATTTCTCAACAGCACCAGGCCGCTGGGCGCAGGCGTGCCGCACGCCGTGATGAGTCTAGAAGAATCCAGCTGTGAGCGTTTTGGCGCGCGTCCGTGCGTGGCGAATCCAAGAAACTTTAGCCGTCAGATCATTTGAGCTTTGTATTGATGAAGGATGGAGATTCACCCTGTGTAACAAATCAACGGCTAATAGTCTGCTTCTACAATATTCTGGATGGCTAGCCCAAGTTCAAAAACTTTAGTACTATAGTAGTAGAGAAAACAGTGAACATTTTTATCAGACCGAAATAAGCAATAAAATACACATAATATTTTTATAAAATGTCCTATAAAATATTTTTGGACTCAAGATAGAATTTCAAATAACATTTAAAACATATCCAATCTCTTCCTATTGAAGGAGTCATATTACCTTCTCTCGTTTCTTTTCTTTTTACTTTAGAGTTGGCATTGTTTCAAATTCGGAATTCAAATAAACAATTATTCAATTGTCATACCCGTTTAAATTTTTTTTGAGGAAGTCATGTCATCCTCTCTCATATCCAAGTTGAAACAATTTTGAATATTCTCAAAGTTCAAATAAGATCGAAAGGAATATTCGGGAAGTCATATTATTCCCTCTCATTTGAATATTTAGTAAACCCAAAATAATAAACGAATGAATAATTGGGAAAGTCCTTTTATTCCCTCTCGTTTATTATTCCTTTAAATTCCAAAAGTTTCGAATACTAGTCAAATTTAACTAAGATCAAACATCACAAGCAAGATTTGAATTACTCCTATTTAAATAATTAACATTCCAAAATTCAAAATTTTGGGAAGTTACAGATATGGTGTGATCTATGATGTCTCTTACCGATTTACCACTATCGTTTTGGGGTTATGCTTTAGAAACAACGACATTCACGTTAAATAGGGCACCATCTAAATCCGTTGAGACGATGCTTTGTGAACTGTTGTTTGTTAAGAAATCCAAGTTGTCGTCTCTTAAAGTTTGGGGCTGCGATGCTTATGTGAAAAAGCTTCAACCTCATAAGCTCGAACCCAAGTCGGGAAATGTGTCTTCGTAGGATACCCAAAGAAACTATTGGGTACACCTTCTATCACGGATCCGAAGGCAAGATATTCGTTGCCAAGAATGGATCCTTTCTAGAGAAGGAGTTTCTCTCGAAAGAAGTGAGTGGGAGGAAAGTAGAACTTGACGAGTTAATTGTATCTTCTCCCGAATTGGAAAGTAGTACATCACAGAAACTACTTCGAGTGATTCCTACACCAATCAGTGAGGAAGCTAATGATGATGATCATGAAACTTCAGATCAAGTAACTACTGAACCTCGTCGGTCAACCAGAGTACGTTCCACGCCAGAGTGGTATGGTAACCCAGTTCTGGAAGTCATGTTGATAGACCATGATGAACCTACGAACTATGAGGAAGCGATGATGAGCCCAGATTCCGCAAAATGGCTTGAGGACATGAAATCTGAGATGTGATCCATGTATGAGAACAAAGTGTGGACTTTGGTTGACTTTCCCGATGATCGACAAGCCATTGAAAATAAATGGATCTTTAAGAGGAAGACTGACGCCGATGGTAATGTTACTGTCTACAAAGCTTGACTTGTTGCGAAAGGTTTTCGACAAGTTCAAGGAGTTGACTACGATGAGACTTTCTCACCCGTAGTGATGCTTAAGTCTGTCTGAACCATGTTAGCAATTACCGCATTTTATGATTATGAAATCTAGCAAATGGATGTCAAAACTGCATTGCTTAATGGATATCTCAAAGAAGAGTTGTATATGATGCAACTAGAAGGTTTTGTCGATCCTAAAGGTGCTAACAAAGTGTGCAAACTCTATCGATCCATCTATGGACTTGTGCAAGCATCTCGGAGTTGGAATATATGCTTTGATGAGGTGATCAAAGCATATGGTTTTATACAGACTTTTCGAGAAGCCTGTATGTACAAGAAAGTGAGTGGGAGCTCTGTAGCATTTCTGATATTATATGTGGATGACATATTGTTGATTGGAAATGATATAGAATTTTTGGTTGGCATAAAAGGATACTTAAATAAGAATTTTTCAATGAAAGACATCGGTGAAGCTGCTTATATATTGGGCATCGAGATCTATAGAGATAGATCAAGACGCTTAATTGGACATTCACAAAGCACATACCTTGATAAAGTTTTGAAGAAGTTCAAAATGGATCAGTCAAAGAAAGGTTCTTGCCTGTGTTACAAGGTGTGAAGTTGAGTAAGACTCAATGCCCGATCACTACAGAAGATAGAGAGAAAATGAAAGTCATTCCCTATGCCTCAGCCATAGGATCTATCATGTATGCAATGTTGTGTACCAGACCTGATGTGTGCCTTGCTATAAGTTTAGCAGGGAGGTACCAAAGTAATCCAGGAGTGGATCACTGGACAGTGGTCAAGGACATCCTGAAGTACCTGAAAAGAAAAAAGGATATGTTTCTCGTTTATGGAGGTGACAAAGAGCTCGTCGTAAACGGTGACGTCGATTCAAGCTTTGACACTGATCCGGATGACTCTAAGTCCCAAATCGAATATGTATTTTTGTTGAACGGTGGAGCTGTCAGTTGGTGTAGTTCCAAGCAGAGCGTCGTGGCGGGATCTACGTGTGAAGTGGAGTACATAGCTGCATCGGAAGCATCAAATGAAGGAGTTTGGATGAAGGAGTTCAAATCCGATCTAGGTGTAATACCTAGTGCATCGTGTCCATTGAAAATCTGTTGTGACAACACTGGAGCAATAGCCATGGCGAAGGAATCCAGGTTTCACAAGAGAACCAAGCACATCAAGAGACACTTCAATTCCATCCGCGATCAAGTCAAGGAGGGAGACATAGAAATTTGCAAGATACATACGGATCTGAATGTTGCAGACCCGTTGACTAAGCCTCATCCACGAGCAAAACATGATCAACACCAAGACTCCATGGGTGTTAGAATCATTACTATGTAATCTAGATTATTGACTCTAGTGCAAGTGGGAGACTGAAGGAAATATGCCCTAGAGGAAATAATAAAGTTGTTATTTATATTTCCTTATATATCATGATAAATGTCTTTTATTCATGCTACAATTATATTAACCGGAAACTTGATGCATATGTGAATACATAGACAAAACAGAGTGTCCCTAGTATGCCTCTACTAGACTAGCTCATTAATCAAAGAAGGTTATGTTTCCTGACCATAGACATGTGTTTTCATTTGATCAATGGGATCACATCATTATGAGAATGATGTGATGGACAAGAACCATCCGTTAGCTTAGCACAATGATCGTTTAGTTTTACTTTTACTGCTTTCTTCATGACTTATACATGTTCCTCTGACTATGAGATTATGTAACTCCCAAATACCGGAGGAACACCTTGTGCGCTATCAAACATCACAACGTAACTGGGTGATTATAAAGATGCTCTACAGGTATCTCCGAAGGTGTTTGTGGTGTTGGCATAGATCGAGAATAGGATTTGTCACTCCGAGTGTCAGAGAGGTATCTCTGGGCCCTCTCGGTAATACACATCATAATAAGCCTTGCAAACAAATTATTTATGAGTTAGTCATGAGATGATGTATTATGAAACGAGTGAAGAGACTTGTCTGTGACGAGATTGAACTAGGTAAGATGATGCCGATGATCGAATCTCGGGCGAGTAACATACCGATGACAAAGGGAACAATGTATGTTGTTATGCGGTTTGACCAATAAAGATCTGCGTTGAATATGTAGGAACCAATATGAGCATCTAGGTTCCTCTATTGGTTATTGCCGGAGATGAGTCTCGGTCATATCTACATAGTTCTCGAACCCGTTGGGTCCACATGCTTAACATTCGATGACGATTGGTATTATGAGTTTATGTGTTTTGATGTACCGAAGGTTGTTCAGAGTCCCCGATGAAATCACGGACATGACAAGGAGTCTCGGAATGGTCGAGACATAAAGAATGATATATTGGATGATATTATTCAGACACCGGATGAGTTCCGGGGGTCACCGGATAATTATTGGAGTGCCAGACGGGTTATCAGAACCACTGGATAAGTTTTGGGCCTTATTGGGCTTTAGGGGATAGAGAGGGAGGTTGCCTAGGGCAGGACGTGCGCCCCCACCAATGGCCTAGTCTGAATTGGACTAGGGGGCGGGGTGGCGCCACCTCCTTCCTTCTCTTCTCTTCTCTCCCTCCCTTCCTTGTTCTCCTAGTTGGACTACGAAAGGGGGGTTGCTACTCCTAGTAGGAGTAGGATTGTCCCCCTTGGGCGCGCCCTACAGGGTCGGCAGGCCCTCTCCCTTGCTCCTTTATATATGGGGGAAGGGGGCACCATAGAACACACAAGTTGACAATTGTTTTAGCCATGTGCGGTGCCCCCATCCACTGTTACACACCTTGGTCATATTGTCGCATTTCTTAGGTGAAGCCCTGCGTCGGTAACTTCATCAACACCGTCACCACGCCGTCGTGCTGACGACACTCTCCTTCGGCCTCAACTAGATCAATAGTTCGAGGGACATCACTGAGCTGAACGTGTGCAGATCGCGGATGTGATGTGCGTTCGATACTTGATCGGTTGGATCGTGAAGACGTTCAACTACATCAACCGCATTACTAAACGCTTCTGCTTTCGGTCTACGAGGGTACGTGGACACACTCTCCCACTCGTTGTTGTGCTTCTCCTTGATAGATCTTGCGTGATCGTAGGATTTTCTTTTTGAAATACTACGTTCCCCAACAAAGTTTTTTGCATGTTTTTGGCTTTTTAGAAAGTCAATATCTGTGACACCCCGAGACCGGTGCGCCAGATGTCAGCCAGTTAGTTGTTGTCAGTGCCATGTCATCTGCTTGCGTGTTTCATCTTGCCATGTCATCATGTGTGTTGCATCAGCATGTTTTCAAAACTTGCATCCGCCCGAGTCCCCCCGTCCTTTCCGTTGTCCGTTCTGAGCCCACACACACTCACAAGCGCCCGCGGTGCCTCTGAATATTTATTTTGTGAGTGGCCGAAAAACGTTCTCGGAATGAGATGAAACTTGGCGTGTGGTATTATTATAGTGTAGACAGGCCGCCTGCCAAATTTCATCGCATTCGGAGCTCGTTTGATAGCCCAACGGATATATATAGCGGCACTAGTAGCCGGTCTAAACGTCGGACGTTTTCGGTCTCCGAAAACCCCTGCGGGCCTCTTTTCCCTTCTCTTCTCTCAGCCTGAAGCCCCTCTAACACAACCCACTAACCTCCCCAGGCCCGGATACACCCATTCCCGCCGATCCTCGCAGTGCCGCCTCGCCGGAGTCCCGATGAGCCGCCGTGGCAAGGCTCAGCGCCGCCGCTGTGTTGTCTTCAGTCGAAGGGAGGGCGACGTGCCTCCGCGCCTCACTCGTGCCTGGGCCTCCTCCAGCGCTGGGAGGTCTAGCAGCGCCCAGCTGTGCCCCTCCACTCGGGCCGGCCTCCCCACCGGCCCAACCCCAGGCTTCCTCCGGCATGCCTCCTTCCACGACTGGGCCGAGCCCATTTGGGTGAGCAGCCCAGTTCCCTGCCCCGTGCCCGTTTTATTATCTGACGCTCTATTGTTTTTTCCCTTGTGTAAATATATGCTAAGTCTTTTATTTTGTCAGCATTTTGTTGCATGTTTGCATAGTGGTAACTTTTTGTGTGGTGATCCAAATTGAGTGTATGATATGTTAAAATGATCGTGGTGATATGCTCTACACTTTGTTCCATTGTTCCATGCTCATTTGAGTTCATCTAGATGCTCTAATATCTATTGCAAGGGTGCTACTTGTTATTTTGTTGCTATGTTTGAGATATGACAACTTGGTGCATGTTTATCCAAATGATGCAAATGATAAGTCAAAATGTTCATCATGAGATGCTCTACATGTTGGTTGCTATAGCATGCTTGTTTGAGTTCATATTGACATGTTAATCTCTGTTGCAAAAGTGCATGTGGCTGTTATGTTTTGAAACTTGTTACGAGATGCCTAGTTGAGGAGCTCGTTGCTATTGTTGTGTTTGTCCCCTTGTCACATGCCTAGATGTTTTAGATTCTCCATGATGTGTTCTTTGATGTGGTGCATTTAACTTTCCATGATATGCCTTGTGTTGACTTACACATGCTTGCAAACATGCCATGTTGTTATTGCTGTTTTAACACTTAGTGAAATTTGCCATGTCTGGAATCTGTAGTATCCCGATGCCATGTTTGCTTGATGCCCTAGGCAAATCCATGTTAGTTTTGGGGTGGCCATTGATCATTCCTTGTTGTATATGTTGTTGTCTATCCATTCATGCCTTCACTTGCTCATTTGCCTTGCTGTAGCTTATTTATTTCTTGCTCCCAAGTTGCTATAAAATATTGTTGTCAGGTTTTTATTGTCATGATCAAAATGTTGTAGCTTGTTGCTATTGATCCATGCCTCCTATGGAGATGCTCCAATGGAGTTGTTTGCTGTAGGATATATCTACTTCATGTTCATGTTTCTTGTTGCCATGTTTGAGTGTTGTAGAGTATATATATCTTGCTCCAAAGTTGCTATGTGGCTGTTAATTTCATCTTGTTATTATATCTTGTTTCATGTGTATCTTTTAGCCCGTTGCTCCGTTTTGAGTGTTCCTTATATGAAACTTGTGTGATTTTGCATGTAGAATCATAATATCATCTTGTTAACATGTTTGGAGTATGTTTGCTTGATGTTTGGGTGCATCTTGCACCGTTGCCATGTATTGCATCCTACGTTGCCATGTTATGCTTCATGTATAGTCTTGTCATGCATCATACCTTGCCATGTATTGCATCATATAGACTTGTGTTGTTTTTTGTGCTTCCTACCCTGCCATGTTTTGCTTCCTGTGTACACTTGTCATGCATCATACCTTGCTATGTATTGCATCATATAGACTTGTGTTGTTTTCTGTGCTTCCTACCTTGCCATGTTATGCTTCCTGTATAGTCTTGTCATGCATCATACCTTGCCATGTATTGCATCATATAGACTTGTGTTGTTTTCTGTGCTTCCTACCTTGCCATGTTATGCTTCCTGTATAGACTTGTTGTGCTTCCTGTATAGACTTGTCATGTATCATACCTTGCCATGTATTGCATCATATAGACTTGTGTTGTTTTTCTGTGCTTCCTACCTTGCCATGTTGTGCTTCCTGTGTAGACTTGTTGTGCATCATAAATAGACTTGTTTTGCATCATACTTGGTTGAGCATATTGTTATGTTCTTGTGTAGTGTGTTTACCGTATTGCTTGCTTCTTCTCGTTAGTGCTTGTTCCGTTGCATTCGTGAGGATTCGTTCGTCTACCCATGGTTCTTCTCCAAGGCTTCTTCTTCGTCTTCTTCATGGATCTGTTCTTCTTCCTTGCGGGATCTCAGGCAAGATGATCATACCCTTGGATACCCTTAGTATCATTGCCATGCTTAGTGTCTTGATGCTATCGTTATATGTCGCGCTACCCATCATTATTGTTAGCCCCTCTCCTTGTTGCCATGAAATCTCTAACCTTTGACACCTTCCTAGCAAAAAGCATTGTTTGGCTATGTTACCCGCTTGCTCAGCCCCTCTTATAGCGTTGTTAGTTGCAGGTGAAGATGAAGATCGTTCCAGGTGGGAACTTGTTGTTGGAATATCACAATATCTATTATTATTATTAACACACCTATATACTGGGCATGGGTGGAAGGCTTGGCCTTTTGCTCGGTGTTTTGTTCCACTCATGCCACCTTAGGCGCCGATAAACCGGCATTATGTTCCTTGATTTTGCGTTCCTTACACGGTTGGGTATATGGGGACCCCTTCACAGTTCGTCTTTGAATAAAACTCCTCCAGCAAGGCCCAACATTGGTTTTAATTTGCTCATAATAACAACTTAATTAATTAATTAAATTGCATAGGGAGTTAGCGCTACCAGAGGATTCTTCTACATAGCAGGGGGGCCAGTGCTGAAGATGTTGGTCCCAAACGGGGAGCCTGCGGGGCCACCTCATGGAAACTCGAGGGCTGGTTTTACCTGTAGCTTCACCCATCCGGACGTGGCCTGAGACGTGATATGCGCGGCTACTATCAGGGTGTCGGCACGCCGGGAGGTCTTGCTGGACTTGTTTTACCATTGTCGAAATGTCTTGTGCACCGGGATGCCGAGCCTGATCGGATTTCCCTAAGATAAGGGGTGATGATATTATATTTATCACTTCAGCTGATCGTGAGAGCTTGTGATGGGCTAAGTTGGGACATCCCTGCAGGGTTATGATCTTTCGAAAGCCGTGCCCGCGGTTATGTGGCAGATTGGAATTTGTTAATGCCCGGTTGTAGAAAACTTGATAGATGATCCGAAGTAAAACACACAACTGTGTGAGTAACCGTGACTGTCTCTTTTCTCTTTGAGAAGAGAACACGATGGGGTTATGTTTGACTCGTAGGTACTTCAGGATCTTTAGCGATCACTACTAGTTGCGACCGTTTGCGTAGATGCTCATCTTATTCTTGTACTCGTAAGTTAGCCACCATATATTGCTTAGCCGCTGCTGCAACCTCACCACTTTACCTCTTCCACCTATTAAGCTTTGATAGTCTTGTTACCCATGGTTATGGGATTGGTGAGTCCTCATGGCTCACAGATACTACAACAACAGTTGCAGGTGCAGGTTTCCGATGTCTTGACGTGAGAGTGTTGTTCTTTTGTTGGAGTTCTTCTTCTTCAGTCTTGGGTTAGGTTCCGGGTCGGCAGCCTGGGATAGCAGATGGATGTCGTGTTCTTTTCGTTGTTTATATCCGTAGTCGGATACTTTGTATTGATATTGTTGTATTCATGTGACTTGTATGTATTGTTGTATCCCCCATGTATGTATGTAATGGTACGATGTAATGATATCCATCTTGCTAAGCGCCCGAAATGCGGTTGTGCCCCAATCACGTAAGTGTCACGTGATCGGGATAAAATCGCATCTTGGGCCTGACAAGTTGGTATCAGAGCCTCGACCGACCATAGGAGCCCCCTTGATTGATCGTAGTTTGGCCGTTGTTGAGTCTAGCAGAAAACTTTTTCGGAGTCTAGTTATATCGGAGAGTAGGAATTCTTTTTACTCCCCTGCCCCTTCGTAGCTCTGGTGAGGAATCTTGACGTAGGTGTTTTGAATTACTCCTCTTCCCCTTCAAATTTTTTTTAGGATCACATGGTTAGTTTTCGTTCGTTGCGTTGTTAGTTCTTTCATCTGGTGCATCTCTCGTCAAGTGGATTCAACCCTCTTCTTCTTTGCAAGTTCAACCTCAGTTCTTTTCAACCGACGGTGTTTCCCCGTCCGATGTAGTCTTTCTTTTTCCCACCCGCCCACCCTTTTTCTTCTCGGACCGGAGTCCTAATCGAGTATCCATCCTACTCGTGTGAAGTCTTTGTATTCCTTTCCTCAGTTATTTCAACTGGTGAATTCTCGTCCAGTTCGTCATCATTTATCTCCTTTATTCTCGGGTGAATTCTCCTCTCATTTGATATTATTCATCTCTTTTCTTCCGGTGGTTCCAATTTTATAAGTATTGTTCATCATATTCTTTTCCTCCGCTCAATTGCTTCACTTTGCTCGTTTACCTCTCGCCATCTAATTATTCCGGAGTTCCGATTAATTCGAGGTTGTCACCTCATTCGAGTTTTTCAATTGTTTTTTTTTACTATGTGAGTTTTTCAATTGTTCCGGTGCATCATCTCCTTTCAATCCTTTTTCAACGGTGGTTTTTCTCTTCGGTGGGCTCATAACCCATAGGTTTTTCCTAGGATCTTACCTGACTCTTCTAATATTTCTCGGAGTGTTCCAAAATTATTTTCAAGTGTGACGTAAGTATGGATTCCATTAGTCTTATGCCTTCTCCAAAATCGCTTTCAATTCTTTTCATCGTTGGTCCGACCTTTCTTCATCCGGAATATTCATGAATTATTTTCTTTGTGTTCCTCCGAAGGCCATCATTTCAGAACATTTATTCGTTCTCAGTTTTCAACTTCGTCCTCCAAATATTCTTCATTGATGCCACTTCATTCGTCTCACATTCTTCCGGTGCTTGTTCAAGTATTCTTTAATCAGTTCACAATCTCTTCATTCTCGTCTTTCAAATTGTCCTCAAGTGCTTTATTCTTCTCGGCGATTCATTCTCTTGTGTCCACTCAATTTCAATTCTTCACGGTGGCTTGTCCTATTGCATCGTTCAATTTCATTCCTTACGGTGGTTGTTCTCTTTCTTCACTAGATCTTATTTCTTCCCGGTGGTTGTTCTTTTCTTCACTCGGTTTCAATTCCTACGGTGGTTCGCTAAAGAGTTATTTTCCGACGTTATTATATCAATCCATTCATTCTATTCCAATCCTACCGGTGTTCATGAAGATTTCGCAAGTCCGTGAGATATATCCCTCGTTAATCATTTCAACGCGAATAAGTGATATGCAAGTCCATTGCTTCGCATCAATTTAATTGGTGTAGGATAAGCATACCATAATTCTTATTCTTTTCATCATGTTGATTAATCCTTTCCTTCGGAATTTATTCTTGATGAATAAATTCTAGCCCCAAGTATTTTATTCCTTTCTTTTCCGGAGTTCAATTTTCTCGGTTATCTCGTCGGAACCCCTTCTAATCATCGCAAGGCTTTAATATTATTCTTTTCGCCCGTCATTTCTATATCATCATCCTTTCATTTTACCGGAGTTCTTCATGGTGGTTCTCCATCATGTAATTCGTTCTTCAAACGTTCAGCTAATTATTCTGGAGCAGCTCAAGCACTCTTATTCTTTTGCCTCTCGAGTGCAAATAATTCTCCGTATTCTTTTGAAGTGGAGTTTTGCATTTCTTCCTTCATCATAATTATTCCATGTTTTGGTTGTGGCATAATTCACCTCAAGTCTTGAGATGTTTAAATAAGTCCTCAACAAGCTCATTCTTTTGTTGTTGATTTTCTCAACAACTCTATTAAAACCTTTCTCTTCAAGATTCTCTTCCAAATGTCACTCGTGCTCAAGTTGTCATTTTTTCTCCGTTCTTCTTATTCCATTCTTTAATTATTCAGGAGGCATTGTCTTGTTCATTTCGTCATGTTTTTATTCAATCTCCTCAGGTTCTTGTCCTATACCATTCATGTTCAACCGGTGTCCTATTCCTTCCATTTTTAGCCAGAGTGCTGCCTAAATTCATCCGTTCGAAGTTCTTTTCTATCTTTTCAACCGGAGTGGTTTCAATGTCTCTCTTGTCATTTATCCTCTTGGTTCTCGTTGTATGCCTTTTGCTTATTTACCGGAGCTTCTCAAATCTCGTTCATCTCCGTTGTATCCTTTCTTTCAAATTGTTCAACCTCTCAAGGTTCATGGTTTCACTCTTTTGTCCTCGAAGAACTTTGTTCTTCCTTTTTCTCTCACGTCTTGTTCCTAAGATCTCGAGACGAGATCTCTTGTTAGTAGGGGAGTGTTGTGACACCTCGAGACCGGTGCGCCAGATGTCAGCCAGTTATTCGTTGTCAGTGCCATGTCATCTACTTGCGTGTTGCATATTGCCATGTCATCATGTGTGTTGCATCAGCATGTTTTCAAAACTTGCATCCGCCCGAGTCCCCTCGTCCTTTCCATTGTCCATTCTGAGCCCACACACACTCACACGCGCCCGCGGTGCCTCCGAATATTTATTTTGTGAGTGGCCGAAAAACGTTCTCGGAATGAGATGAAACTTGGCGTGTGGTCTTATTATAGTGTAGACAGGCCGCCTGCCAAATTTCATCACATTCGGAGTAGTCTATCATCCCTATTAAGCCAGGCTATCACATACACCCCCACTCAGAGGAACCGACGTCCTCGTCAGGCCACAGGAACGTTCCCTCTTGGCACAACCGTCTGTGCTTCCAGGACAGCACATGTGCCATGCCGTGTGCCACGACGGGTCACAAACATCAAGCACAACATGACTGCAAACTGTCCGCAAACATCCGTGTAACCGTGAGGGTCGGCTCTGATACCAACTTGTAAGCGCCCGAAATGTGGTTGTGCCCCAATCACGTAAGTGTCACGTGATCGAGGTAAAATCGCATCTTGGGCCTGACAATATCAAATGAATTCCAAATACAGAAAAAACTTCCGATTAAATTTTCTGGACCAGAAGAGACCTTAGAAGGTTTGGGAGGAGGCCAGGAGAGCCGCGAGGGAGTGACAAGCCCTAGGGGGGCACCATAAGGGGTGGCCGCACCCCCAGTCTTGTGGGCCCCTGTGACACCCCGAGACCGGTGCGCCAGGTGTCTGTCAGTTATTCGCTGTCGTTGCCATGTCATCTAATTGTGTGTTGCATATTTGCCTTGTCATCATGTGCATTGCATCATCATGTTTTCAAAACTTGCATTCGTCGAGTCCGCCCGTCCTCTCCGTTGTCCGTTCTGAGCCCAGACACACTTACACGCGCCCGCGGCACCTTCGAACATTTATTTTATGAGTGGCCGAAAAGCGTTCTCGGAATGGGGTGAAACTTGGCGTGTGGTCTTATTATAGCATAAGTAGACCGCCTGTCAAGCTTTGTCGCGTTCCGAGTTCGTTTGATAGCCCAACAGTTAACCGTGTTAACCGCCGGAAGCCTTTTCTCTTTTGGCCCAACACCCCTTCACAACAGCCCTCAAGCCCATCCCTACCACCTCCATGCTCTCGGTCATTCGATCGTGATCGCGTGGCTGAAAACTGCTCCTCATTTGGACACTCCTAGCTCCCTCTACCTATAAAAGAGCACCCACCTCCGAAATTCGCGCATGAAACTTAGCCTTCTTCCACCTCGCGCCGCTGGACATGTCCATCCGCACCGGACACGTCCAGCCAGCCACCTCACTCCGCCCAATCAGATCGTGCGACCTCAGCGCCGGCGCCGCCCCGGGCGAATCCCGCGCCGCCACCTGTCCAGCGCCACCTCCCACTGCCCACGGCCTGCGGAGCCCATCCGGGGCCCACGTGAGCCCGTCTATGCGCCGCCGCGCGCCCGACCGCCTCCCGCAGCCGCTCGCTCGCCCCGTCGCCAAGCGCCGCCGCCGCCTTGGCGTGGCTCACCAGCGGCCTGCACGGCCCGCCAGAGCCGGCGCCCACTCGCTCGCCGTCGCGCCTCGTCCATCCCTGTGCTCCCTCGTCGACGCCCGCCGCCGGATCGACCCCCGCCGCCGCCGGATCTGCCATCACTGCCGCCGGCCTCCTCCGTTCCTCATCGGGAGGCCGCCGACATCGAGCACGGGATCGAGCAGGTGCTCATCCCGCTCGCCTGCCTTACCTCGTGGGCCGGCCTCATGGGCCCCGCGGCACAGCTCCTCCTCCCTCAGGCCCAGCCGGGCCCTCCTCCTTCGCTCCTGGGCCGAGCCCACTATGGTGAGCCCACCTAATCCCTTGCCTGTGCGCGTAATAGCTAAATGACGCCTCTCTGTTTTTTTCCTGGGGTTAAAAACGGCTAAGTCCCTGAGTTTTGTAAATATGTGTGCATCTTTGTGTAGCTGTAACATTTTGTGTGGTGATCCGTTTGGAGCATATGATATGTCAAAATGATCGTTGTGATATGCTCTTCATATTGTTGTACTGTGGCATGCTTGTTTGAGTTCATCTTGATGCCCTAATCATCGTTGCAAGAGTGCTATATGTTTAAAATTGCTGAAAACTGTTAATATGTTAGCATGTTTGTGAGGTGATAACTTTGTGCATGTTGGTCCAACTGGAGTGTATGATATGTCAAAATGTTCATTGTGAAGTGCTCTACATGTTGGTTGCTGTAGCATTCATGTTAGGTGCCATATTGACATGTTAATCTCTATTGCAAAAGTGCATGTGGCTGTTAAGTGCTGAAACTTGTTATGAGATGTTGTTTTGTCTTGTTCATAGCTATTGGTGTGTTTGTCTTTTATGCCACATGTCAATATGTTTTAGAAGCACAATCATGCTATCTTTGCTGTGGTGCAATCCACTTTTCATGATATGTCTTGTGGTGTTTGCAACAAGCTTGTAAAGTATCCTACTCGCTGTTGTTGTTTCCTGAGACTTGTTGAAAACTGCTAAGTCTGAAACTGTTAAACCTGATGTTATGTTTGCTTGATGCCTCACTCAGATCCTTGCATGTTTTAGTGTGTAAAATGATCATGTCTTGTTGTGCATGTTATGCTATATCCATCCATGCCCTTGTTTGCATATATAGCCTGCTGTAGCTTATTTATTTCTTGCTCTCAAGTTGCTATTAATGTACCTATCAGATTGTTATTAGCATGATCAATTTGGTGAAGCTTGTTGTTATTGATCCATGCCTCCTATGGAGTTGTTCCAATGGAGTTGTTTGATGTATGCTATATCTATTACATGCCCATGATCTTTATATACTTAGTAGAGTGGATATGCTTGTTGTTTTGTGCCTCCGAGGGCAGCATCATGATGTTGTTTTTGCCTTCCTATATTTTGGCTAAGTCTGAGAAATCTATAAACTTATTGAATCTTGCCATGCTAGTTTAATTGTGTTCCAGCAAGTGTTTGGGTGTGATCTAAGTTTAGACTTGTTAAGTATCATGTCTACTTCACATCCATGCCTCTTGTTATCATGTTTTGGTGCTGGAGCATATATATACCTTGCTCCAAAGTAGCTATGTTGCTATTTTTGGACAGCTTGTTGTTATATCTTGTTTCATGTGTATGTGTTGAACCGTGGCTCCGTTTTGAGCTTGTCCTATATGAAACTTGTGTGTTTGCATGTGGAAGCATAATATCATGTTGTTTACATGTTTGCAGTGTGTTTGCTTGTTGTTTGAATGCATCTTGCATATTTGACTTGCTTGCCTTGTTTTGCTCATATCTTCTAGGCCGTAGCTCCGAATTAAACAAACTGGATATGTAACTTGATTAGAATTTCGAGTAGATCATCAAGGCGCATGTTAACTTGTTATTTAATAACTTGAACTTAAGGTTTGTTCAGATCTGGACCAATTTCGAAATATGCATATGAGGACTTACCAGAGTTGTTACATGTTGTTTTCGGCCTCATTTAAACTTGTTGGTTTGTGTTGTTATTGTGTGCATCATCCCTTGCCATGAACTTCATCATATAGACTTTTCTTGCATCATACTTGGTTGAGCTTCGTGTCAAGTTCTTGAGTGGTGTGTTTACCTTGTTGTGTGCTTCTTCTCGATAGTTCATATTCTGTTGCGATCGTGAAGATTCATTCGACTACACTTCGTTCGTCTTCATGGCTTATTCTTCGTCTACTTCATGGATTCGTTCTTCTTCCTTCAGGGATCTCAGGCAAGATGACCACCACCTTGGATACCTTTACTATCATTGCCATGCTAGTTGTCTTGATGCTATCGTTATACCCTCGACGCGGTTGGATATATGGGGACCCCTTGACAGTTCGTCTTTGAATAAAACTACTCCAGCAAGGCCCGACATTGGTTTTAATTTGCAACATAATAATAAATAAATAAATAAATAAATTTGCATAGGGGGTCGCGTCCCTGAGGATTCTTTTCTACATAACAGGGGGGCTAGTGTTGATGGTGTTGGTCCCAAACGGGCAACCTGCGGGGCCACCACAGGGAAACTCGAGGTCTGGCTCCCGTAGCTTGTCCCATCCGGTCCTGGCCTGAGACGAGATACGTGCGGCTACTATCAGGGTGTCTGCACGCCGGGAGGTCTTCTGGACTTGTTTTACCATTGTCGAAATGTCTTGTGCACCGGGATTCCGAGCCTGGTCGGATTGTCCGTAAGATAAGGGGTAATATTATTATTATCTCTGCTGATCGTGAGAGCTTGTGATGGGCTAAGTTGGGACACCCCTCCAGGGTTATGATCTTTCGAAAGCCGTGCCCGTGGTTATGTGGCAGATTGGAATTTGTTAATCTCCGGTTGTAGAAAACTTGACAGAGAATCCGAAGTAAAATACACGAACCGCGTGAGTAACCGTGACCGTCTCTTTTAATTTTGAGAAGAGAACACGGTGGGGTTATGTTTGACTCGTAGGTAGTTCAGGATCTTTAGCGATAATTGCTAGTTTGCGACCGTTTGTGTAGATGCTCATCTTATTCTTGTACTCGTAAGTTAGCCACCATATTTTTGCTTAGCCGCTGCTGCAACCTCACCACTTAACATTTTCCTACCCATTAAGCTTTGCTAGTCTTGATACCCATGGTTATGGGATTGCCGAGTCCTCATGGCTCGCAGATACTACAACACCAGTTGCAGATACAGGTTTCCGATGACTTGACGTGAGAGCGATGTTACCTTTTGTTGGAGTTCTTTCTTCTTCTTCTTCGTCAGTCTTGGGCTAGGTTCCTAGTTGGCAGCCTGGGATAGCAGATGGATGTTGTTGTGCTTTTCATGTTTGCATCCGTAGTCGGATGTCTTGTATTGATGTTGTTGTATTCATGTGACTTGTATGAATTGTTGTATCCCCATGTATGTATGTCATGGTACGATGTAATGATATCCATCTTGCTAAGCGCCCGAAATGACAGCATTGTGCCCCAATCACGAGTGTGTCATGTGATCGGGATAGAATCGCATCTTGGCCCTGACAAGTTGGTATCAGAGCCTCGACCGACCATAGGAGCCCTCTTGATTGATCGTAGTTTGGCCGTTGTCGAGTCTAGCAAAAACTTTTTTGGAGTCTAGTTATATCGGAGAGTAGGAATTCTTTTTACTCCTCTGCCCCTTCGCCGCTCTGGTGAGGAATCTTGACGTAGGTTTTTTGAATTACTCCTCTTCCCCTTCAATTTTTTTTACTATCGCGCGGTTAGTTTTCGTTCGTTGTGATGTCTGCTCTTCTCATCTGGTTCATCTCGCGTCGAGTCGATTTGACCCTCCCCGTCTTTTGGTTCAATCCTCGGTTCTTTCCAACCGATGTTGTTTCCCCTTCCGAAGTTTTCTTTCCTTTTCCCACCCACCCACCCTTTTTCTTCTCGGAGCCGGAGTCCTTAATCGAGTATCCATCCTACTCGTGTGAATCCTCTGCTTCCTTTCCTCAATTATTTCAACTGGTGATTTCTCGTCTAGTCCTTTGTTCTTCATCTGTTTTCCTTTCCGGTGGATTCAATTCAAGTTTTCGGTGTTGTTCTTATTCTTTCATCGGCTCAAGTGTTTTCCCTTGTCTCGTTCGCCTCTCGCCATTTAATTGTCCCGGAGTTTAGAAGGCATCTCAAGAGATTTGTCCGTGTTCCAATTAATTCGAGGTTGTCACCTCCTTTGAGTATTTTAATCGTTCCGGTGCATCATCTCCTTTACAATCCTTTTCAATGGTGTTTTCTCTTCGATGGGCTCATAACCCACATGTTTATTCCCAGGATCTTACCTTACTCTTCTAATTCCCGGAGTATTCTCAATTATTTTCTAGTGTGACATAAGAATGGATTCCATGAGTCATGTGCCTTCTCCAAGATCGCTTTCAAATTCTTTTTAACATTGGTCCACCCTTTTCCATTTTTCATTCGTCCGGAGTATCTCAATATTTTCGGTGGTGTTATCATCGTCTTTCTCAACATTGGAAGACCGGAGCAGTGTATCCTTTAAATCTTGTCCGTTCTCTTGAAGATTCGTCATTCTAGCTTCATGTTATCCTCTCGAATTATTCTGGTTGTCATAAATTATTTTCCTTACCCATCCGGAGTATTTCATGAATTATTTTTCTTTGTGCTCCTCCGAAGGCCATCATTTCAGAAGATTTCTTCGTTTTCAGTTTTCAACTTCGTCCTCCAAATATTCTTCATTGATTCTTCTTCGTTCGTCTCACATTCTTCCGGTGCTTCGTCCAAGTATTCTTTAATCAGTCGCGAGCTCTTCGTTCTCTTGTATATAAATTTTCCTCCAGTGATTTATTCTTCCCGGCGATTCATTCTCTTGTATTCACTCCATTTTAATTATTCCCGGTGGTTCGCTCAAGAGTTCTTTTCCGGTGTTATCATATCAATTCATTCGTTCTTTCCAATACTACCGGTGTTTCATGAAGATTTTTGCAAGTTCGCGATATATCCTCTCTTTAATCCTTTTCAACAAGAATAAGTACTATGCGAATCCATTGCTTTCATCAATTTAGTAGAATAAGGATGAGCATACCATAATTCTTATTCATTCTCGTCAAGCTGTTTTATCCCTTCCTTCAGAGTAGATTCTTGATGAATAAATTCTAAGTTCCAAGCACCTTAACTTCTATTCCTTTCCGGAGTTCAATGTTTTCTCGGCCATCTCGTCGGTACCCCGTCTAAATCATCGCAAGGCTTTAATCTTATTCTTTTCATCTATCATTTCTATATCATCATCCTTTGTTACCGGAGTTCCTCATGGTGGTTCTTCATGAGATAATTCATTCTTCAAGTGTTCTGCAAAATTCTTCTGGAGCAGCACAAGTATTCTTCTTCTCGCATCTGGAAGTGCAATTAATCCTCCTTATTCTTTGGAAATGGAGTTTTGCATTTCTTTCTTCATTCTCGTCTATTCAATCTTTTGGTCGCGGCATCATTCACCTCAAGTTTCGGGATGATTTCCATAAATCCACAACAAGTTAATTCTTTTCATTGTTGATTTTCAACAACTCCGTTCATCCTTTCTTCGCAAGGATGCTTTGAATTCATTCGTGGTGTAAGTTGTCATCTTCTTCTCCGTCTTTAATTATATTCTCTCCATTCTTCCGGAGGCTTTGTATTGTTCTTTTCTTCATGTTTCGTTTCTTCTTCTAAAGTTCTTGTTCCATTCCTTTCATTTTCAGCCGGAGTGCTGCCCAAATTCCTTTGTTCGAACTGCTTTTCTATCTCTTTTAACCGGAGTGGTTTTGAATTCAATCTTATTCCTACAACCCGTGCTTCATATCCTTCAACCTTTTGGTTCTCGTCGTATTCCTTCTTCCTCTTGTCTAACGAAGTCTTTGCAACTTCGTTCATCTCCGTTGTATCCTTCTTTACTATTGTTCAACATCTCCAGGTTCTTTGGTTTCACTCTTTTGTCCTCAAAGAACTTTGTTCTTCCTTTTTCCTCTTCCGTCTCGTTCCTAAGATCTCGGGACGAGATCTCTTGTTAGTAGGGGAGGGTTGTGACACCCCGAGACCAGTGCGCCAGGTGTCAATCAGTTATTCGCTGTCGTTGCCATGTCATCTGCTTGCGTGTTGCATCTTTGCCTTGTCATCATCTGCATTGCATCATCATGTTTACAAAACATGCATTCGTTCGTGTCCGCCCGTCCTCTCCGTTGTCCGTTCTGAGCCCACACACACTTGGACGCGCCCGTGGCACCTCCGAATATTTATTTTATGAGTGGTTGAAAAACATTCTCGGAATGGGGTGAAACTTGGCGTGTGATCTTATTATAGCATAGGTAGACCGCCTGTCAAGTTTCGTCGCGTTCGGAGTTCGTTTGATAGCCCAACGGTTAACCGTGTTAACCACCGGAAGCCTTTTCTCTTCCGTCCCAGCACCCCTTCACAACAGCCCTCAAGCCCATCCCAACCACCTCCATGCTCTCCGTCGTTGGATCGTGATCGCGTGGCCGAAAACCGCTCCTCATTTGGACACTCCTAGCTCCCTCTACCTATAAAAGAGCACCCACCCCCGAAATTCGCGGATGAACCCTAGCCTTCTTCCACCTCGCGCCGCCGGACATGTCCATCCGCGCCGGACATGTCCAGCCAGCCACCTCACTCCGTCCAATCAGACCGTGCCACCTCAGCGCCTCCGTCGCCCCGGGCGAATCCCGCGCCACCACCTGTCCAACGCCACCTCCCACCGCCCGCGGCACGCGGAGCCCATCTGGGGCCCGCGCGAGCCCGCCTCCGCACCGCCGCGCGCCCGACCGCCTCCCGCAGCCGCTCGCTTGCCCCGTCGCCAAGCGCCGCTGCCGCCTTGGCGTTGCTCGTCGCCGGCCTGCACAGCTCGCCGAGCCGGCGCTCGCTCTCTCGCCGCCGCGCCTCGTCCGTCCCCGTGCTCCCTCGTCGACGCCCGCCGCCGGATCGACGCCCCACCGCCGGATCTGCTATCCCCGCCGCCGGCCTCCTCCGTTCCTCGTTAGGAGGCCACCGCCGTCGGGCTCGTGATCGAGCAGGAGCTCGTCCCGCTCGCCTGCCTTGCCTCGTGGGCCTCGCGGCCCAGCTCCTCCTCCCTCAGGCCAAGCCGGGCCCTCCTCCTTCGCTCCTGGGCCGAGCCCACTATGGTGATCCCACCTATTCCCTTGCCCACGAGCGTTATAGCTAAATGACGCCTCTCTATTTTTTTTCCTGGGGTTAAAAACTGCTAAGTCCCTGAGTTTTGTAAATATGTGTGCAACTTTGTGTAGCTGTAACTTTTTGTGTGGTGATCCGTTTGGAGATATGATATGTCAAAATGATCGTTGTGATATGCTCTTCATATTGTCGTACTGTGGCATGTTTGTTTGAGTTCATCTTGATGCCCTAATCATCGTTGCAAGTGTGTTATATGTTTAAAACTGCTGAAAACTGTTAATATGTTAGCATGTTTGTGAGGTGATAACTTTGTGCATGTTGGTCCAAATGGAGTGTATGATATGTCAAAATGTTCATTGTGAAGTGCTCTACATATTGGTTGCTGTAGAATTCATGTTAGGTGCCATATTGCCATGTTAATCTCTGTTGCAAAAGTGCATGTGGCTGTTAAGTGCTGAAACTTGTTATGAAATGATGGTTTGTCTTGTTCATACCTATTGGTGTGTTCGTCTTTTATGCCACATGTCAATATGTTTTAGAAGCAAAATCATGCCATCTTTGCTGTGGTGCAATCCACTTTTCATGATATGCCTTGTGGTGTTTGCAACAATCTTGTAAAGTAGCCTACTCGTTGTTGTTGCTTCCTGAGACTTGTTGAAAACTGCTTAGTTTGAAACTGTTAAACCTGATGCTATGTTTGCTTGATGCCTCACTCAAATCCTTGCATGTTTTAGTATGTAAAATGATCATGTCTTGTTGTGCATGTTATGCTCTATCCATCCATGCCCTTGTTTGAATATATAGCCTGCTGTAGCTTATTTATTTCTTGCTCTCAAGTTGCTATAAATGTACCTCTCAGATTGTTATCGGCATGATCAATTTGGTGAAGCTTGTTGTTATTGATCCATGCAACCTATGGAGTTGTTCCAATGGAGTTGTTTGATGTATGCTATGTCTATTACATGCCCATGATCTTTATATACTTAGTAGAGTGGATATGCTTGTTGTTTTGTGCCTCCGAAGGCAGCATCGTTATGATGTTTTTGCCTTCCCAGATTTTGGCTAAGTCTGAGAAATCTGTACACTTATTGAATCTTGTGATGCTAGTTTAATTGTGTTCGAGGAAGTGTTTGGGTGTGCTCTAAGTTCAGACTTATTAAATATCATGTCTATTTCACATCCATGCCTCTTGTTATCATGTTTGGGTGCTGGAGCATATATATATATCTTGCTCCAAAGTTGCTATGCTGTTTTTTTTGGACAGCTTGTTGTTATATCTTGTTTCATGTGTATGTGTTGAACTGTTGCTCCGTTTTGAGCGTGTCCTATATGAAACTTGTGTGTTTTTGCATGTGGAAGCATAATATCATATTGTTTACATGTTTGGAGTTTGTTTGCTTGTTGTTTGGATGAATCTTGCATATTTGACTTGCTTGCCTTGTTTTGCTCATATCTTCTAGGCCGTAGCTCCGAATTAAACAAACTGGATATGTAACTTGACTAGAATTTCGAGTAGATCATCATGGCGCATGTTAACTTGCTGTTTAATACCTTGAACTTAAGGTTTGTTCAGATCTGGACCAATTTCGAAATATGCATATGAGGATTTACCGGCCTCATTTAAACTTGTTGGTTTGTGTTGTTCTTGTGTGCATCATCCCTTGCCATGAACTTCATCATATAGACTTGTCTTGCATCATACTTGGTTGAGCTTCGTGTCATGTTGTTGAGTGGTGTGTTTACCTTGTTGTGTGCTTCTTCTCGCTAGTTCATATTCCGTTGTGATCGTTAGTATTCATTCGACTACACTTGGTTCGTATTCATGGCTTCTTCTTCGGCTACTTCATGGATTTGTTCTTCTTCCTTGCAGGATCTCAGGCAAGATGACCACCACCTTGGATACCTTTACTATCATTGCCATGCTAGTTGTCTCGATGCTATCGTTATATGTCGCGCTACCCATCATTATTTTCAGCCCCTCTCCTTATTGCCATGAAACCTCTAATCTTTGACACTTTCCCAGCAAACCGTTGTTTGGCTATGTTACCCGCTTGCTCAGCCTCTCTTATAGCGTTGTAAGTTGTAGGTGAAGATGAAGATTGCTCCATGTTGGAACTTGTTGTTGGATTATCACAATATATCTTATATGTATTAACACACCTATATACTTGGCAATGGGTGGAAGGCTTGGCCTTCTGCTCGGTGGTTTGTTCCACTCATGCCACCTTAGGAACCGATAAACCGATGTTATGTTCCTTGATTTTGCGTTCCTTACGCGGTTGGGTATATGGGGACCCCTTGACAGTTCATCTTTGAATAAAACTCCTCTAGCAAGGCCCAACATTGGTTTTAATTTGCAACATAATAATAACTTAATTAATTAATTAATTTGCATAGGGGGTCGCGTCCCCGATGATTCTTTTCTACATAACAGGGGGGCCAGTGCTGATGGTGTTGGTCCCAAACGGGCAACCTGCGGGGCCACCACGGGGAAACTCGAGGTTTGGCTCCCGTAGCTTGTCCCATCTGGTCGTGGCCTGAGACGAGATACGCGCGGCTACTATCAGGGTGTCGGCACGCCGAGAGGTCTTGCTGGACTTGTTTTACCATTGTCAAAAGGTCTTGTGCACCTGGATTTTGAGCCTGATCGGATTGTCCCTAAGATAAGGGGTAATATTATTATTATCTCTCCTGATCGTGAGAGCTTGTGATGGGCTAAGTTGGGACACCCCTGTAGGGTTACGATCTTTCGAAAGCCGTGCCCGTGGTTATGTGGCAGATTGGAATTTGTTAATGTCCGGTTGTAGAAAGCTTGACAGAGGATCCGAAGTAAAATACACGAACCGCGTGAGTAACCATGACCGTCTCTTTTCATTTTGAGAAGAGAACATGGTGGGGTTATGTTTGACTCGTAGGTAGTTCAGGATCTTTAGCGATCATTGCTAGTTTGCGACCGTTTGCGTAGATGCTCATCTTATTCTTGTACTCGTAAGTTAGCCACCATACTTTTGCTTAGCCGCTGATCCAACCTCACCACTTAACCTCTTCCTACCCATTAAGCCCTGCTAGTCTTGATACACTAGTAGATATAGGGTCATCAGACCCGGTTCGTTTGGGCCTTTAGCCCCGGTTCCTGAACCGGGACAAAAGTGTCGGTACTAATGCTCTGACCCTTTAGTCCCGGTTCAATCCAGAACCGGGGCCGATGGGTGTCCACGTGGCCTGTGCGCCGAGCCCAGGCAAGAGGGGCTTTGGTCCCGGTTGGTGGCACCAACCGGGACCAAAAGGCATCCACGCGTCAGCATTTCTGTGGCTGTGGTTTTTGTTTTTTTTTTTTGAAAGCGGAGGGGGGGTTGGAGGTTTTGGGGGGTTAATTTAGGTGTTTCATATTGTGT
>LR738712.1:205252860-205299584 GCA_902687465.1 Secale cereale
TGAAGTCATGGATTCTTCAATACTTTGACACTAGCTAGGCAACCTCTCTCGACCCCTCGACCCTCGACTGCTCGGCGATCCACAAACCTAGACCCCCTCATGTCACATTTTGTCTAGTGTCAAAGGATTCAAGAAAACCAACACTTCATCATTAGGCGAAAGTCATGGATTTCTTCAATACTTTGACACTAGCTAGGCAACCTCTCTCGACCCCTCGACCCTCGGTCCCTCGACGACCCTAGGCCCCTCGACGACCCTCGGCCTCTCGACCCCTCGACCCTCGGCCTCTCGACCCCTCGACGACCCTCAGCCCCTCGGCGATCTCTCGACCCTTGACGACCCTCGGTCCCTCGACGACCCTCGACCCCCCCCCCTAATGTCGAAGTTATCGGGGAGGGTGTATATCGACAACGACATATCCGATAAAAAAATGAGGAATAAGAAGATGAAAAAGGAACCGCTAGAGGAGAAGATCGACGAAAAAAAAAGAAAAAACAAGGAGAAGAAGAAAGGAATAGAGGAGAAAATCTTCTCCTGTATTCCTTTCTTCTTCTCCTCTTTTATTTCTTCTTTTTTCTTCTTCTTATTTACTTCTCCTCTTCTTCCTCTCCTCTTCTTCTTTCTTTCCTCTTTCTTATTTTCTTCTTTCCTATCCTTCTTTTTCTAAATTTGTAACTTTTGCATATATAAAACTTTCTATGAAAAAAACATTCTTTTTCTTCTTTCATATCCTTCTTTTTCTTCTTTCCTATCCTTCTTTTGCATATATATACATCACATACACATCACATACATAAACTATACATCACAATTGTAACTATCTATATATAAACCAAAAACATTCTATGAAAAAAAACATTTTTAACATATATATTTAGCAAATTCCTAAGATAAAAAAAATATACACATACAAAATATATATACAGCAACTATATACACATAACACATATACACACATATATACATATATATGTATAAACAGCAACTATATATATATATACATGCAGCAACTATATATATAAACGAAAAAAAGCCTCACATCGCGCTGCGGGGCGGGGCGGCGCGACGGCGACGAGGCGGGGCGACGGCGCAGGGCGGGGCGGCGCGGGGGCGACGGCGACGGCGCGACGGGGACGGCGCGACGGGGTGACGGCGCAGGGGCAACAGGGCGGCGTTGGGGGCGACGGCGACGGCGCGACGGGGCGACGGGGACGGCGCGACGGGGCGACGGCGCAGGGGCAACAGGGCGGCGTTGGGGGCGACGGCGACGGCGCGACGGGGCGACGGGGCGACGGGGGCGGGGACGAAGCAGAGTATTGAGGAGGCGTCGGGGGCGGGGAAGTTAGAAATTTTCGCAAGTGTTGGTTATATAGGGGCTGTATTAGTCCCGGTTTCAGCCGCCAACCGGGACTAATGCCACCCTTTAGTCCCGGTTGGTGCCACCAACCGGGACCAAAGGGCTTGCTCGCGCGGTGCGGTGGGAAGTTTAGTCCCACCTCGCTAGTTGAGAGAGCTCGGGTGTGGTTTATAAGCGCTGCTGCGCCCACCCACTCGAGCTCCTCTCAATTGCAGGCTTCTGGGCCTAACTCTGCGCGCTGCCCTGTGAGCTTGCTGGGCCTTATAGTCCAGATGCATCCTGGGCTGTAGGCCTTGCAGGCTCACTGGGCAGCGCCCAATTTTTTTTATTTTTTCCTTTTTTGCTTTATTTATTTCTAAGTTGTTTTTTGCTGTATTTAGAGTTTCTTTGTGAATATTTTTACTTTAGGTAAAACAAATTATAAACTTTCTGTTAGTGCAAGTAGTATTCAAATTTGAATAGTTTAAATTTGAAATTATTTGTTTTCTTTGTTGCTTTATTTATTTAATTTTGTTTCTATTTACAATGAAATACTTATTGTTGCTATTTTTTATTTTTTTTGCAAGTTTTTTTTTGTTTTCTGCATTATTTATTTTCTTTTGTTTTTTGTTTTATTTTTTAATTCTTTCTTGTAAAACCAATTACAAACTTTCTGTTAGTGCAAATTTGAATAGTACAAACGGACAATGGTATCATACTCGTTTGTTACAAAGTTGGTATGGTATCATCATAATAGTTGCCGAAAAAAGTCTTCACTTTTTCTTCGCTTGTGTCATTTGCTTATTGCGCCGTAACCATGGATAATCTTCATCGTTTATCAGGAAGCTTGGGTCAGCCTTGACTTTGAAGGGAGGAATTTCATGAAACTTTTCATAATCTTCAGACATGTCTGTCTTGCCCTCCACTCCCAGGATGTCCCTTTTTCCTGAAAGAACTATGTGGCGCTTTGGCTCATCGTATGATGTATTCGCTTCCTTATCTTTTCTTTTTCTCGGTCTGGTAGACATGTCCTTCACATAGATAACCTGTGCCACATCATTGGCTAGGACGAACGGTTCGTCAGTGTATCCAAGATTTTTCAGATCCACTGTTGTCATTCCGTACTGTGGGTCTACCTGTACCCCGCCTCCTGACAGGTTGACCCATTTGCACTTAAACAAAGGGACCTTAAAATCATGTTCGTAGTCAAGTTCCCATATGTCCACTATGTAACCCTAATATGTGTCCTTTCCCCTCTCGGTTGTTGCATCAAAGCGGACACCGCTGTTTTGGTTGGTGCTCTTTTGATCTTGGACAATCATGTAAAATGTATTCCCATTTATCTCGTATCCTTTGTAAATAATTACAGTCGAAGATGGTCCCCTGGACAACAAGTACAACTCATCACAAACAGTGTTGTCATCTCTGAGACGTGTTTCCAACCAACTGCTGAAAGTCCTGATGTGTTCACGTGTAATCCAGTCATCGCACTACTCCGGGTGTTTGGAGCGCAGACTGTTCTTGTGTTCATCGACATACGGGGTCACTAATGTAGAGTTCTGTAGAACTGTGTAGTGTGCTTGAGACCAAGAATATTCGTCCCTTCATATTATTGAGTCCCTTCCAAGCGTGCCTTTTCCAGTCAGTCTCCCCTCGTACCGCGATTTAGGGAGACCTGTCTTATTAAGGCCAGGAATGAAGTCAACACAAAACCCAATGACATCCTCTGATTGATGGCCCATGGAGATGCTTCCTTCTGGCCTGGCGCGGTTACGGACATATTTCTTTAGGACTCCCATGAACCTCTCAAAGGGGAACATATTGTGTAGAAATACGGGCCCCAGAATGACAATCTCGTCGACTAGATGAACTAGGACGTGTGTCATGATATTGAAGAAGGATGGTGGGAACACAAGCTCGAAACTGACAAGACATTGCGCCACATCACTCCTTAGCCTTGGTACGATTTCTGGATCGATCACCTTCTGAGAGATTGCATTGAGGAATGCACATAGCTTCACAATGGCTAATCGGACGTTTTCCGGTAGAAGCCCCCTCAATGCAACCGGAAGCAGTTGCGTCATAATCACATGGCAGTCATGAGACTTTAGGTTCTGGAACTTTTTCTCTGCCATATTTATTATTCCCTTTATATTCGACGAGAAGCCAGTCGGGACCTTCATACTGAGCAGGCATTCAAAGAAGATTTCTTTCTCTTCTTTCGTAAGAGCATAGCTGGCAGGACCTTCATACTGCTTCGGAGGGATGCCAGCTTTTTCGTGCAAACATTGCAGGTCCTCCCGTGCCTCAGCTGTATCTTTTGTCTTTCCATACACGCCCAAGAAGCCTAGCAGGTTCACGCAAAGGTTCTTCGTCACGTGCATCACGTCGATTGAAGAGCGGACCTCTAGGTCTTTCCAGTAGGGTAGGTCCCAAAATATAGATTTCTTCTTCCACATGGGTGCGTGTCCCTCAGCGTCATTCGGAACAGCTAGTGCGCCGGGGGCCTTTCCAAAGATTACGTGTAAATCATTGACCATAGCAAGTACGTGATCACCGGTACGCATGGCGGGCTTCTTCCGGTGATCTGCCTCGCCTTTGAAATGCTTGCCTTTCTTTCGACATTGATGGTTGGTCGGAAGAAATCGACGATGGCCCATGTACACATTCTTCCTGCACTTGTCCAGGTATATACTTTCAGTGTCATCTAAACAGTGCGTGCATGCGTGGTATCCTTTGTTTGTCTGTCCTGAAAGGTTACTGAGAGCGGGCCAATCGTTGATGGTCACGAACAGCAACGCCTTTAGGTCAAATTCCTCCTATCTGTGCTCATCCCACGCACGTACACCGTTTCCATTCCACAGCTGTAAAAGTTCTTCAACTAATGGCCTTAGGTACACATCAATGTCGTTGTCGGGTTGCTTAGGGCCTTGGATGAGAACTGGCATCATAATGAACTTCCGCTTCATGCACATCCAAGGAGGAATGTTATACATACATAGAGTCACAGGCCAGGTGCTGTGATTGCTGCTCTGCTCCCCGAAAGGATTAATGCCATCCGCGCTTAAAGCAAACCATACGTTCCTTGCGTCCTTTGCAAACTCCTCCCAGTACTTTCTCTCGATTTTTCTCCACTGCGACCCGTTAGCGGGTGCTCTCAACTTCCCGTCTTTCTTACGGTCCTCACTGTGCCATCGCATCAACTTGGCATGCTCTCTGTTTCTAAACAAACGTTTCAACCGTGGTATTATAGGAGCATACCACATCACCTTCGCAGGAACCCTCTTCCTGGCGGGCTCACCATCAACATCACCAGGGTCATCTCGTCTGATCTTATACCGCAATGCACCGCATACCGGGCATGCGTTCAGATCCTTGTATGCACCGCGGTACAGGATGCAGTCATTAGGGCATGCATGTATCTTCTGCACCTCCAATCCTAGAGGGCATACGACCTTGTTTGCTGCGTATGTAATGTCGGGCAATTCGTTATCCTTCGGAAGCTTCTTCTTCAATATTTTCAGTAGCTTCTCAAATCCTTTGTCAGCCACAGCATTCTCTGCCTTCCACTACAGCAATTCCAGTACGGTACCGAGCTTTATGTTGCCATCTTCGCAATTGGGGTACAACCCTTTTTTGTGATCCTCTTACATGCGATCGAACTTCAGCTTCTCCTTTTGACTTTCGCATTGTGTCCTTGCATCGACAATGACCCGGTGGAGATCATCATTTGGTTCCTCGTGATCTTCAGCAGCTTCACCCGTTGCAGCATCATTGGGCACATCGTCTGGTTCCTCTTGATCTTCACCAGCTCCCCCCATTGCAGCATCACCGTATTCAGCGGGCACATAGTTGTCATCGTACTCTTCTTCTTCGCCGTCTTCCATCATAACCCCTATTTCTCCGTGCCTCGTCCAAACATTATAGTGTGGCATGAAACCCTTGTAAAGCAGGTGGGAGTGAAGGATTTTCCGGTTAGAGTAAGACATCGTATTCACACATTTAGTGCATGGACAACACATAAAACCATTCTGCTTGTTTGCCTCAGCCGCATTTAGAAACTCATGCACGCCCTTAATGTACTCGGAGGTGTGTCTGTCACCATACATCCATTGCCGGTTCATCTGCGTGCATTATATATAATTAAGTGTGTCAAAAACCATTACAGAACATCATAAATAGATAATTAAGTGACCAAATGGATAAAAGTTCATCATCACATTAAAACCAAAGTACATACATATATAGTTCTCATCTACCAACATATAGCTCTCCATACACATCGAAACTATGTAAAACTTTTCAATGCGAAAACAAATGCGATCATAATCGCAACCAAGGTAACAATTGATCCAACGGCATAATGATACCAAGCCTCGATATGAATGGCATATTTTCTAATCTTTTTAATCTTCAACCGCATTGCATCCATCTTGATCTTGTGATCATCGATGACATCCTCAACATGCAACTCCAATATCATCTTCTCGTCCACAATTTTTTTTATTCTTTCCTTCAAGAATTTGTTTTCTTCTTCAACTAAATTTAACCTCTCGACAATAGGGTACATCTTGATCTTGTGATCATCGATGACTTCCGCAACATGCAACTCCAATTCCATCTACTCCTCCTCCATTTTTTCCAATTTTTTCTTTAAGGAAATGTTTTCCTCTTCAACTAAATTTAACCTCTCCACAAGAGGGTCGGTTGGAATTTCCGGTTCAACTACCTCCTAGACATAATAAAACCTCTATGCATGTCAGGTTGGTCGGCATAACTATCATAAACACTAAAACAATTAGTTATAAATTAAAGATAATATACCACATCCGAATCGTAGACAGGACGAGGGCCCACGTGAGCGGATATCAAAACCATCGCACTATATAATAACAAGAGAAAATTAGACAAATATCTATCTAAAGCAATAATAACAAGCAATAATAAAAGTAAGAAAAGCATGGACATAACAAGAGGCTCACCATGGTGGTGTCGGTGACGAGATCGGCGGGGGCGATCGACGGCGGCGAAGACGCGGACGGGACGTGACGGACCGCTAAACCTAGACAAATCTCGGAGAAAATAGAGCTTCGAGAGGAGAAAAGCTGAACTAGTGTGGCTCGGGCATTCCACCGAACACGTTGTGTGCATAGGAGGTGAGCTAGAGCACCACTAACCCCTCTCCTCCTCGGCCAGAAAAAAACATAGCAGTGAGCTCTGCTCTTGAGTGAGGGGTTATATATAGGCACCTCATTGGTCCCGGTTGGTGCTATGAACCGGGGCTAAAGGGGAGCCTTTGGTCCCGGTTCATAACACTAACCGGGACCAATGGTAGTGGGCCAGGACCAAGAGCCATTGGTCCCGGTTTGTCGCTCCAACCGGGACCAAAAGGTCCAAACGAACCGGGACCAATGGCCCACGTGGCCCGGCCGGCCCCCTGGGCTCACGAACCGGGTCCAGTGCCCCCATTGGACCCGGTTCTAGATTGAACCGGGGCTAATGGGCTGGTCCAATGCCCTGTTTTCTACTAGTGATACCCATGGTTATGGGATTGCTGAGTCCTCGTGGCTCACAGATACTACAACACTAGTTGCAGGTACATGTTTCCGATGACTTGACGTGAGAGTGATGTCACCTTTTGTTGGAGTTCTTTCTTCTTCTTCTTCGTCAGTCAGGGGCTAGGTTCCTGGTTGGCAGCCTGGGATAGCAGATGGATGCCGTTGTGCTTTTCGTGTTTGCATCCGTAGTCGGATGTCTTGTATTGATGTTGTTTTATTCATGTGACTTGTATGAATTGGTGTATCCCCATGTATGTATGTAATGGTACGATGTAATGATATCCATCTTGCTAAGCGCCCGAAATGCGGTTGTGCCCCAATCACGAGTGTGTCACGTGATCGGGATAGAATCGCATCTTGGGCCTGAGAGCCCCTCGTGGAAAATCGAACCCTAATCCCATCTCTATAAATACTCAACTATTCCACTAACATCGGAGAGACACCCGAGATACTTTTTTTGCTGCTGCAAGTTCCATATCAAGAGATCCCATCTGGAGGCCTTCTCTGTTACTCTCCCGGAGAGGGAATCAATCACGGAGGGGAACTACATCAACTTTGCGGCCCCTCTGATGATGCGTGAGTAGTTTACCAGAGACCTACATGTCCATAGTTAATAGCTATATGGCATCTTCTCTCTATTTGATCTCCAATATAGTGTTCTGATCGGTGTTCTTGGACATCTATTCGATGTAATGACTTTTTATGGTGTGTTTGTTGGGATACGATGAATTGTGAGGTTATGATTAGATCTATCCATGATTATTATTTGAGTTTTCTCTAAACTCGTTTATGCATGATTATTGTAGCCTCGTATTTCATCTTGGATTTATTGGTTTGGTTTGGCCAACTGGATTGATTTATTTTTTCCATGGGAGAAGGTGCTTTGTAATGGGTTTGATTTTACGGTGCTCAATCCCAATGATAGAAGGGAACGTGACATGTACATATCGTTGCTATTAAGGGTAAAAATATGGGGTTTGTTCATATGTGAGTTTATCTTGTCTACATCATGTCATCTTTCTTAACATGTTACTCCATTTTCCATGAACTTAATACAGTAGATGCATGATGGATAGCGGTCGATGCGTGGAGTAATAGTAGTAGATGCAGGCTGGGGATGGTCTACTTGTCTCGGATGTGATGCCCATTGCCTTGGATATTGTCATAGTTATTTCCTTTTCTATCAATTTCCCAATAGTAATTTATTTACCCACCGTATGGTATTTTCATGAGAGAAGCCTCTAGTGAAAACTATGGCCCTCGGGTCTATCTTTTATCATATATTAAAACTAGAAATACCTTGCTACAATTTTGTTATATTTATTTTATTATGTATTTTATTTCATCTATCTATCAAAACCTACACAACTTAATGTTGCTCATAACTGTTGAGGGATTGACAACCCCTCTACGCGTTGGGTTTTAAGTATTTGTTAATTGTGTGTATGTGTTGTTTACATAATGTTTCTTGGTTCTCCTACTACATTGATAATCGTGGTTTCATAACTGGGGGAAATAGTTGTCGCTACTGTACTGCTTCATCCTCTCCTCTTTGAGGAAATCCCAACGCAACTTACAAGTAGCATGAAGAATTTCTTGTTGGGGAGACACAGTGTACAAGCCAAACAAGTTCTACAAGTTCTGTTTCAGAGATTTGATGCCCCATCCTTATATCACTAAGATTTGGAAAAGTAAGTGCCTTACGCACCACAAAGTGTTTGCTTGGTTGATGCACATGTCCAGAATCAACACGAGAGATATGCTATGCCGACGTCACTTTAACATAGGGGATGACCACTCATGTCTATTATGCCAAACTAAGCCCCTCGAAACTAGCAAACATCTTTTTTTGGATTGCAGCTTCAGTGCTTCTTGTTGGCAGGCCATTAACATTTGGTGGGACACAAGACTAGAGCCACAAGACATGGTTGCCCTTGTAACACACAACTGGAGGCGCCCCATTTTCAAAGAAATCGCCATTTTGGCTGCCCAGAATATATGGAAGCAAAGGAACAAAGTGTATTTTCAGAAAATACCTGCATCAATACAAGACTGGAAGAGAGCTTTGAAGAGAGACTTACTAATTCTGAAATTTAGAGTTGCCCCTGAGGTGGCCACCTTCATTGACAATTTTGTTGCAAGCTTACCCCTATGATTTAACCCTCTCCCCCTTTTTAGCCAAAATGGCTATGTAAATCCACCCCCTCCATCTGTAAATATTAACCATTTTATTTTAATATATAAACAGTAGGAGCCTCTCATGTTGTTATCACTGTTAAAAAAAAGAATTGATGGCGCCATCGTCGAGGAGACATCATCAACAACTATCAATTACCTATGCATAAACTTTGTTGGTGTACAAAAGTAGGGACACTCCTTTGTACCCCTTACTTGTGCACGGGCAGTTAGAGCCACGCCTGCGGCCACCCATAACAGGGTAGAGGAGGGAAGACAGAGACACAAAGTTACCAGAGCAACGCCAAGACGGTGGCACAAGCAGGCCAAACAAGAAGGCAGGCTTCCCCCGGCAAGACCCTTATCGGGGAGGCCTACACGCCCCCGGCAAGACCCCTTGCCGGGGGGAAACTCACCCAAACGCCTCCGTTGCAGCCACCCTTGAGCCTAGGAGCTCCAACGTCATCAACAGCGTTGGAACCAAGGCTCGGGAAGCGCCCACGTGATGGCATGCAGATCTTTGTAAATACAAGGGTCTATGACTCCCAAGATGAGAACCAGAAGACAAGGCAATCGCAAGGTGTCGGTGTACTAGAGTAGGGGTACCCTAGTTTCCCGAACTTGTGCACGGGCAGTCGCAGCATCCCGCGGCAAGGCTTGCCGGGTGACCGCCAAGGTCCTCCGTGGTTCCTTTGGAGCCATTCAAGAACAAAGTATTATAGCCAAGGAGACAAGACCCAGGCAAGAGGAGCTTGCCGGGAAGGCCAACCAAGGCATCTCAAGGAACTTGCCGCGACGCGCCACGCGTCCCGGCAAGGGCCGGTGAGCGGCAAGCTCCCGGACGCGACAAGACAACGACCGCGACAAGGCGCTTGCCGCGGCAAGCTACTACTCTGTACCCACGCTCCAGCGCATCCACCAACGTGTCGCTCTGGGACCCTTCCAGGCGTACGTGGCGGGAGGCTGTGCAGCCAGCGGTGCGCGGTGGCAAGCTGTGCTGACAAGATTGCCATCGTGGCGAGCGGTAGCGTCCCTGACGGTCCCCTTTTGCACTATTTGGGCGACGCAGACGGGCATTCAATGCCTTTGTCCCCTGCCATCAGGGTTAGGTATGATACACTGTACAGGTAGTTGTACCAACCGCAACACCTTTCCATTTTTACCCTTGTCTACGTTGCCACCTGTCGGTGACCCCTTGAGCATATAAAAGGAGGCCCATGCGCAACGTAGGGGGGGGCGGAGGAGGAGAACATTCACGCTCGGTCTCGTTAGCTGCTAGTGTGTACTGTAGCACTCCGCGCTCCCGAGCAAGAACTCAATACAAACCACAAAGCAGGAGTAGAGTTTTACGCATCCGTGCGGCCCGAACCTGGGTAAACTGCTCGTGTGCTTCGCCTCGATATGCTCTTCGTGCGATCTTCGCCCCCGCCGAACCGAAAGGGACTCGGTCCGCCGGTCCCATAGGTGCTCGTGGATCAGTTTCCCCGACATCTTTGGCGCGCCAGGTAGGGGGCGTCAAGGTTGTGTGAACCTGATCCGGCGTTCACACGAGCTAGATCTTCATCGTCTTCATCGACATGCCACCGAAGAAGAAGGCTTCGGAGGCGGCTGCTCCGTCCACGCCGAACCCACCACCGCCGGAGCAAACGGCTGGTGGGGTAGACGCTGGCGGAAGAACGGGCGTAGACGAGGGAGCTCACGGTGCTGCCAGGTCCAAGGACAAGGTTGCGCTGCCCATCGGCGGCGTAGTTGGCTCCCACAACGACCGGGCGCACTCCAAGACCTCGGCGTTCGTACATGCACCGCGCCCATCTCAGGAGGCGCGGGACCGGCAACGTCATGGTACTCACGGTACCATACGTTTTCTGGGCCAAGATCGAGCTGGTGGATCTCGGAGTGCTCAAGACCAGCATGCACGCCAACATACTAGCACGAGCGAGGCACGGTTGCCTGGACAGGATACTGCTCCTTCTAACATAGTTAGAAGTCCGAGCATATACCGCTCCTCACACCGTTCACCACCGCCACCTGCCACTTCAGCAGAAGCTTTGGCGCGAGCTCAACTGCTCCTGGACTACCCTCCAACGGCAGACAAGATCGACGACTGGAGGGCCACCATTCAGAGTCTCATCGGTTTCGCCAACGGCGACACTACACGGCAGCCGAGTACATCGCAGCCGCGGCAAGTTAGCCAGGCACAAGTTGGTGGCGACAAGACCGGTGGGGGTGCAACCACCGTGCACTCTCCGCCCCGAAGGCCAAGATCGCCGATTCGCCGGATCCACCTCGACAGCGACTCCACCGCATCATCAGATCCGCGAGCTCGTCGCGATCAGCGCCAAGTTCTTCACGAACGACAGCAAGAAGACGCTCGTACTCGCATCGAGCGCCGAAGAGAAGTGCGGCGTCAATCGGACCAGCGCGCTGGGCCCTCTGTCGACATGCATGCGCCAGGGGAACCAGGTGACTTGCCATACGTGGTAGGTTGCCCTGCGTTTACTCGTGAGCTGCGGCAAGTCCAGTGGCCCAGCACGAAGAATTTCAAGCCAGACGTACCAGAGAAGTACGGCGGCAAGTCGCATCCGTCGGAGTTCCTCAGCATCTACACCATCGCGGTGCAAGCTGCCGGGGGGCGGGATGACAAGATCCTTGCCAACTACTTCCCCCTGGTGCTCAAGCCCAACGTCAGGTCCTGGCTCATGCACTTGCCGGACAACTCCATATCCTCCTGGGCAGACCTATGCCATCAGTTTGTCGGCGCCTTTACAGGCGGCCACAAACCTCATGGCCAAGAGAGTGACCTTCATCTGCTCGCCCAGAAGGAAGGAAAGCCCCTGCGCAAGTACATTCAGAGATTCAGCCGTGTACAGCACAAGATCCCAGATGTCCACCCTGCCGCGGTCATCAGCGCGTTCCATCAGAACATGCGTAACCGTATGATGCGGGAGGAGATGGCGATGTGCAAGATCAGAGACGTCAGTGAGCTGTATGCCCTGGCCGACAAGTGTGCACGTGCTGAGGAAGGGAGGAAACTCCCCAGAGAGAATACAGGAGCAGGAGGATCTGACAGCGAGGATGCTGCCCCGGCAAAGAAAAACCGGCGGCGGAACAACAGGAAGAAGAAAGGCGAAGATGTGCTAGTCATTGAGCAGTCCGGCAACGAAGGTGGCGCCAAGAAAGCCAAAGTTGGTAGCTCCGGCAAGGAGATTGCCACATGCACCAACTGCCAGGCTGTGGCGGTCGCCGACAAGCAGGACGGCACCAACAAGCAGTACTGCAAGATCCACCGCACCAAGGGCCATGACCTCCAGAGCTGCAAGAAGGTCGAGCAGCTTGTCGAGCAGCAAAAGGCTGAATACGAGCAACGCGACAAGGAGAAGGCCCAAGGAGGTGCTGAAAGATCCGGCCAGAAGCGCAACGGCCGGGGAGGACGCCGCGGCAAGGCCAAGCAGCGGCAAGGAGACAGAACTCCCCGCGGCCGCGACAAGGATGAAGATGACGACGACGATGAAGACATGGATGATGTCGAGAACAGTGAGCAGGAGTTCCAGAAAGCCACAGAGGTCTTGTGCGTTGACGGCGGTGCTTCTCTGCATACTTCACACCGCCAACTTAAGCAGTGGGTGCGGGAAGTCAATGCGGCAGAACCACCTGTCGAGTCACGCAAGCTTCTGAAATGGTCCAGCACGCCTATCATCTTTGATATTGAGGACCACCCTGATTGCACAACTGGGGTCGGGTGCTTGCCGATGTTGGTTTCACCAACTATCCGCAACCTCAAGGTCACTAAGATGCTCGTTGACGGCGGGGCCGGCTTGAACCTGATCTCCTCCACAGTACTCTAGAAACTCCAGATCCCTGATAGCGAGCTCGAAGAGACCGGCACATTCCAAGGAATCAACCCGGGAAGGAGGCCAGCCGAAGGGGAAGGCCACGTTGTCGGTGAAATTTGGCAGCGAGTTGAACTTCAGGACTGAGAGGGTCACTTTTGACGTTGCCGATTTTCCATTGCCTTACAATGGGATACTCGGTCGTCCAGCACTCGCCAAGTTCATGGCAGCCTCTCACTACGCATACAATATGCTGAAGATGCCAGGCCCGATAAGCGTCATCTCTGTCCCTGGCGACAAGAAGGATGCTCTTATCTGCGCCGACAAGATCTACCGGGAAGCAGCAGCCGCAACAGATCGCAAGACACCTGCCGTTGAAGCTCCCGGGGGGAAGAAGAAGACCAAGTCCGGCAAGAGTTCTGATGCCCACTCCAGCAAGCGCACCTCTTCGGAGTGCTGCGCTACCGTCGAGGACGCACCATCGAGCTCCACCGGCAAGTGTAAGAAGACAATGGCAGCTCCGCCAGAGACCAAGAAGGTGTCCGCCAAAGAGGACGGCACTGGTGGTACCTTCACCATCAGTGCCACTCTTGACCCTAAATAGGAAAGCGCGCTCATTGCTTTCCTGCGGGCGAACGTCGACGTGTTTGCGTGGCAACCGTCCGACATCCCCGGTGTTCCCAGGAAAGTAATTGAGCACCATCTTGCCGTCTGTCCTCATGCGCGGCCCGTAAAGCAGAAGGCCAGGAAGCAAGCAGTGGAGCGCCAAGAATTCATCGCAGAAGAGATCAAGAAGTTGGAAGCAGCAGGCCTTGTAAGAGGAGTGCTCCATCCTACGTGGTTGGCCAATCCTATAGTCTTTCGCAAAGCAAACGGGAAATGGAGGCTTTGTATCGACTTTACCGATGTTAACAAAGCTTGTCCCAAAGATCCATTTCCCTTGCCGCGCATTGACCAGATTGTTGACTCCATGACCGGATGTGACTTGCTTTCATTTCTTGACGCATACTCAGGATACCATCATATCTTCATGGCAGAAGAGGATGAGGAGAAGACCGCATTCATCACTCCATGTGGCACGTATTGTTTCATACGGATGCCTTTCGGTTTAAAGAATGCTGGTTCAACATTTGCAAGGGTAGTCCATGTCGCTTTTGAGCCACAAATACACAGAAATGTGGAAGCCTACATGGATGACATAGTGGTCAAGAGCAAGGACAAGGCAACTCTGATCCAAGATTTAGACGAGACCTTTGCAAATCTGCGCAAGATCAGCCTCAAGCTCAACCCCGAGAAGTGTGTGTTTGGAGTCCCTTCCGGCAAGCTTCTCGGGTTTTTCGTATCTCAGCAGGGAATTGAAGCCAATCCCGACAAGATCAGGGCCATTGAGCAGATTGAAGCACCAAAGCACGTCAAGGATGTACGAAGACTTGCCGGTTGCGTGGCTGCTCTCAGCAGGTTTATCTCTAAGTCTACTGAGCGCGCCCTGCCGTTTTTCAAAATATTGAAGAAGGCAGGTCCAATGAAATGGCCTCTGGAAGCGGAGGCTGCGCTGCAAGACTTGAAGAGATACCTGTCCTCCACTCCAATACTTGTCGCACCTAAGCCACAAGAGAAGTTGCTGCTGTATATAGCGGCGACCAATCAAGTGGTTAGTGATGCGTTAGTAGCGGAGAGGGTGGCAGATGATGAGCCAACAACCTCGGCAGGCGCATCCAGCGACAAGCAGGGGGCTTCCCCGACAAGCTCTGGTCCCGATAAAGATGGATCTGCGCAGGCGCGCGAGGAGATACAAAAGAGAATGGTGCAGCGCCCAGTTTACTTTGTCAGTTCCCTTCTACAGGGGGCTAGTTCAAGGTACTCTGGTGTACAGAAATTGCTTTTCGGCCTTCCCATGGCCTCGAGAAAGCTGCGCCATTACTTCCAAGCACACGAGATCACAGTTGTCACTCGTTTTCCGCTGAAGAGGATACTGCAGAATCCAGAAGCAACAGGCAGGATTGTTGAGTGGGCACTAGAACTGTCAAGCTTTGGCCTCAAGTTTGAGAGCACTTCAACTATCCAAAGCAGAGCATTGGCAGAATTCATAGCAGAATGGACGTCAACACCAGATGAAGAAATTCCAGAAACGAGCATCCCCGTCAAGGAAGCAAGCAAAGAGTGGCTGATGTACTTTGATGGTGCCTTCTCGCTGCAAGGCGCCGGTGCTGGCGTGCTGCTTGTTGCACCCACCGGAGAGCACCTCAAGTACGTAGTCCAGATGCACTTTCCCAAGGAACAAGCAACAAACAATACCGCGGAGTATGAAGGTTTGCTTGCCGGTCTCAGGATCGCGGCAGACCTTGGGATCAAGAAGCTCATTGTCAGGGGTGACTCGCAGCTTGTCGTCCGCCAAGTGAACAAGAATTATCAGAGTCCGTTGATGGAAGCTTACGTTGATGAAGTGAGAAAGCTAGAAGAGCACTTTGACGGCCTATAGATGGAGCATGTTCCAAGAGCTCAGAACGACATTGCAGATGGCCTGTCGAAGTGCGCCGCACTTAAGTTACCTGTGGAACCAGGGATCTTTGTGCTCAAGCTGACTCAACCGTCTGTAACACCATCAACTGGACAGAGCAAGAAGAGGAAGTTGATTTCTAGTGACTATTTTCCGGAAGAGCTTCCCGAAGCCGCCGCCAAGAAGGTCCCCAAGATCAACACCAAGAGTGCTGAGGAGCAGTCTGCTCCGGCAAGCCCTAGGGTTTGTTCCGTTGAAGCAGAGGCTCCCGACAAGTTTTGCTCCGGCAAGCTTGCCGGGGAACGTCAAGCTCCGGCTGAGCCGCAGGTTCTCGCCGTAGAAGCGGATGTTCCCGCAGCAGCAGATGTGCCTTTAGTCCTTGTTGTCGAGCCACAAGCTCCAGCATGGGCACAGCAGATTGTCCGTTTCCTTCAGACAGGAGAACTTCCCAAAGAGCAAGAAGAAGCGGAAAGAGTAGCCCGGCAGTCAAGTATGTACCAGTTTGTCGACAACACACTGTACAGAAGAAGACTCAACGGTGTGAAATTGAAGAGCATTCACCGGGAAGGCGGACAAAAGCTGTTGGCAGAGATACATGGAGGCATATGTGGTCACCACATTGGCGCAAGAGCACTTGCCGGCAAAGCATTCGGGCAAGGTTTCTTTTGGCCGACAGCCCTCCAGGATGCCACTGCACAAGTAACCAAGTGTGAAGCGTGCAAGTTCCATTCCAAGCAGATACACCAGCCAGCTCAAGCTCTCCAGATGATCCCTTTATCCTGGCCATTCTCGGTCTGGGGGCACGACATCCTCGGCCCCTTCCCCCGAGCAGTCGGGGGCTTTGAGTACTTGTACGTCGCAATCAACAAGTTCACAAAGTGGCCGGAAGTGGAAGCAGTGAGGAAGGTGACAGCACAGTCAGCAGTCAAGTTCTTCAGGTCGATTGTTTGCCGTTTCGGGATCCCTAACAGGATCATCACCCACAACGTTACGCAATTCACGAGCCGCACCTTCATGCAGTACGTCCAAGATCTTGGAGCCAAGGTCTGCTTCGCTTTTGTTGCTCACCCGAGAAGCAATGGTCAAGCGGAGAGGGCAAATGCTGAAGTGCTGCGTGGGCTCAAGACCAGAACTTTCGACAGGCTTCGCAAGTGCGGAAGAAACTGGATTGAGGAGCTGCCGGTGGTTCTTTGGTCGATCAGGACGACGCCAAATTGAGCCACTGGCCAGACACCTTTCGCTCTAGTCTATCGAGCAGAGGCAGTTCTCCCCGCGGAACTCATATACGGGTCACCTCGAGTGCTCACTTATGATGAGCATGAGCAAGAGCAGCTGCGACAAGACGACGCGCTGCTCCTTGAGGAAGACCGTCTTCAGGCTGCTGTACGAGCTGCTCGCTACCAGCAAGCTTTGCGCCGCTACCATAGCCGCAAAGTTAACGCCAGAAGTCTCGAGGAAGGCGACCTTGTTCTTCGGCGCGTTCAGTCCGCCAAGAATTCCAACAAGTTGACGCCGCAGTGGGAAGGCCCTTACCGGGTGAAACGAGTCACTGGGCCTGGCTCTGTCCGCCTTGAGACCGAAGATGGCATTCCGGTGAGCAACTCCTGGAACAATGAGCATCTTCGTAAGTTTTACCCGTAAGGCGCGGTTGCCGGAACCTGTTCCGGCAACCACCTTTTGTACAAGTCTTGCCGCTGTTGCATGTAATCCTTCGTACAAAGCCGGGCGCAGACCCCGTGCATAAGTAAAGCTCATGTGCTCCGCACATCTTGTCAATTTCATGCTTTCTATTTTTTGCATGTGTTATCTGACACCTTGTGCAGCACCTACCCCCGGTAAGCAATAACGAGTCGTAAGGCTCCATATCTTTATTTTTTCTTCTTTCTTTTTCTCAAGTAAAGGAAGGTTCCCTCGCCCACAAGTTTGCCGAGGGGAAAGGAGAAGATAATGGTATGGACCAGACGTCGTTCAAGAAAGTTTCGCCTTGCCGGGAAGCAAACAACAGAAAAGCTAAGTTGCCAAAGTTTGAGCAATCAGGTTTTTTAAATTTTTAAGTTATCTTCCTTGAACGACCGTGCTTTGTATGGAAAACCTGTGCACGGAGGAACCAACTCGTAGCTAGTTGCGCCCTTACTTTGTTTCGAGTCCGCTCAACAACTTAAGCGTGTTGCGACTAGTTGCGACAAGGTTTCTTGTCGGTAACGGCACCGCCAACAGGCTGCTGACGTCCCGCACTCAGCGCTCGCGGCCAAGGTGCCTGCGCCGGCAAGTTCCCTAAAAGCGTAGGGCAAAAACATACAAAGGAAGGAATCAAGTAAAGGAAATAACATTGCAATCACTACCCAAAATAGAGTTATATTACAAGGTAGCTTGTCGCAGCTCTAACAGATTGTTCTCATAACATGACCAGCAGCGACAAGAAAAGAAGAAAACGGGCGGCCTAGTCTACGCGATTTCCCTCAATCCTCTTGATCCCGCTCACCTTGTCCACAATGGGTGTGACAAGGGTCTTGAGCGCCTCCAGATCAGCATCCGGCAGCAGGGTCTTGAGGACGTTGGTGAGGTTGAGGCCCGGGTTGCGGAAGGCCACCTTCACCAACACCTTTTGAAGAGCTCCCGCGCAGATCTTGCGCGACTCGTCGGCCAGCTGCTTTGGAATCTTCTCCCGGAGTCGCTGGAGGGCCGTCGCCACGCCTTTGAAGAACAAGGTGAGCTTGGCGCTGGGTTGGAGGTTCTCATCGGAAGGATACCCGAGATCCTCCATCCCCAGCTGCGCCAGCTCCCTGTCAATGTCTGCGGCACCATTCACGAGACCCTCCGTCCAGTGCTCCACATTCTCCCTAAAAGTATTCTGGGAGGCGGCAGCACTCGCCAGCAGCGCCTTATCGGCCTTGATCTCCTCCTTCAAGGCCACCTCCTGCTCCCTGGCGCCGTCCAGCGTCTTGGTCAAAGTAGTCAGCTTCAACTCAAGATCTGCGTTGGAGTCCTTGGTGGCACTATGCTCCTTGCCCTTCTTGGCGGGACGAACCTGCAGCTCGCCAAAGCTGTAGGCGTCCTTCTACCGCTCACGCTTGAGCACGGCAAGCTCTTCACCGCTCGCCTTGAGATCGGCCTCCAGCCGCGCCGCCTTCGTCTCCAGCTCCTTCTTGGCGGCCTCGGCAGCTGCGGCAGCATCCTTTGCTTGCTTGAGAGCTCCGCCGAATGTTTGCTCGCGCGCAGCAAGCTCCTCCTCGTGGCTGTCAAGATTGACCTTCCGCTGCGCCAGCTCGCCCTCCTGTGCAGATAGCTTTTCAGCAGCAAGCCGCTGTTGATCTTCGACTTCAGCCTTCTCGAGGAGGAAGGCCTTCTGCTCCTCGGCGAGTTGCGCCCGCTCCTCTGCCAGGGACCGGAGAGCTTCCTGGTTGAGACCCCAGAGCTCCTCCGCGCGCTTCTCGATGTCCACTCCCGCCTTCGCGACAAGCGCCTCGCGGGATTCCAGCTTGGCCTGCCGAGCGCGCTAGAGCGACACCAGCTTCCGCAGTAGCCGCTCCTCCTCAGGCTCGCCGCTGCTGCTGCTCGGCGCATCAACCAGCGTCAGCCCAGCGGAGGCGAGCACCTCTTCATCGAATATTTCTCCTTCGACCGGCGCCCTGGAGATTGACGCCCAGGGGAGGTTGATGAAGACGCCATCGCCGGCCTTCAAGTAGACACCTGGCTGGGGCTCTTCGGGGCCTGACGCTGCGGCAGCGGCGGAAGGGTTGGCGGTTGGCGTAGCGCCTGACGCTTCTGCGGCCTCAGGGCCGTCAGTACGATCGCCAGAGCCCTCGCCGGCTTTTGCGGCGGTAGCTTTGGCGGCCTCTTCGCCGGCGGGATCATAAGCGCCGGCTGCTTCTTCGGTGGCAGCGGTGTCGTCGGTATTGCCGCGCGTGTTCTCCTCGGTGGCAACCTCGGTCTCCATCAGCTCCGTAGCAGATGGGTCTGACGGCCGGAAAAGGAGAAAAGTCAAGCAAATATCCAAAAAGAAGATCAAAAGAAGAAGAACCCAAGGGAAGTTTTGAAGCGAGAGGATTACCTGCACCGGGTTCTGCGGTCGTAGTCTCCGCCGCCGGGGGGGGCGCTGGTGCTCTCCCTTGCCGGAGAACTCTCCCTTCCCAGAGAACTCTCCCTTGCCGGAGAACTCTCCCTTGCCGGAGAACTCTCCCTTGGCATGTCGGGGGCAGCCTCCGGGCGCTCCTGGTGGGGCTGCTCTACTCCTACACAAACCAACAATCAAGATATCAGCAAAGAAAGAGCATCCATGCGCACCTAACAGCGGAAAGCGAACCGTATACTTACGCTGGGGGCTGCTCTGGAGAATAGTTGTCGGGTCCGGCAAGGTGATCTCGGGCGCACTCTCTGCTGTCGCGGTGGGTTCGTCCTCGACGATAATCACCTCTCTCCTCGCCGGGACCTTGGCTCTCTTCGCCGCTCTCTGGGCCAGAGTCCTGAAAAGGAACAAGTTCGGAGTAAAGCAAATGAGATACAAGACAAAACAGCAAGAATTGAAGAACTACAAGTACAGCAAGGAATCTTACTCTTCTTCTTCCTCGTCGGAGAAGAACGCGGAGAAGTCGAAATCCGGCTCACGTCCGGCGCGAGGAGGCGGAGGAGTAGGTTCCCTTGGCCGCTTGGCGGGAGCAGTGGCGGTGGTCCGAGACGACCCCGCTCCGGCTGCCGCCGTGGCGTGAGAAGCGGCAGGAGCAGAAGCGGTTGTCCAGGAGCATCCCGCTCCAGTTGCCGCAGCAGCGTGAGGTGCTCCCGCGGCAACAGTACTTGCCGTGGTGGAGCATGTCGCGCGGCGCAGCAACTGTCGACTCGCCTGCCGCTCCGCTATGTCCCCGGCCTTGCGGAGACGCCTTCTTGGTGGAGCTGGGGGGCTCTGCTTGCGGCGAGCTGTCTGAAGATGAGGAGGAAGAGGAGTTGATCTCCAACGAGCCGCTCGTATCCTTGGCGGGCTCGCTCGACTCGACATCATGCCCGGCAAGCTCCTCCTCGCCGGCAAGCTCCTCTCGCTCGGCACGGCTTTCCGCCTCTGCTGCCTCTGCCTCCTCCACGGTGAATCCAAACTCGCCCGCGGCTGCGGCTGCCGCCGCCTCTTCCAGCCTAGTGGCGATGCGTTTCATCTCCGCATCGATGGTGTCGCAAGTGAGTCTTTTCTTTTCGTCGGGGCGGACCGGCACTTCTACCAAGCGTCAAAGAACTCCTGCACGACGACGTCTTCAGGCTCTTGCCAAGTTGGGACAATTCCATGCAAATCGCACAGCGGCATCATCGCACGGATGCGGTCGAGCGCGGAGTTGTTGCACAGCGGAACGACGCCCTTCGGCAACCTGAACACTTCAGGATGTTGAGGGTCGTACTTGAACAGCTCCTGGAGCATCGCGCTAAGTTCCAGAACAGTGAAGTTGAAGTTGATGCCCGGGCGCAGCCTCATGATGTTCGCCGCATTCTTGAATTCCCAGGCGGGTCTCCTCCGCTCCTGCAGGGGGGCGATGCGGCGGCGAAGAAAATCTGCGCCAACCGCACCTACAGTGAGCCCGGCAAGCCTGAGGCATTGGATTCGGGCGACGGCAATATTTAGCCTATTGTCTTCCGGGGCCACGTTGCTCCAATCGCTGCCGTGCGCTACTGGGGCTTGGCGTCGGGCGGTAAACGGCTGCGGGTTCTCCTCGACAATCCAGCACCAGTCTGCTCTCCATTGCTCCCACTTGCCGCGGAACTCTCCCTCCAGATAAGCGTCCTTCTTGCCGGCCCTCGAGATCCAAGTGATTCCGCCGAATAAAGGCTCTCCTCTCTCAACTCGGGGAATAAAGAAGTGGCGAAAAAGGGCTACATTTGGATAGACTCCGACAAAGTTTTTGCAGAGATGTGCGAAAACTGCCATGGTCAGAACAGCATTGGGGGTGAAGTCAAGGAGGCGGAACCCGTAGGTGTTCATAATATTGTCACATCCCTAGCTAGCACTTGCATTAGGACCTAACTAGAGTGTGCATCATGTCTACTTTCAAAGAAACTTGAAATGGGATTAACAGAAACCCCAGCACCCCTCTCCTAACAACTAGGGTTTGCAAAAATATTTTCCAATGTACCCAAAATGCCCTTCAAAAATGTTCATCATTTCTGCCTTGGTCTTAAACCTCTGCCAAAAATGGTGCACAATTTTCTAGGACACTCAAGGGCTTTGGATTAAATCTTATGGTATTTGAATTTGGGCATTTAAATGCTATAAAATATTTTAAATGCTCAAATAATCATAAACTATAATGTTTTGCACTGTTCATAATATATACAGTAGGTATGACAAGTGTTATGAGTTACAAAAATGCTCTGGCATTTTATTTAAATGAACAAAGCTGCAAAAGAAATGAAACAGAAAAGAAAATAGAAAAAAAGGGAGAGAGAAAAGCTTACCTGGTGCCCCACCCGGCCCAGCTGCCGCTCCAACGAGCTGCTTGCCTCGGCCAGGCAGGCAGGCAGGTGCTCGACGGTGACCGCACGGCGCGCCACGCAGCTGCCCGCCCTGCTTTGTCCCCTCGCCGTTATGGAGGGATGGTTCGGTCGTCCACGTCCTCCCCGACCTCGCAGACACCTCCACCTCTCCCCAGTTCCTCTCCCTCGCTCTCCCCGCGCCATGGCCGACGCCGCCGTGCTCGCACCGTCGTAGAAGCCGCGTCCACCGTCGTCCCTGGGCCCCACCTTGGTGTCCGTCGTCTCCGCCGTCCTCGACTGCTTCGAACAGGCCGAGCCCCGAGCGCTCGCCCGCCCTGGAGATGCCCCCGACCTCTTCTTCCCCAACTCCGGCCGCGGAGATCCCCCTCGCCGTTCCGCTCAGCTCCGACCACCTCCGAGCTCGCTCCGGCGCTTGCTGCAACCCATGTGAGCCTAGATTCATCATCCCCCTCTTCGTTGGCTCTCTTTTGCCCTGGAACGCACTGCACAAAGCTCAACCGCACGCACCGCCGCCGTGCTCGCCGCCGGTGATGCTCCGGTGACCATTTGGTCACTAGCACCCGTCCATCACACTCACCGCAGCACGTAGATGCGAAAGGTGCTACGCACGCATCGCCTAGGCCCCTGCAGCCGCATCTCCACACACGCCCGACGCCTGTCGCCGCCGTCGAGCTCGTTGCCGTCGTCTCCGGCCACCCCAGGTCCGGCGGCCACCACCTTTCGACGCGCAACAGCAAGGGCTTTCCAACGCACCTAACCGCAGCTCGAGCCGTGCACCGTAGGCGATTTCCGAAGCACGCCGCCGTGTTTGGCCTCGCCGACGGCTAAACGCCGGCGAGTTGGACCTGTTTTGACCACGGGTTTGACCCCCTGGGTCACTGACATGTGGGCCCTGCCCGCAAGTCAAACCTAGTTTAGGTGTTAATTAAATTCTAATTAGTTAATTAGTAACTGTGACACTGACCAGTGGGTCCCACTGGTCAGGTTTGACTTGGGCTGGCCCTGTTGACTGCCTGACGTCAGCATGATGTCATGCTGACGCAGTAAAGGTTTTTTTGGTATTTTTTAGATTTAAAATAATTCAGGAAATTCCAGAAAATACCCAAAACTTCTAAAAAATCATATAAAATCAACCATAGCTCAGATGGAAAAGATTTATATATGAAAAATGATCACAAAAATCCAATCTTTCCAATGGCACTGGTTTCATGCATGTTTGAACAAGTTAACTTGCTGTATACATCAAAAACATGATAATGCACTTATTTAAATAATAGTTTGAACTCCAATTTGAATCTTTGATTCAAATAGGTTCAAACCCTTCTGGTTTTAGTTGCATTAGCCAACACACATGCATCTTGCCATGTCATGAGCATGCATCATATTGTTGCATTTGTTTGTTAATAATTGTATCGCCGGTATTCTCTGTGTTAGGTCCTGCTCCCAAGGATACTGCTGCGTATCCAGTTGAAGAGCAGTACCCGACAACTACTTTGTCAGGCAAGCAATCATTGATCATTCCAATACAAACCCAATCTTCTCGCTCCTGCTCTCTTTTACTGCATTAAGGCAACAGCGTGTGAACTGCTACTTGTTGCGGTAGTTGAACCTTATTCCCTTGCATGACCTGTCATTGCCACAGTAAATAGTTGAAACCCACTAGCATGTGTAGGAGTTGATTGAGCCATGTGATGTGTGATCCACCATGCTATTTGTTTATGTTGCCTGCTATGCTTAGAGTTGTGTCTGGTCTGGTTCATCTGGGTGATGGATCAGAGTGAAATGATCATACCGATAAAGAGAAGGAAGTGTGGAATACGCTTGGTAAAGGTATCGATGAAAGGCCATGTAGGAGTACATGGCGGGTTGTTTCATTGGAATCGTCCATAGGACCCGAGATCTGTATGTGTGGTTCAAGTTACAGCTACTACCACACATTGGGATCCTTAATTGACCCTCTCGGCTTATTAATTACCCTTGATCTCTGTCCAGGAGTTGCAACTAGTTTCTGGTGTTTATAGCTTACTGGAGGTCGTGCACAACGCTGACCCTCGGGGTGGGTTGTGATGCGACAGGTACGTGGCACGGTGTACCGGTTGCCCGTTTGGTGACTCGGGAACCCTGTACACATCGTTTGGGGCCGTGAGCGACACCCCGGCCGGATCTCCCCACGGATGGAACCCAAATAGGCGATAAACCTGGACGAGAGACTTGAGTAGTTAGTTAGGTCGTGGCCGACACCCTCGCTGGGCTTCCGCTTGAAGGTTGCCGAGTACACGCCGAGTAAACGGTGATAAGTGGTGAAAGCGTGTGTGAAGAAGTACACCCCTGCAGGGTTATCAAACTATTCGAATAGCCGTTGTTCGCGGTACGAACTACTTGGTTACTCTTACAGTTTAGAGACAAGTTGAAGGATACTACTAAAAGCCTCAAGATAAGTGTGAGTGTCGTGGATGGCCCTTCCGTAGGATGACGGAAGAGGATCCTCGGTAGTGTATTGATGTGGTGAGTAGAGGACTCGTGTTCGTAATAACATCTTGCAATCTGTTGAGAGTTGTAGTATAGGTTAGCCAAAGTCAAAGCTTTGTACCTTTGTACTCATGTTTGCTTAATAACTGTTGCAGAGGAGAACCCTGCCCCTGCTGATGGGTTCTACATAGACGTTGACGTCGACGAGTAGCTTGACACCCAGACGGAGATCTGGAGCTTGTGAAGGGCCTTGTAGATAGTCAGGCTACACCAAGCATGTTTTATTTTCTAAGTTGTCTGTACTCAGACATGTAGCTTCCGCTTGTGCTTGTATGACTGTATGACTTGAGTGTTGGGTCATGTGACCCCTACCTGTATGGCTATGTTATGTATGGCTCTCGGAGCCTTTTAAATAAAGTACTTTGAGTCATAGAGTTCTGTTGTGATGCAATGTTGTATTTGCACATATTGAGCATATTGCGTGTATGATTGAAATGCTTGGTATGTGTGGGATCCGACACCTAGTTGTTTTCCTTTGGTAGCCTATCTTACAGGGAAATGCCTCCTAGTGATTCCAATGAGCCTTGGTAGCTTGCTACTGCTCGGAACACGTAGGCTGGCTGGCATGTGACCTTCTCCGTTCCTGTGTCTGTCCCTTAGGGGAAATGTCACGCGTTGTTCCTTTAAGTCCATGTAGCTTGCTACGACTTGGGTTCATACGTTGATGACCGACACGTTCGTTGTTGGGTCATGGATGCCTGTCTCTGTAATTTAGTGCCACTTTTGGTTTATAACTAGCCATGTCGGCCCGGGTTCTCTGTCATATGGATGCTAGCGACACGGTCATATACGTGTGCCAAAATGCGCAAACGGTCCCGGGCCAGGTAAGGTGGCACCCGTGGGGTTACCGTGCGTGAGGCCGCAAAGTGATATGACGTGTTACAGCTAGATCGGTGTGACCTAGGATCGGGGTCCTGACAGCGTTGGCATCAGAGCTGGACTGCCTGTAGGTTTCTCAAGCCAAACTGGTCGATGTTGAGTCTAGAAAAATTCTTAGTTATATGTAGGGGAATTGATTGTGGAAGGGAAGGTAAGGCACTTTTACTCCTTTACCTTATGCCTTTCTGATCTGAGTCTGTCTATTCTTTCTACGGGGATTTAGGATTAGGCCTCTTATCCTTACTAGGTTCACGTGTTACTAATCCGTAGACTCTTAGGATTGTTGGTTTCAAGCCTCAGTTCAGTTTCTATCCTTTTAGTATGATGATTGTTGGACCGGAACCTTGATATGGATTGTTGAGTGGCTATGCTATCATTTGTATGATGTCTCAAATCTCTGTTTGAGCATTTACAGTTGTTATGCTACCCGATTTCTTCCAGAAACACTAATGCCTTTGCATTATTTCGTGTTTCAGATGTCTGGCCGCATCCCTCACCAAGTGGTTTGTTTGACTCGGTGCATTAATGTGCCCGGTCACACGGCCATGCTAGTCCGTGTGATGACTGAGACCGGTTATCGCTGGTATCCTGAATACACTGTTTAGGAACAGTGCCGGGATTTCAATCAAAGTCACTATTTCTGCACAGTCCGGATATACCCCTCATATCCCGGAGCTAATGATCCCATCCATTGGTCTTATGGACTCGGGATTACCATCGAGATGGCAGTGCAGGATGCCGCTTATTCGATGATGACCATTCTCCGTGCTAGGCATGCCCTGTTGCTGAACACTGAGTTCTGTTACATGCCAGCCTCACTTCTCGGAGAGGAAGGCTACTACACTGGTTTGTATACTGATGCTGCTCATGAAGAGCCACTGCTTCAGACTACTGTTCAGATGTTGGAGGATAGGGACCGTGAGGTCCGTGCCCTCCGAATGGAGCTGTATAACACTCGAGCCGCTCATTGGACTACCTTGACACGGCTTGCACCTGCTGTGCACGCCGGATATCTGGACATGCGGGATTTGTACCCTGTGCGGACTCATCTGCCTGATCGCATGGATTGGCGTGACGTTGGGGGTATTACACCTCCACGTGGGCGTCGGTTACCACCAGCATCCGGACCGAGACCACACCCATGCCCTTATGGTCCACAGCCTTCGAGTGCTCGCGAGTTCCAAGATCCGTCTGTACCACTTCCAGGCTATGGTGGTAATCTTTACGAGGATTACTACGCGAATGTCTGAGCTAGTCCGTGGTAGTAGTAGTATTGTAGTAGTTGTATTTCCACAATCCTGCGCGTCTTGTGGAATATGACTTAGTGTGTACTGAGTTCCGGAGGTGTAGTTAAATAATGTATAGGAGCTTGGAATGCCTCTGATGGGATGTATCGTCGTTCACCGCAGTTGTACTTTAGCCTTGGCTTGTACTAAACTTTGTATGGTGTGTATGACCACTGGTGTATATATAGCAGTTCCTATATTACCATGTCGTACGGATGAACATCCTTGCATTCCGTGTCATCCATTACATTCTGCACTTCTATGTCAAATTTTTGCCATCCTTGTCTAAACCGTTGTTTTGTTTTCCTAGGATGGTCAACACTCGCAACACTCCTGCTGCTCAGGAGCAGGGTGAGGCTAGTGGGGCTAGAGATGGGAATCTGCCCCAGCCACCCTCTTTGGCGGAAGTTATGCTTGAAGCAGAACGGAACAAGAGAGAGACCAACCGTCTGCTGGAACGCATAGAGCAAAACACTGGGTTCCGTCAGAGGAATGACGTGGTGTCAATCCACGATTTTATCAAGATGTGTCCACCAAAGTTCCATCACTCCACTGAACCTTTGGATGCTGATGACTGGCTACGTAGTATCACCCACAAGCTACACTCTGCCCGTGTGGCTGAAGCTGACAAGGTTATCTACGCCGCCTACCATCTTGAGGGCCCTGCCAGTCTTTGGTGGGAAAACTTTGAAGCTATGCGTCCTGCTGGCCAAGTCACTACCTGGGTTGAGTTCAGTGAGGCATTCCGTGAACATCAAATTCCGGAAGGTCTCATGGATCGCAAGCGGGAGGAATTCTGCAATTTCACCCAGGGCCGTTTAACTGTGGATGGCTATAGCCGCGAGTTTGGTAATCTGGCACGCTATGCACCTGAGGAAGTATCCACCGATGCCAAGAAGCAGGCTAGGTTCCGCAAGGGACTCAGCCCTGAACTCCGTCGAGATCTACGTCTGCACGAGTGCACTTCCTTCCAGAAGTTGGTAAACAAGGCTATCAGTGCTGAAACAGGCCAGACCGACTTCGAGGCCACCCGCAAGCATACTCGAGACCTTGGTTCCTCATCCGGCTCTGGCTCTCACAAGCGTCGGGTGTGGGTTCCTAACACTGCTCTGCCACCCAAGTATACACCGAGGCCATCCTATGAGGCGCCTCACCAAACTCAGCAGTTTGCACCTGCCAAGACCTATGGAGGTCCACCTTCCAACTTTGCTCCACGCACCACCACTGTGACATGTTTCAAGTGTGGAGAACCGGGACACTACATGCGTGATTGTCCCCAGAACCAGCCAGGGAAACCCGTTGGCCGTGGCAAGCCAACCGGCAAGGTGAATTATGTCAAGCCAATCCCCACTACACGTGGTCATGTCAACTATGTCTCTGCCGATGAAGCATATGAAGATCCTAACATCGTCCTTGGTACGCTTCTCGTCAACTGCCATCCGGCATCTGTTCTTTTCGATACTGGAGCATCCCATTCGTTCATATCTAAGAGCTATGCTCGATTGCACAACATGACTTTTTGTGACATGCCTACTTCCATGGTTATTCAAACTCCTGGTTCAAAGTGGCAAACCTCTAGGGTAAGCCATGGAAATGAAATCCTTGTCGATAGACTTGTTTTCCTAGCATCTCTAATCGCTCTAAAGTCCTCGGACATAAACATCATTTTGGGTATGGATTGGATGACAACCCATTACGCCAAAATTGATTGCTATACTAGGACCGTTCAACTTACACACCCATCCGGCAAGATAGTCAATGTCTTGACCCGAATGGCTGAGCGTCAGCTCTACTCTCTTAATGCCAGCCCTCTACCAGAACTCGAAGATATCCCGGTAGTCCGTGACTTTCCGGATGTTTTTCTAGAAGAATTGCCAGGAGTTCCACCTGACAGAGATGTCGAGTTCGTGATAGATCTTATCCCTGGAACTGTCCCAATCTCTAGGAGACCTTATAAAATGGCACCACTACAATTAGCTGAGCTAAAGAAACAACTCGATGAGTCCTTGCAAAAGGGTTTCATCCGTCCTAGTTCTTCCCCTTGGGCTTGCCCCGTCCTCTTCGTCAAGAAGAAGGATGGAACGGAGCGGATGGTTGTAGATTACCGACCTGTCAATCTGGTCACCATAAAGAATAAGTATCCGCTTCCCAGGATCAACGACCTATATGATCAGCTCGCTGGATCCTCAGTCTTCTCTAAGATGGATTTGAGATTGGGCTACCATCAAATCAAAATCAAGAACGGGGACATTCCTAAAACGGCTTTCGTTACTCGTTATGGCCAATATGAGTACACCGTTATGTCCTTCGGATTAACCAATGCCCCAGCTACCTTTTCTCGGTTAATGAATTCTATATTCATGGAGTATTTGGATAAATTCGTCGTGGTATACCTCGATGATATACTCATCTATTCCAAGAACAAGGAAGATCATGCCGAGCATTTAAGGCTGGTATTGACGAAACTTCGAGAGCACCGCCTTTATGCCAAATTCTCTAAATGTGAATTTTGGTTGCCAGAAGTAACCTATCTAGGTCACGTGATCTCTGGCAAGGGTATCGCTGTCAATCCCGAGCGAGTTTAAGCCGTACTTGATTGGACTCCCCCTGAATCGGTCAAGCAAGTTAAGAGTTTTCTTGGCTTAGCGAGCTCTTTCCGACGTTTCGTTGAGAATTTCTCCATGGTTGCTAAACCTCAAACCGAACTCCTCAAGAAAGATAAAAAGTTTGAGTGGACCCCACAGTGCGAGTCCAGTTTTCAGGAACTGAAAAGACGCCTGACATCTGCACCTGTACTGGTACCACTAGACTTCTCCAAGGATTTTATAATCTATTGCGACGCCTCGCGACAAGGACTAGGTTGCATTCTCATGCAAGATCGTCAAGTGATTGCATACGCATCTCGACAGTTGCGTCCACATGAGGATAACTATCCTACTCATGATCTAGAGCTTGCAGCTGTAGTCCATGCACTCAAAACATGGCGACATTACCTCCTTGGCAATCGCTGTGAAATCTTCACTGATCATCAAAGTTTGAAGTATATCTTCACCCAACCGGATTTGAATCTCAGGCAAAGACGTTGGGTTGAGTTGCTCACAGATTACGACTTAGGAATCACTTACACCCTTGGAAAGGCCAATGTCATGGCTGATGCACTAAGTCGTAAATCATATTGTAACAACTTAATGTTACAAGAAAGTCAACCACTCCTCCACGAGGAATTTCGTAAGCTTAACCTTCACATTGTTCCTCGAGGATTCCTTTCCACCTTGGTGGCGAAACCTACCCTTATGGATCAAATCATAGTTGCCCAGCGGTATGATTAAGGCATATCTCGGATCAAGGAGAACATTGCTAGCGGAGTTGCTAGAAGTTTTTCTATGGATGATCGGGGTGTAGTGTACTTCGAGAACCGCTTGGTGGTACCCAAGAAACCACAACTACGACAAATGATTCTTAAGGAGGCTCATGAATCTCCTCTCACGATTCATCCCGGTAGTACCAAAATGTATCAAGACCTACGTCAAAGATTCTGGTGGACTAGGATGAAGAGAGAAATCGCTCATTCATTGCTAACTGCGACGTTTGTCGTCGAGTCAAAGCAGAGCATCAACGGCCTGCTGGCACCCTTCAACCTTTAGCTATTCCTGAATGGAAATGGGACAAAGTCGGTATGGACTTCATTACCGGGTTTCCCAGGTCCAGGAAAGGGAATAATGCTATCTTCGTCGTTATCGACCGCCTCTCTAAAGTAGCTCATTTCCTGCCTGTTCGGGAGAGTATTACCGCTAGCCAGCTAGCAGACTTATATGTCTCTCGAATAGTATCACTTCATGGTGTGCCGATAGAGATTAACTCAGACCGTGGAAGTCTTTTCACTTCCCGATTTTGGGAAAGTTTCCAGAATGCTATGGGAACTCATCTCTCTTTCAGTACTGCCTTCCATCCGCAGTCAAGTGGTCAAGTGGAACGAGTCAATCAAATTCTGGAAGACATGCTTCGAGCCTCTGTCATTTCTTTCGGTATGGAATGGGAAAAATGTCTTCCATTTGCCGAATTCGCTTATAACAATAGTTATCAAGCCAGCCTGGGTAAAGCTCCCTTCGAAGTTCTATATGGACGGAGGTGTCGAACACCTCTTAACTGGTCAGAAACCGGGGAAAGACAATTCTTTGGCCTGGATATGATTTAGGAAGCAGAAGAGCAAGTTCGCATCGTTCGTGAGAGATTGAAAACATCCCAGTCTCGCCAAAAGAGCCAATATGATAGTCATCATAAGGCTGTGACTTTTGAAGTCGGTGATAAGGCTTACCTTTGGGTTACTCCTCTTAAGGGAACCGATCGCTTTGGTATCAAAGGCAAATTGGCCCCTCGTTTCATCGGTCCTTTTCGCATTCTTGCCAAACGAGGAGAAGTTGCCTACCAATTGGAACTACCTCCGCACCTTTCCAGAGTTCATGATGTCTTCCACGTTTCTCAACTCAGGCGTTGCTTCTCGGATCCTATCCGCGGAGTGGACCACGAAACGCTTGATCTCCAGGACAATCTCACATATCGAGAATACCATGTTCGTATTCTTGATCAAACCGAGCGCACCACTCGACGCCACAATATCAAATTTCTCAAGGTTCAATGGTCACATCATTCCGAGAGTGAAGCTACTTGGGAAAGGGAGGATCGTCTTCGACTTGAGTACCCCACCCTCTTTTCGAAGGAATCCGAATCTCGGGACGCGATTCTTTTAAGTGGGGGTGAGTTGTCACATCCCTAGCTAGCACTTGCATTAGGACCTAACTAGAGTGTGCATCATGTCTACTTTCAAAGAAACTTGAAATGGGATTAACAGAAACCCCAGCACCCCTCTCCTAACAACTAGGGTTTGCAAAAATATTTTCCAATGTACCCAAAATGCCCTTCAAAAATGTTCATCATTTCTGCCTTGGTCTTAAACCTCTGCCAAAAATGGTGCACAATTTTCTAGGACACTCAAGGGCTTTGGATTAAATCTTATGGTATTTGAATTTGGGCATTTAAATGCTATAAAATATTTTAAATGCTCAAATAATCATAAACTATAATGTTTCCCACTGTTCATAATATATACAGTAGGTATGACAAGTGTTATGAGTTACAAAAATGCTCTGGCATTTTATTTAAATGAACAAAGCTGCAAAAGAAATGAAACAGAAAAGAAAATAGAAAAAAGGGAGAGAGAAAAGCTTACCTGGCGCCCCACCCGGCCCACCTGCCGGCCCAGCCCAGCTGCCGCTCCAGCGAGCTGCTTGGCTCGGCCAGGCAGGCAGGCAGGTGCTCGACGGCGACCGCACGGCGCGCCACGCAGCTTCCCGCCGCCCTGCTTCGTCCCCTCGCCGTTCTGGAGGGATGGTTCGGTCGTCCACGTCCTCCCCGATCTCGCAGACACCTCCACCTCTCCCCAGTTCCTCTCCCTCGCTCTCCTCGCGCCATGGCCGACGCCGCCGTGCTCGCACCGTCTTAGAAGCCGCGTCCACCGTCGTCCCTGGGCCCCGCCTTGGTGTCCGTTGTCTCCGCCGTCCTCGACTGCTTCGAACAGGCCGAGCCCCGAGCGCTCGCCCGCCCTGGAGACGCCCCCGACCTCTTCTTCCCCAACTCCGGCCGCGGAGATCCCCCTCGCCGTTCCGCTCAGCTCCGACCACCTCCGAGCTCGCTTCGGCGCTTGCTGCAACCCCTGTGAGCCTAGCTTCATCGTCCCCCTCTCCGTTGGCTCTCTTTTGCCCTGGAACGCACTACACAAAGATCAACCGCACGCACCGCCGCCGTGCTCGCCGCCGGTGATGCTCCGGTGACCATTTGGTCACTGGCACCCGTCCATCACACTCACCGCAGCACGTAGATGCAAAAGGTGCTACGCACGCATCGCCTAGGCCCCTGCAGCCGCATCTCCACACACGCCCGACGCCGGTCGCCGCCGTCGAGCTCGTTGCCGTCGTCTCCGGCCACCCCAGGTCCGGCGGCCACCACCTTTCGACGCGCAACAGCAAGGGCTTTCCAACGCACCTAACCGCAGCTCGAGCCGTGCATCGTAGGCGATTTCCGAAGCACGCCGCCGTGTTTGGCCTCGCCGACGGCTAAACGCCGGCGAGTTGGACCTGTTTTGACCACGGGTTTGACCCCCTGGGTCACTGACATGTGGGCCCTGCCCGCAAGTCAAACCTAGTTTAGGTGTTAATTAAATTATAATTAGTTAATTAGTAACTGTAACACTGACCAGTGGGTCCCACTGGTCAGGTTTGACTTGGATTGGCCATGTTGACTGCCTGACGTCAGCATGATGTCATGCTGACGCAGTAAAGGTTTTTCTGGTATTTTTTAGATTTAAAATAATTCAGGAAATTCCAGAAAATACCGAAAACTTCTAAAAATCATATAAAATCAACCATAGCTCAGATGGAAAAGATTTATATATGAAAAATGATCAGAAAAATCCAATCTTTTCAATGGCACTGGTTTCATGCATGTTCGAACAAGTTAACTTGCTGTATACATCAAAAACATGATAATGCACTTATTTAAATAATAGTTTGAACTCCAATTTGAATCTTTGATTCAAATAGGTTCAAACCCTTCTGGTTTTAGTTGCATTAGCCAACACACATGCATCTTGCCATGTCATGAGCATGCATAATATTGTTGCATTTGTTTGTTAATAATTGTATCGCCGGTATTCTCTGTGTTAGGTCCTGCTCCCAAGGATACTGCTGCGTATCCAGTTGAAGAGCAGTACCTGACAACTACTTTGTCAGGCAAGCAATCATTGATCATTCCGATACAAACCCAATCTTCTCGCTCCTGCTCTCTTTTACTGCATTAAGGCAACAGCGTGTGAACTGCTACTTGTTGCGGTAGTTGAACCTTATTCCCTTGCATGACCTGTCATTGCCACAGTAAATAGTTGAAACCCACTAGCATGTGTAGGAGTTGATTGAGCCATGTGATGTGTGATCCACCATGCTATTTGTTTATGTTGCCTGCTATGCTTAGAGTTGTGTCTGGTCTGGTTCATCTGGGTGATGGATCAGAGTGAAATGATCATACCAATAAAGAGAAGGAAGTCTGGAATACGCTTGGTAAAGGTATCGATGAAAGGCCATGTAGGAGTACATGGTGGGTTGTTTCATTGGAATCGTCCATAGGACCCGAGATCTGTATGTGTGGTTCAAGTTACAGCTACTACCACACATTGGGATCCTTAATTGACCCTCTCGGCTTATTAATTACCCTTGATCTCTGTCCAGGAGTTGCAACTAGTTTCTGGTGTTTATAGCTTACTGGAGGTCGTGCACAACGCTGACCCTCGGGGTGGGTTGTGATGCGACAGGTACGTGGCACGGTGTACCGGTTGCCCGTTTGGTGACTCGGGAACCCTGTACACATCGTTTGGGGCCGTGAGCGACACCCCGGCCGGATCTCCCCACGGATGGAACCCAAATAGGCGATAAACCTGGACGAGAGACTTGAGTAGTTAGTCAGGTCGTGGCCGACACCCTCGCTGGGCTTCCGCTTGAAGGTTGTCGAGTACACGCCGAGTAAACGGCGATAAGTGGTGAAAGCGTGTGTGAAGAAGTAAACCCTTGCAGGGTTATCAAACTATTTGAATAGCCTTTGTTCGCGGTACGAACTACTTGGTTACTCTTACAGTTCATAGACAAGATGAAGGATACTACTAAAAGCCTCAAGATAAGTGTGAGTGCCGTGGATGGCCCTTCCGTAGGATGATGGAAGAGGATCCTCGGTAGTGTATTGATGTGGTGAGTAGAGGACTCGTGTTCGTAATAACATCTTGCAATCTGTTGAGAGTTGTAGTATAGGTTAGCCAAAGTCAAAGCTGGCTTTCTGCTATGAACTCCACTACCCCCCTTTGATAATGTTGCATGTATGATAGGTTCTGTGGTAAGACTTGCTGAGTACCTTTGTACTCATGTTTGCTTAATAACTATTGCAGAGGAGAACCCTGCCCCTGCTGATGGGTTCTACATAGACGTTGACGTCGACGAGTAGCTTGACACCCAGACGGAGATCTGGAGCTTGTGAAGGGCCTTGTAGATAGTCAGGCTACACCAAGCCTGTTTTATTTTCTAAGTTGTCTGTACTCAGACATGTAGCTTCCGCTTGTGCTTGTATGACTGTATGACTTGAGTGTTGGGTCATGTGACCCCTACCTGTATGGATATGTTATGTATGGCTCTCGGAGTCTTTTAAATAAAGTACTTTGAGTCATAGAGTTCTGTTGTGATGCAATGTTGTATTTGCACATATTGAGCATATTGCGTGTATGATTGAAATGCTTGGTATGTGTGGGATCCGACACCTAGTTGTTTTCCTTTGGTAGCCTATCTTACAGGGAAATGCCTCCTAGTGATTCCAATGAGCCTTGGTAGCTTGCTGCTGCTCGGAACACGTAGGCTGGCCGGCATGTGTCCTTCTTCGTTCCTGTGTCTGTCCCTTAGGGGAAATGGCACGTGTTGTTCCTTTAAGTCCATGTAGCTTGCTACGACTTGGGTTCATACGTTGATGACCGACACGTTCGTTGCTGGGTCATGGATGCATGTCTCTGTAATTTAGTGCCACTTTTGGTTTATAACTAGCCATGTCGGCCCGGGTTCTCTGTCATATGGATGCTAGCGACACGGTCATATACGTGTGCCAAAATGCGCAAACGGTCCCGGGCCAGGTAAGGTGGCACCCGTGGGGTTACCGTGCGTGAGGCCGCAAAGTGATATGACGTGTTACAGCTAGATCGGTGTGACCTAGGATCAGGGTCCTGACAGCGTTGGCATCAGAGCTGGACTGCCTGTAGGTTTCTCAAGCCAAACTGGTCGATGTTGAGTCTAGAAAAATTCTTAGTTATATGTAGGGGAATTGATTGTGGAAGGGAACGTAAGGCACTTTTACTCCTTTACCTTATGCCTTTCTGATCTGAGTCTGTCTATTCTTTCTACGGGGATTTAGGATTAGGCCTCTTATCCTTACTAGGTTCACGTGTTACTAATCCGTAGACTCTTAGGATTGTTGGTTTCAAGCCTCAGTTCAGTTTCTATCCTTTTAGTATGATGATTGTTGGACCGGAACCTTGATATGGATTGTTGAGTGGCTATGCTATCATTTGTATGATGTCTCAAATCTCTGTTTGAGCATTTACAGTTGTTATGCTGCCCGATTTCTTCCAGAAACACTAATGCCTTTGCATTATTTCGTGTTTCAGATGTCTGGCCGCATCCCTCACCAAGTGGTTCGTTTGACTCGGTGCATTAATGTGCCCGGTCACACGGCCATGCTAGTCCGTGTGATGACTGAGACCGGTTATCGCTGGTATCCTGAATACACTGTGGAGGAATAGTACCGGGATTTCAATCAAAGTCAGTATTTCTGCACAGTCTGGATATACCCCTCATATCCCGGAGCTAATGATCCCATCCATTGGTCTTATGGACTCGGGATTACCATCGAGATGGCAGTGCAGGATGCCGCTTATTCGATGATGACCATTCTCCGTGCTAGGCATGCCCTGTTGCTGAACACTGAGTTCTGTTACATGCCAACCTCACTTCCCGGAGAGGAAGGCTACTACACTGGTCTGTATACTGATGCTGCTCATGAAGAGCCACTGCTTCAGACTACTGTTCAGATTTTGGAGGATAGGGACCGTGAGGTCCGTGCCCTCCGAATGGAGCTGTATAACACTCGAGCCGCTCATTGGACTACCTTGACACGGCTTGCACCTGCTGTGCACGCCGGATATCTGGACATGCGGGATTTGTACCCTATGCGGACTCGTCTGCCTGATCACATGGATTGGCGTGACGTTGGGGGTATTACACCTCCACGTGGGCGTCGGTTACCACCAGCATCGGAACCGAGACCACACCCATGCCCTTATGGTCCACAGCCTTCGAGTGCTCGCGAGTTCCAAGATCCGTCTGTACCACTTCCAGGCTATGGTGGTAATCTGTACGAGGATTACTACACGAATGTCTGAGCTAGTCCGTGGTAGTAGTAGTATTGTAGTAGTTGTATTTCCACAGTCCTGCGCGTCTTGTGGAATATGACTTAGTGTGTACTGAGTTCCGGAGGTGTAGTTAAATAATGTATAGGAGCTTGGAATGCCTCTGATGGGATGTATCGTCTTTCACCGCAGTTGTACTTTAGCCTTGGCTTGTACTAAACTTTGTATGGTGTGTATGACCACTGGTGTATATATAGCAGTTCCTATATTACCATGTCGTACGGATGAACATCCTTGCATTCCGTGTCATCCATTACATTCTGCACTTCTATGTCAAATTTTTGCCATCCTTGTCTAAACCGTTGTTTTGTTTTCCTAGGATGGTCAACACTCGCAACACTCCTGCTGCTCAGGAGCAGGGTGAGGCTAGTGGGGCTAGAGATGGGAATCTGCCCCAGCCACCATCTTTGGCGGAAGTTTTGCTTGAAGCAGAACGGAACAAGAGAGAGACCAACCGTCTGCTAGAACGCATAGAGCAAAACACTGGGTTCCGTCAGAGGAATGACGTGGTGTCAATCCACGATTTTATCAAGATGTGTCCACCAAAGTTCCATCACTCCACTGAACCTTTGGATGCTGATGACTGGCTACGTAGTATCACCCACAAGCTACACTCTGCCCGTGTGGCTGAAGCTGACAAGGTTATCTACGCCGCCTACCATCTTGAGGGCCCTGCCAGTCTTTGGTGGGAAAACTTTGAAGCTATGCGTCCTGCTGGCCAAGTCACTACCTGGGTTGAGTTCAGTGAGGCATTCCGTGAACATCACATTCCGGAAGGTCTCATGGATCGCAAGCGGGAGGAATTCTGCAATTTCACCCAGGGCCGTTTAACTGTGGATGGCTATAGCCGCGAGTTTGGTAATCTGGCACGCTATGCACCTGAGGAAGTATCCACCGATGCCAAGAAGCAGGCGAGGTTCCGCAAGGGACTCAGCCCTGAACTCCGTCGAAATCTACGTCTGCACGAGTGCACTTCCTTCCAGAAGTTGGTAAACAAGGCTATCAGTGCTGCAACAGGCCAGACCGACTTCGAGGCCACCCGCAAGCATACTCGAGACCTTGGTTCCTCATCCGGCTCTGGCTCTCACAAGCGCCGGGTGTGGGTTCCTAACACTGCCCTGCCACCCAAGTATACACCGAGGCCATCCTATGAGGCGCCTCGCCCAACTCAGCAGTTTGCACCTGCCAAGACCTATGGAGGTCCACCTTCCAACTTTGCTCCACGCACCACCACTGTGACATGTTTCAAGTGTGGAGAACCGGGACACTACATGCGTGATTGTCCCCAGAACCAGCCAGGGAAACCCGTTGGCCGTGGCAAGCCAACCGGCAAGGTGAATTATGTCAAGCCAATCCCCACTACACGTGGTCATGTCAACTATGTCTCTGCCGAGGAAGCATATGAAGATCCTAACGTCGTCCTTGGTACGCTTCTCGTCAACTACCATCCGGCATCTGTTCTTTTCGATACTGGAGCATCCCATTCGTTCATATCTGAGAGCTATGCTCGATTGCACAACATGACTTTTTGTGACATGCCTACTTCCATGGTTATTCAAACTCCTGGTTCAAAGTGGCAAACCTCTAGGGTAAGCCATGGAAATGAAATCCTTGTCGATAGACTTGTTTTCCTAGCATCTCTAATCGCTCTCAAGTCCTCGGATATAAACATCATTTTGGGTATGGATTGGATGACAACCCATTACGCCAAAATTGATTGCTATACTAGGACCGTTCAACTTACACACCCATCCGGCAAGATAGTCAATGTCTTGACCCGAATGGCTGAGCGTCAGCTCTACTCTCTTAATGCCAGCCCTCTACCAGAACTCGAAGATATCCCGGTAGTCCGTGACTTTCCCCATGTTTTTCCAGAAGAATTGCCAGGAGTTCCACCTGACAGAGATGTCGAGTTCGTGATAGATCTTATCCATGGAACTGTCCCAATATCTAGGAGACCTTATAAAATGGCACCACTAGAATTAGCTGAGCTAAAGAAACAACTCGATGAGTCCTTGCAAAAGGGTTTCATCCGTCCTAGTTCTTCCCCTTGGGCTTGCCCCGTCCTCTTCGTCAAGAAGAAGGATGGAACAGAGCGGATGGTTGTAGATTACCGACCTGTCAATCTGGTCACCATAAAGAATAAGTATCCGCTTCCCAGGATCAACGACCTGTATGATCAGCTCGCTGGATCCTCAGTCTTCTCTAAGATGGATTTGAGATTGGGCTACCATCAAATCAAAATCAAGAACGGGGACATTCCTAAAACGGCTTTCGTTACTCGTTATGGCCAATATGAGTACACCGTTATGTCCTTCGGATTAACCAATGCCCCAGCTACCTTTTCTCGGTTAATGAATTCTATATTCATGGAGTATTTGGATAAATTCGTCATGGTATACCTCGATGATATACTCATCTATTCCAAGAACAAGGAAGATCATGCCGAGCATTTAAGGCTGGTATTGACGAAACTTCGAGAGCACCGCCTTTATGCCAAATTCTCTAAATGTGAATTTTGGTTGCCAGAAGTAACCTATCTAGGTCACGTGATCTCTGGCAAGGGTATTGCTGTCAATCCCAAGCGAGTTCAAGCCGTACTTGATTGGACTCCCCCTGAATCGGTCAAGCAAGTTAGGAGTTTTCTTGGCTTAGCGAGCTATTGTCGTCGTTTCGTCGAGAACTTCTCCAAGGTTGCTAAACCTCTAACCGAACTCCTCAAGAAAGATAAAAAGTTTGAGTGGACCCCACAGTGCGAGTCCAGTTTTCAGGAATTGAAAAGACGCCTGACATCTGCACCTGTACTGGTACCACCAGACTTCTCCAAGGATTTTATAATCTATTGCGACGCCTCGCGACAAGGACTAGGTTGCATTCTCATGCAAGATCGTCAAGTGATTGCATACGCATCTCGACAGTTGCGTCCACATGAGGATAACTATCCTACTCATGATCTAGAGCTTGCAGCTTTAGTCCATGCACTCAAAACATGGCGACATTACCTCCTTGGTAATCGCTGTGAAATCTTCACTAATCATCAAAGTTTGAAGTATATCTTCACCCAACCGGATTTGAATCTCAGCCAAAGACGTTGGGTTGAGTTGCTCACAGATTACGACTTAGGAATCACTTACACCCCTGGAAAGGCCAATGTCATGGCTGATGCACTAAGTCGTAAATCATATTGTAACAACTTAATGTTACAACAAAGTCAACCACTCCTCCACGAGGAATTTCGTAAGCTTAACCTTCACATTGTTCCTCGAGGATTCCTTTCCACCTTGGTGGCGAAACCTACCCTTATGGATCAAATCATAGTTGCCCAGCGGTATGATAAAGGCATATCTCGGATCAAGGAGAACATTGCTAGCGGAGTTGCTAGAAGTTTCTCTATGGATGATCGGGGTGTAGTGTACTTCGAGAACCGCTTGGTGGTACCCAAGAAACCACAACTACGACAAATGATTCTTAAGGAGGCTCATGAATCTCCTCTCACGATTCATCCCGGTAGTACCAAAATGTATCAAGACCTACGTCAAAGATTCTGGTGGACTAGGATGAAGAGAGAAATCGCTCAATTCATTGCTAACTGCGACGTTTGTCGTCGAGTCAAAGCAGAGCATCAACGGCCTGCTGGCACCCTTCAACCTTTAGCTATTCCTGAATGGAAATGGGACAAAGTCGGTATGGACTTCATTACCGGGTTTCCCAGGTCCAGGAAAGGGAATAATGCTATCTTCGTCGTTATCGACCGCCTCTCTAAAGTAGCTCATTTCTTGCCTGTTCGGGAGAGTATTACCGCTAGCCAGCTAGCAGACTTATATGTCTCTCGAATAGTATCACTTCATGGTGTGCCGATAGAGATTAACTCAGACCGTGGAAGTCTTTTCACTTCCCGATTTTGGGAAAGTTTCCAGAATGCTATGGGAACTCATCTCTCTTTCAGTACTGCCTTCCATCCGCAGTCAAGTGGTCAAGTGGAACGAGTCAATCAAATTCTGGAAGACATGCTTCGAGCCTCTGTCATTTCTTTCGGTATGGAATGGGAAAAATGTCTTCCATTTGCCGAATTCGCTTATAACAATAGTTATCAAGCCAGCCTGGGTAAAGCTCCCTTCGAAGTTCTATATGGACGGAGGTGTCGAACACCTCTTAACTGGTCAGAAACCGGGGAAAGACAATTCTTTGGCCCGGATATGATTCAGGAAGCAGAAGAGCAAGTTCGCATCGTTCGTGAGAGATTGAAAACATCCCAGTCTCGCCAAAAGAGCCAATATGATAGTCATCATAAGGCTGTGACTTTTGAAGTCGGCGATAAGGCTTACCTTCGGGTTACTCCTCTCAAGGGAACCCATCGCTTCGGTATCAAAGGCAAATTGGCCCCTCGTTTCATCGGTCCTTTTCGCATTCTTGCCAAACGAGGAGAAGTTGCCTACCAATTGGAACTACCTCCGCACCTTTCCAGAGTTCATGATGTTTTCCACGTTTCTCAACTCAGGCGTTGCTTCTCGGATCCTATCCGCGGAGTGGACCACGAAACGCTTGATCTCCAGGACAATCTCACATATCGAGAATACCCTGTTCGTATTCTTGATCAAACCGAGCGCACCACTCGACGCCACAATATCAAATTTCTCAAGGTTCAATGGTCACATCATTCTGAGAGTGAAGCTACTTGGGATAGGGAGGATCGTCTTCGATTTGAGTACCCACCCTCTTTCCGAAGGAATCCGAATCTCGGGACGCGATTCTTTTAAGTGGGGGTGAGTTGTCACATCCCTAGCTAGCACTTGCATTAGGACCTAACTAGAGTGTGCATCATGTCTACTTTCAAAGAAACTTGAAATGGGATTAACAGAAACCCCAGCACCCCTCTCCTAACAACTAGGGTTTGCAAAAATATTTTCCAATGTACCCAAAATGCCCTTCAAAAATGTTCATCATTTCTGCCTTGGTCTTAAACCTCTGCCAAAAATGGTGCACAATTTTCTAGGACACTCAAGGGCTTTGGATTAAATCTTATGGTATTTGAATTTGGGCATTTAAATGCTATAAAATATTTTAAATGCTCAAATAATCATAAACTATAATGTGTCCCACTGTTCATAATATATACAGTAGGTATGACAAGTGTTATGAGTTACAAAAATGCTCTGGCATTTTATTTAAATGAACAAAGCTGCAAAAGAAATGAAACAGAAAAGAAAATAGAAAAAAGGGAGAGAGAAAAGCTTACCTGGCGCCCCACCCGGCCCACCTACCGGCCCAGCCCAGCTGCCGCTCCAGCGAGCTGCTTGGCTCGGCCAGGCAGGCAGGCAGGTGCTCGACGGCGACCGCACGGCGCGCCACGCAGCTGCCCGCCGCCCTGCTTCGTCCCCTCGCCGTTCTGGAGGGATGGTTCGGTCGTCCACGTCCTCCCCGACCTCGCAGACACCTCCACCTCTCCCCAGTTCCTCTCCCTCGCTCTCCCCGCGCCATGGCCGACGCCGCCGTGCTCGCACCGTCGTAGAAGCCGCGTCCACCGTCGTCCCTGGGCCCCGCCTTGGTGTCCGTCGTCTCCGCCGTCCTCGACTGCTTCGAACAGGCCGAGCCCCGAGCGCTCGCCCGCCCTGGAGACGCCCCCGACCTCTTCTTCCCCAACTCCGGCCGCGGAGATCCCCCTCGCCGTTCCGCTCAGCTCCGACCACCTCCGAGCTCGCTCCGGCGCTTGCTGCAACCCCTGTGAGCCTAGCTTCATCCTCCCCCTCTCCGTTGGCTCCCTTTTGCCCTGGAACGCACTGCACAAAGCTCAACCGCACGCACCACCGCCGTGCTCGCCGCCGATGATGCTCCGGTGACCATTTGGTCACTGGCACCCGTCCATCACACTCACCGCAGCACGTAGATGCGACAGGTGCTACGCACGCATCGCCTAGGCCCCTGCAGCCGCATCTCCACACACGCCCGATGCCAGTCGCCGCCGTCGAGCTCGTTGCCGTCGTCTCCGGCCACCCCAGGTCCGGCAACCACCACCTTTCGACGCGCAACAGCAAGGGCTTTCCAACGCACCCAACCGCAGCTCGAGCCGTGCACCGTAGGCGATTTCCGAAGCACGCCGCCGTGTTTGGCCTCGCCGGCGGCTAAACGCCGGCGAGTTGGACCTGTTTTGACCACGGGTTTGACCCCCTGGGTCACTGACATGTGGGCCCTGCCCGCAAGTCAAACCTAGTTTAGGTGTTTATTAAATTCTAATTAGTTAATTAGTAACTGTGACACTGACCAGTGGGTCCCACTGGTCAGGTTTGACTTGGACTGGCCCTGTTGACTGCCCGACGTCAGCATGATGTCATGCTGACGCAGTAAAGGTTTTTTTGGTATTTTTTAGATTTAAAATAATTCAAGAAATTCCAGAAAATACCCAAAACTTCTAAAAATCATATAAAATCAACCATAGCTCAGATGGAAAAGATTTATATATGAAAAATGATCAGAAAAATCCAATATTTCCAATGGCACCGGTTTCATGCATGTTTGAACAAGTTAACTTGCTGTATACATCAAAAACATGATAATGCACTTATTTAAATAATAGTTTGAACTCCAATTTGAATCTTTGATTCAAATAGGTTCAAACCCTTCTGGTTTTAGTTGCATTAGCCAACACACATGCATCTTGCCATGTCATGAGCATGCATCATATTGTTGCATGTGTCTGTTAATAATTGTATCGCCGGTATTCTCTGTGTTAGGTCCTGCTCCCAAGGATACTGCTGCGTATCCAGTTGAAGAGCAGTACCCGACAACTACTTTGTCAGGCAAGCAATCATTGATCATTCCGATACAAACCAAATCTTCTCGCTCCTGCTCTCTTTTACTGCATTAAGGCAACAGCGTGTGAACTGCTACTTGCTGCGGTAGTTGAACCTTATTCCCTTGCATGACCTGTCATTGCCACAGTAAATAGTTGAAACCCACTAGCATGTGTAGGAGTTGATTGAGCCATGTGATGTGTGATCCACCATGCTATTTGTTTATGTTGCCTGCTATGCTTAGAGTTGTGTCTGGTCTGGTTCATCTGGGTGATGGATCAGAGTGAAATGATCATACCGATAAAGAGAAGGAAGTGTGGAATACGCTTGGTAAAGGTATCGATGAAAGGCCATGTAGGAGTACATGGTGGGTTGTTTCATTGGAATCATCCATAGGACCCGAGATCTGTATGTGTGGTTCAAGTTACAGCTACTACCACACATTGGGATCCTTAATTGACCCTCTCGGCTTATTACTTACCCTTGATCTCTGTCCAGGAGTTGCAACTAGTTTCTGGTGTTTATAGCTTACTGAAGGTCGTGCACAACGCTGACCCTCGGGGTGGGTTGTGATGCGACAGGCACGTGGCACGGTGTACCGGTTGCCCGTTTGGTGACTCGAGAACCCTGTACACATCGTTTGGGGCCGTGAGCGACACCCCGGCCGGATCTCCCCACGGATGGAACCCAAGTAGGCGATAAACCTGGACGAGAGACTTGAGTAGTTAGTCAGGTCGTGGCCGACACCCTCGCTGGGCTTCCGCTTGAAGGTTGCCGAGTACACGCCGAGTAAACGGCGATAAGTGGTGAAAGCGTGTGTGAAGAAGTACACCCCTGTAGGGTTATCAAACTATTCGAATAGCCGTTGTTCGCGGTACGAACTACTTGGTTACTCTTACAGTTCATAGACAAGTTGAAGGATACTACTAAAAGCCTCAAGATAAGTGTGAGTGCCGTGGATGGCCCTTCCGTAGGATGACGGAAGAGGATCCTCGGTAGTGTATTGATGTGGTGAGTAGAGGACTCGTGTTCGTAATAACATCTTGCAATCTGTTGAGAGTTGTAGTATAGGTTAGCCAAAGTCAAAGCTGGCTTTCTGCTATGAACTCCACTACCCCCCTTTGATAATGTTGCATGTATGATAGGTTCTGTGGTAAGACTTGCTGAGTACCTTTGTACTCATGTTTGCTTAATAACTGTTGCAGAGGAGAACTCTGCCCTTGCTGATGGGTTCTACATAGACGTTGACGTCAACGAGTAGCTTGACACCCAGACGGAGATCTGGAGCTTGTGAAGGGCCTTGTAGATAGTTAGGCTACACCAAGCCTGTTTTATTTTCTAAGTTGTCTGTACTTAGACATGTAGCTTCCGCTTGTGCTTGTATGACTGTATGACTTGAGTGTTGGGTCATGTGACCCCTACCTGTATGGATATGTTATGTATGGCTCTCGGAGCCTTTTAAATAAAGTACTTTGAGTCATAGAGTTCTGTTGTGATGCAATGTTGTATTTGCACATATTGAGCATATTGCGTGTATGATTGAAATGCTTGGTATGTGTGGGATCCGACACCTAGTTGTTTTCCTTTGGTAGCCTATCTTACAGGGAAATGCCTCCTAATGATTCCAATGAGCCTTGGTAGCTTGCTACTGCTCGGAACACGTAGGCTGGCCGGCATGTGTCCTTCTTCGTTCCTGTGTCTGTCCCTTAGGGGAAATGTCACGCGTTGTTCCTTTAAGTCCATGTAGCTTGCTATGACTTGGGTTCATACGTTGATGACCGACACGTTCGTTGCTGGGTCATGGATGCCTGTCTTTGTAATTTAGTGCCACTTTTGGTTTATAACTAGCCATGTCGACCCGGGTTCTCTGTCATATGTATGCTAGCGACACGGTCATATACGTGTGCCAAAATGCGCAAACGGTCCCGGGCCAGGTAAGGTGACACCCGTGGGGTTACCGTGCGTGAGGCCGCAAAGTGATATGACGTGTTACAGCTAGATCGGTGTGACCTAGGATCGGGGTCCTGACAAATATCGCAGAAAAACTCAGAGAAAGGCGGGCAGAGCCCGCAGTAGAAGAACAAGGCGAAGAAGGGATATCCATTTGGAGCCATTTTCCAAGCGACGGCTAGAAGTACCTTCGTGCGCGGATGCGCTCGCGTCTCCGTCGACCAGAAGAGGTAGTAATACTCCCTCAGCTCCTTCGCGGCGAGCTTGGGGGGGGAGATTGCCCGCTCCTTTCGCAGCGCCGCGAGCCGCGGTGCCTCGGTCGACTTCACGACCTTCCCCTTGTCGGCTTTCGGAGCCATGGCGGAAGTGGTGAGGGAGGTCGACGGCGTTGGTGGTGCTGGTGGCGATGGGGGGCAGAGCGCTGCTCTCTTTCAGTTTTGGGAATAAGGGGGAGCGGCGGACGTTTCCGAGATTGGAATAGCAACTGGCGAATGGGTGAACTGCCCCTGTCTCCCCTGCTTATAAGGAGGGAGGGGGCGGACGTTCCGCCTTTCCGAATAAAGAAACCACCCACGATCTCTCCCACGACGCCGCATTCAACGCGTGCCGTTCGGGGAGGGCGCGGTGGATACGGAGAGAGATACGGTGTAACCCAGGCCGCGCGTGCCCGTGCCCTGTTTTGGGGCTGGCCCAACAGCGCTCGGCACCGTGTATGGCCCAGGCCCGGGGGCTCCTGTCGGTGTACTAGAGTAGGGGTACCCTAGTATCCCGAACTTGCGCACGGGCAGTCGTAGCATCCCGCGGCAAGGCTTGCCGGGTGACCGCCAAGGTCCTCCGTGGTTCCTTCGGAGCCATTCAAGAACAAAGTATTCAAGCCAAGGAGACAAGACCCCGGCAAGAGGAGCTTGCCGGGAAGGCCAACCAAGGCATCTCAAGGAACTTGCCACGGCGCGCCACGCGTCCCAGCAAGGCCCGGTGAGGGGCAAGCTCCCGGACGCGACAAGACAACGACCGCGATAAGGCGCTTGCCGCGGCAAGCTACCACTCTGTACCCACGCTCCAGCGCATCCACCAACGTGTCGCTCTGGGACCCTTCCAAGCGTACGTGGCGGGAGGCTGTGCAGCCAGCGGTGCGCGGTGGCAAGCGGTGCTGACAATATTGCCATCGTGGCGAGCGGTGGCGTCCCTGACGGTCCCCTTTTGCACTATTTGGGCGACGCAGACGGGCATTCAATGCCTTTGTCCCCTGTCGTCAGGGTTAGGTATGATACACTATACAGGTAGTTGTACCAACCGCAACACCTTTCCATTTTTACCCTTGTCTACGTTGCCACCTGTCAGTGACCCCTTGAGCATATAAAAGGAGGCCCATGTGCAACGTAG
>LR738712.1:205299656-205406721 GCA_902687465.1 Secale cereale
ACGGAGGAGGAGAACATTCACGCTCGGTCTCGTTAGCTGCTGGTGTGTACTGTAGCACTCAGCGCTCCCGAGCAAGAACTCAATGCAAACCACAAAGCAGGAGTAGGGTTTTACGCATCCGTGCGGCCCGAACCTGGGTAAACTGCTCGTGTGCTTCGCCTCGATCTGGTCTTTGTGCGATCTTCGCCCCCATCGAACCGAAAGGGACTCGGTCCGCCGGTCCCATAGGTGCTCGTGGATCAGTTTCCCCGACACAAGGCTCCTTGCCGAGGATGCCCACGAGGCCCCGACAAGGCTCCTCGCCGAAGACACCCCGAAGCCCAGGCAAGCCTCTTGCCGCGGATGCTCGCAGAAACCCCGGCAAGCCCCTTGCTGAGGACGCTCATAGAGGCCCTGGCAAGACCATTGCCGGGAACAGACGCAGGACCGCGGCAAGCCCTTGCCGCCCCATCGTCGCCTAAGCTCGGTGGCCGACCCACTAGCCCAGGTAGGTACCCACGTGGCGGTACGTGGTTCCTGGTCCATCTAGTCAAGCACCTACGTGGTGGCATGCAGATCTTCGAGAAGACCCTACCACCACGCCATCTCAGCTGCCTGCCCCGCTGGCCTGGACGCGCGTCGCAACCAGACGAAGTGGCCACAGATGGGACGGGCCTCGTTTCCATCCCCGATAAAGCGAGTGGACACCTAATGTAACACCCCATATGTGATACTTTCCTATAATGGCAATAAAGCAATTCTCATTTTGATCCTTGTCCTTATCTTTGGGGGTTCTTGTCATTTGACCTCATTTTATTTTTGCATTGTCATGCTATTTATTTTATTTTTGCATCCATGCATTGCTTCATCATCATCGCATCTTAGTTTACTTCTTGTTGATGTGTGTGTGTGTGTGAGGCACCTTGTGATGTATGTGAGTGTGGTGCCTAACCTTGCCCTTGCAACCCTAAACCCCTTCTTCTTCTTCCTCTTCTTCTTTTCTTTCCTTTCTTTAATCAATTTTGCAAGTGACTTAGCTTCTTCTTTTAATGTTCATCTCCTCCCCACATCTAAGTTCCGCTATCATGAGTCACTTTGCAAAGCCTTGCTCATTTTTGAAGTGGTTTGGCTAGGTTCAAAAATGACAAGAGTTTGAAGCATATACAAACTCCTTTTATTTTTCTGCCTCTAAAAATGTCCAAGCCAATTTTATTAAATAGGGCATAAATCAAGGAGCATGGGGATATTTTCTTTACCTCCTAACTCTTTTCCTTTGAGCCTGTACTTTTCTTTTCATTCTGTTTGAGGGACATATAGAAAAGAAAATAATCAGCGGAAACAGTAGTGGCCTGGGCCTCCTTTTCCTCCCCCCCCAGGCCCAGTCCTTCTCCGCAGAGCCCCTCGGCCCACCTCCTCTCTCCCGCAGCGGCCCAGCCAGCGCCCAGTCGCGACGTTCGTTTTTTCCCCGCGGCCCCACATGTCAGCCTCACATCCCCGGCGTTGCCGTCTATCTCCGTCACGCGTCGCTGAGGCAGAGCGCGCACTCGCCGTCGCGCCGTGATCACGGATGTCGAGGCCTCACGATCAGAGCCTCCTTTTAAACCCGCAGCTTGCCCACCCCTCTCCCTAGGGTTCCTCCTACCTCCTCCCGCCGTCTGGAGAGCCAAGAACCACCAGATCCGCCGCTCCAAAGACGTCCCGCACGCATCTGGGAGCGCCAACACGTCGCCGGCGTGCCTCCCGTCAACCTCGGCCTAGCCAACCTTGTCAAGCTGCTTCCCCGTCGTCGACAACGTCCTCTACGCGGAGCCGATCGCCTCTCCGTCGTCGTCTTCTTCCTCTGCTTCCACTCCAGCGGTCGTAGATGTTCGAGCCTCGCCGTCATCGACTCCGACCACCTCCGGGCCAGCCGAACACCTCGCCGTGTTCGTGGTGAGCGTCTCCACCTTCCCGTGCCCTTTTCCCCCGCCTTAGCACCGTCTAGCAACGAGTTCATCGAGCACCCGAGCTCGTCGCCGTCGGGCCTCGTCTCCGGCGAGTGCCCCGACCACTGTAGGTCGTCCCTTGTTGCCCGTTCGCTTTAGCTCGTCGCGTAGATGCTGCCAGAGCAGTCGCCGCTCCGCCTAGGCCGTTGCATCGTCGCGTAGTTGTCCGTTGCCGCCGCTCTGTCATGTGCTCGTCGCCGGCGTTGTAGTGCGTGCTAGGTCGTTTGAGTGCTTCGAGTGGATGCGGTGTTCCCCCAGGAACTGCCTGCACCCCTCCGCCATCCCTTTAGGTTGCCGGAGCGGCTCCGACGAGCAGCTCCGACGAGCCTCTGTATTCACCCGCCGCTCGTGTCTTCAGTTAAGTCTTCTTGCTTTGCACCTGTGTTCTGTCGAGAACACTTGTCTAGCCCAGTGGCTAGTTCCTTCGTCAGTTAACGAGGCAGTGCGGGTTCGAATCCATGCGGGGGCAGTGGATATTAACCCCCCTTTTTGTTTTCGCGAGAGGCTGACAAGCAGTCCCCACCTGCCAGCCACTCATCCACCTCCAGCCCACTCGCGCACCCACTGGTGCCACCTCAGCGCAGCTGGTCCCACTCGTCGGCGACTCTGGCTGGTATAGGCATGGGTCAACTTTGACCTCAGCGCCTGTTTTCCTTTTCTGTTTTTGTTTTTGTTTTTCTTTTTTTTTGCCTTTTTCTTGTTTATTTAATATCTGTTGATATATTCATCTGATGGAAATAAGTTGTATATGTAAAATGCTTAGTTTTTCATGTAGATTATGAATATGCTGTTTGTTGCCATGTTTAAAAATATTTAAAATGATGTTTAAATTATTCTTGTTTTAAATGTGCTTAAACTTGGAAATATCATAACTAAATAACTACAACTCCAAATTTAACAAACTTTATATGCATTCGGGGTGGAAAATGTGTAGAATATTGTGGTGCTGTTGTTTTGCATGTTTAACAACTTTATAACAAAAGTTTTCAGATCTGTCCCAAATGCATTTATTTAATTATGGGAGTTTCTCGAAAATCTTGTTTGTTATTTCCAGCCCATTTAAATGTGCTAGCATGTTGTTGTAATCTTAGTTGCACCCTTGCCATGTTAACCAACCCCTTTTAAACTTGTTGGGTGCTTGTTTGAATAATCTACATAAACTTGTTAGTTTGTTCTTTTGCTTGTTTCTTTCATGTGAAAGATCTTGTTTGCTATGAAACTTTTGCACTCTTGTGTCCCTAGGCCATGCATCATGTCTTCCATGTCCCTATGCATCATGTTCATGCATCATGTGTTTGAGCATTGCATTATGATTGATTGTTGTTCTGGTGTTGCTGGTTGCGTTTGGTTAGAGCCCGGTGACGATTCGGAGTACGAGGTTCCTACCGAGGCTGAGTTTGAGGAGCAAGATTACGATCCCTCCGTGGAATCAACAGGCAAGATGACCATACCCAGATATCACTACTATCTTTGCCTACGCTAGATGTCTCGCTCCTTAGATATTGCCTCGATGCCTATGTCTGTTTGTCAGCCCTCCTATTGTTGCCATGAAACTCTTAACCACCCTCCTAGCAAACCGTTGTTTGGCTACGTAAGCATCGCTCAACCCCTCTTATAGCGTTGTTAGTTGCAGGTGAAGACTTGAAGATTCTTGCTTCGTGATGAAGTTATTGTTGGGATATCACAATATATAAACTGTTATACTAAATCATCTATATATTGGTAATGGGTGGAAGGCTAAGCCTCTTGCTTGGTGTTTTGTTCCACTCGTGCCACCATAGGAACCGTTAAACCGGTGTTATGTTCCTTGATTTTGCGTCCCTAACACGGTTGGGGTTTATGGGCCCCCCTTGATAACTCGCTTAGAGCTAAAGCTTTTCCAGCAAGGCCCAACATTGGTTTCACATTGCCTAATAACTAAAACTTGCATAGGGCGTTGCAAACCCAAGTTCTTAATTAACAACCCGGGCTAGTGCTCCTCATGAGTGTTGGTCCAAACTGGGCAACCTGCGGGGCCACCTCGGGGAAACTCAAGGGCTGGTATACGCCCGTAGCTTGTCCCATCCGGTCGTGGCCTGAGATAAGATACGCGCGGCTACTATCAGGGTGGCGGCACGCCGGGAAGTCCTGTTGGATTAGCTTTACCTTTGTCGGAATATCTTGAGCACGGGATTCCGAGAATACTCGGGTCTTCCCACCTTGGAGTTGCGACTCCGCAGATCGTGAGCTTGTGATGGGCTAAGTTGGGACACCCCTGCAGGGTTTGATCTTTCGAAAGCCATGCCCGTAGTTATGTGGCAGATGGGAATTTGTTAATATTCGGTTGTGGACAACTTGACACCATGTTCATAATGCACTACCAGCGTGAGTAACCGTGATGGTCTCTTTCCGAAGGGGTTCGGGAAGTGAGCACGGTGGGGTTATGTTTGCTCGTGAGTAGTTAGGATCACTTTGTGATCAACTTGGCGATCGTTGGCACTTGTTCTCTTCTCGCTCTAAACTCGTAAGTTAGTGCTTAGTGCTGCTGCAACCTTATTCTAAGCCTTTTCCACACCAATGTTGGGGATATCGCTTATCGGGAACTTATCGGTCGACCCTTGATAAGGGGTAAATCGGCCAGTTTCTCGGCATATCAGCTGATTTATCGCCATATCGGCTGATTTATCGGCCAATTTATCTTATCGGTCAGACAGCGGTAAGCGATTAATCGGCCGATTTATCGGCATATCGAAAGATATCTTGAACAGTGTTCCACACCTAAGGCTTTGATAGTATTGCTACCCGGGAACTGGATTGCTGAGTCCTCTGTGGCTCACAGATTCAACACAACACCAGATGCAAATACCGTTGAGAACTACACAGGCGGTGGTTCAGAGCTGTATTGGGAGTTCGACGAAGAGTGTGGGCGTTACTATGTGTGTTATCCCGACGATAAGTAGGGCTCTTACTTGGATGATCGGGACCTTGTGTTGCTTTATTTATAGTATCTTTCATTTGGATTTCGTCCGTAGTCGGACTCTGATGTTATTTGGATGATGTATGTTAATGTATTTCATTTTGTGACGTGGCGAGTGTAAGCCAACTACTATTTTACACTTTCATCCCTGCTTTTACATGAGTTGTGCAAAGATACCATACTTGAGATCATTCTAGTATGTTATTATGTCTTTAAGTCGTGCCTCGACACGTGGGAGACATAGTCACATACTAGGCATTACAAGTTGGTATTCAGAGCCTTCTCCGACCTAGGAGCCCCCCTGATTGATCGAATCGTTGACGGTTGAGTCTAGGCACACACATAAAAATGTTTTGAGTCCTATATATATATATATATATATATATATATTGTCGGAGAGTAGGATTTCTTTTTACTCCTCATCCCTTCATCGCTCTGGTGAGGACTCCTGACGTTGTTCTATCTCTTCTACTCTCAAAAATTCACTAATTTTTTTAGGATCACACGAGTATTGTTTGGATTGTTCCGATATCTTTGTGACGAGAACATTGTTCTCGATGCCTCCTATCATTTAGGGGTTGTGGCAGCGTCCTGGGGAGTTGAGCTCCGAGGTATTGTCGTCACAAATGTATTGCAGCGGTTCTAGAATACTTAAGACGGCCGACATCGAAAACTCTTCTATGCGGTTAGTGGTAAGATAACCCCGACGTCAACCAGTATTGGTGGGATAGTTCGGGAGTATTGCCACACCTTGTATAGCAGATGTGTTTCGAAGTTCCGAGGTAAACAGTTTCCGAGGATGACTGGTTATGTGTTGAAGGATGGATATAGCTGGATGTAGGATTAGAGTTGAGTGTGCGGTGCTTCCCCTGTATCCCCAACACCCGATTGCATAACCGGAAACCTTCGAGAATTAATAGGTGGGTTCTTCTAGTAGCTCGTAGGCATTCTTCCAACGAGTGCATGGTATGAAGTTCGGGGTTCAACATTGAGTGAAGAGGTTTTATGGGCGTTGCTCCAATTGGGAGTTGCATCTTAAAGGGTCCTTGGCTATGCTGATCCGGGGATTGCAACACCCTTTTGTAACACATTCCATGAGCATTCAGCACGAACAAGTGGGACGAAGCTTCTATCATGTATTTGTTCTATCTGCTCCTTGTTGTTTTTATTTACCTTTTGTTCTCCCAAGTGGCTTCTCGAGAAGATTGTTGTATCATTATACTGTGGAATTCATTTGTTCATTTTCTTCGAATGTTCTTGTGAAGACTTATGTTGCAATTTCTAGCCGTTGATTCAGCTTATATATTTTCCATCAATGGCTAATAGTTGTCATCTCATTCAGGATGGCTCCTAAGAAGGTTCCCAACCCTAACCAAGAGGGTGAAGAAGAGCGTGTTCCTGAACATCCTCCTTCCCCTCCTCCTCCATCTGAGGCATGGAGAGCAATTATGCAAGCGACCAACCAGAACACCCAGATGCTTATGCAAATGATGCAGAACTTTCAAGCCAACCAAGCAAATCAAGGCAATCATGGGAACCAAGGCCAAGGCAATCTGTTCAATCAACCTCACTTTGCGACTCTCAACCAATTCCTGGCAAACCAACTAAAGTCGTTCAGTTACTGTGTGGATCCGCTAGATGCTGAAGACTGGATCACAGACATCAAAAAGCATTTTGAATGCAGTAACGTGAGACTTGAGGATTATGTCAAGTTTGCCACTTTCCAACTCAAAGATCAAGTTGCTGATTGGTGGCAACAGTACAAAGATTCCAGAGGTGGACATGAGATCTTTTGGACTGACTTCTGCAAAGATTTCCGCTCTCACCACATTCCAACCAGTGTCATTGAAGGCATGCGTGAGCAATTCCGCAACCTGAAGCAAGGCACCATGTCTGTCTATCAATACAATGTCAAGTTCCAGAATCTTGCTCGTTATGCGAAGCAAGACATCCCAGATGCCAAGAGCAAGATTTATCAGTTCCGTGGTGGTCTGAAGGATGAACTCCAACTAGCTCTCACCTTGTTCGAGCCGGATGAATTTGACCAATTCTACAATATGGCTCTTAAGAAGAGGCAGCTGTGACACCCCGAGACCAGTGCGCCAGGTGTCAGCCAGTTATTCGTCGTCGTTGCCATGTCATCTGCTTGCGTGTTGCATCTTGACATGTCATCGTGTGCTTGCATCAACATGTTTTCAAAACATGCATCCGTTTGGGTTCGCCTCGTCCTTTCCATTGTCCGTTCTGAGCCCAGACACACTCACACGTGCCCGCGGCGCCTCCGAATATTTATTTTGTGAGTGGCCAAAAAACGTTCTCAGAATGGGTTGAAACTTGGCGTGTGGTCTTATTATAGCATAGGTAGGCCGCCTGCCAAATTTCATCGCATTCGGAGCTCGTTTGATAGCCCAACGGTTAACCATGTTAACCGCCGGAAGCCTTTTCTCTTTTGGCCCAGCACCCCTTTCCCACAGCCCACCTAGCCCATTCTAACCCCTCCACGCTCTTGGCCGTTCGATCACGATCGCGTGGCTGCGAACGGCTCCTCATTTGGACACTCCTAGCTCCCTCTACCTATAAGTATGTGCCTCTCCCTCCATTTTCGCGCACATGAACCCTAAAATCCTCCTCCCCGCGCCGCCGGACATGTCCGCTCCGACTCTGGACATGTCCATCCCGCCTCCACGCGTTCTGTCCAATCGCGCGCCGCCACATCAGCCTCCCCACCGGCCGCAGCCACTCCCCTTGCGACACGTGGCCGCAGCCACCTCCCACCGCCCGCGGCCCGCCGAGCCCATCGCGGGCCCAACGAGCCCAGCCGCCGCCGCTGCCTGTCTACCGCTCCCGAGCGTCCGCCGCCTCGCAGCTCGCCTCCTCCCGTGCGCCTCGACCCCGCCGGCCGCCAGTTCCTTCGCCGCCCCGTTGTGCGAGCTCCATCGTCGTCGCCAGATCATCACCCCGCCGCCATGGACGCTCCCTTCGCCGATCTCCTCCGCCCCTCACTGCCAAGCTCCACGGACCCCGGGAATGGAGCCGCAGGCCCCGGATCTAGGCCGCTCCATGTTTGCTTGATGTCCTAGGTAAATCCATGTTAGTTTTGGGGTGGCCTTTGATCATTCCTTGTTGTATATGTTTTTGTCTATCCATTCATGCTATTACTTGCTCATATGGCTTGTTGTAGCTTATTTAATTCTTGCTCCCAAGTTGCTATAAAATATTACTATCAGGTTTTTAACGTCATGATCAAAATGTGGTAGCTTGTTGCTATTGATCCATGCCTCCTATGGAGATGCTCCAATGGAGTTGTTTGCTCTAGGATATGTCTACTTCATGTCCATGCTTCTTGTCACCATGTTTGAGTGCTGTAGAGTATATATTTCTTGCTCCAAAGTTGCTATGTGGCTGTTAACTTCAGCTTGTTGTTATATCTTGTTTCATGTGTATCTTTTAGCCCGTTGCTCCGTTTTGGGTGTGCCTTATATGAAACTTGTGTGATTTTGCATGTAGAATCATAATATAATATTGTTTTCATGCTTGGAGTGAGTTTTCTTGATGTTTGGGTGCATCTTGCACCGTTGCCATGCTTGTCTTGTTTTGCTCATATCCTCTAGGCCGTAGCTCCGAATTAAACAAACTTTATATGAAACTTGACTAGAATTTCGTGTAGATCATGATGGTGCATGTTAAATTGCTGTTTAACAACTTTAACATAAGGTTTGTTCAGATCTGGACTAATTTCAAACTATGCATATGAGGACTTACCGGTTTTATTATATGTAGTTTCCGGCCTCATTTAAACTTGTTGGCTTGTGTTGTTTTTCTGTGCTTCCTACCTTGCCATGTATTGCATCATATATAGACTTGTCTAGCATCATACTTGCTTGAGCATATTGTCATGTTCTTGTGTTGTTTTCCTGTGCTTCCTACCTTGCCATGTATTGCTTCCTGTATAGACTTGTCTTGCATCATACCTTGCCATGTATTGCATCATATATAGACTTGTGTTTATTTTTCTGTGCTTCCTACCTTGCCATGTTTTGCTTCATGTATAGACTTGTGGTGCATCCTATACAGAACTGTCTTGCATCATACTTGGTTGAGCATATTGTCATGTCTCGTGTGGTGTGTTTACCGTGTTGCTTGCTTCTTCTTGTTAGTGCTTGTTCCGTTGCGTTCGTGGGGATTCGTTCGTCTACTCGTGTTTCGTCTTCAAGGCTTCTTCTTCGTCTTCTTCACGGATCTGTTCTTCTTCCTTGCGGGATCTCAGGCAAGATGACCATACCCTTGGATACCTTTACTATCATTGCCATTGCTTAGTTGTCTCGATGCTATCGTTATTTGTCGCGCTACCCATCATTATTGTCAGCCCCTCTCCTTGTTGCCATGAAACATCTATTCTTTGAAACCTTCCTAGCAAAACCATTGTTTGGCTATGTTACCCGCTTGCTCAGCCCATCTTATAGCGTTGTTAGTTGCAGGTGAAGATGAAGATCGTTCCAGGTGGGAACTTGTTGTTGGAATATCACAATATGTTATATATATATAATAACACACCTATATACTGGGCATGGGTGGAAGGCTTGGCCTTTTGCTCGGTGTTTTGTTCCACTCATGCCACCTTAGGCGCCGATAAACCGTCATTATGTTCCTTGATTTTGCGTTCCTCGCACGGTTGGGTATATGGGAACCCCTTGACACTTCGTCTTTGAATAAAACTCCTCCAGCAAGGCCCAACATTGGTTTTAATTTGCCTCATAATAACAACTTAATTAATTAATTAAATTGCATAAGGGGGACGCTCCTTGGAGATTATTTTATACATAGCGGGGGGGCCAGTGCTGATGGTGTTGGTCCCAAACGGGTAGACTGCGGGGCCGCCTTGGGGAAACCCGAGGTATCTGGTATTTTCCTGTAGGCTGTCCCATCCGGACGTGGCCTGAGACGAGATACGCGCGGCTACTATCAGGGTGTCGGCACGCCGGGAGGTCTTGCTAGACTTGTTTTACCATTGTCGAAATGTCTTGTGCACCGGGAGGCCGAGCCTGATCGGATTTCCCTAAGATAAGGGGTAATAATTATTATTATTTCAGTTGATCGTGAGAGCTTGTGATGGGCTAAGTTGGGACACCCCTGCAGGGTTATGATCTTTTGAAAGCCGTGCCCGCGGTTATGTGGCAGATTAGAATTTGTTAATGTTTGGTTGTAGAAAACTTGACAGAGGATCCGAAGTAAAACACACAACTGTGTGAATAACCGTGACCGTCTCTTTTCACTTTGAGAAGAGAACACGATGGGGTTATGTTTGACTCGTAGGTAGTTCAGGATCTTTAGCGATCACTACTAGTTGCGACCGTTTGCGTAGATGCTCATCTTATTCTTGTACTCGTAAGTTAGCCACCATATTTTGCTTAGCCGATGTTGCAACCTCACCACTTTAGCTCTTCCTACCTATTAAGCTTTGATAGTCTTGTTACCCATGGTTATGGGATTGTTGAGTCCTCGTGGCTCACAGATACTACAACAACAGTTGCAGGTGCAGGTTTCCGATGTCTTGACGTGAGAGCGATGATCGTTGTGTTGGAGTTCTTTCTTCTTTCTTCTTCAGTCTTGGGTTAGGTTCCGGGTCGGCAGCCTGGGATAGCAGATGGATGTCGTTGTTCTTTTCTTGTTTGCATCCGTAGTCGGATGCCTTGTGTTGATGTTGTTGTATTCATATGACATGTATGTATTGTTGTATCCCCCATGTATGTATGTAATGGTACGATGTAATGATATCCATCTTGCTAAGTGCCCGAAATGCGGTTGTGCCCCAATCACGTAAGTGTCACGTGATCGGGATAGAATCGCATCTTGGGCCTGACAGCAGCTCAGCTCAAGATTGAAGCTTCGAAAAAGAGGATCAGAGATGTTGTTCACTCCTCCTCTTCTTCCCAAGTGGTTGCCAAGTAGCAGAAGTTTTGGCTACCGCCTCCTCCTATGCTCCGTCCTCCAAACAACAACAAGCACTCAGGAGGCCGTGGTTTCTCCCACCCACCCAACCCAAGAAATCAGTCCAATCCTTAGTTTCAAGCTTCAAGATCAAGTGGTCCTTATCACCGACCTCTCTCATAAGTGACTTGCAACAAGTGTTCTCAGAAGGGTCACTATGCCAACAAGTGTCCCAACCCAAGGCGCCTTCCGCCTCCTCCACCTGTCAGCACTGCTATTGTCAAGAACAATCCCAAGGTTGCAAGAGTGAATCTGATGAATGCAGCTCTGGCACAGAATTCTTCAGATGTGATGCTTGGTAATCTTTCAGTTAACCTTAAACCTGCTAAAGTTTTGTTTGATCCGAGTGCATCATGTTCCTTTATGTCATATCCATTTGCATCCAAGCATAATGTTCGTAGCGAAGCTTTACCAAGAACTTTGAGTGTTATATCTCCTCGCAAGAGATTGAGTTCTAGTATGGTGGCTCCGGATATATCTATTCATATGGGTGATTACAGTTTTCTGGTTTCTCCGGTTATTCTCAGTAACTCCGACATTGATCTTATTCTTGGGATGGATTGGCTTTCCAAGCATGATGCAAACATTGATTGTGCCAATAAGGAAGTCAAGCTTACTCATCCTGACGAAGACGTGATTATCTTCACCTCTCGAGATAACACAATCAGGCTATTCCCTCTCAACGACATGGGCGAGATTAATGCCATTTCTAAAATTCCGGTGGTCAATGAATATGAAGACGTTTTCCCTGAAGAGCTTCCAGGCATGCCTCCCCATCGTCAAGTTGAATTCTTCATTGACTCGAGCCCGGTACCGAGCCAGCATGTCGGCGTCCGTACAAGCTTTCCCCTGATGAGTTGAAGGAGCTGAAGAAACAACTCGATGAGCAAGAACGTATGGGTCTAATCAGGCCTAGTACTTCTCCTTGGGGTTGTGGTGTTCTATTTGTCAAGAAGAAGGATGGCACAGGACGCCTTTGCATTGATTACCGGCCATTGAACAAGAAGACAATAAAGAACAAGTATCCGCTCCCCAATACCAATGAATTGTTCGAGTAGCCCAAAGGAGCAAAGGTGTTCTCAAAGCTCGATCTCCGGATGGGTTACCACCAGATCCGTATCCGTGAAGAGGATATTCCCAAGACCGCATTCAGAACGAGTTTTGGCTCTTATGAATACACGGTCATGTCTTTCGGCCTTGCCAATGCTACATGCACCTTCTCAAGGATGATGCACTTCATATTCAACCCCTACACCAATGAATTTGTTCTCGTCTATCTGGATGACATCTTGGTATTCTCCAAGAATGAAGAAGTCCTGGATAGGCTCCGTGAACACAAGTTCTATGCGAAGTTCTCCAAATGTGAATTCTGGCTGGATAAAGTCTTATATCTTGGCCATATTATCTCTGCCGAGGGCATTTCTGTGAACCCCGAGAAAGTTGAAGCTATTGTCAACTGGGAACCCCCACAGAATGTCAAGCAACTCCGAAGCTTCCTTGGTCTCGCTAGCTATTGCAGAAGGTTCGTTGAGAACTTCTCCAAGATTGCCAAGCCTCTTTCCAACCTATTGCAGAAGAATGTCAAGTACTCCTCGACTCCTGATTGTGATGTGGCATTCAAAACACTCAAAGAGAAGCTCATTTCTGCTCCAATTCTTACTCCTCTGGATGATTCCAAGCCTTATGAAGTCTTTTGTGATGCTTCATTGCAAGGTCTTGGTGGTGTTCTCATGCAAGACAAGAAGATTGTGGCATACACTTCTCGTCAGTTGAAACCAAATGAGAAGAATTACCCCACACATGATCTCGAGCTAGTAGTAGTTGTACATGCCTTGATCATGTGGAGACACCTTCTGTTGGGCAGAAAAGTGGACATCTTCACCGCTCACAAGAGCTTGAAATACATCTTCACACAGCCAAACCATAACCTTCGCCAGACTCGTTGGGTTGAGATGATTCAAGAGTATGATCCAAGCATTGAGTACACACCTTGCAAAGCCAATGTCATTGCAGATGTATTGAGCAGAAAGGCATATTGCAACAGTCTCCTTCTCAAACTGTTCCATCCTGAACTTTGTGAATCATTCAGGAAGCTCAACCTCCAAGTTGTTCCACAAGGCTTTCTTGCAAACCTTCAAGTTGCTCCTACTTTGGAAGATCAGATCCGTGAGGCCCAACTCAGTGATGCTATGGTGCAAAAAGTGAAACATGGTATTGCTAAGGGTACTCCCAAATACAAGTGCTATCACGTTGATGAGAAAGACACCTTGTTCTTTGAGGACAGGATCGTGGTTCCCAAAGGTGATCTCAGGAAGCTCATAATGAATGAAGCACATGACTCCTTCCTCTCGATTCATACCGGAAGTTCTAAGATGTACCAAGACCTCAAGCAATCATATTGGTGGAATCGCATGAAAAGGGAGATTGCCCAATTCGTGAATGAATGTGATGTCTGCAGAAGAGTGAAGGCAGAGCATCAACGTCCAGCCGGTCTCCTTCGACCTCTACCTATTCCCGAGTGGAAATTCGATCACATTGAAATGGATTTCGTCACTGGGTTTCCCAAGTCCAAGAAGGGAAATGATGCTATCTTTGTAGTGATTGACAAGCTAACTAAAGTAGCTCACTTTCTTCCCGTCAAAGAATCCATCAACGCAGCTCAGCTGGCAGAGCTGTACACCTCCAGAATGGTTTCTTTGCATGGCATTCCTCAAGTCATCTCCTCAGACTGTGGAAGTTTGTTCACATCCAAGTTCTAGGACTCCTTTTACTCAGCCATGGGCACAAAAATTTGCTTCAGCACTGCGTTTCACCCTCAGACTAGTGGTCAAGTCGAAAGAGTGAACCAGATCCTCGAAGACATGCTAAGAGCTTGTGTCATCTCTTTCGCAATGAAATGGGAAGATTGTCTCCTGTTTGCCGAATTCTCCTACAACAACAGTTTCGAAGCAAGTGCCGGCAAAGCTCCTTTTGAAATCCTTTATGCCAAAAAGTGCCATACCCCTCTCAACTGGTCCGAGACTGGTGAACGTCAACTTCTTGGCAATGATTTGATCTCAGAAGCCGAAGAAATGTGCAAAGTCATACGTGAGAATCTCAAAGTCGCGCAATCGCGTCAAAAGAGCTACTATGACGGAAAGCATAGTGACTTGGCTTTCGACATTGGAGACCATGTATATCTCCGTGTTTCTCCTATGAAGTGTACCCAGAGGTTCAGTATCAAAGGCAAGCTTGCTCCTAGATACGTGGGCCCTTTCAAGATTCTTGGCAAGAGAGGCGATCTAGCCTATCAACTCGAGCTTCCCTCCAACTTTGCAAATGTTCATGATGTGTTTCACGTGTCTCAACTCCGCAAATTCTTCAAGACACCTGAACGCACCATTCCGTTCGAGGAGATTGATCTTTTACAAGACTTGTCTTATCGTGAGCACCCTGTTGCTATTCTTGAAGAAACTGAGCGCAAAAACCGCAACAAGTCCATAAAGTTCTTGAAAGTAAAGTGGTCACACCATACCAACCGAGAAGCTACGTGAGAACGAGAATATCACCTTCGTTCCGAGTATCCTTCCTTCTTCCAGTCCTAGATCTCGGGACGAGATCTTTTTGTAGTGTAGGAGAGTTTGTAACACCCCATATGTGATACTTTCCTATAATGGCAATAAAGCAATTCTCATTTTGATCCTTGTCCTTATCTTTGGGGGTTCTTGTCATTTGAGCTCATTTTATTTTTGCATTGTCATGTTATTTATTTTATTTTTGCATCCATGCATTGCTTCATCATCATGGCATCTTAGTTTACTTCTTGTTGATGTGTGTGTGTGAGGCACCTTGTGATGTATGTGAGTGTGGTGCCTAACCTTGCCCTTGCAATCCTAAACCCCTTCTTCTTCTTCCTCTTCTTTTTTTCTTTCCTTTCTTTAATCAATTTTGCAAGTGACTTAGCCTCTTCTTGTAATGTTTATCTCCTCCCCACATCTAAGTTCCACTATCACGAGTCACTTTGCAAAGCCTTGCTCCTTTTTGAAGTGGTTTGGTTAGGTCCAAAAATGACAAGAGTTTGAAGCATATTCAAACTCCTTTTATTTTTCTGCCTCTAAAAATGTCCAAGCCAATTTTATTAAATAGGGCATAAATCAAGGAGCATGGGGATTTTTTTCTTTACCTCCTAATTCTTTTCCTTTGAGCATGTACTTTTATTTTCATTCTATCTGAGGGAAAAATAGAAAAGAAAATAATCAGCAGAAACAGCAGTGGCCTGGGCCTCCTCTTCCTCCTCCCACCAGGCCCAGTCCTTCTCCGCAGATCCCCTCGGCCCACCTCCTCTCTCCCGCAGCGGCCCAGCCAGCGTGCAATCGCGTCGTTCCTTTTTTCCCCGCGGCCCCACATGTCAGCCTCACATCCCCTGCGTCGTCGTCTACCTCCGTCACGCATTGCTAAGGCAGAGCGTGCACTTGCCGTCGCGCCGTGATCACGGACGTCGAGGCCTCGCGATCAGAGCCCCCTTTTAAACCCGCAGCTTGTCCACCCCTCTACCTAGGGTTCCTCCTACCTCCTCCCGCCGTCTGGAGAGACAAGAACCACCAGATCCGCCGCTCCAAAGACTTCCCGCACGCATCTGGGAGTGCCAGCTCATCGCCGGTGTGCCTCCCGTCGACCTCGGCCTCGCCAACCTTGTCAAGCTGCTTCCCCGTCATCGACTACGTCCTCCACGCGGAGCCGATCGCATCGCCGTCGTCGTCTTCTTCCTCTTCTTCCACTCTGGCGGTCGTAGCTGTTCGAGCCTCGCCGTCATCGACTCCGACCACCTCCGGGCCAGCCGAACACCTCGCCGTGTTCGTGGTGAGCGTCTCCACATTCTCGTGCCCTTTTCCCCCTCCTTAGCATCGTCTAGCACCGAGTTCATCGAGCACCCGAGCTCGTCGCCGTCGGGCCTCGTCTCCGGCGAGTGCCCCGACCACCGTAGGCCATCCCTTGTTGCTCGTTCGCTTCAGCTCGTCGCGTAGATGTTGTCAGAGCAGTCGCTGATCCGCCTAGGCCATTGCATCGTCGCGTAGTTGTCCGCCGCCGCCGCTCAGTCATGTGCTCGTCGCCGACGTTGTAGTGTGTGCTAGGTCGTGCGAGTGCTTCGAGTGGATGCGGCGTTCCCCCCGGAACTGCCCGCACCCCTCCACCGGCCCTTTAGGTCACCGGAGCGGCTCCGACGAGCCTCTGTTTTCACCTGCCGCTCGCGTCTTCAGTTAAGTCTTCAGGCTTTGCACATGTGTTCTATCGAGAACACGTGTTTAGCCCAATGGCTAGTTCCTTCGTCAGTTAACGGGGTAGCGCGGGTTCGAATACGTGCGGGGGCAGTGGATATTATCCCCCCTTTTTGTTTTCGCGAGAGGCTGACAGCCTGCCAGCCACTCAGCCACCTCCAACCCACTCGCGCAACCGCTGGTGCCACCTCAGCGCAGCTGGTCCCACTCCTCAGCGACTCTGGCTGGTATAGGCCTGGGTCAACTTTGACCTCAGCGCTTGTTTTCCTTTTCTGTTTTTGTTTTTGTTTTTGTTTTTCTGCTTTTTTCTAGTTTATTTAATTTCTGTTGATATATTCATTTGATGGAAATAAGTTGTATATGCAAAATGCTTAGTTTATCATGTAGATTATGAATATGTTGTTTGTTGCCATGTTTAAAAACATTTAAAATGTTGTTTGAATTATTCTTGTTTTAAATATGCTTAAACTTGGAAAAATCATAACTAAATAACTACAACCCCAAATTTAACAAACTTTAAATGCATTTGGGGTGGAAAATGTGTAGAATATTGTGGTGTTGTTGTTTTGCATGTTTAACAACTTTATAACAGAAGTTTTCAGATCTGTCCCAAATGCATTTATTTAATTATGGGAGTTTCTGGAAAATCTTGTTTATTATTTCCAGCCCATTTAAATGTGCTAGCATGTTGCTGTAATCTTAGTTGCACCCTTGCCATGTTAACCAACCCCTTTAAACTTGTTGGGTGCTGGTTTGAATAATCTACATAAACTTGTTAGTTTGTTCTTTTGCTTGTTTCTTTCATGTGAAAGATCTTGTTTGCTATGAGACTTTTGCACTCTTGTGTCCCTAGGCCATGCATCATGTCTTCCATGTCCCTATGCATCATGTTCATGCATCATGTATTTGAGCATTGCATTATGATTGATTGTTGTTCTAGTGTTGCTGGTTGTGTTTGGTTAGAGCCCGGTGACGATTCGGAGTACGAGGTTCCTACCGAGGCTGAGTTTGAGGAGCAAGGTTATGATCCCTCCGTGGAATCAACAGGGAAGATGACCATACCCAGATATCACTACTATCTTTGCCTATGCTAGATGTCTCGCACTTTAGATATTGCCTTGATGCCTATGTCTGTTTGTCATCCCTCCTATTGTTGCCATGAAACTCTTAACCACCCTCCTAGCAAACCATTGTTTGGCTACATAAGCATCACTCAGCCCCTCTTATAGCGTTGTTAGTTGGAGGTGAAGACTTGAAGATTCCTGCTTCGTGATGAAGTTATTGTTGGGATATCACAATATATAAACTGTTATACTAAATCATCTATATATTGGTAATGGGTGGAAGGCTAAGCCTCTTGCTTGGTATTTTGTTCCACTCGTGCCACCCTAGGAACCTCTAAACCGGTGTTATGTTCCTTGATTTTGTGTCCCTAACACGGTTAGGGTTTATGGGCCCCCCTCGATAACTCGCTTAGAGCTCAAGCTTTTCCAGCAAGGCCCAACATTGGTTTTACATTGCCTAATAACTAAATCTTACATAGGGCGTTGCAAACCCGAGTTCTTAATTAACAACCCGGGCTAGTGCTCCTCATGAGTGTTGGTCCAAACTGGGCAACCTGCGGGGCCACCTCGGGGAAACTCAAGGGCTGGTATACACCCGTAGCTTGTCCCATCCGGTCGTGGCCTGAGATGAGATACGCGCGGCTACTATCAAGGTGTCGGCATGCCCGGAGGTCTTACTGGATTAGTTTTACCTTTGTCGAAATATCTTGAGCACGGGATTCCGAGAATACTTGGGTCTTCCCACCTTGGAGTTGCCACTCCGCAGATCGTGAGCTCGTGATGGGCTAAGTTGGGACACCCCTGTAGGGTTTGATCTTTCAAAAGTCGTGCCCGCGGTTATGTGGCAGATGGGAATTTGTTAATATCCGGTTGTAGATAACTTGACACCATGTTCATAATACACTACCAGCGTGAGTAACCGTGATGGTCTCTTTCCGAAGGGGTTCGGGAAGTGAACACGGTGGGGTTATGTTTGCTCGTGAGTAGTTAGGATCACTTCGTGATCAACTTGGTGATCGTTGGCACTTGTTCTCTTCTCGCTCTAAACTCGTAAGTTAGTGCTTAGTGCTGCTGCAACCTTGTTCTAAGCCTTTTCCACACCTAAGGCTTTGATAGTATTGCTACCCGGGAACGGGATTGCTGAGTCCTCTGTGGCTCACAGATTCAACACAACACCAGATGCAGGTACCGTTGAGAACTACACAGGCGGTGGTTCAGAGCTGTATTGGGAGTTCGACGAAGAGCGTGGGCGATACTATGTGTCTTATCCCGAGGATCAGTAGGGCTCTTACTAGGATGATCGGGACCTTGTGTTGCTTTATTTATGGTATCTTTCATTTGGATTTCGTCCGTAGTCAGACTCTGATGTTATTTGGATGATGTATGTTAATGTATTTCATTTGTGACGTGGCGAGTGTAAGCCAACTACAATTTTACACTTTCATCCCTGCTTTTACATGAGTTGTTCAAAGATACCATACTTGAGATCATTCTAGTATGTGATTATGTCTTTAAGTCGTGCCTCGACACGTAGGAGACATAGTCACATACTGGGCATTACACTTAAGTAGCGCATTTAATGTGTCTTGTCCTATAATGGCATGAGATAAGCATGTGCACTGTACACCTTTCCACCTCCTGTGTGCCATTCTGGCAGCCCCTTTTTGACAATAAAAGGAGGGCCGAGGCATACTAGAGAAGGATTGAGATCATTTAGGCTAGACATGCATTGTAGCTAGTTCAAGAACTCAAGAACACTCAAATACACACCAAAGTAGGACTAGGGTATTACGCATTTGAGCGGCCCAAACCTGGGTAAACGATCCTCGTACTGACTCTTAGACCCGCTCTTTGCACAACCTCACGCCCGCCAACCGTAGAAGGGATTACAGTGATCCCATAGGTGTCGTTATCCACCGACAAACTTTCATCTCCTTCATTTACATTATTTTCCTTTTTCCTCTCGTTTTCTTCTCCCCCACTTATAAAATTACAAAAACACAAAATTATTTTTGTTTGCTTGCTTGCTATATTTGCATGTGTTGTTATATGCCTTCTATTTGCTTTCATCTTTGTTGTCTAATTTTTTTTTGATATGGATCCTCATCCACTTGCTAATCTTTTCAAAGATCCCATTATGATGAACAAATTGCTAGTGAGTTCGGCGCACTTGATTACCTCTATGAAGTTTTGCTTGAAAATCATGAATTAGGCAATTGTCATGAAGTTTTAGAAGAAGAAATTTATAAAGTGATTCATGATAGCTCCTCGAATGAAAAGCGTGATTGCAATGGTGTCATTAAAAATTATATTAATATCAATTGTGCAAATAATATGCAAAACTACGAGCTTGGGATGATAATTTTGTTATATCCGCTATTTATTGCAATGATCATGATTGGGGTGATAATGCTTCTTATGTTGTTGAAAATTTATTTAAGCCTCATGATGATTTTGCTATTCATAATAATGTTCCCAATAATATTAAATATGGGTTTGGAAGAGCATCAACTTTAGGTAATACTGATCCCACTACTTTGGAGAATCATCAATCTTGTGAGTCTTTTGATAAAAGTGGGTTTGGACAGGTCATGACTTTAGATGATGTTAATCTCACTACCTTGGGGGATTATAATACTTTTATGCATGTAGACCATGAAGAGAATATTTTATATGATAGTTATATTGTTGAATTTGATTATGATCTTACATGTAATTATTATGAGAGGAGGAAATATGGTTATATAAATTTTCATTTTACTAAATGACCTCTATTTGTGTTTAAATTATTAATGCTTCCTTTTTTCCAATTTGCACATGCCAGAAATTGCGTGTCTAGATAATTTATTTTCCTATAAAACGCCTATGCAAAGGAAGTATGTTAGACTTAAACGTGTTGGTCTTATGTTTTATGATGCTCTCTTTTTGCTTCAGTTCTTGTCTTTTATGTGAGCCACGTCAATATCCAAAGCTTGTCTTAATTCCTATTAAGAAAAAGCTAGTTGGGACGTAACCCAATATTTATCTTTGAACTTTTTCTGTTTCTTTTCAAAGCACACAATTATGCCTCCGTTTTGATTTTTTTGCTTTTGTGTTTTAGTTAGTGTTTGTTCCAAGCGAAGTCTTTGGCATGATATGGTTGATTGTTCATTTCATTCTGTATACAAACAGAAACTTTCACCTCCAGTACCAGAATTATGTACAACTGCTTGAGTGTGAAAAATTTCTGGAACTTTTACACTGAATTGATCTACATATTTTCCACACTGTCCTAGTTGTTTATAATTGTGAGAGTTACAGAAGTATGACTATAATTTTTTTCTTTACAAAGTGTTCTATTTTTGGCAGATTATGTTTTCATTGTGTTGTGTGCTTGTTTTGATGAATCTATAGAAAGTATCGGGGGGTATAAGCCATGGTGAATTTATAATATAGTAGATATAATGCAATAATAAAATACGAATGGATTTGCAACAATACTTAAAGTAAGGATTAATTTTGTTGTGCTAACGGATCTCACGAGGTTTTGTTGGGTTTTGTGAGATTGAAGTTTTCAAGTGTTGGGTGAGATTGCGATGGATGAAGGAATAAGGAGTGGAAAGAGCCTAAGATTGGGGATGTCCGAGGCACCCAAAGGACTCCCAAGCAACTAATCTTGGGGATGCCCCGGATGGCATCCCATCTTTCTTCTAACGACCATCATAATTTTACATGGAGCTATATTTTTATTCGTCACATATCATGAGTTTTGCTTGGAGCATCTTGTACTATATGAGTCTTTGATTTATGTTTTATTTAGTTTGTCGTAATTATCCTTGACAAATACACTTGTTTGAGAGAGAGACACACTTATCATCATTTGTTAGAATACTCTATGTGCTTCACTTATATCTTTTGAGCTAGGCAGTTGCTCTAGTACTTCACTTATATCTTTTGGAGCACGGCAGTGATTAAAGTTTGAACAAATACTATCATGTTTCACTTATATCATTTCGAGAGTTGACATCATTAAATTTTAAAGAAACACTCTCATGCTTCGCTTATATATTTTTGAGAGTTGATAATAACAATGGTAATTTGCACAAGATATGAATTTTGTCCCAATATGATGAATATCCAAGAGCGATATAATAAAAACTTCCATATAGATCATTGGATGTTATAAGCTTCATAGCTTGCAATAGTTTCGTAATATAAGGATGATAATATGTGAGTTATCCTAGTGAGTAACAGTGCTTTAGAAAGAATATTGGTGTTAAGGTTTGTGATTCCCTATGCGTGCATGTAAATTCAATTGTTATGCAACGAAGTTACATCGTACTTATGGTGCATTATTCAGTGTTAGTTATGTTTAATGCATGTTTATGAACATTTTCATTTTTTTGGTTGGTCGCCTCTCAATCTATTTGCTAGCATCCACTTGTACTAAGCGGAAATACTACTTGTGCATCCAATTCCTTAAACCTAAAGTTATGCCAAATGAGTCCACCATACCTACCTGTATGCGGTATTTCCATGCCATTCCAAGTAAATTTGCATGTGCCAACTCTAATTTTTCAAATGAATTTCTATTTTGTGTGCATGTACCGCTCATGAGGCGGAAGGGGGTGGCCAATGATGTCTACTACACAACTTATTCTTGTAAACTCGTGTTGGGCCTCCAAGTGCAAAGTTTTGTAGGACAGTAGCAATTTTTCGTCAAGTTGATGACCTAAGGTTTATCAATCCATGGGAGGTGTAGGATGAAGATGGTCACTCTCAAACAACCCTGCAACCAAATAACAAAGACACTCTTGTGTCCCCAACACACCCAGTACAATGGTAAATTGTATAGGTGCACTAGTTCGGCGAAGAGATGGTGCTACAAGTGTAATATGGATGGAAGATATCGGTTTTTGTAATATGAAAATATAAAACAACAAGGTAGCAAGTAGTAAAAATGAGAAAAAATGGTATTGCAATGCTAGAAAACAAGGCCTAGGGTTCATACTTTCGCTAGTCCAATATCTCAACAATGATAACATAATTGGATCATATAACAATCCCTCAACATGCAACAAAGAATCACTCCAAAGTTCCCATCGCAGAGAAGATAAGATGAAATTGTTTGTAGGGTATGAAACCACCTCAAAGTTATTATTTCTGATTATTCTATTGGCTATTCCTATAAGTGTCACAAACAGCCCTGAAGTTCATACTAAAAGAACACCATATGACATGCATCAATCAACCCTAATGTCACCTAGATACTCCAATGTCACCACAAGTATACGTGGGTTAATTATACGATGTGCATCAAACAATTTCAGATTCATAACATTCAATCCAACACAAAGAACTTCAAAGAGTACCACAAGATTTCTATCGGAGAAAGGAATATGAAAACGCGTATCAACCCCTATGCATAGATTACCCCAATGTCACCATGGGAATCTGCAAGTTCATAACGGATACGTCTCCAACGTATCTATAAATTTTTATTGTTCCATGCTATTATATTAACAACTTTGGATGTTTTATATGCATTAATAATCTATTTTATATCATTTTTGGAGCTAACTTATTAACCTAGAGCCTAGTGCCAGTTTTTTCCTTGTTTTTGAGCTTTGCGGACAAGGAATATGAAACGGAGTCCAAACGGAATAAAACTTTCGCGATGATTTTTCTTGTACCAGAAGACATCTAAAGGACTTGGAGTCCAAGTCAGAGAAGTCCTGAGGAGACAACAAGCTAGGGGGCGTGCCCCCTGGGCTTGTGGGACCCTCGGAGATATCCTGCACCGCCTCTTTACCCTATATATTCTAAGAAATCTAGAAACCCTAGAGGCAACAACGAAAATACTTTTCCACCACCGCATGTCTCTGACCTCGTGAGATCCCATCTGGGGGCCTTTTCCGGTACTCTGCCAGACGGGGATTTGATCACGGAGGTCTTCTACATCAACCTTACTACCCCTCCGATGATGTGTGGGTAGTTTACCACAAACTTATGGGTCCATAGCTAGTAGATAGATGGCTTCTTCTCTCTCTTCGATCTTATATACAATGTTCTCCTCGATGTTCTTGGAGATCTATTCGATGCAATATTTTTTGCGGTGTGTTTGTCGAGATCCAATTTTCTATGAATATTATTTGAATCTTCTCTGAATTCTTATATGCAAGATTTGATATCTATGTATTTATCTTATAATTATCGGTTTGGTTTGGCCAACCAGATTAGTAGTTCTTGCAATGGGAGAGGTGATTAGTTTTGGATTCAATCTTGTGTTGTCCTCACCTAGTGACAGAAGGGGCAGCGAGGCACGCATTGCAGTTTTACCATCAACCATAAAAAGATGGGGTTTATATCATATTGCTTGAGTTTATCCCTCTACATCATGTCATCTTCCTTAAAGCGTTACTCTCTTCTTATGAACTTAATCAGGATGCATGATGGATAGCGGTCGATGTGTGGAGTAACAGTAGTAGATGCAGGCAGGAGTCGGTCTACTTGTCATGGACGTGATGCCTATATTCATGATCATTGCCTTAGATATCGTCATAACGTTGCTATTTTCTATCAATTGCTCGATACTAATCTGTTTACCCACCGTATTCTTTATTCAAGAGAGAAGCTTCTAGTAAAACCTATGGCCCCCTGGTCTATTTTCCATCTTATATTTTCATATCCATAAAATCAGAAACCCAAAGATATCTCGCTGCAATTATTTTGTGTTTACCTTATTTAGCTCTTTACTTTAGTTTTAAATCTATCTCTATTAGATCTCACTCTTCTTCGTGACGTTGAAGGGATTAACAACCCCTTTTCCGTGTTGTGTGTAAGTGTTTGTTAGTTTGTACAGGTGCATATATTGGAGACTTGCTTGTACCTCCTACCGAATTGACCTTGGTTCTCAATTGAGGGAAATACTTATTGCTACTTTGTTGCATCACCCTTTCCTCTTCAAGGGAAAAATCAACGCAAGTTCAAGAAGTAGCAATAACCCAAACATGCATTAATTGAATCAATAGAACATCCCATTATCACCACGGATATCCCATCGCAAGACAAACATCAAGTGCTCTCACATCCAAAAGATTCAATCCAACATAAAAAACCTCAAAGGAAAAGATTCAATTCATCACAAGAAGGAAGAGAGGGAAGAACACCATAAGATCCAAATATATTAACAAACCTCGCGGTACATCAAGATCATGCCAAATCAAGAACATGAGAGAGAGACAGAGATCAAACACATATCTACTGGTACATACCCTTAGCCCCTAGGGTGAACTACTCCCTCCTCATCATGGTGGCCATCGGGATGATGAAGATGGCCTCCGGTGATGATTTCCCACTCCGACAGGGTGCCGGAATAGGGTCCCGATTAGGTTTCGTGGATAGAGAAGCTTGCAGCAGCGGAATTTCTCATTTAGGCTTCTTTCTGGGGGTTTGGGTATTTATAGGAATTGTTGGCGTCGGTCTCACGTCAAGGGAGTCCACGAGGCAGCGACAAGCTCGGTCACCCCTTCCTAGGGGGTACGACGCGCCTAGCAAGCTTCTCGTCTCCTCGTGTGTCTTCTAGTCCTTCCTCGAAGCTTTTGGGGTCTCTTTTGGTCCATAAAAGATCAACGCAAATTTTCAGCCCAGAGAACTTTTATTTCTGCACAAAAACGACACCATGGTAGTTCTGCTGTAAATAGTGTCAGTCCGGGTCATTTTTTATTATATCATACCAAAACAATATTAAAATTTTGTAAACATGGCATGAATACTTCATAAATTATAGATATGTTGGAGACGTATCAGCATCCCCACGCTTAATTCCTGCTTGTCCTCGAGTAGGTAAATGATGAAAGAATAATTTATGAAGTGTGAATGCTAGAATAGTGCATAAGTTTGATCAATTATAGTTCCAACCACTTTTTATAGCATCATTATATATCATAAATTGTAGCTCATCTCATAAAACTTCTCATGATCAAGTAGCAAGCTATTCACATGTTAAAGTATAGACCATAAACTTTGTTGAAAACTAACAAACTATGTTCTCAGCCATCAGACAATTGCAATTCATCTTATTTTCAGGAAGGGTCTTGAAAAACTATAAGTATAGGGGACCAGAATAGTTTTCGAGGTAGGGTATTCAACCCAAATTTATTAATTCAACACAAGAGGAGCCAAAGAATATTTTTAAGTGTTAGCAGTTGAGTTGTCAATTCAAAAACACCTAGAAGACTTAATATTTGCAGCAAGGTGATCAGTAGCAAAGTAGTATGATAGTTTGATAGTAGCGGTAACAATAGCAATAGTAACAGTAGCAGTCTTGTAGTGATTGTAATAGCAGCAACGACAAAAGTAACTTAGCAAAGATCAATATATGAAAATCATAGGCATTGGATCGGTGATGGATAATAAATTGGACGATATTCATCATGTAGCAGTTATAACCTAGGGTGACACAGAACTAGCTCCAATTCATCAATGTAATGTAAGCATGTATTATGTATATAGTCATGCGTGCTTATGGAAAAGAACATGCATGACATCTTTTGTCCTACCCACCCATGGTAGCGGGGTCCATAAGGAAACTATGGGATATTAAGACCTCCTTTTAATAGAGAATCAGAACAAAGCATTAGCTCTTAGTAAATACATGAACTCCTCAAACTACGGTAATCACCAGAAAGAATACCAATTATTCTCCCCTTGGGGTATGTGGATCATGACACGTAATAGGTGCCTATAACTTGCAAGATAGGATCAAGAACACACATATATTCATGAAAACATAATATGTTCAGATCTCAAATCATGGCACTCGGGCCCTAGTGACAAGCATTAAGAATAGAAAATTCATAGCAACTTCAATCTCAAAAGATAGTGGATACTAGGGACCAAGCCCTAACAAACCTAACTTGATTACATGATAATTCTCATCCAACACCACCACCATCCAACAAGACTATGAAGGAATTTCTCACTCTCGGCAGTGAGTATCATTAAATTGGTGGTATAGATTGGTTGGTGATGATGACGGTGATGAATTCCACCCTCTGAAGCCCCAAACGGACTTTAGATCAGCCCTCCTAATCATGAACGACAGGTGGTGGCGGCTCCGTATCGTAAAATGCAATGAATCATTCTCTCTGATTTTTTTCTTGTCGAATAGGTATATATGGATTGGAGTTAGGGTTGACGGATCCAGGGGGCCCACAAGCTCACAGGGTGCGCCTCTGGACTTGTGGCCCCTAGCTGGCCCCCTCTAGTAATTCTTTCCATAACTATTTTTTTCATATATTACATAAAGCATAAATTTTCGGGTCAATCTAAGTCCTTTGATTTCTGCACAAAAACAACACCATGGCAATTCTTCTGAAAACAGCATCAGTACTTGTTAGTTTCATTCAAATCATGCAAATTAGAGTCCAAACCAAGAGCAAAAGTGTTTGGAAAAGTAGATATGACGGAGACGTATCAACTCCCCCAAGCATAACTCATTGGTTGTCCTCGAGCAATTCAGTTGACAAACTGAAAGTGACAAATAAAAACTTTAACAAACTCTATTTGATCTTGTTTATGTAAATATGTCTAACCAATGTTCAGGTTTTCAGCAAAGATAATGAATGAACCATATTCACGATAACTCTTAGATGTTACATTTACTCATATCAATGGCATAACCAACTAGAGAGCAATAATAAGATAACTCAGATGACAACACTTTTTCAAAACAATCATGATATAATATGACATAATGGTATCTCGCAAGCCCTTTCTGAGACCACACAACATAAATCTAGAGCACCTCTGAAGTTCAAGCACTGACTAGAAATTATAATTCCTGGTGAAAGAGATCCAGTCACACTCATATTCAACATTAACTAAGCACATAGCATAAAAATGACAATAGTGCTCTCCAGCTGGTGCTTTTAATGAGAAGATGATGACTCAACAATAAACGTAAATAGATAGACCCTTCGCAAAGGGAAACAGGGATTTGCAGGGTTTCCAGAGCTCGAAGCTTTTAAAACAGAGATGAATATAATTTTGAGAGGTATGCTTTCATTGTCAACGTAACGACCGAGAGTTTTAAATATATTCCATGCTAAACACATTATAGGCGGTTCCCAAAGAGAAAGAGCAAGTTTTACTCCCCCTCCAGCATCAAACACAAGCCCTTGCTAGCCGATTCTCTAGTGGCCTCCATACCAACAACAATCCGGCGGAGTTTTGTTTCATTATTATATTTTTATTTTGATCATAGGACTAGGCCTACCAATTACCAGTCACTTTATCGTGAATGAGAAGCAAATAAACTCTCATCGTCAAAATACCCGCCTACCATGGAAGATACTGACCACCCCCTGTCGCTTCATGAGCGATTTGGGCATACAAAACAGATTATTATTTGAAGGTTTAGAGTTTGGCACGTGCAAATTTACTTGGAACGACATGTAATTATGGCATATAGGTAGGTATGCTGGACTCATATGGAATTACTTCGGGTTTAAGGAAGTGGATGCACAAGTAGTATTCCTGCTTAGCACAAGTGGAGGCTAGCAATTGTGGAGCGACCAGCTAGAGAGCGACAACGGTCATAAACATGCATTGAGATTAATCAACATTTAATACGAGCATGAGTAGGATATAAAACACCATGAACATAAATATCGTGGAGGCTTTGTTGGTTTTGATTCAACAACATGCGTGAACAAGTGCCAAGTCCAGCCACTCGAAACATTCAAAGGAGGATACCCTTCTATCATACTACATCACAACCATTTTAAATGCATGTTGACACAGAAGATAAACCATTATCTACTCCTAGCTATTTAAGCATGGCAAGAGTAACTATGATATCTAATTTTCATTGAAAACATGTTTATTCATAATAGGCTGAATCAAGAACGATGAGCTAAACATATTTACAAAAACAAAACAGGTTGAGTTCATACCAGCTTTCTTCACCTCAAGCAATTCATCATATTTCGTCATTATTACCTTTCACTTGCATGACCGAATGATGTGAATAATAATAATAGTACATGCCAGTTGGACTAAGCTGGAATCTGCAAGCATTTATTCAAAGGAGAACACAAGGTAATATGAGCTCTTAATTAGATCAATAATGCACATGAGAGCCACTCAACATTTTCATCGTCGTCTTCTCCTTACGACGACCCAAAGAAAAGAAAATAATTTCAAAGAAACACACTGAAATATTTTAGGTGTTCTTTTTTTTCAAAGGAAAGCAAAAAGAAAGAAAAACGAAAACAAGAAAAACTATTTACACGGGAAAGGTCCCAACAAGAAAAAGAAGAACGAGAAAATCTTTTGGGTTTTCTTTTAATAGTACGAGCTACTAAACATATAAACCAGAAAGAAAAACAAAAAATAACGACAAATATTTTTGGATTTTTCCAAATTTTCAAACATCCAAGAATAAAGCAAAATAAATTTAACATGGATTATACAATGAAAAAGGTTGAACACCGACAACTGGAATGAATGTGATGCATGAATGTAATCTTGGTGAGAAATATGTACTCCCCCAAGCTTAGGCTTTTGGCCTAAGTTGGTCTATGGCCACGGCTGGCCCGGATGATACTCGTAGTCGTAGTTTGTATTGTACTGATTGTAGCTGCCACCGGTTGGCGAGCTGTCACATTAAGGCGAGTAGTATCCCTCGCCCTCTCATACTCTCGTGCCTCCTCAATATGTATAAAGTATCTCCGTTCAACCTGAAAGTCAAAGAAGGTAGGAGCGGGAAGCATAATATGGAAAATGTGACGCCTGTTAAAGATTAGTCTGTACTGGAATGGATGCTCGCCTCTTTCAAGAAATTGGAAACGCTCCATAGCAGCATATTCATGGAAAGTAGGCGGTAACTGGGTATCATCTTCTTTTATCGGCACCCCAAGATAATTAGCTAATGAGTGGCATAAATTCCACCATCGAAATCTCCCTCTTAAGCATTGTTATGTAACTGACGTGCAACAATGGCCCCCAAGTTAAATTGTTTATCATTCATTATCGCACACTTAAGAATGCTCACATCAGGAGCGCAAAAGTGGTTATGGTCATGGTTACCATTAATACGTGTTTCTATGAAGAGAGCAAAATAATGTACTACAAGAAAGTTAATGCTCCCTATAATAGCTCGTGTTATGCCTCTAGTTTCACCCCTAGTGATGCTAGTAAGGAACTCAATGCAATCCGATTTAGGAGGTTCAATGTAAGTGCCCCATTGCAGAATTTTGCACACTTAATTAAATTCTTCAAGGTCCATGCGAAATGATTTTTCATAAAGATTAAATATAACAACATGGGCATTATGATGGACTGAATACTCGAATTTCCGCACAAAAGTATCAATGAGATTGTAATATTGCAAGCACTTATCTGATACGAAGTCCATCAAACCGGCATTCTGCACATACATATCAAATTCTTCCATAAACTGGCTTGAGTCATGAAGTAATCCAACGGCTATTCAGAAGGTTGGACTAGAGCTTCCCGCAGTGGTTCGAGGTCCGGTTCACACAAAGAGGGTCTTGGTGATTTCTTCCTTGAGGAACCACCTCGGAACATCTTCCTAAACATTTTTATCCCTCTAATATTTTTGGTTACTCAAAATAAAAGTGAACCAAACTCAACAAAATCGATAGCCATTACTCCGAGAAGTGTCTAGAGGCTATATCATGCACCAAAACAAGTTTGAACAACACAAATTTGACAAGCAATCCCAAGAACATGGTCACCAATAGTAGCTAAATGTGCAAATAATAAGACACTAGACCAAAACTAATTGGACCATTGGAGGAGTCACATACCGATGAGCAATCCGCCAAAACAGTTGTGGAATGGGAGCTATACGTCTCCATCATACCTATATTTTTTTATTGTTCCATGCCAATATTATACAAATTTCATGCACTTTTGGCAACATGTTATATGATTTATTGGACTAACATATTGATCCAGTGCCTAGTGACAGTTCCTGTTTGTTGCATGTTTTTTGTTTCACGGAATATCCATATCAAACGAAGTCCAAACGCGATAAAACTTTACGGAGATTTTTTTAAATATGTGAATTTATGGAAGAAGAATCAACGCAAAAGAGCGCTCAAGGGGCCTACTAACCACCAGGGTGCTAGGGGGGCTCGAGCGCCGTGTTGGTTAGTGGGAGCCTCTAAGGTTGGTTGACCCACATATTTCATAGAAAGAATGATAATTTATGGATAAAAATCATGCTAAAATTTCAGCCCAATCAGAATTACGGATCTCCGGGGATTTAAGGAACGGTGAAGTGCCAGAAATGTGGGCCGGCCCGAAGGAAATATGCCCTAGAGGCAATAATAAAGTTGTTATTTATATTTCCTTATATATCATGATAAATGTCTTTTATTCGTGCTAAAATTTTATTAACTGGAAACTTGATAAATGTGTGAATACATAGACGAAACAGAGTGTCCCTAGTATGCCTCTACTAGACTAGCTCATTAATCAAAGATGATTAAGTTTCCTAATCATAGACATGTACTGTCATTTGATGAATGGGATCACATCATTAGGATAATTATGTGATGGACAAGACCCATCCGTTAGCTTAGCACAATGATCATTTAGTTTTATTGCTATTGCTTTCTTCGTGACTTATACATGTTCCTCTAACTATGAGATTATGTAACTCCCGAATACCGGAGGAACACCTTGTGTGATATCAATGTCACAACGTAACTGGGTGATTATAAAGATGCTCTACAGGTGTCTCCTGTAATGCCCCGGATGTAATACTTTCCCTTTTGGGCATATAATATATCTCCAGCTTCATCTATTTCCATTCCGGGTTCTTTGTCTTTTGGGTTTTCGTCGTTTTGTTGTGTGAGTGTGTGGCATTCATTCATATCATGTAGACATGTGCATCGCATTGCATTTGTGTTGTCGGTTGCATCCGGTTCCACGCGTTCCTTCCCGTTGTCTGTTTCGCGTTCCGGAGCTCCCTCACGTGTCCGTGACGTCCCGTAGGCCTACTTTGTTGTTAGGGCGTGTTACGTTACCGGTGTGCCGCGAGGTTGTTGTGTGTGTTGTTGTTTTGTTGTGTGCAACCCGCCTCTCAAATCTCGTCGTGTTTGGACTCCGTTTGCTATCCCAACAGTTATTTGTGTGGGTCCAAAGTGCCTCCACTTGTGGCCCGGAAACACCCCTCCAGCAGCCCACTACCTTCTCTTAGGCCCTTCTAAACTACCCCCGCGATCGGATCCGTCGGATCGCGATCGGAGGGCTCCTAAACACCCATTCCCCCCTAACCCTAAAAATCTGCTATTTATAGACCCCCGCTAGTCTATTTTGGCATCCCTAGTTTCCTTTCCCCATCTCCACCTCATTTTTTAGATCCAACCCAATCTTCCACTGCCACTTGGCCTCTTCCTTCGACGCAGCACCGCAGCGATCTGGATCGATCGGGGGATCAAATCCCGATCGGATCCCTCGATCCGAGGTCAACGCCTCGACCGCCTCCCTCTGGATCCCTCGAGGACCACTTCGCCGGCCTCCTCGAGACCCAGCTGGGCTCCCTCCGCTCGACCCGCTCGCAAGGCGCCTCACTTCCTCGAAGCCCAGCCGCAGGTCCCTCGAGCGCCTGGGCTCCGCCGCCGTGGACCACTTCGCCCGCACCCGCAGTTCCTCCAGGCCGGCCCCGCCTCTCCACCTCAGGCCCATCGCCCTCCGCCTCACATCTCCCTCCGTTCGCCCGGCCCGTCTCCCCACCGCACCGCGCTGGGCCGTCCTCCAGCCCCGAAGGCCACCGCATCAGGCTCGGCCTCGCCTCGCCAGCTCCACCGAGCCGCTGGGCTCCCTTCCCGCCTCGCGCCAGTTCGTGGGCCGCCGCCAGATCGCGGGTTGCCGCCTCTCCGAGCCGCCAGGCCACCAGGCCGGCCTCCCTCCGTCTCCCGCGGGCCGAAGCAGCCGCCTGGGCCGCCGCCTCTGCCAGATCTCCCTGCGAAACGAGTCCCTCCTCCAGCAGGCCGAAGCCCAGCCGCCGCGCCAGATCCGGGCCGCGTTGTTTTTTTTTCTGGTGAACTGAGGTTGAACTCCCCCCTTTTCTTTTTCTGCTAAGTCCCTAATGTTTTGATCTGTGATGCTATTTTCAAACTGCTCTAACTTTGTGTGTGTTTGTCCGTTTCGTGCAAATAGCATGTCCAGACGTTCGTGGTGAATAGCACTACGTTTTATCTCTTTGTGTCATGCATGTTAGAGATCATCTAGGTGCTTATTTTGCTGTTGCAAGAGTGCATCGTGATATAAACTGCTGTTATGTGATGTTTTTATGCCATCTTTGCCATGTGATATCTTTTAGCTCGTTTGTCTGAATGATGCAAATGACATGTCCACGTGTTCGTCTTGCCATGCTCTACATGTTGTATGTGATAGGTTGCATGATAGATTTATTCTTGCCATGTTTATCATCGTTCAAAGTGCTATGTGGCTGTGATGTTGTTTCACTTGTTATGAAATGCCATCTTGTTGAGCTCGTTGCTATCGTTGTGTTTATCTCCATGAAGCATGCTTGTGTGTTTTGGAATCACCATCATGTGTACTTTGATGAGGTGCTTACCACTTGCCATGTTTAGTTTCGAGGTGACTTAAACATGCTCTTTTAGATGCCATGATGAAATTGCTGTTTTAGGACTTAGTGAATTTTCACCAAGTCTGAAATCTGTAACGTTCCGATGCCATGTTTTCTTGATGTTCTAGGACAAAGCATGATAGATTTTGAGTGGATCTTGATTGTTCCTTGTAGTATATATTGTTGGCTTTCCATTCATGTTCTCACATGTTTATTTGAGTGGCTGTAGCATGTTTATCTTTTGCTCCAAAGTTTCAATAAAATTCTGCTGCCAGAATTTTATTGTCAAGTTCAATATGTCCAAGCTCATTGCTATTGATCCGTGGCTCCTTTGGGGGTGCACCTTTGGACTTAATTGCTGTAGGATATTTCTAGTTTGTGTTCATGCTCTTTGCCATGTTGTTTGAGTGATGTAGCTTAATTATTTTGTGCTCCGAAGTCGCTATGTTGCTGTAATTTTCAGCTTTCGCTCATTTCCTTTTTCGGGCATAACTTTTAGCCCGTAACTCCGATTTCAGCGAATCTTATATGAAACTTGATTGATTTTCTGTGTAGATTCATAATATCATATTGTTATCATGTTTTGAGGTGTTTTGCTTGAGTGCTATTTCCGTGCTCCGTGTGCATCCTTAGTGCATCCTTCATGCATCCATCTTTTTCGAGTGCGCATTGCATCTTGTTGATTTGTGCTTGGTGTGATTGTTTTGTTTAGAGCCGGAAGCTGAGACCGAGTACGAGTACGAGCACGAGGTTTCCAACGAGGTTGAGCACGAGGACCCTTCTTACGATCCGAACGACTTCTCTTCAGGCAAGATGACCGAACCTCGATAACATTACTATCTTTGCCTATTGCTAGTAGTTCCGCTCTATAGTTTTGCCTCGATGCCCATGATCTTCTTGTCAGCCTCCTACTTGTAACCATTGCCATGTTTAACCACCCTACCTACGCAAACCGTTGCTTGGCTAAGTACGCTTCGCTCAGCCCTTCTTATAGCATTGCTAGTTGCAGGTGAAGATCGAAGATGCTTGCTTCATGTTGAAGTTTGGTTGGGTTATATCACTCTATATAAATTCTTAAAATGAAATCATCTATATATTGGCAAGGGTGGAAGGCTAAGCCTTTTGCTTGGTGATTTGTTCCACTCATGCCGTTAGGAACCGTATAAACCGGTGTTATGTTCCTTGATTATGCGTTCCTAACACGGTTGGGGTGTATGGGACCCCCTCGATAAACCGCTAAGTGCTAAGTCTTTTCCAGCAAGTCCCAACATTGGTACTATTTGCCTAATAACAAACTAAACTTGCATACGGAGTTATAAACCCTTTTTCTTAATCAACAACCCCGGGCCAGTGCTCCACATGAGTGTTGGTCCGAAACGGGGAGCCTGCGGGGCCACCTCGAGGAAACTCAAGGGCTGGTAAAAACCCGTAGCTTCACCCATCCGGTCGTGTCCTGAGACTTAGATACGCGCGGCTACTATCAGGGTGTCGACACGCCGGGAGGATTTGTTGGATTAGCCTTACCTTAGCTCGGTATATCTTGAGCACGGGATTCCGAGAATACTCGGGTCTTCCCACTTTGGAGTTGCGACTCCGCGGATCGTGGGCTTGTAATGGGTCAAGTTGGAACACCCCTGCAGGGTTTGAACTTTCAAAAGCCGTGCCCGCGGTTATGTGGCAGATGGGAGCTTGTTAATATCCGGTTGTAGATAACTTGACACAGTGATTCTAATACACTACCAGCGTGTGTTCCGTGACTGTCAATTTCCGAATAGGGATTCGGGAGTTGAACACGGAGGGGTTATGTTTGTTGAGCTTGTAGCTAGGATCACTTCGTGATCACTTCTCGTTCGAGGCTTTCTCTTCTCGCTCTCACTCACGTAAGCTAGTTGCTAGTTGCTGCTGCAGACACTTATTCTTTTCTTCAGCCTTATCCTCTCCCAAGGCTTAAATGGTCTTGTTACCCGGGAACGGGATTGCTGAGTCCTCTGTGGCTCACAGTTACTTCACCACACCAGATGCAGGTCCAGCTGTGAGCTATCCAGGTGATGGCACCGGGCTGGATTGGGAGTTCGACGAGGAGCGTAGTCGGTACTATGTTCGTTATCCGGATGATCAGTAGTGGAGACTTCTACTAGAATTCGATCCGCCTGTGGATGTTATTTAAGTTTGGTATCTTGACATTTGGTTTTGCCCTTAGAGGGTTGTGATATTCTTAATGTATGATGATTGAGACATGTATTGTATTTGTGTGACGTGGCGAGTGTAAGCCAACTATTTATGTTTACAATCCCCTCTTTTACATGAGATGTGCAAAGATTACCAAACTTGAGATCATTCTAGGATGGACTTATGCCTTTAAGTCGTGCCTCGACACGTAGAAGGTATAACTCCATCCTGGGCATTACAAGTTGGTATTCAGAGCCTTCTCCGACCTAGGAGCCCCCACTGATTGATCGAATCGTTGGCGGTCGAGTCTAGGCACACACTGAAAATATTTTGAGTCCTATATTATATCGGAGAGTAGGATTTCTTTGCTTCTCATCTCCTTTCTCTCTGGTGAGGACTCCTGACGACTACTCTTGTCTCTCCTATTTTCAAAAATTGCACAAATTTTTTTTTAGGAATCCCGCGAGTATTCTGGGATTGTTTCGATGTTCTTGTGACGAGAATATTGTTCTCGATGCCTCCTGACATTAGGGGTTGTGGCAGTGTCCCGGGGAGTTGAGCTTCGAGGTATTGTCGTCACAAGCATATCGCGGCAGTACTAAATACTTAAGACGGCCGACATCAAAAATCTCTCCTATACGGCCAGTGGCAAGATAACCCCGACATCACCCAGTACTGGGGAGGTAGTTCGGGAGTATTGCCATAGCTTGTTATAGTGGATGCTTTTCGAAGGTCCGAGGTACACAGTTTCCGAGAAAGACTGGTTATGTGTTGAAGGATGGATACACCTGGATGTAGGTTTAGAGTTGATTGCGCGGTGCTTCCCGTGTATCCCCAACACCTGATTGCATAACTGGAATCTTTCGGAAATTTATAGGTGGGTTTATCCAGTAGATCGTAGGCATTCTTCCAACGAATGCAGGTTAGTGAGTTCGGGGTTCTACATTGAGTGAAGTGGTTTATGACCGATGTTACTATCAGGATTTGCATCTTAAAGGGTCCTTGGCTATGCTGATCCGGGGATTGCAAAACCTTTTCGTAACGCGTTCATATGCTTTCAGCACAAAGATGTTAGAACGAAACTCCTCTCTTGTGTTTGTTCCCGTCTGTACCTTGTTGTTTTTCTTATTTTACCTTTTGTCCCCTATGTGGCTTCTCGTGAAGATTGATGTTATCATTTAACGGAGAATTTCATTCGTTCCTCTTGTTCGAATGATTTCATTCGTTCTTATTGTTCGAATGATTATTGTGAAGACTTGTTGCAATTCATTCCATTGATTCAGCTTATACCTTCTGTCAATCAATTGCTGATTCGTGGTCATCTCTCACAGGGTGGCTCCGAAAAAGGTTCCCAACGCTAACCCAGAGGGTGAAGAGGTCCCAGATCGTCCTCCTTCCCCTCCTCCTCCGCCTGAGGCTTGGAGAGCGATTATGCAGTCTACAGCTCAGAACACTCAGTTGTTGATGCAGATGATGCAGCAGATGCAAGCTAATCAAGCTAATCAGGGTGTTCCAGGGAACCAAGGCAACTTCTTCAACCAGCAGCACCATGCTACTCTCAACCAGTTCTTGGCCAACAATCCTAAAGCTTTCAGTTACTGTGTCGACCCTCTTGATGCTGAAGATTGGTTAACCGACATAAAGAAGCATTTTGAGTGCAGTAACGTGAAGGAAGATGATTATGTGAAGTTTGCAGCCTCCCAACTCAAAGATCAAGCAGCTGACTGGTGGCAGCAGTACAAAGACACCAGGCCAGGTCAAGTGATCTCTTGGGAGAATTTCTGCAAGGATTTTCGCTCGCACCACATTCCTACAAGTGTCATCGAGGGTATGCGCGAGCAATTCCGCAACCTGAAGCAGGGTTCCATGATAGTCTATCAGTATAATGTCAAGTTCCAAAACCTCGCCCGCTATGCTAAGCAAGACATTCCTGATGCCAAGAGCAAAATCTACCAGTTCCGTGGAGGTCTCAAAGATGAACTTCAGCTTGCTCTCACTTTGTTTGAATCGGATGAATTCCACAAGTTCTATAACATGGCTTTGAAACAAGAGGCAGCTCAGCTTAAGATGGAGGCTTCTAAAAAGAGAATTTGAGATGCCGTTCACTCTTCCTCATCGTCTCAGATGGTCTCGAAGCATCAGAAATTCTGGCTTCCTCCTCCTCCAGTGATTCGAGCTCCATACAACAACTCCAACAACTCCAAAAACTACAAGAACTCTGGTGGACGTGGTTTCTCCCACCCACCCAACCCGAGCAACCAGTCGAAGAAGCAGTTTCAGTCTCAAGGCTCCAAGTCCAGTGGTTCTCATTTCCGTCCTCTCTCAGAAGTGACTTGCAACAAATGCACTCAGAAAGGTCACTATGCCAACAGATGTCCGAACCCGAAGCGTCTTCCACCTCCTCCACCTGTGAGTTCAGCTATTGTCAGGCATGATCCAAAGGCAGCAAGGGTCAATCTGATGAATGTAGCACAAGCGGAGAATTCTTCTGATGTCATTTTGGGTAACCTTCCAGTGAACTCTATCCCTGCTAAAGTTTTATTTGATTCGGGTGCTTCATGCTCTTTCATGTCTCAACCATTTGCATCCAAGCATAATGTTGACATCCAAAGTCTGCCTCAGAAGTTGCAAGTTATTTCTCCGGGGAGACGTATGTCTTCCAACATATTTGCTCCGGATGTTTCTATTCGCATGGGTGATTATCAATTTTTGGCTTCTCTGGTGGTTCTTGGTAATTCCGACATTGACCTCATCCTCGGAATGGATTGGCTTTCTCAGCACGATGCTCACATTGATTGTGCTCAAAAGGAAGTCAAGATGACTCATCCTGATGAAGATGTGATTATCTTCGCCTCCAGGGATAACCCTATCAGGATTTCCTCTCTCAATGATAAGGGCGAAATTAATGCCATATCTCAAATTCCGGTGGTGAACGAATATCAAGACGTTTTTCCTGAAGAACTTCCAGGCATGCCTCCACACCGTCAGGTGGAATTCGTTATTGAACTCGAGCCGGGTACTGAGCCAGCATGCCGGCGTCCGTACAAGCTCTCTCCGGATGAATTGAAGGAATTGAAGAAGCAGCTTGATAAACAGGAGAGTATGGGTCTCATCAGGCCAAGTACGTCTCCTTGGGGCTGTGGTGTCTTATTTGTCAAGAAGAAAGATGGCACGGAGCGTCTATGTGTTGATTACCGGCCATTGAACAAGAAGACAATAAAGAACAAGTATCCGCTCCCCAACATCAATGAACTCTTCGAGTAGCTCAAAGGAGCTAAAGTGTTCTGTAAGCTTGACCTCCGAATGGGCTATCATCAAATTCGCATTCGCGAGGAAGACATTCCCAAGACGGCCTTCAGAACGAGCTACGGTTCATACGAGTATACCGTCATGTCTTTTGGTCTCGCCAATGCTCCTCCTACCTTTTCGAGGATGATGCATTACATCTTCAACCCCTATACTGGCGAGTTTGTGCTTGTGTATCTGGATGATATTATGGTGTTTTCCAAGAATGAAGAAGATCACGAAAAGCACTTACGTCTGGTTCTTGATCGACTCCGAGAGCATAAATTCTATGCCAAGTTCTCCAAGTGCGAATTTTTGCTCGATAAGGTTTTGTACCTGGGCCACATCATCTCAGCTGACGGTATTGCGGTAAATCCCGAGAAAGTTGAAGCAATTGTCAACTGGGAAGCTCCTCAGAACGTCAAGCAACTCCGCAGTTTTCTGGGTCTTGCCAGCTATTGCAGAAGGTTCGTTCAGAACTTCTCCAAGATTGCCAAGCCTCTTTCCAACTTGCTTCAGAAGAATGTCAAATACTTTTGGTCTCCAGAGTGTGAAGTGGCATTCAAAACTCTCAAAGAAAAGCTCGTCTCTTCTCCAGTTCTGACTCCTCCAGATGAATCCAAGCCCTATGAAGTATTCTGTGATGCTTCTCTTCAAGGTCTTGGTGGCGTGCTTATGCAAGATAAGAGAATTGTGGCATATACTTCTCGTCAGCTCAAGCCAAGTGAGAAGAACTATCCCACACATGATCTCGAGCTAGAAGCTGTGGTACATGCTTTGATTACGTGGAGACATCTGTTGTTGGGCAGAAAGGTCGACATCTTCACTGATCACAAGAGCTTGAAGTACATCTTCACACAGCCGCATCTGAACCTCCGCCAGACTCGTTGGGTTGAAATGATCCAAGAGTATAATCCCAGCATTGAATACACTCCTGGCAAGGCGAATGTGATTGCAGATGCTTTGAGCAGAAAGGCATATTGCAACAGCCTTCTTATCAAGCCGTGCCAGCCTGAGCTTTGTGAAGCATTCAGGAAACTCAACCTCCAAGTTGTTCCGCAGGGTTTTCTTGCAAATCTCCAAATTGCTCCTACCTTGGAAGATCAAGTCCGTGAGGCCCAGCTCAGTGATACCATGGTGAAGAAGGTGAAACATGCTATTGCTAAGGGCATTCCGAAATACAAGTGCTTCTGTGTTGATGAGAGAGATACCTTGTTCTTCGAGGACAGACTCGTTGTTCCCAAAGGTGATCTCAGGAAGCTCATAATGGAAGAAGCTCATGATTCTCTCCTTTCCATTCATCCTGGCAGTTCCAAGATGTATCAAGATCTCAAGCAATCTTACTGGTGGACACGCATGAAAAGGGAGATTGCCCAATTCGTGAATGAATGTGATGTATGCAGAAGAGTGAAAGCAGAACATCAACGTCCAGCCGGTCTTCTCCAACCTCTTCCTATTCCCGAGTGGAAGTTCGACCACATTGAAATGGACTTCGTCACTGGCTTTCCTAAATCCAAGCGAGGAAATGATGCAATCTTTGTGGTGATTGAAAAGCTTACCAAAGTCGCTCACTTCCTGCCAGTCAAAGAATCAATCAATGCAGCTCAATTGGCAGAGCTGTACACTTCCAGAATTGTGTCCCTACATGGCATTCCTCAAGTTATATCCTCAGACCGTGGAAGTTTGTTCACTTCAAGGTTCTAGGACTCCTTTCAGTCCGCCATGGGCACTAAGATCAGGTTCAGCACTGCTTTTCACCCTCAGACTAGTGGTCAAGTCGAGCGAGTGAATCAGATTCTAGAAGACATGCTCAGAGCCTGTGTCATCTCCTTTGGCATGAAATGGGAAGACTGCCTTCCATTTGCCGAGTTCTCTTACAACAACAGCTTTCAAGCAAGTGCAGGCAAAGCTCCGTTTGAAATCCTCTATGGCAGAAAGTGCCGTACCCCTCTCAACTGGTCTGAAACAGGCGAACGCCAACTTCTTGGCAATGACTTGATCTCAGAAGCCGAAGAAATGTGCAAAGTCATACGTGAGAATCTCAAGGCTTCTCAGTCGCGTCAGAAGAGCTACTATGACGGCAAGCATCGTGATTTGGCTTTCAACATTGGTGATCATGTTTATCTCCGTGTGTCTCCGATGAAAGGCACCCAAAGATTCGATATCAAAGGAAAGCTTGCTCCTAGATACGTCGGGCCTTTCAAGATTCTTGGCAAAAGAGGCGATCTAGCCTATCAACTTGAGCTCCCTCCCAACTTCGCCAATGTTCATGATGTCTTCCATGTGTCTCAACTTCGCAAATGCTTCAAGGCACCTGTGCGCATGATTTCGTTTGAAGAGATCGATCTTCAACAAGACCTGTCCTACCGAGAGCATCCTGTTGCCATTCTCGAAGAAACCGAACGCAAGACCCGCAACAAGTCCATCAAATTCTTGAAAGTCAAGTGGTCACATCACACCGACCGAGAGGCTACGTGGGAACGAGAAGATCATCTTCGTTCCGAGTACCCTTCCTTTTCCAGTCCTAGATCTCGGGACGAGATGTTTTTGTAGTAGAGGAGAGTTTGTAATGCCCCGGATGTAATACTTTCCCTTTTGGGCATATAATATATCTCCAGCTTCATCTATTTCCATTCCGGGTTCTTTGTCTTTTGGGTTTTCGTCGTTTTGTTGTGTGAGTGTGTGGCATTCATTCATATCATGTAGACATGTGCATCGCATTGCATTTGTGTTGTCGGTTGCATCCGGTTCCACGCGTTCCTTCCCGTTGTCCGTTTCGCGTTCCGGAGCTCCCTCACGTGTCCGTGACGTCCCGTAGGCCTACTTTGTTGTTTGGGCGTGTTACGTTACCGGTGTGCCGCGAGGTTGTTGTGTGTGTTGTTGTTTTGTTGTGTGCAACCCGCCTCTCAAATCTCGTCGCGTTTGGACTCCGTTTGCTATCCCAACAGTTATTCGTGTGGGTTTAAAGTGCCTCCACTTGTGGCCCGGAAACACCCCTCCAGCAGCCCACTACCTTCTCCTAGGCCCTTCTAAACTACCCCCGCGATCGGATCCGTCGGATCGCGATCGGAGGGCTCCTAAACACCCATTCCCCCCTAACCCTAAAAATCTGCTATTTATAGACCCCCTAGTCTATTTTGGCATCCCTACTTTCCTTTCCCCATCTCCACCTCATTTTTTAGATCCAACCCAATCTTCCACTGCCACTTGGCCTCTTCCTTCGATGCAGCACCGCAGCGATCTGGATCGATCGGGGGATCAAATCCCGATCGGATCCCTCGATCCGAGGTCAACTCCTCGACCGCCTCCCTCTGGATCCCTCGAGTACCACTTCGCCGGCCTCCTCGAGACCCAGCTGGGCTCCCTCCGCTCGACCCGCTCGCAAGGCGCCTCACTTCCTCGAAGCCCAGCCGCAGGTCCCTCGAGCGCCTGGGCTCCGCCGCCGTGGACCACTTCGCCCGCACCCGCAGTTCCTCCAGGCCGGCCCCGCCTCTCCACCTCAGGCCCATCGCCCTCCTCCTCACATCTCCCTCCGTTCGCCCGCCCGTCTCCCCACCGCACCGCGCTGGGCCGTCCTCCAGCCCCGAAGGCCACCGCATCAGGCTCGGCCTCGCCTCGCCAGCTCCACCGAGCCGCTGGGCTCCCTTCCCGCCTCGCGCCAGTTCGTGGGCCGCCGCCAGATCACGGGTTGCCGCCTCTCCGAGCCGCCAGGCCACCAGGCCGGCCTCCCTCCGTCTCCCACGGGCCGAAGCAGCCGCCTGGGCCGCCGCCTCTGCCAGATCTCCCTGCGGGCCGAGTCCCTCCTCCAGCAGGCCGAAGCCCAGCCGCCGCGCCAGATCCGGGCCGCGTTGTTTTTTTTTTCTGGTGAACTGAGGTTGAACTCCCCCTTTTCTTTTTCTGCTAAGTCCCTAATGTTTTGATCTGTGATGCTATTTTCAAACTGCTCTAACTTTGTGTGTGTTTGTTCGTTTCGTGCAAATAGCATGTCCAGACGTTCGTGGTGAATAGCACTACGTTTTATCTCTTTGTGTCATGCATGTTAGAGATCATCTAGGTGCTTGTTTTGCTGTTGCAAGAGTGCATCGTGATGTAAACTGCTGTTATGTGATGTTTTTATGCCATCTTTGCCATGTGATATCTTTTAGCTCGTTTGTCCGAATGATGCAAATGACATGTCCACGTGTTCGTCTTGCCATGCTCTACATGTTGTATGTGATAGGTTGCATGATAGATTTATTCTTGCCATGTTTATCATCGTTGCAAAGTGCTATGTGGCTGTGATGTTGTTTCACTTGTTATGAAATGTCATCTTGTTGAGCTCGTTGCTATCGTTGTGTTTATCTCCATGAAGCATGCTTGTGTGTTTCGGAATCACCATCATGTGTACTTTGATGAGGTGCTTACCACTTGCCATGTTTAGTTTCGAGGTGACTTAAACATGCTCTTTTAGATGCCATGATGAAATTTCTGTTTTAGGACTTAGTGAATTTTCACTAAGTCTGAAATCTGTAACGTTCCGATGCCATGTTTGCTTGATGTTCTAGGACAAAGCATGATAGATTTTGAGTGGATCTTGATTGTTCCTTGTAGTATATATTGTTGGCTTTCCATTCATGTTCTCACATGTTTATTTGAGTGGCTGTAGCATGTTTATCTTTTGCTCCAAAGTTTCAATAAAATTCTGCTGCCAGAATTTTATTGTCAAGTTCAATATGTCCAAGCTCATTGCTATTGATCCGTGGCTCCTTTGGGGGTGCACCTTTGGACTTAATTGCTGTAGGATATTTCTAGTTTGTGTTCATGCTCTTTGCCATGTTGTTTGAGTGATGTAGCTTAATTATTTTGTGCTCCGAAGTTGCTATGTTGCTGTAATTTCCAGCTTTCGCTCATTTCTTGTTTCGGGCATAACTTTTAGCCCGTAACTCCGATTTCAGCGAATCTTATATGAAACTTGATTGATTTTCTGTTTAGATTCATAATATCATATTGTTATCATGTTTTGAGGTGTTTTGCTTGAGTGCTATTTCCATGCTCCGTGTGCATCCTTAGTGCATCCTTCATGCATCCATCTTTTTCGAGTGCGCATTGCATCTTGTTGATTTGTGCTTGGTGTGATTGTTTTGTTTAGAGCCGGAAGCTGAGACCGAGTACGAGTACGAGCACGAGGTTTCCAACGAGGTTGAGCACGAGGACCCTTCTTACGATCCGAACGACTTCTCTTCAGGCAAGATGACCGAACCTCGATAACATTACTATCTTTGCCTATTGCTAGTAGTTCCGCTCTATAGTTTTGCCTCGATGCCCATGATCTTCTTGTCAGCCTCCTACTTGTAACCATTGCCATGTTTAACCACCCTACCTACGCAAACCGTTGCTTGGCTAAGTACGCTTCGCTCAGCCCTTCTTATAGCATTGCTAGTTGCAGGTGAAGATCGAAGATGCTTGCTTCATGTTGAAGTTTGGTTGGGTTATATCACTCTATATAAATTCTTAAAATGAAATCATCTATATATTGGCAAGGGTGGAAGGCTAAGCCTTTTGCTTGGTGATTTGTTCCACTCATGCCGTTAGGAACCGTATAAACCGGTGTTATGTTCCTTGATTATGCGTTCCTAACACGGTTGGGGTGTATGGGACCCCCTCGATAAACCGCTAAGTGCTAAGTCTTTTCCAGCAAGTCCCAACATTGGTACTATTTGCCTAATAACAAACTAAACTTGCATACGGAGTTATAAACCCTTTTTCTTAATCAACAACCCCGGGCCAGTGCTCCACATGAGTGTTGGTCCGAAACGGGGAGCCTGCGGGGCCACCTCGAGGAAACTCAAGGGCTGGTAAAAACCCGTAGGTTCACCCATCCGGTCGTGTCCTGAGACTTAGATACGCGCGGCTACTATCAGGGTGTCGACACGCCGGGAGGATTTGCTGGATTAGCCTTACCTTAGCTCGGTATATCTTGAGCACGGGATTCCGAGAATACTCGGGTCTTCCCACTTTGGAGTTGCGACTCCGCGGATCGTGGGCTTGTAATGGGTCAAGTTGGAACACCCCTGCAGGGTTTGAACTTTCGAAAGCCGTGCCCGCGGTTATGTGGCAGATGGGAGCTTGTTAATATCCGGTTGTAGATAACTTGACACAGTGATTCTAATACACTACCAGCGTGTGTTCCGTGACTGTCAATTTCCGAATAGGGATTCGGGAGTTGAACACGGAGGGGTTATGTTTGTTGAGCTTGTAGCTAGGATCACTTCGTGATCACTTCTCATTCGAGGCTTTCTCTTCTCGCTCTCACTCACGTAAGCTAGTTGCTAGTTGCTGCTGCAGACACTTATTCTTTTCTTTAGCCTTATCCTCTCCCAAGGCTTAAATAGTCTTGTTACCCGGGAACGGGATTGCTGAGGTCCTCTGTGGCTCACAGTTACTTCACCACACCAGATGCAGGTCCAGCTGTGAGCTATCCAGGTGATGGCACCGAGCTGGATTGGGAGTTTGACGAGGAGCGTAGTCGGTACTATGTTCGTTATCCGGATGATCAGTAGTGGAGACTTCTACTAGGATTCGATCCGCCTGTGGATGTTATTTAAGTTTGGTATCTTGACATTTGGTTTTTCCCTTAGAGGGTTGTGATATTCTTAATGTATGATGATTGAGACATGTATTGTATTTGTGTGACGTGGCGAGTGTAAGCCAACTATTTATGTTTACAATCCCCTCTTTTACATGAGATGTGCAAAGATTACCAAACTTGAGATCATTCTAGGATGGACTTATGCCTTTAAGTCATGCCTCGACACGTAGAAGGTATAACTCCATCCTGGGCATTACATCTCCGAAGGTGTTTGTTGAGTTGGCATAGATCAAGAATAGGATTTGTCACTCTGAGTGTTGGAGAGGTATCACTGGGCCCTCTCGGTAATACACATCATAATAAGCCTTGCAAACAAATGACTAATGGGTTAGTCACGAAATTATGTATTATGGAATGAGTAAAGAGACTTGCCCGTAACGAGATTGAACTAGGTATGAAGATACCGACGATCAAATATCGGGCAAGTAACATACTGTTGACAAAGGGAACAATGTATGTTGTTATGCGGTTTGGCCGATAAATATCTTTGTAGAATATGTAGGAGCCAATATGAGCATCTAGGTTCCGCTATTGGTTATTGACCGGAGATGTGTCTCGGTCATGTCTACTTAGTTCTCTAACTCGTAGGGTCCGCACGCTTAACGTTCGATGACGATTTGTACTATGAGTTATGAGTTTTTGGTGACCGAAGATTGTTCAGAGTCCCAAATGTGATCACGAACATGACGAGGAGTCTCGAAATGGTAGAGACATAAAGAATGATATATTGGACGATGTTATTCGGACGCCGGATGAGTTCCGAGGGGTACCGGATAACTATCGACGTGCCGGAGGGTTATCGGAACCCCCGGGGGAACTAATTGTCCTTCATGGGCCTTAGTGGATAGAGAGGAGGGCCGCAAGGGGTGGCCGCCACCCCCCCCCCCACCCCATGGCAGTCAGAATAGGACTAGGGGAAGGGGGCGGCTCCCCCCTTTCCTTCTCCTTATCTCCCTCTCCTTGCTTTCCCCTCTCTTCCTTGGAGAGGAATCCTACTAGGACTAGGAAGTCCTAGTAGGACTCCCTTATTGTTGCGCCCCTAGGGCCGGCCGGCCTCCTCCTCCTCCTACTTTATATATGTGGGGGGGGCACCCCAAGGACACACAAGTTTCTCTTAGCCGTGTGTGGTGCCCCCCTCCATAGATTACACCTCAGATCATACTGTCGTGGTTCTTAGGCGAAGCCCTGCACGGACCACATAACCAACATTGTCGCCATGCCGTCATGCTGACGGAACTCTCCTTTGAGCATCTGCTAGATCAAGAGCTCGTGGGACGTCATCGTGCTGAATGTGTGCTGAACACAGAGGTGTCGTACGTTCGGCACTTGGATCGATTGTATCGTGAAGATGTTCGACTACATCAACCGTGTTAACATAAGCTTCCGCTTTCGGACTACGAGGATACGTGGACACACTCTCCCCATCTCGTTGTTATGCATCTCCTAGATATATCTTGCGTGAGCATGATACGTCTCCAACATATCTATATTTTTTTATTGTTCCATGCTATTATTTATGAAGTCTTGGATGTTTAATGGGCTTTATCATTCACTTTTATATCATTTTTGGTACTAACCTACTAACCCAAAGGCCTAGTCCAGATTGCTATTTTTGCATGTTTCAGGGTTTTGCAGAAAAGGAATATCAAACGGAGTCCAAACGGACTGAAACCTTCGCGAGAGATATTTTTGGAGAAAATCACGCACACGGAGCTTGAGAACCACGTCAGGGGATCAAGGGGTGTCCCACGAGGGTGGGGGCGCGCCCCCCTGCCTCGTGGCACCCTCGAGCATCCCCCGGTGTCCTCCTTCTTCCTATATAAGTCTACATACCCCAAAACCTCCGTGAGTAGAGAGAAAACCCTAATTCCACCGTCGTACCTTCTGTTCCCGTGAGATCCCATCTTGGAGCCTGTTCCGGAGCTCCACCAGAGGGGGATCCATCACGAAGTTCTTCATCATCATCATCATCGCCCTCACCATGAGTTGTGAGTAGTTTACCATAGACCTTCGGGTCCATAGCTAGTATCTAGATGGCTTCTTCTCTCTCTCTGGATCTCAATACAAAGTTCTACTCGGTCTTCGAGGAGATCTATTCGATGTAATCTCTTTTTGCGGTGTGTTTGTCGAGATCCAATGAATTGTGAGTTTATGATCAAGGTTATCTATGAAAGATATTTGGTTCTTCTCTGAACTATTTATGTGTGCTCATAATATCCTTGCAAGTCTCTTCGAATTATTGGTTTGGTTTGGCCTACTAGATCTATAGTTCTTGCAATGGGAGAAATGCTTGGATTTGGGTCCAATCTTGCAATGTCCTTTCCCGGTGATAGTAGGGGCAGCAAGGCACGTATTGTATTGTTGCCATCGAGGATAAAAAGATGGGGTTTATATCATATTTCTTGAGTTTATCCCTCTACATCATGTCATCTTGCTTAAAGCGTTACTCTGTTCTTATGAACTCAATACACTAGATGCATGCTGGATAGCGGTCGATGTGTGGAGTAATAGTAGTAGATGCGGAATCGTTTCGATCTACTTGTCTCAGACGTGATGCCTATATACAATGATCATGCCTAGATAGTCTCATAATTATTCGCTTTTCTATCAATTGCTCGACAGTAATTTGTTTACCCGTCGTAGAATATGGCTATCATGAGAGAAGCCACTAGAGAACACTATGGCCCCCGGGTCTATTCTCAACATATCAAACTACATCTACTTTACTTTTATCGCTTTTATTTGATGTTCTTATAAATCAACAATATAAACTATCATCTCCATCAGATCTCACTTTTGTAAGTGACCGTAAAGGGATTGACAACCCCTTATCGTGTTGGCTGCGAAGTTCTTATTTGTTTGTGCAGGTGCGAGGGACTCGCACGTGGTCTCCTACTGGATTGATACCTTGGTTCTCAAAAACTGAGGGAAATACTTACGCTACTGTGTTGCATCTCCCTTTCCTCTACGAGGGAATACAATGCAAGCTCGAGAAGTAGCAAGAAGAATTCCTCGCGCCGTTGCCGGGGAGGCTTACGGAAAATTCATATACCAAGTACCTATCACAAACCCTTATCCTTCACATTACATTTATTTGCCTCTCGTTTTCCTCTCCCCCACTTCACCCTTGCCTTTTTATTTGCCCTTCTTTCGCCATGTGTTTATCGTTCGCTTGCTTCTTGTTTGCTTGTGTGTGCTGCTTGCTTGCTTGTCATCATGTCTAGCACACCTATCATTATCACCACTCCCGAGAGTGAGGTCCTCAACTTTAAACAAAGGGAGGAAGAAAACTTAAAAGATGCCTGGTATAGAATTTGCAATGCTCAAAATAGATTTAATAGGAAGCTTTCCACTTCCGTTCTTCTTCGCAATTTTTATGTTGGCATAACTCCGTGGAATAGATTTACCTTAGATACCATTACCGGAGGGAATTTCTTGGGTAGCCACACCGTTGATTCTTATAATGCTATGACTGAATTGTTTGGCTCACCACCTCTTTTGGTTAACGGGACCATTTTAACTTTGGAGCATGTTATGCAAAGGTTAGAAATCATTGAAAACAAAGTTGCTACGGTAGAACTGGTAGAGAACTTGGATAGAAAAATTCATAATGAAATCACCCAACTTGGATAGAAAAATTCATAATGAAATCACCCATTATTCTGAAAAATCTTACGGAAAAGGAGCCCATAGTTAAAGAAAAGCTAGATCAGGATTCTACTAGAATCAATAAGCTTGAGGATGTTATCACTAATGTGGGTTCTGCTCTTTCCGCTATAAAAACTACTCCAAATACCTCTACTAAATTATCTAAGTTCATGTATGTCCCTAAAGACAAGGGTGAAACATCTAGAATTGCGGATCTCAAATCCATAAGTGTTCACCCTAATTTTCTTACTTTTGCAAGAGACCCTATTGACACTTTACAATTTCTTGATTTCTTGCCCAAGAGTTTGATTATTCATAGGGACAAAGAAGTTCCCAAGAATCATAAGTGCTTGATCAAAGAATTTCCTTCCAAAGATGGCTATACCTAGATCTATCTTGTATCGTGCATAGCTAGGGGCGTAAAACGATAGCGCTTGTTGGGAGGCAACCCAACTTTATATTATTATTTTTCTTGCTTTTAGGGAATAAATATTGCATCTAGCCTCTGATTAGATGTGGTTCCATGTTTTGTTTAGTGTTTGTGCCAAGTAGAACCTTTGGGAAGACTTGTGTGAAGTTTATGTGATCTTGCTGTGAAAACAGAATCGTTAGCGCTCGCTAAAGTGGTCTTCAGATTTTACTGGAGCGTGATTTTTAGTTGATTCTTTTTGCAGATGATTCGTAGAGAAATTCCACAAATTTACCAAATTAGTTTGAATTTTTTGGAGTTTCAGAAGTAGGAGAAACCTGCAGATTACTACAGATTGTTCTGTTTTTGATATATTATGTTTTTCGTGTGTTGTTTGCTTATTTCAATGCATCTATGAGTAGTATAGGAGGATATGAACCATAGAGAAGTTGGAATACAGTAGGTTTAAAACCAATATAAACAAAGAATGAATTCATTGCTGCACCTTTGAGTAGACGGAGCTCATGAGAATTTTTGTCTAAGTTTTGTGTTGTGAAGTTTTCAAGTTTTGAGTATTACTTTGATGGACTATGGAACAAGGAGTAGCAAAGGCATAAGCTTGGGGATGCCCATGGCATACCAAGTAAATTCAATATAATCAAAAGCCTAAGATTGGGGATGCCCCGGGAAGGCATCCCCTCTTTCGTCTTCATCCATCAGTAACTATACTTGGAGCTATATTTTTATTCGCAACATGATATGTGTTTTGCTTGGAGCGTCTTGTATAATTTGAGTATTTGCTTGTTAGTTTGTCACAATCATCCTTGCTGGACACACCTATTTGAGATAGTTAAATATGGCCTAGAAATTGTTAGAACACTCTTTGTGCTTCACTTATATCTTTTGAGTTGAATAGTTTTTGCTCTAGTGCTTCACTTACATCTTTTAGAGCACGGTGGTGGTAATATTTTGTAGAAATTGTTGAACTTTCATGCTTCACTTATATCCTTTTGAGAGTCTATTAAAACAGCATGGTAATGTGTTTAGGCTAAAGAAACTAGTCTTCATATGATAGACATCCAACGTCAATGTAGTAAAAAAGTTCACACTAAGTGCATTGAATAGAATGAGATGTTGGATGGTTGATAATTGTTTTGAGATATGAGGATAGTGATATTAGAGTCATGCTAGTGGAATTATTATGAAATTGAGAAATACTTGTGTTAAGGTTAGTGATTCCCGTAGCATGCACGTATGGTGAACCGCTATGTGACGAAGTTAGAGCATGAGGTATTTGTAGAGTGCCAACCTCTAGGTCGGGGGTGCGCGATGGTTAACTCCTACCAACCTACCCCCTAGGAGCATGCGTTGATTGCTTTGTTTTGATGACTCGTAGATTTCTACAATAAGTATATGAGTTCTTATGACTAATGTTGAGTCCATGAATTATACGCACTCTCACCCTTCCACCATTGCTAGCCTCTCTTGTACCGCGCAACTTTCGCCGGTACCATAAACCCACTATATATCCTTCCTCAAAATAGCCACCATATTATTCCTCAAAACAGCCACCATACCTACCTATCATGGCATTTCCATAGCCATTCCGAGATATATTGCCATGCAACATTCCACTGTTCCGTTCATATGACATGCATCATATTGTCATATTGCCATTGCATGATCATGTAGTTGACATCGTATTTGTGGCAAGGCCACCATGCATAATTTTTATACATGTCACTCTTGTTTCATTGCACATCCCGGTACACCACCGGAGGCATTCATATAGAGTCATACTTTGTTGTTGTAGCATCGAGTTGTAATGAAAGTGTGATGATCATCATTATTAGAGCATTGTCCCATGGGAGGAAAGGCTAAATCTATAAAGCCCATCCGCAAAAAAAAGGCCAAAGAAAAAAACAAAGACCCAAAAAAGGGACAATTGCTACTATCTTCTTTTCCACACTTGTGCTTCAAAGTAGCACCATGTTCTTCATTGTAGAGAGTCTCATGTTTAGTCACTTTCATATACTAGTGGGAATTTTCATTATAGAACTTGGCTTGTATATTCCAACGATGGGCTTCCTCAAATGCCCTAGGTCTTAGTGAGCAAGCAAGTTAGATGTACACCCACTAGTTTCTTTTGCTGAGCTTTCATTCATATTTAGCTCTAGTGCATCCGTTGCCTGGCAATCCCTACTCACTCACATTGATATCTATTGATGGGCATCTCCATAGCCCGTTGATACGCCTAGTTGATGTGAGACTATCTCCCTCCTTTTTGTCTTCTCCACAACCACCTCTATTCCACCCATAGTGATATATCCATGGCTCACGCTCATGTATTGCGTGAAAGTTGAAAGGTTTGAAAAGATAGAGTATGAAAACAAGTGCTTGGCAGAAATCGGAGTTGTGCATGATATGAATATTTTGTGTGATGAAGAGGGAGCATAGCCAGACTATATGATTTTGTAGGGATAACTTTCTTTAGCCATAGTATTTTGAGAAGACATGATTGCTCTGTTAGTATGCTTGAAGTATTATTGTTTATTATGTCAATATAGACTTTTATCTTGAGTCTTTCAGATCAACATTCATGCCACAATTAAGAGAATTACATTGAAAAACTATGTTGCTTAGCATTCCACATCAAAAATTCTTTCTTTATCATTTACCTACTCGAGGACGAGCAGGAATTAAGCTTGGGGATGCTTGATACTTCTCCAACGTATCTATAATTTTTTATTATTCCATGCTATTATTTATGAAGTCTTGGATGTTTAATGGGCTTTATCATTCACTTTTATATCATTTTTGGTACTAACCTACTAACCCAAAGGCCCAGTCCAGATTGCTGTTTTTTGCCTGTTTCAGGGTTTTGCAGAAAAAGAATATCAAATGGAGTACAAACGGAATGAAACCTTCGCGAGAGATATTTTTCGAGAAAATCACACACACGGAGCTTGAGAACCACGTCAGGGGATCAAGGGGTGGCCCACGAGGGAGGGGGGCGCCCCCCCCCCTTCCCAAGGCGCGCCCCCTGCCTCGTGGCCCCCTCGAGCGTCTCCCGGTGTCCTCCTTCTTCCTATATAAGTCTACGTACCCCAAAACCTCGGTGAACAGAGAGAAAACCCTAATTCCACCGCCGTACCTTCTGTTCCCGTGAGATCCCATCTTGGAGCCTGTTCCGGAGCTCCACCGGAGGGGGATCCATCACGGAGTTCTTCATCATCATCATCATCGCCCTCACCATGAGTTGTGAGTAATTTACCACAGACCTTCGGGTCCATAGCTAGTATCTAGATGGCTTCTTCTCTCTCTCTCTGGATCTCAATACAAAGTTCCCCTCGGTCTTCGAGGAGATCTATTCGATGTAATCTCTTTTTGCGGTGTGTTTGTCGAGATCCGATGAATTGTGAGTTTATGATCAAGGTTATCTATGAAAGATATTTGGTTTTTCTTTGAACTTTTTTGTGTGCTCATAATATCCTTGCAAGTCTCTTCAAATTATTGGTTTGGTTTGGCCTACAGGATCTATAGTTCTTGCAATGGGAGAAGTGCTTGGCTTTGGGTTCAATCTTGCGGTGTCCTTTCCCAGTGACAGTAGGGGCAGCAAGGCACGTATTGTATTGTTGCCATCGAGGATAAAAAGATGGGGTTTATATCATATTGCTTGAGTTTATCCCTCTACATCATGTCATCTTGCTTAAAGCGTTACTCTGTTCTTATGAACTCAATACACTAGATGCATGCTGGATAGCGGTCGATGTGTGGAGTAATAGTAGTAGATGCAGAATCGTTTTGGTCTAATTGTCTCGAACGTGATGCCTATATACAATGATCATGCCTAGATAGTCTCATAATTATTCGCTTTTCTATCAATTGCTCGACAGTAATTTATTTACCCGCCATAGAATATCGCTATCATGAGAGAAAGCCACTAGAGAACTCTATGGCCCCCGGGTCTATTCTCAACATATCGATCTACATCTACTTTACTTTTATCGCTTTTATTTGCTATTCTTATAAACCAAAAATACCAAAAATATAAACTATCATCTCCATCAGATCTCACTTTCGTAAGTGACCGTAAAGGGATTGACAACCCCTTATCGCGTTGGCTGCGAAGTTCTTATTTGTTTGTGCAGGTGCAAGGGACTCGCGCGTGGTCTCCTACTGGATTGATACCTTGGTTCTCAAAAACTGAGGGAAATACTTACTCTACTATGCTGCATCTTCCTTTCCTCTTCGAGGGAATACAATGCAAGCTCGAGAAGTAGAAGAGCATAGGATTTTTTTTTGAAATTGCATGCTACGTTACCCAATAGTGGTATCAGAGCCAGGTATATGTGTAGATGATATGCACGAGTAGAACACAAAGAGTTCTGGGCGATAATAGTCATACTGCTTACCACCAACGTCATAATTTGATTCGGCGGTATTGTTGGATGAAGCAGCCCGGACCGACATTACATGACCGTGTTCATGAGACTGGTTCTGCCAACATGCTTTGCACACAGGCGGCTGGCGGGTGTCTGTTTCTCCAACTTTAGTTGAATCGAGTGTGACTATGGCCGGTCCTTGATGAAGGTTAAAACAGCACACTTGACGAAAAATCGTTGTGGTTTTGATGCGTAGGTAAGAACGGTTCTTGCTAGAAGCCCGTAGCAGCCATGTAAAACTTGCAACAACAAAGTAGAGGACATCTCACTTGTTTTTGCAGGGCATGTTGTGATGTGATATGGTCAAGACATGGTGAGTTATACTTTTTTGTATGAGATCATCATGTTTTGTAAATTATCGGCAACCGGCAGGAGCCTTATTGTTGTCTCTTTATTGTATGAATTGCGAACACCATGTAATTGCTTACTTTACCACTATGAGTTAGCGATAGTAGTAGAAGCAATAGTTGGCGAGATGACCACGACGCTACGACGAAGATCATGGTGTCAAGCCGGTGATGATGGAGATCATGACGATGCTTTGGAGATCGAGATCAAAAGTACAAGATGGTGATGGCCATATAATGTCACATATTTTGATTGCATGTGATGTTTATCTTATTATGCATCTTATTTTGCTTAGAATGATGGTAGCATTATAAGATGATCCCTTAAGTAATTTAAAGGTACAAGTGTTCTCCCTGAGTATGCATTGTTGCGACAGTTCGTTGTGCCAAGACATCACGTGGTGATCGGGTGTGATAAGCTCTACGTTCACATACAACTGGTGTAACACAGTTTTGCACATGCAGATTACTCGGGTTAAACTTGACGAGCCTAGCATGTACAGACATGGCCTCGGAACATTGGAGACCGAAAGGTCGAGCGTGAATCATATAGTAGATATGATCAACATAAGATGTTCACCATTGAAAACTACTCCATCTCACGTGATGATCGGACATGGTTTAGTTGATTTGGATCACGTGATCATTTAGATGACTTGAGGGGTGTCAATCTAAGTGGGAGTTCTTTAGTAATATGATTAATTGAACTTTAATTTATCATGAACTTGGTCCTGATAGTTTTTTGCATATCTATGTTATTGTAGATCAATGGCACGTGCTATCGTTCCCTTGAATTTTAGTGCGTTCCTAAATAAAGCTAAGTTGAAAGATGGTGGCAGCAACTACACAGACTGGGTCCGTAACTTGAGGATTATCCTCATTGCTGCGCAGAAGAATTATGTCCTTGAAGCACCGCTTGGTGACAGGCCTGCTACAGGAGCAACTCCTGACGTTATGAATGTCTGTCAAGCTCTATCTGATGACTACTCGATAGTTCAGTGCGCCATGCTTTACGGCTTACAATCGGGACTTCAAAGACGTTTTGAACGTCATGGAGCATATGAGATGTTCCAAGAGTTGAAGTTAATATTTCAAGCAAATGCCCGAGTTGAGAGATATGAAGTCTCCAACAAGTTCTATAGCTGCAAGATGGAGGAGAACAGTTCTGTCAGTGAACACATACTCAGAATGTGTGGGTACCACAACCACATGACTCAACTTGGAGTCAAAATTGATGATGATAGTGTTATTGACAGAGTTCTTCAATCACTGCCACCAAGTTATAAAAGCTTCGTGATGAACTATAATATGCAAGGGATGCAAAAGAAAATTCCCGAGCTCTTCGATATGCTCAAAGCTGCGGAGGTAGAAATCAAGAAGGAGCATCAAGTGTTGATGGTTAACAAGATAACTAGTTTCAAGAAAAAGGGCAAGGGAAAGAAGGGGAACTTCAAGAAGAATAGCAAGCCAGTTGCTACTCCCGGGAAGAAACCCAATTCTGGAGCCAAGCCTGAAATTGAGTGCTTCTACTTCAAAGGGACTGGCCACTGGAAGCAGAACTGCCCCAAGTATTTGGCAGATAAGAAGGATGGAAAAGTGAACAAATGTATACTTTATATATACGTTATTGATGTGTACCTTACTAATGCTCATAGTAGCACCTGGGTATTTGATACTAGTTCAGTTGCTCATATTTGTAACTCGAAACAGGGGCTATGGATTAAACGAAGATTGGCTAAGGACGAGGTGACGATGTGCGTGGGAAGTGGTTCCAAAGTCAATGTGATCGCCGTCGGCACGCTACCTCTACATATACCTTCGGGGTTAGTTTTAGACCTAAATAATTGTTATTTGGTGCCATTGTTGAGCATGAACATTATATCTGGATCTTGTTTGTTGTGAGACCGTTATTCATTTAAATCAGAGAATAATGGTTGTTCTATTTATATGAGTAATATCTTTTATGGTCATGCACCCTTGATGAGTGGTCTATTTTTGTTGAATCTCGATCGTAGTGATACACATATTCATAATATGAAGCCAAAAGATGCAAAGTTGATAATGATAGTGCAACTTATTTGTGGCACTGCCGTTTAGGTCATGTTGGTGTAAAGCGCATGAAGAAACTCCATGCTGATGGGCTTTTGGAATTACTTGATTATGAATCACTTGGTGCTTGCAAACCATGCCTCATGGGCAAGATGACTAAGACTCCGTTCTCCAGAACAATGGAGCAAGCAACTGACTTACTGGAAATAATACATATTGATGTATGCGGTCCGATGAGTGTTGAGGCTCGTGGTGGGTATCGTTATTTTCTTACCTTCACAGATGATTTTCGCAGATATGGGTATATCTACTTAATGAAACATAAGTCTGAGACATTTGAAAAGTTCAAAGAATTTCAGAGTGAAGTAGAGAATCATCGTAACAAGAAAATAAAGTTTCTACGATCTGATCATGGAGGTGAATATTTGAGTTACGAGTTTGGTCTTCATTTGAAAAAATGTGGAATAGTTTCGCAACTCATGCCACCTGGAACACCACAGCATAATGGTGTGTCCGAAAGTCGTAACGATACTTTATTAGACGTGGTGCGGTCTATGATGTCTCTTACCGATTTGCCACTATCGTTTTGGGGTTATGCTTTACAGACAGCTGCATTTACGGTAAATAGGGCACCATCTAAATCCGTTGAGACGACACCTTATGAACTGTGGTTTGGCAAGAAACCCAAGTTCTCGTTTCTTAAATTTTGGGGCTGCGATGCTTATGTGAAAAAACTTCAACTTGATAAGCTCGAACCTAAATCGGAGAAATGTGTCTTCATAGGATACCCAAAAGAAACTATTGGGTACACCTTATATCACAGATCCGAAGGGAAGATATTCGTAGCTAAGAATGAATCCTTTCTAGAGAAGGAGTTTCTCTCGAAAGAGGTGAGTGGGAGGAAAGTAGAACTTGATGAGGTAATTGTACCTTCTCCTGAATTAGAAAGTAGTTCATCACAAAAATCAGTTCCAGTGATTCCTACACCAATTAGTGACGAAGCTAATGATGATGATCATGAAACTTCAGATCAAGTTACTATTGAACTTCGTAGGTCAACCAGAGTGCATTCCGCACCAGGGTGGTACGGTAACCCTGTTCTGGAAGTCATGTTATTAGACCATGACGAATCTGCGAACTATGAGGAAGCAATGATGAGCCCAAATTCCGTAAAATGCCTTGAGGCCATGAAATCTGAGGTGGGATCCATGTATGAGAACAAAGTGTGGACTTTGCTTGACTTGCCCGATGATCAGCAAGCCATCGAAAATAAATGGATCTTTAGGAAGAATACTGACGCCGATGGTAATGTTACTGTCTACAAAGCTTGACTTTTTGCGAAAGGTTTTTGACAAGTTCAAGGAGTTGACTACGATGAGACCATCTCACCCGTAGTGATGCTTAAGTCTGTCCGAATCATGTTAGCAATTGCCGTATTTTATGATTATGAAATCTGGCAAATGGATGTCGAAACTGCATTCCTTAATGGATATCTCAAAGAAGAGTTGTATGATGCAACCAGAAGGTTTTGTCGACCCTAAAGGTGCTAACAAAGTGTGCAAGCTCCAGCGATCCATCTATGGACTTGTGCAAGCATCTCGGAGTTGGAATATACGCTTTGATGAGGTGATCAAAGCATATGGTTTTTTACAGACTTTTGGAGAAGCATGTATTTACAAGAAAGTGAGTGGGAGCTCTGTAGAATTACTAATATTATATGTGGATGACATATTGTTGATTGGAAATGATGTAGAATTTATGGATAGCATAAAAGGATACTTGAATAAGAATTTTTCAATGAAATACCTTGGTGAAGCTGCTTATATATTGGCCATCAAGATCTAAAAAGATAGATGAAGATGCTTAATTGGACTTTCACAAAGCACAAACCTTGATAAAATTTTGAAGAAGTTCAAAATGAATCAGTCAAAGAAAGGGTTCTTGCCCTTATTACAGGGTGTGAAGTTGAGTCAAACTCAATGCCCGACCACTGCAGAATATAGAGAGAAAATGAAAGTCATTCCATATGCTTCAGACATAGGTTCTATTATGTATGCAATGCTGTGTACCAGACCTGATGTGTGCATTGCTATAAGTCTGGCAGGGAGGTACCAAAGTAATCCAGGAGTGGATCACTGGACAGCGGTCAAGAACATCCTCAAATACCTGAAAAGGACGAAGGATATGTTTCTCATATATGGAGATGACAAAGAGCTCAACGTAAACGGTTACGTCGATGCAAGCTTTGACACTGATTTGGATGACTCTAAGTCACCAACCGGATACATATTCTTGTTGAACGGTGGAGCTGTCAGTTGGTGCAGTTCCAAGCATAGCGTCGTGGCGGGATCTACATGTAAAGCGGAATACATAGTTGCTTCGAAAGCAGCAAATGAAGGAGTCTTGATGAAGGAGTTCATATCTGATCTAGGTGTAATACCTAGTGCATCGGGTCCAATGAAAATCTTTTGTGACAACACTAGAGCAATAGCCTTGGCGGAAGAATCCAGGTTTCACAAGAGAACCAAGCACATCAAGAGACGCTTCAACTCCATCCGCGATCAAGTCAAGGAGGGAGACATAGAGATTTGCAAAATACATACGGATCAGAATGTCGCAGACCCGTTGACTAAGCCTCTTCCAGGAGCAAGACATGATCAACACCAAGACTCCATGGGTGCTAGAATCATTACTATGTAATCTAAATTATTGACTCCAGTGCAAGTGGGAGACTGAAGGAAATATGCCCTAGAGGCAATAATAAAGTTGTTATTTATACTTCCTTGTATATCATGATAAATGTCTTTTATTCATACTAGAATTGTATTAACCAGAAACTTGATACGTGTGTGAATGCATAGACAAAACAGAGTGTCCCTAGTATGCCTCTACTAGACTAGCTTGTTAATCAAAGATGGTTAAGTTTCCTAACCATGGACATGTGTTGTCATTTGATAAAGGGATCACATCATTAGGAGAATGATGTGATGGACAAGACCCATCCGTTAGCTTAGCACATTGATCGTTTAGTTTTATTGCTATTACTTTCTTCATGACTTATACATGTTCCTCTGACTATGAGATTATGTAACTCTCGAATACCGGAGGAACACCTTGTGTGCTATCAAATGTCACAACGTAACTGGGTGAATATAAATATGCTCTACAAGTGTCTCCGAAGCTGTTTGTTGAGTTGGCATAGATGGAGAATAGGATTTGTCACTCCGAGTGTCGGAGAGGAATCTCTGGGCCCTCTCGGTAATACACATCATAATAAGCCTTGCAAGAAAATGACTAATGATTTAGTCATGAGATGATGTATTACGAAGCGAGTAAAGAGACTTGTCAGTAACGAGATTGAACTAGGTATGAAGATACCGATGATCGAATCTCGGGCAAGTAACATACCGATGACAAAGGGAACAACGTATGTTGTCATGCGGTTTGACCGATAAAGATCTTTATAGAATGTGTAGGAGCCAATATGAGCATTCGGGTTCCGCTATTGGTTATTAACCAGAGATGTGTCTCGGTCATGTCTACATAGTTCTCGAACCCGTAGGGTCCGCACACTTAACGTTCAATGATGATTTGTATTATGAGTTATGAGTTTTTGGTGACCGAAGATTGTTCGGAGTCCCGGATGAAATCACGGACATGACGAGGAGTCTCGAAATGGTCGAGACATAAAGAATGATATATTGGACGATGTTATTTGGACAACGGATGAGTTCCGAGGGGTACCGGATAACTATCGAAGTGCCGGAGGGTTACCGGAACCCCCGGGGGAACTAATGGGCCTTCATGGGCCTTAGTGGAGGGAGAGAAGGGCCGCAAGGGGTACCCCCCCATGACAGTCCGAATAGGACTAGGGGAAGGGGGCAGGGGCCCCCTTTCCTTCTCCTTCTCTCCCTTTCCTTCCTTCCCCCTCTCTTCCTTAGAGTGGAATCCTACTAGGACTAGGAAGTCCTAGTAGGACTCCCTTATTGGCGCGCCCCTAGGGCCGGCTGGCCTCCTCCTCCTCCTCCTTTATATACGTGGGGAGGGGGGCACCCCAAGGACACACAAGTTTTTCTTAACCGTCTGCGGTGCCCCCCCCCTTCCACAGATTACACCTCATATCATATTGTCGTGGTGCTTAGGCGAATCCCTGCACGGATCACATCACCAACACCGTCGCCACGCCGTCGTGCTGATGGAACTCTCCTTCGAGTATCTGAGGGCTTGGGGGCGTCATCATGCTGAACGTGTGCTGAACACCGAGGTGACGTACGTTCGGTACTTGGATCGGTTGGATCATGAAGACATTCGACTACATGAACCGCATTAACATAACGCTTCCGCTTTCGGTCCACGAGCGTACATGGACACACTCTTCCCATCTCGTTGCTATGCATCTCCTAGATAGATCTTGCGTGAGCATAGGAAATTTTTTAAATTGCGTGCTATGTTACCCAACACGGCCTAGTGGGGAAACCCTCCTCTCATCTAGGGAGGAGACCAAGGTAGACGAGCAAGGAGGGGGCTCTCTCCCCCTCTCTCCTGATGGCGCCTGAGTGCCGCCGGCGGAAGGATCATGACAATGATCTGCATCAACAATCTTGCTACCGTCAACACCAACTTTCTCCCCTCTATGTAATTCTCGTTGTAATTCTCTAATTAAACATGGTTCTCAACACTATATATTATTATCCAATTATATGTAGCTATCCTATGATGTTTGAATAAATCTGTTTGGTCCTATGGGTTAATTGATGATCGTGGTTGGTATGAGTTGTATGTTTTATTATGGTGTTGTCCTACGGTGCCCTCCGTGCTGCACAAACGTAAGGGGTCCCCTCCATAGGGTGTTGCAATATGTTCATGCTTCTCTTATAGTGGGTGGCTAGAGTGACAGAAACTTACTCCTGAGTAAGTGGGTTGTTGCGTATGGGAGTAAAGAGGACTTGATACTTAAGGCTATGGTTGGGTTTTACCTTAATGATCTTTAGTCGTTGTGGATACTTGCTGGAGTTCCAATCATAAGTGGATATGATCCAAGTACGGAAAATATGTTAGCTCATGCCTCTCCCTCATATAAAATTGCAATAATGATTACCGATCTAGTTATCGATTGCCTAGGGACAAATCTTTCTCTCGTGTTACAAAAATATTTCTACTACACTACTAAGTTTATTATCTTGTAATTTATTCTTAGTTTTATTCTCGCAAAGTACTTCTAGTTGTATTCTTGTTCTAGGTAAAGCAAACATTAAGTGTGCGTAGAGTTATATTGTTGGTCAATAGAACTTAAGAGAATATTTGTTCTATCTTTAGCTCCTCGTTGGTTTTGACACTCTTACTTATTTAAAAAGGCTACAAATGATCCCCTACACTTGTGGATTATCAAGACCTTTTCTCGCGCCATTGCCGTGGAGCAATAGCGTGGGGTGATTATTCTTGCGTGTGCTTGTTTGCTTTATCACTAACTATATTTTTTTGCTTTTATTTTCTATCTTTAGGTATGGGTAGGAAATGCAAAATACCAAAGAAATTAGTTGTACCTACTAAACCAATGGTTGAAGAACCACCTAAAATCTATCACGTTGCTGAAGCTTTCTACTTGGATCATCTTCGATCCCTATGTGCTTGTGCTGAAACCCCAACTAGCATAGTCGAGGAAAAATCATTAGATCAGCATGCTTATTATGTGCGCCACCGCTTATCTCAAAAAGGGAAACTTTTATGGCATCATATTAATATTATGCATTGTTGTGCTTGGAATTTATGCGAAATACATGATTTTACTTGTTGTTCTGAAGACCCTAAGAAACACATTCCCTGCCAATATGATTTTAGTGATAATGAAATCCTATCTTCTTATGCTAAGTGTGTTCATAATTACTATGATGATGAACAAATTGAATAATTTGTTGCTTTTAAGGGTGCTTATGAAATTTCTTCTTTGATTGAAAAGTATGGTACTACTCTTTACAAATCTAATTTTTTTTCCATACTTAAAGATTGCTATGAAAACTGTGCTTCTAATGCTTATGTTAAAGAATTTATTGAGAAAGTCTTAGCTGTCCAAGAAGGCACTAATATTTTGTAGGAATCTATGGAAGAAGAACTTGATGACACTGTGAGCTCATTGGATGAAAAAGATAAGGAGGGGAGCGAAGAACAAAAGGAGGAAGAACGGATTAGCTACCCGTGCCAACCTTCCGATGAGAGTAACCCCTCAACTCATACATTTTTTAATTTCCCTTCGTGCTTACCGAAGGATGAATGCTATGATCATGTTGATTTTTTTGAAATATCCCTTTTTGATGATGCTTGCTATGCTTGTGGCCATGATGCCAATATGAATTAGGCTTATGGAGATGAACTTTCTATAGTTCCATATGTTAAACATGAAATTGTTGCTATTGCACCCACGCATGATATTTCTATTATATTTTTGAATTCTCCCAACTACACTATATCAGAGAAGTTTGTTTTTATTAAGGATTATATTGATGGGTTACATTTTACCAATACACATGACGATTTTGATGAATAAAATATGCATGTGTTTGTTGCTCCTGCTTGAAGTTAATATGAGAGAGGAACTACATATCTGCCTCTCTATGTTTCTAACACGATAAAATTGCAAGAAACTACTTATGCTATGTACCGACCTTTACTTTGTGTGCATGAGTTGTTCTCTTATGACATGTCGATGCATAGGAAGAGAGTTAGATTTCGTCATTGCATGATATATGTTGCTTTGTGCTCATTACTAAATTACAAATCATTATTGATTAAAATTGGCTTTGTTATACCTTGGGATGCAGGTGGATCCATTACTTGAGCACTTTATGCCTAGCTTAATGGCTTTAAAGAAAGCTCTGCCAGGAAGACAACCCGGAAGTTTTAAAGAGTCATTTATTTATGTTGTGTGCTTTTAAAAAGTTTAAAAACAAAAAATATAGCGGGGAACCTAAAACTTTTCAAAAAGAAAAGTGAAATTAAGAAGGACGAGCACCGTTGAAGTGGGGGGGCTCCTTGAACTTTGTTCATGCCCATGAAAACTTTGCAAATCTTTAATTACAGAAACTTTTCAACAAAATTAAATATCCCCTTGTACAAATCCATTGTATTATAAAAATAAGGTGCCAATACTTGCCTTTAGGATGATTAGATTGCTTGTTTGCTATGTGTCGTGCAAAAACAGAAATTTTGGTTGTAGTGCGTGAATTTGCGTTTTTTACTGCAACGTCAATTTCTTTTTGAAATATTTAAACAATACTACTATACAATTTTGTATTGCTTCCTAATTTTTCAGAATTTTTAGAGTTACAGAAGTATGGCCAATGTTCTAATTGCTTCAGAGTGGTATGTTTATGAAATATTCTATTTTTGGTGCATTGATTAGCTTGTTTAGATGAATATATGGATTGTATCAGAGGGTATAAGCCATGGTGAGTTAGGATACGGTAGGTATAATTAAAAAATATAATATCAATAGGTTGGTGATAGTACTTAAACTAGTGATTTGCATTATTATACTAACGTATCTCACGAGTTTTCTGTTAAGTTTTTTGTGGATGATGTTCCAAGATCGAGAAGGTTTCGATATGAAAAGGAGGATAGGTAAGAGTTCAAGCTTGGGGAGGCCCAATGCACCCCAAGTAAATATTCAAGGTGACTCAAGCATCTAAGCTTGGGGATGCCCCAGAAGGCATCCTATCTTTCTTCAACAAGTATCAGTATGTTTCGGTTTTCGTTTTGTTCACATGATATGCGTAAATTCTTGGAGCGTCTTTTGTGTTTATTTTTCTCTTTTCATTTTTGCACCATGCTGGTATGATATAGTCCTTGGTTGATTTATAGAATGCTCATTGCACTTCACTTAAAAAAAATGAGTATGGATTTATAGAACTTTTCATGTGCTTCACTTATATCATTTGAAGTTTGGATTGCTATTTCTCTACATATAGAAAGCCGTTATTTGTAGAATGCTCTTTTGCTTCACTTATATTTGTTAGAGCATGATCTTTTGTAGAAAGAATTAAATTCTCTTACTTCACTTATATCTATTTAGAGAGTCAATGGGAATTGGCCATTCACATGGTTAGTCACAAAATCCTATATAAAACTTGTGGATCATTGAATATCACTACAAGAAATATGTCAACTTGCGACCATCAATATTGATCGTTCAATGGTCATTATTTTTTATTTGCGACCTTTTTATGATCAAAAATAATTGGTCAAAAGCTCATCATTTTTAAGGAAACTTAACGATCTTCTGTGTGATATGGTCGTAAATGGCAACAATCAAAATAAAAGGTCGTTGGTTCAACGATCAATTATTTTTCATTGGTTGTCTGACCACACCACGTCAGATCCGACGTGGCAAAATTGCGACCAAATGAAAAGGTCGTTGATTAGAATCAGCCCGGTCCAGTTTGATGTCTATATGAGCCAAGCCCATTAATTAAGCCTATTTATTGCTTTTTCTATGAATTTTTGGTCCCGTTCATGGGTCAAGACCAACAATTCGATTTTCTAGGCTGATCTCCTTTGCTGTATATTTCTTTTTTCGCCTAGACCATTCGATTTTCTAGGCTGATCTCCTTTGCTGTATATTTCTTTTTTCGCCTAGACCATATTTTCTATCCCTCGGGCTTTTAACAGTCCATTTATTTTTAATTTTCCAACCAATATATTTTAGGCTTGTTTTCAAAGCTTGAATAGATTTGGTCCAATGGACATTTCAGCCATTTTTCCTTTGTTGTACATTTCTTTTTTCGCCTAAACCATATTTTCTATCCCTCGGGCTTTTAACAGTCCATTTATTTTTAATTTTTCAGCCAATATATTTTAGGCTTGTTTTCAAAGCTTGAATAGATTTGGTCCAATGGACATTTCAGCTATTTTTCATTTGGGCCATGCCTCTTCATGTACAGTATATACATGCACAATCAGCCGATATTGAATAACAATATATTTATCTTACTGGCCACTTTTAGTCCAGGAATAAATTTTAAGTAAACAAAAATTAATATTCTGAGTATATGTACATAACTACCAGCATTTAAATAACAAGTTCAGCGAGCAAATATACACCAAATTCCCAACATGTTCAGCAGTACATAAACTTTCTCAAGAAATTTAGCATTACAAATTCAGTAACATATAAAGCAAGTTGCTGACTGGGACTTTGAGCTTCTTCAAGTGTCTTCAGCCTAGTCGCCTAGAACTCCTGTAAATCAGAGGAAGAGTCACATGTTTAGAGTCTCAATATAGGCAATATTTGCTAACAACACAACAGAACAAATAATCTAGGAACCATGCGAGAACCTAGGTTTTAGTGTCATTTTGACACCTAAAGTAACATCCCAGCATATCTCAAGGTGATGAATTATTCTAGCTATAACCAAATTAGAAACATCCCTCATTGTTCAATTTAACCGTACAAGATAGTAGAAGAATCACTCTTGGTGAATCAAATCATAACAAATTGAGCAATAGATACAAGAGGCACATCAGGCCTAGCCATTTTCATTTCAATAATTAAAAGAGGGGCGATGGGGCACAAAACCTTGAGGCCCTGTTATGGGGTTGTGTCTGATGACGGTTGCCCTTTGGGGCGGCAGCGGAAGCTCCGCCAGATGCAGCAGTAGCACGTCCAACGAGCACAGCAGCGGCAGCACCAATGGTCATCTGTGTGACATTTCGCATATATTTCAATGGCCTACTGCTAGTGTCCTGTATGTTAAATATGCAAGAGGTAAAAACGATAGCTATGTACATACATTGTGCATTTTCTTTTTCAATGTGATACACAATAAGCATAAGTAACCACTAGGAAAATAACTAGCTATCTACAGGCCCTATTATCAGCAACAAGAAGATTAGGCAAGGAAGAATAGTATATTTCCAATGCATTCTGTTAGACAACATTATGTGGGGGCTGCATGAGTACTATGTGGGGGGCTGCATGATCCATCGTTTTAAAATGCTTCCTAAAAATACAAGACTGAAAGAAAGCAAAAGGCGCGTCATCTATGATATGTTTAGCGTTTCTATTTGAACATGATTACACAATCGTATTCGACAAGTGATCTGAACCGGTGCATAAAAGGAATTGCTGGTGCTGGCAAACCACATTTCATTCTAATAATGTTCACAAGTGTATAATATGGTTGATGATGACGGCCACGTTGACCAGCATACATCATTCAGGGTCTGGTTTGCATGGTATTGTTTGTACACTGCTACCTCTTGTGACCAGTGAGTTGACACACATGGATGATGTTATACATCTCTGTGTTATTTAGTTATACATATATTGTATTTCCAATCAGTCCTGAAAGATGGTATGGTTAATAGGTTTTTCATCACCGGACAAGAATTAACAATCTAGATAAAAAGGCCTATATAAAATTCAAACATTGACCAAATCAGCACAACATTAACACAAGTTCAATTTTGGAGGAAATCTGGTAGGTGAACATCAGAATTGCAGATTTTTACAGCGCAGAACAAAGAAAGCCAAAATCAGTACCGAAAGATGCCGTGTTTTGTTTGTGATTTTCACATTTGTCCAGCCAAATTATCTCGAGAGTAATCAACAGTATAAAACAAAAAAAGGTGGACGAGATATGTAAGGATTATGTAAGTACTCAGAAAAATTATGAGCACCAAAAAATGTACAATTCGGCCTTAGAATTGCATAATGACAGCACGGACACATAGCAGCCAATCAGTTCTGAAAGATGGTATGATTTACAGGTTTTCATAACCGGACAAACATTAACAACAAACACAGACATCCAGGTCTACATAAGTAGATTATGTACCTTTTGAGAGTTGGATATCAGAATTACAGATTTAACAGCATGGCACACAGAGCGCACCAATCAGTCCCAACATACTAACTATAAATCTATAATCAAATTTAAGCATAAACATAGTAACAACACTTTCAAGAACAAAAGGGAAATGATAAGAAAATAGACTAAACAGTGAGCTGATATGTACCCTCGGACATCCAAGGATCTAACAACATTAGCTCTCAAGCCTGGTAGGGCGAAAGCTCTTTGGCGGCAACTGCAAATGTTTTGAGAAACAAGCCTTGATTTTATCATCACCGGGCATACATTACCAGCCACTGAATTACCACCAAATAAAACATATGTTCAGCATTGCATCAGATATCCAAGGAAGGATCAAACAACACAAGCTCTCAGGCCTGGCTTGGCGAAAGCTCTTAGGTGGCAACTGCGAATGTTTTGAGAAACAAGCCTAGATCTTAGCATCATTTTCAATGCAGGAACATATTGAACATACAATGTTTAGAGTGCTTAAGCTCATTGAGAAACACAATATTGAGCAAGAAAAATAACAAAGCTCAGATATCGAAGGAAGGAATTAGCGACATCAGCTCTCAAGCCTAGCAAGGCAAAAGCTCTAAGGCAACAACTGCAAATGATTTCACAGCGGCAAAACATCTACAAATATATCAGAGAGGCTTGAAGTCACGGGTTTTTATTAGTATCTGAAAACTGATTATCAGTCGAATATGCTTGATGAGAAAATGATTTCTCAGAAGCAAAACATTTACAATTCTACAAATATACTAGAAAGGCATGAAGTTCCAGGTTCGGAACAGTTCCTGAAAACTGATTATTGGCACAAGCTAAGTCAGAGAGAATCCCTCAAGGACCCACATAAATCACACACACTGTAGAAGGGACTGGCATGGGATTAGATTCCAACCAAGACAAACCATCACAGGTCAAATGAAGGACACCAGCGGCTATGAGAATAATGTTTATAGTTTATTGTTAAAACCTCAGAAAGTCGCATAAATTTCATCACTTCAAAATCTGACGGTAATTCCAATATGTAGCTAATCATCATAGGCATAAAACTAGTAATTTTTATTAACCAGAGTAGTAGTTATCTGAAGAAGCCAAACTATGGTTCATACTGTTTGCTGCCAGATCCACAAACAATTACAGAATCGCTTGCCATAGTTAACTAGTTCGATTTTCAATAACCTAACCACTGTAACACGAGGACAAAAGGCAGCAGGCAACACACAGACCAGTTCGTCCATAGCCACGGAGGGAGGGGGGTTCTCACTGCTGGTGAAGCTGCCGAGCCATCCGAATCAACCTCGCCGGAGCACGCACAGACATACAGTCTCCTACGATGACATGAAATCCTGAGGCTGCTGCAAGGAGAGCACACAACCAACCTTATTAGTTTATAGGCATCGCTGTGGGGGGAGCTGAATCCGACACCAGAAGAAGATACTCCGGAGCGTACCTCGGAGGCTTGGGATTGGAGGAGGCGAGGTGAACACGGCACGGGGGCGAGCATCGGGCGAGCTGCTTTTGGTCCCGAGCGCCTTGGTAGCGGCCTTGGCCTGAGCGGCCTCCTCGACCTCGGCACCATTGACCTCCATCACGGCGTCATCATCCTCGATCTCCTCCTTGGTGGGTGGCTCCGCCTCGATGGGGACGCTCTTAGCGGCGCACATGGGCCGACGAGGACATGGCGAAGATTATCGCGGCCGAGCCGACGAGACCACGCGGAGGGCGAGGGGTTCTGGCTCTGTGGACACGGTGGCGGGAGAACCAGGGTGGGAGGGGGAGAGTGAGGATGGCAGCGAGGTTGATATAGGATGCGTTTGGTCGATGGGTTATCCTTTTTTTTTCAGGGTACGCAAATTGCGTACCTTAACTTTATAGAAGAAGAGAAATAAGACATACAACAACGTCTACCACTCGCTGCGAACAACGAGGATGATCAACTCCACATCCGATACGTACAAGGACAACCAAACACCACAACACAGCTACGACACAAAAAGCTTACCCAACACCGAGCCCCTCGTCGTGTCTCGGCCGACACCGAAGACCTCCGAAGAAAAGCAACTCCAGCTTCCTTGGATTAGCCAGCGACGACCGTACATGGCGCCGGAGGAGAAAGATCCGGGCAGCGGTGAACACCGGAGGAGCGCATCATGGGACTCGAGTCTCCCAGCACAATGCTCCCAACAGAGTAACAACCTCAGAGACGTTGTCATCATGCCGATCCTACGAATCAAGGCTTTCGCCCCGGAGACAGCTGCCGATACGAGGTCGCGAGGAAGATGGCGTTGCACTCGATGAAGCCTCCAAGAAGGTGAATGACACCCGCAGGTGCCATCAACGCCGGTCCGGCCACAACCGAACAAGATTTTCATCCGTAGCGCTGCACATCTCCACGTCTCCAAGATCCCGGCCAGTCCCGCCAGATGCCTCGCACCGCCGTCACCGCAACAACTTGCCATCGAAGCCCCCCCTCACTGCCGAGGGAACTCGCCTAAAGCCACCACCTTCAACATCGACTAGGAGTCGCAGCAACCACCGAGCGGTGCAAAGCCAGTTCCGCCACGGTGGCCTTCACCCGCGCCAGGGGACTGCCACCAGAATGGAACCGACCCGCACCTCCGACCACATTCCGGCACCCACACCGTCGAGGCATCGCCGCACGCCTCACACGGCAGCAACCGAACGCCCGCTGCCCGCCAAGACCCTTCTTGGCAAGGCCTCGCAGCGCCGCCGCCGCCATGGCTGCGCTCGCACCGCCGCCACCACCAGAGCCGATGCACCACCTACACCCTCCATCCTGTTGCGCTCCTCGTGAGGATCCAGAGACAACTGACGCACTCCCTGCCGTGAGCACCCCAAGAGCGCTGGCCAGCACCTTGACACACCAGATCCGGACCGAGATCCCCGGATCCGTGCTCCGGGCGCCGCCAGCCAGCACCACCAATCCGCCGCTAGCCAACCACCGCCGGGAAAGAGTCGCAGCAGAGCCATCGGAACACCACTCCACGCCTGACAGAGGTCACAACCCCGAACCCCGCCGCCCCAGGTCCAGCCAAGGAGGATCCCAGGCCCCGGGCTGCACCATCCATCGAGGCAGCACCACTGGCAGCAGGCGCCCCACCACCGCCGGCGACGAACAGGGACGCCACCGAGCCTCCAGCGCGCCATGCTGCTAAGGGCATCAGCGGCCAGATCCGCGCCGTCGTTGGGGGAGGAAGGGGAGCTGCGCCGGGGAGAGGCCCCGCCGCCGCCGGCACTGCCAGGGCTTTGCCCCGTAGCGGGCCACGACGGCGGCGAGGAAGGGAGGCGGTGAAAGGGTTATCCCTCAACTGGACAGGGATATCCGTTTTTCTGATGGATGCCACCCGTTTGGTTCCTTGGCGAGTTGGGATGGGGAGGGATATGGTCAGCCGAATCCTTCGAATATTCCTCCAAAATCCGGTTCCGCACATCCGCGAAAAAGTCACGGACATGGGCATCCCTCGCGTGGGCGAAACGTTTTCCTCAGCCTCGCTCGTTCATTATCCCTTTCGATCTCCTTTCTCTTCTATCTCGTGGCGACGGCCACAGCAGATCCAACCATGGCGTCGGAGGTGAGTCCATGAGTGCACGGCGACATGGCTCTCTCCTTCGTTATCTTACTCCATGCCGTGACCTCTCTCCTTCCTTTCTTCCCTCTCCTGTTCGAGCTGCAGCTAGAAGAGGTCATGGCGGCGGCTGCAAACAAAAATGAGATTCGCGCACGCGTGTAGGTGCCCTGCGGCTGGAGGCGTCTCTCTCCGGCGGTTGCTCCTGTCCGCCGGCATGGGCGTCCTCAATCTGGCCTCCTCCCCCTCTCGATTTCTCCTGATCCGGCCTCTTTTGTGCACATCCGGCTGTCCAGATGCATGTGGGCCTAATGCTTTGGAGAATTTGTCCCATCGAGAAACGATGTGATGCTAGATCGGTATTTGTAAGAAGAATACAATGGATAAGTTTCCCGGCTAATCACATTCTCTCTACAAACTGTCTCGTGCGTTTACACTTGTTTATTGCAAAAATCGGATTGTAGTGCGTATCCATCACTGGACACTCAAACCAAACAAAAACTTGGCTAACAACACCCAGTCAAACCAAAAAAGAAAAAAGGCTATCCCTTTCCAGCTGGTTAGGGATACCAATAACCACCCTAGTCTGTCCATCCAACCAAACACAGTGACGGGAGGAAGGGGAGGTGGGTGAGGGGATTGGATCTGGGGGAGAAGGGGGCGGTGGACGAGGGGATTGGATCTGGTGGAGAAGGGGCCGGAGGCGATGGAGTTGGAGGGAATCTGGGGGAGAAGGGGGCGGTGGACGAGGGGATTGGATCTGGTGGAGAAGGGGCCGGAGGCGATGGAGTTGGAGGGGATCCGAGTTTGGGTTTGTGGGTGGTTGGGCTGCGGGTGGTTTTCTTCTTCTTCTTCTTTTTTGTTGAGAGACAAATGAGATGGATAGATGAATGCATGGATGCCATGTCATCGATCCATGCCACAAACATTTCAACCAATGAGAACAAAGCTTATGTAATTGTGTTTTTTCTATTTGTTTTTCTTGTATTTTTTGCACAAGGGAAATTCTTGGAATGACATAGTCTGTTCAAATGATCTCATAGTTTACACGAGGGTGTATCTTGGAATGAAAAACAATGTTACTTAAGGAAATTTTCATTTTCTTTGGACGAAATAATAATTTTCCATTTTTGGTATGCCCAAAATGAGTTTTTTGTGAAGGACCTACCAAATATTTGTTGCAAAATTAGACCAAATCAATTTTCTAAAATATTAGGCCATATTTAATGTACAATTTACAAAATAATTGCATGTCAAAAGGTTTGATCCACCTCTAGATAAAAAGACAAATTTCCGCCGATTTAGTAGGAAGCGAGTCAAATTTGAACTGCAGCTGCCTTATAGTTTGCTCTGCATTTTTTCAAAAAATAATTTCTAGGCACATAAGTATCTATTTACACTACTACATGATGCTGCTAACGTGACACTACGATCAGAGAGCTTTTGACGAAACTGTGTGCGGTGCATTAATCACAAACGAGGATGTAAAAAACCCATCAAAATAGATGCAGAACTTTTGCGATGGCGGAGACATCAAACACGGTTCAAATTTTAGTTACGTGTGCGATGTTGGGCATACGGTTGATCCATATGAATCGTTTGCGAATATACAGAACAACAGAAACGGACAGCCATATCAATGTGTGTGCGATATATGACATACAGTTTGCTCCGATGAACTGTTTGCTATTAGGGAATACGACAGAAACGATCAGCCCGATCAAGGTGTTTGTGATATATGGCATACGGTTCACTCGGACGAATTGTTTTCGATTAGGAAAGACAACATAAATGGTTCAACCTAACAAGATGTGTGTGATGTGTGGCATACAGTTCACATAGATGAACTTTTTGTGATGAGCCAAAAGAACACAAACGATTCGTGTAAACAAGATGTGTGTAATACACAGCAAAAAACCCACTCGAATAAACTGTTTGCGATGAGAAATTATAACATAGACGGTTACTAAAGTTAGTTCATGTGCGATTCTGTTTGTACAAAAAACTTTGAAAACTGCAAACTAGTTGCTTGCGGTGGCGGGGAGTATCGCACATGATGCGTCTGCAAGTACTCGTGTGCGATGATTAGTAAGTTACACTTATGTTTCCTTATGTTAACACGTGTGTGATAAATAACACGTGGCACTTCATACGATATTTGGGTTGTGTGTGTGCTCCACTTAGTCTTCCCGCGCTCCACAAGGGTGAATTGTAAAATCCATGCCTCTTCCCTCATCGGTTTCCCGCCACCAGCTAATCGCTTGATGCATATAACCTAGGCGGCAACGCACCGTCACGACACTCTACATAGATCTAGTCCTTATCCATCTACCATTAGTTATTCCAAGCATGCCAGGCAATGACCCAAGCTTCGACGTCGACCCCTACCTGCGTTACATCTTCGGCAAGGAGAATGAGACGGAGCAGGTCGGGGAGCAATAGTTTCATCGATCGGTGCAGGCACCATGGCCCATCAGGAGTGATATCAGTGTGACAGTCCTTGGGTGGACAATCAACATATTGCAGAGAAGGTGTGATGAGCAGTTTGCCATCCACCATGCAAAAGATCTGGAGCTACTCGACGGCATGATCAACGACCCACCCGAAGAGCCGCCGTCACCAGTGCTCATCGAGAGCCTGATGCCCCACAAGGAATGGGTAGAGGACCTTTGTGATTCAGTCAAGACACAGGCAGCCTGCGGCTTCATCATTGCTCGTGGCGGTCGTGTCAACCACGATCCCGATGATGTGGTGGCCAGACTCGAGTGCATCCTTGACGGAGTTGACGTACCCAATGAAGTAGAACGTCGCCCATATGCTATATTGAGGATGCAGGTGATGGACGGGATTTGCTACCAGGCCAGATACATGGAAATGGAGCAGTTTCGCTGAGATATCATGCACGCGATTGCATGTTGTCAAGCTCTTCTGGAAGAGACCAAGCAGCCCAAAGAGCGTCCCAGCGCTAGCAGCTCCGTAGGTAGAGGCGGGTCGGGACACTTGGAATGAACTGCCGCAAGGGTGCTATGCTGATCACGGAGTCCGAGAAGACTGTCGTCGGAAGGCCGCCAGCTCAGCCTTTTACCCTATATTTTATTATAATTGTATGCATATGTAGGTCGTGAGTATTTTGGGCGTTGCCGCATGTGGCATTTTAAATTCTCCTGAATATGTAAGAAAATTATTAACCATTGCCATTGTAAATTTGCCTCAACGTCGAGCAGAGCACGCGTAGGGATGCCAGAGTGGAGCACGCCGCGGCCGCCTCAATGGTGAGAAAAACGCGCGGACGAATGCGAGCAGAGCATGCCGGAGCCGCCCAACGGCGAGTAACCACGTGGTCAACCTTCTGGCACCCCGTGGGAGGCGCGACAACGCATCCATCGGACATGATGGTGATATCTTGACCGCGTGTGATAGTGGGCAGGCACGTACACGTACATCTGAGGACGTGGGTCCACATTTCAGGCTTCCGATGTGTGGCATATGGTTGATCCAAAAGAACTGTTTGCGATGAGCCATAACAACAGAAACGGGCTTTGTAGGCCTAAACCATCAATAAATTTTGACCTTGTTTCCCGTCACATTGCTGATTACAACGCAATAAGTAATTGCAAATATGTTCACACACATCAAACTAATGTGTGTTCACACTGATCAAACTAATATGTGTTCACACATAGCACACAGATATAAAAACTACCCATTCGAAAATTACTTCACAGTTCCACTCCTCATCACCCACAAAACTAGTCTTTCATGTCAAGTCGTTTCGCCATGACTGGTAGGAGGAGTTTCGGGTGGACATATAACTAGGCAGCAAAGACCAAGGCTGTGGAAACACTAGAGAGGTCCCGCCGCGAAGCGGCAGCCGCAACAGAGATGTCCCGGCACGCCGCGTAGCCCTCGAACGATCTCATGGGCACGCGAGGGCTCTCACAAGCGCACTCTCCGCGTCGACAATCGCGAAGAGTTGGCGGTGCTGGAGTCCTTGTCTAGCGACGATGACACTTGCACTGGCCTCATTAAGCAGCAGGAGCTGGTCGATGGCTAGATGAAGCCGCTCGAGATCAGCGATGCCTCGGTTGACAAGGCGACCGGCCTCGTTGAGCAACTCATGGGTGACAATGCGAATCTCCTCAAGGCGCTCGCCGAGAAGGAGGAGGAGGCCGCCGGCTAGAAGATGTTGCATGAGCAGACTAGTGCCTCGGGTATGACACTGACAGCGGTCATTGGGGAACTGATGGGTGACTTGAGGAAGCTCTGGATCGAGCGCGAGAAGGAGGTGGAGGAATCTGTGGCTGCTTTCAAGCAAAGTCGTGAGGAATTGAAGAAGGAGCTGGAGGATGTCGTCGCCCGACGATCCATCAGCGAGAAGAGACAATAGCATGTGGCATTAAATTTATCCAGAATATGCAAGACAATGATTATCCGCGCCATTGTAAATTTTTCGCCATATTATCCGTTGTAATTTTATTTGACGTCGTATTATCCGTTGCCCTATGTGTCATTTTAAATTAGGCCGGAATACGAGTTGAAAACATGAACAAAGCAAATGCTAACGTTGAGCGGGGCCATGGGATCACAAGCATACACCCACTGTCCAGGTGCTTTAATTAATCGCGTCTTAAACAACAGCTCAATCACCATTAATGGAGAAGTTGTGAGCGATGCGGGTGGCTGGTGGATGGAGCTCAAAGAGCTCGCTTCCCAATGAGCATGGGCGACCTTCCTGTTCACACGTGTCCCGTCGAGCCTGCGAGGTGGACAGGATGCACGCATCTCGTCGCGCCTGTGTGGCGGACTGCTCGCACGCGTCTCATCGAGCCTGCATAGCGGACTTCTCGTGCTCATTCCATCTAATCAAACAGCTGCACGCATGCCATCCAGTATGGTAAAATTTTGGCACAAAATACAAAGATGACCAATGAACGAGGACGGAGGAAGTACTATTCCATAAGAAAAGAGGGATGAGTGGCCGCACTTAAATGGTTACCGAAACACATGGTACATATAATACAACCGTTTGTGATACTAACGTGTCAGCTATTTGTTTCAAAATGACTTCGTTGGCTATTAATGTGTACGCCTTGTCTCAAATTGGACAATTTTTTTACCACGGCATATATGTGCCATGTCATGAAACCATGCCGAGTTTCATGTTTTTGGGTGAGTTTTCGATTTACCGGGATTTAAAAACCGAGATTCTCAATGTTTTAGGACGACGAGAAGTTTGTAATTCATTCTCATTCCTTCAATGAGACCTAAACATGCACCCAATGACACATGTATGATTTCCCACCCATTTTGCTTCACTGTAGCATGTGCTTGTTGTTCAAATTTGAATTATTGACTACATTAAATGCCTACAAAACTTAATTAATATATAAAATGGCCAAATGAACCCTGGATAGTTTCAAATTTCAGCACGACACTCTTGTTATTCTATGTTGCCTGTAGAAAACAAAGTTCATGGTGAGAAGAGGCGGCGATTATCATTTCTCTCACAAGAGGGGCATGTTTCCCAACCAAAACTATAAGGGTTGCGAGAAGCTTCAGTTTGTAATAGGCTTGTAATATAGCTTGGCCCAAATTGGACAATTATTTTACTACGACATATATGTGCCATGTAGTGACACCATGCCAAGTTCATGACTTTTTGGTGAGTTTTTGATTTATGGGGATTCAAAAACCAAGATTCGCAATGTTTGTGGCCAAGCCAGGACGCCGAGACAGTTGAATTCATTCCCATTCCTTCCATGGGACGAAAACATGCACCCCAAGGACACATGTATATTTTTCTAGCCATTTTGGTCCACTGGAGCATGTATTTGTACTTCAGATTTGAATTATGGACATTAAATGCCTAGGAACTACTCAATTAATGAATAAAAAGGTCAAACGAACCCTAAATGATTTCAAAGTTCAGCATGCATCTCCTGTTGTTCCGTGTTGTGTGTAGAAGAAAATACAAGGCTTGAAGAGGGAATGATTATTGTTTCGCCCAAAAGGGGACACGTTTCCCTATCGAAATTACCACGAGGATTCTTGCGATAGGCTCTGGTTTGTAAGAGGTTTGTAATAAAGCTTGTTCCAAATTGCACAATGTTTTTACCACGATATTATGTGCCATGATGTGACACCATGCCAACTTTCATGACTTTCTCGTGAGTTTTGGATTTGTGGGGATTTAGAAACCGAGATTGCAAATATTTGAGGACGAGCCAGGACCTCGGTACACTTGTAATTCATTCCCATTCCTGACATGGGACCTAAACATGCACCCAAGGATACATGTATAATATGTCTAGCCATTTAATTTGGTGAAATGGAGCAGGTAAATGTAGTTCAGATTTGAATTATGGACATTAAATGCCTAGGAAACTGAATTAGTGTATAAAAAGGCCAAACAAACACTGAAGAAGTTTAAATTTCAGCACGGATATCATGTCGTTCCATGTTGCCCGTAGAAGAAAATACGATGCGAAAAGAGGTAGTGATTACTGTTTCGCCCAACAAGGGGAACACGTTTCCCTATCGGAACCACGAGGCTTCTTTGAGAGAAGCTCCGGTTTGTAAGAGGTTCGTAATAAAGTTTGGCCCAAATTGGACAATGTATTTACCATGACATATATTTCCCATGACTTGAGACCATGCCAACTTTCATTACTTTCTGGTGAGTTTTGGATTTATGGGGATTTGAAAACTGAGATTCCAAATGTTTGAGGACGAGCCAGGACGCCGGTACGATTGTAATTCATTCCCATTCCTGGCATGGGACCTAAACATAAACCCAAGGACACATGTATAATTTTTCTAGCCATTTAATTTTGTGAACTTGAGCATGTAATTTCAGTTCAGATTTGAATTACGGACATTAAATACCTAGGAAACTCAATTAGTGTATAAAAAGGCCAAACGAACGCTGAATAAGTTTAAATTTCAGCATGGATATTATATCATTCCATGTCGCCCGTAGAAGAAAATACAAGGCAAAAAGGGACAATGATTATCGTTTCTCCCACAAGGGGGACACTTTTCCCTAACGGAACCACGTGGCTTCTTTGAGAGAAGCTCTGGTTAGTAAGAGGTTTATAATAAATCTTGGCCCAAATTGGACAATGTTTTTACCACGACATTATGTGCCACGATGTGACAACATGCTGACTTTTATGACTTTCTGGTGACTTTTGGATTTATGGGGATTTAAAAACAGGTATTCTAAATGTTTGAGGACGAGCTAGGACGCCGAGAAGGTTGTAACTCATTCCCATTCCTAGCATGGGACCTAAACATGCACTCAAGGACACATGTATAATTTTTCTAGCCATTTAATTTGGTGAACTTGAGCATGCATTTGTAGTTTAGATTTGAATTTTGGACATTAAATGCATAGGAAACTCAATTAGTCTATAAAAAGGCCAAACAAACCCTGAATAAGTTTAAACTTCAACACGGATATCGTGTCGTTCCATGTTTCCCGTAGAAGAAAATACAAGGCGAAATGAGATCGTTTTGCCCACAAGGGGGACACGTTTCCCTATCGGAACCACGATGCTTATTTGAGAGAAGCTCCAATTTGTAAGAGGTTTGTAATAAAGCTTGGCCCAAATTGGACAATGTGTTTACCACGACAATATGTGCCACGACGTTACACCATGCCAACTTTCATGACTTTCTGGTGAGTTTTGGATTTATGGTGAACTTGAACGGGTCAGATCCGAGAATCCCGCTTCTGGAGAACTAGCGGCCTGCGGTGTAATTTTTGGGAGCAGCTCCGGCCCAGCTTCGAAAGAACGGGAAGCAGAAGTTACTCGAAATTACATCCGATTGCCCTCCCGAAGTGCCATCGAACTGTTTTTCCTCTCGCTGCTAGCTTGGCCCAGCGAGAGCGAGCTCATCGACAGAGACACGAGCCTCTACTCTTGCAACCTAGCTACGACGCCGCCAGTCCGCCGTCGCACTGACGCCTACCCACTGACGCGCCGCTACGCTGCCGTCACGAGTCTTTCGCCATCGTCGCTCGCATCTCGGCCTTGTCGGGCAGGTTCCGTGCATCGATGCCTGCAGTCATCTCCAGCAGTCAAATCCTGCATCTGCGGCCCAACTCTAGGCCGAATAGGCCAAGCCCATTTTACTGGGCTGTATAACTTTTCTAACCATTATGGAGCATGTATTTGTAGTTCAGATTTGAATTATGGATATTAAATGCCTAAGAAACTCAATTAGTGTATAAAAACCGAGATTCCATATGTTTGACGACGAGCCAGGACTCGGGGACGGTTGTAATTCTTTCCCATTCCTGGCATGGGACCTAAACATGTAGGCAAGGACACATGTATAATTTTTCTAGCCATTTAATTTGGTGAACTTCAACATGTATTTGTAGTTCATATTTGAATTATGGACATTAAATGCCTAGGAAACTCAAGTAGTGCATAAAAAGGCCAAACAACCCTGAATAAGTTTAAATTTTATCACGGATATCATGTCGTTCTGTCGGTGTACAAAAGTAGGGGCGCTCCTATATACCCCTTGCTTGTGCACGGGCAGTCAGAGCCACGCCTGCGACCACACATAACAAGGCGGAGGAGGGAAGCCAGAGACACAAAGTTACCAGAGCAGCGCCAAGACGGTGGCACAAGAAGGCCAAGCAAGAAGACAAGCTCTCCCCCGACAAGCCTCTTGCCGGGGCGGCCTGCGCACCCCTGGAAAGAAACCTTGCCGGGCAACTCAAGCAAACACATCCGTTGCAGCCACCCTTGAGCTTAGGAGCTCCATCATCATCAGTGGCATTGGAACCAAGGCTCGGGAGGCGCCCACGAGATGGCATGCAGATCTTTGTAAAGACAAAGGTCTATGGCTCCCAAGATGAGAACGAGACGACAAGGCAATCGCAAGGCTCCTTGCCAAGGATGCCCACGAGGCCCTGACAACGCTCCTCGCCGAAGACACCCCGAGGCCCCGGCAAGCCTCTTGCCGAGGACGCTCGCAGAAGCCCAGGCAAGCCTCTTGCCAAGAACGCTCACGCAGGCCCTAGCAAGACCCTTCCGGGAACAGACATAGGACCGCGGCAAGCACTTGCCGCCCCATAGTCGCCCCAGCTCGGCAGCCGACCCACTAGCCCAGGCAGGTACCCACGTGGCGGTACGTGGTTCCTAGTTCAGCTAGTCAAGCACGTGCGTGGTGGCATGCAGATCTTCGTGAAGACCCTACCACTATGCCATCTCAGCTGCCTGCCCCGCTGGCTTGGACGCGCGTCGCAACCAGACAGAGCGACCACAGACGGGACGGGCCTCGTTTCCCTCCCCGATAAAGCAAGTGGACACCTAAGTAGCACATTTAATGCGTCTTGGCCCGTAATGGCATGAGATAAGCATGTGCACTGTACACCTTTCCACCTCCTTTGTGCCATTGTGGCAGCCCCTTTGGACTATAAAAGGAGTCCCGAGGCATACTGGAGAAGGATTCAGATCTTTTGAGCTAGACATGCACTGTAGCTATTTCAAGAACTCAAGAACACTCAAATACACACAAAAGCAGGACTAGGGTATTACACATTCTCGCGGCCCGAACCTGGGTAAACGATCCTTGTACTGACTCTTAGACCCGCTCTTTGCACAACCTCGCACCCGCCAACCGTAGAAGGGATTCCAGGGATCCCATAGGTGTCATTCTCCACCGACATCTTTGGCGCGCCAGGTAGGGGGCGCAGTTGTGAAAATCTGGTCTAGCAGTTAGTTTAGCAGTTCTTCATCGCCATGGCTCCCAAGAAGAAGACGATCACGGCGAGCGGTTCGTCTGGAGCCGAACGGCCCGTGCCGGCGTGGTCTGGCGACGGGGTGGTAGCGGATGGAAGCCGAGGCGCGACCCACGAACACCCACGTCGTTCCAGCAGCCGAAGCCTGGCAAGCAGCATCGTTCGTGCATGAGACGACGAGCGGCACGCCACCAAGTCCAAGGGCGGAGTCAGGCCCCCCGCAGGCGGCGCGGGGCCCTCCAAGAGCGGCGTCGTACAGCGTACGGGCGACTTCGAAGACGCCCACGGCGCATTCCTCCCAGGTCGTGCGTGATGAGCAACGTTGCCACGCTGAGGACCCCAGGCGCTACCGCGGAAAGAGCCATGCGCATCAGTCGTAGGATGTAGAGGATCAACATGCTCGCCGAGGCGCTGGCGAAAACGGCGTACAGCTGCAGGACCTTGATAGAGCTCCTTCTAACATGGTTAGAAGTCACAGCGCGTCACGGTCCATGCAGCTTTCACCGCCACCCACATCGGTGGAGGCCTTAGTGCGCGCGCAGTTGCTCCTCGACTTCCCTCCTACTGCGGAGAAGCTCGACGAGTGGAGAGCTACCATCCGGAGCCTCGTCACCGTCGCCAACAAAGACGAGCCGCAGCCAGCGGGGCCCTCAGGCCGACACTCTGTCGAGCCGCCGCACGACAGTGGTGGAAGGATCGCACGTGCCGCAGCCACGGTGCATTCTCCTTCTCCTCGCCAGCTACCATGAGCACCGGTCCATTGGGACGATGCTTGTGATAACATATCCATAGCGTCATCCGACCCACGGACCCACCGCAATCAGCGCCAAGTTCTTTAGGAGCGTGTCCACGAAGAAGCTCGAACTACCATCGAGCGTCGGCGCGAGGCACACCACCAGTCAGATAGGCGGGCAGGGCCCACTACAGACCACCGGACGCTGGGAGGCTCTGGAGGCTTACGTTACGAGGTAGGCTGTCCAACCTTTACCCGCGAGTTGCGGTGTTTCCAATGGCCCACTCACCGCACCTTCAAGCCCGACGTCGGCGAGAAGTACAATGGAAAGACTCACCCGTCAGAGTTCCTTAGCATCTACACCATCGCGATGCAGGCCACCGGAGCACGTGACGACAAGGTGCTTGCCAATTACTTCCCGTTGGCATTTAAACCCAACATCATGTCATGGTTGATGCACTTGCCAGTAGATTCTATTTCTTCCTGGTCGGATTTGTGCCATGAGTTTGTTAGCGCCTTTACGGGAGGCCACTAGGCTCATGGCCAAGCAAGCGATTTGCATGTCATCCCCCAAAAAGAAGGTGAAAGCCTGCGCAAGTACATACAGAGATTCAGCCGAGTGCAATACAACATCACGGACGTTCATCCCGCCGCCATCATCAGTGCATTCCATCAGAATGTGCGCAACCGCAAGATGTGTGAGGAGCTGGTGATGAATAAAGTCAAGGATGTGGCCGAACTCTACGTTCTAGCCGACAGATGTGCTCGGGCTGAAGAGGGAAGGAAGTACCACGACGAAGATGCCGGTGTGGAAACCGACTCCTCGGACGAAGATGCCGTCGCCCCGGCGAAAAAGGGCCGACGCCGCAATAGAAAACGCAAGGGCAAGGCCGTGCTTGCCGTCGAGGGATCCGACGACGGCGGCGCTGCCAAGAAAACCAAAGCAGACAACCCCGGCAAAGAAATCGTCGGGTGTGTCGCCTGCCGGGCCTTGGCGGCCGCCGATAAGCCAGGAAGCTCCGACAAGCAATACTGCAAGATCCACCGCACCAAAGGCCATGACCTCCAGAACTGCCGACAAGTCGAGCAGCTCGTAGAGAAGCAAAAAGTTGAATATGAAAGGCAGGACAAGGAGAAGATCCAGGATGGTGCTGAGGGATCCGGCAAGAAACATGGTGGCCAGCCAGGTTACCACGACAAAGATGATCAACAAGAAAGGCCCGCCTCGGGCCGTGACAAGAAGTGAGAAGATGATGATCATGACGAGGACGACGAGTCCGACAAGCAAGAGCTCCAGAAAGCTACGGAGGCCATGTGCGTCGACGGTGGTGCCTCCCTACACTCCTCTCACCGCCAGCTCAAGCAGTGGGCGCTGAGATCACAACAGCGGAACCATCGTTTGATGCCCAGAAGCCGCTAAAGTGGTCCAACACTCCTATCATCTTTGACACTGAGGACCACCCTGATCGCACAATTGCGGTTGGGTGTTTGCCGTTGTTGGTTTCGCCAACAATATGTAACCTCAAGGTGACCAAAATGCTAGTTGATGGCGGGGCTGTTCTGAACTTGATCTCGCCCGTCGTGATCAAAAGCTTGCAAATCCCTGATGGAGACCTCGAGGAGACGAGCACGTTTCAAGGGGTCAACCCAGGAAGGAGTTAGCCCAAGGGTAAAGTCACACTGCCCGTGACATTCGGAGGCGAACTAAATTATAGGACGGAGAGGGTTGTTTTGATTTTGCGGAGATCCTCTTGCCTTACAATGGGATCCTCGGCCGCCCGGCGTTGGCCAAGTTCATGGAAGCATCACATTACGCCTACAACACACTGAAGATGCCTGGGCCGATGTCCATCATCATCGTCCCCTCCGACAAGAAGGATGCGCTAATCTGCGCTGATCAGCTTTACCGGGAGGCAGTTGCAGCAGCTACCGTTAAAGCACTTGCTCCTGCCGCTGAAGCCCCAGGAGGGAAGAAGACCGGTAGGACCTCTCGCACCCACTCCGGCAAGCACTCCTCTTCGAAGTGCAGTTCTCCCGTCGAGAATGTGCCGGAGAGCTCCACCGGCAAGAGCAAGAAATCCAGTGCTGCGCCACTAGAAACCAAGAAGGTGTCCGTCAAGGAGGATGGCACGAGAGGGGCTTTCATCATAAGCTCCGCCCTCGACAGCAAATAGGAAGACACACTCGTCACCTTCCTGCGAGCGAATGTCGATGTGTTTGCATGGCAAGCATCCGACATCCCCGACGTTCCCAGGGAGGTGATTGAGCACCAAACTTGTTGTATGCCCTCATGTGCGACCAATCAAGCAGAAGGTCAGGAAGCAAGCTCTAGAGCAGCAAGAGTTCATCAGAGAGGAAACCAGGAAGTTAGAGGCGACATGCTTAGTGAGAGGAGTGCTCCATCCAACGTGGTTGGCCAATTCGGTGGTGGTGCGCAAGGCAAATGGGAAGTGGAGACTGTGTATTGATTACACAGACATCAATAAGGCTTGTCCAAAGGACCCTTTCCCGTTGCCGCGCATTGACCAGATTGTAGAATCCACGACCGGATGTGACTTGTTATCATTCCTCGGCGCTTACTTAGGCTACCATCAAATCTTCTTGACAAGAGAAGATGGCAAGAAGACAACATTCATCACCCCATGTGGTACGCACTATTTCATACAGATGCCTACTGGGTTGAAGAGTGCTGGCTCAACATTCGCAAGAGCAGTCCAAATTGGTTTTGAGCCTCAGCTACATAGAAATATGGAAGCCTATATGGATGATATAGTGGTCAAAACCAAGGACAAAGCAACGCTCGTACAAGATTTGGAAGAGACGTTCGTGAATTTGCGCAAGATCAACCTTAAGTTGAACCCTGAGAAGTGTGTCTTCGGCATTCCATCCGGCAAGCTTCTCGGTTTCTTCGTGTCATAGCATGGGATTGAGGCGAATCTAGACAAGATCAAGGCCATCGAGCAGATTGAAGCACCCAGGCGGATCAAGGATGTGCGTCGTCTTGCTGGCTGCGTTGCCGCCATGAGCAGGTTCATCTCCAAATCTTTTGAGCGCACCCTTCCCTTTTTCAAGATCTTGAAAAAGGCGGGCCCAATGGAGTGGACCCCAGAAGCCAAAGCAGCACTGCAAAATTTGAAGAAATACCTCTCCTCTACACCGATATTGGTCGCGCCCAAACCACAAGAGCCGTTGCTGCTGTATCCAGCGGCAATGAATCAAGTGGCCAGTGTTGCGCTAGTAGCCCAGAGGGAGGTCAATACGGAAGCGATAGCAGTGACAGAACATGATGCCACTTGGGCCGAAGCGACGCAATCAAAAGAAGTAGTGGCGAAGAAGAAGATGATGCATCACCCGATTTACTTTATCACCTCCCTCTTGCAGGGGGCTTGGTCGAGGTACTCCGGTGTGCAGAAATTGCTCTTCAGCCTGCTTATGGCCTCGAGGAAGCCGCGTCATTACTTCCAAGCGCACGAAATTACCGTCATCGCCCGCTTCCCGTTGCAGCGGATATTGCACAACCCAGATGCGACTGGGAGGATTGTGGAATGGGCCTTGGAGCTGTCGATCTTTGGTTTGAAGTTTGAAAGCTGTAACATCCCAAAATTCTAAATTTTGGAATGTTATAATAAATAGATAGATTTGATTGCTTGCTGATTGTGCTGAGTGAAACTGAGTGAAATTTCAAACTTTTGAAAGTTAAATGAGAGGGAATAAAATGACTTTCCCAAAACTTTCACTCTGCATTTTGATCTCCGGGAATTCAAATTCTTTTCATCACAAAACCCTAGAGCGAATATAATATGACTTCTTCCATTTATCTTAAATGATAAAGGGCTTTGAAAGGATTTTGAATTTCATTCTCGAAATATTTCAAATTCAGAAACTTTATGCGACTCAATGATTTTCCCGAGAGAAGATAAAATGACTTCTTCAAATTATAGGAAATATGAGTTGGAAGTTTTTCTGAAATTTTCTGCAACTCATTTTCAAAATTTGAGTTATTTGGGTTTTATTCAAATTATTTTTCTCCAAAAATAAAATATATGGAAAATAGGGTAACATGATTCCCTACAGTGGAAAATTGGAGAGAAATAAATTTGAAAACATTTTAGTATTTTAAAAATGATTTTTATTGGATTTTATTGCAACAGTAGCACCTTTTGATTTATTAGAATTTGTGAGCATTTTATTTGGCTGTAGAAAAATGTTCATCTTGTAGGATTTCTTTTTCTGCAAATTTTGATATATAATATGCCTATAGTATATTATATATTGTTTAGTTTTATTTTTGTTTTATGTGTCTATTTTAAAAAAATCTTTTCCCGCCGACTGGGCCGGCCCAGCCGAAGCCAGGCCACGGCACAACCCGCCGCCGCCTTCCCCGACGGGGAATCCGCCACGGGCACGCCTCCCGGAGTCCGCCGCCGCCCCGCCTCTCCCTGCCCCTTCGCCCAATGCACACCCCGCCCCTCCTCCTATAAATCCAGAGGGCCCCGCCCGACGCCGCCCCCTCTCTCGCCGCATCGCCGCCGCCACATCTCGCTAGCGCTGGAGCCGTCGCAAACCGCCGCTGCACGCTGCTGCTGCCTCGCCGTCGACCGCAGCCGCGCCTCCCCTCGCCCCTCGTGCCGCGCCATGCCTCCGCGCTCGCCCGCCCCTGCCCCGGAGCCGTCGCCTTCTTCCCACTCCTCGCCGGAGTTCGCGGGAACTCGCCGGAGCTCCGATCCGGTCCGCGACCGAACCGCCGCCCCGGTTCCCCACCGGTGAACCGCCGGTTTCGTCGGAAAAACCGCCTAGGTAAAACCCCGGTTTTCTGTTTAGTTTGGTTTATTTCTTTTAGATCGTTTTTATTTTTATTTCTCGGTTTAGCTATACAGTGAACGTTCACTGGTTAGGGTTAGAAAACAAACGTTCGTTCGATAAGCTTTTTCTTTTCCTTTTAGTTTTCGTCCAGGGACCTATCTGTGAATTTTTATTTCACAGTTTAGCCCCTGAACTTCAAACGGCCACAACTTTTTACTCGTTGGTCCAAATCCAACGAAACCAACGCCCATGCCTTCATTACGATCCCCCCTTTCCAGTAAAACAACTTAAACATGTTTTTGGAAATTTTAAAATTGGAATTCAACTAGTTTTAGATTTGAACTTCGTTTGATCATAACTTGAGTTTCGTAACTCCAATTTAGTTGATTCTTTTTGCAAATCGAAGCTCTTGACCTAAACTTTTTGATAAGGCCAAATTCATATAATTTTGGTACTGTTAGAAATTGTTTTATGTTTCAAGAGTCATTCGTTTGTTTTTGAAGTTTTCCGAAGTGTTTTATTCGGTCTGTCCGATCTTTCTGAGTGATTGCTTATGTGTGGTTACTACTGTTTGCTTACGATAGATTGATCAGAGTGTGACGAGTAGATCTATGACGAGTTCTGAGTGTGAATCATCTACATCGTCAGTACAAGGCAAGTAACACTTTGATCATACTTTCCATTACCCAGTTTTCATTGCATTAGAACAATCCTCAAACACTTGCATGAGTAGGATCTTTAACTTGTGGGACTGGGAAGTAGATTGAGGTAGAACCTATTACCTGTTTTATATTCAAACCCTTGGGAGTTACTTCTACATTATGCTTAGGTTGCCATGCTATGCTAGTAGACGTGGATTGGGTGAGTGTATCCATGATAGTTGTGAGATTGTTAAATTAATGGTTTTACTTAAGGTGGCAACTTGAACACACATCTGGGTGGATTGAGGCACCTGGGTATTCCAGCGATTGCATGTTTTCTTTATGGACCGCCACCCAGGCTCAATGGGATCAGGAGGTACTTCATACTAGAAACTTCCGTGTGCAACCACAAGCTATTATGGGCACTAGCATAGTTGACTAAGTCGTGCGAACTCTTATAGTGGTAGACTAGCAGATGTAGGGGATGTAGGTTGGTACTGCCTACCCAATCGTAAGGTGCTAGCGCTTCCGAAAGACTATGTCTCGGTCATCCGTTTCTCAAACATCATGTAGTGCGAGAATTCCAACGGAGGAGATCGAGTCTTGTGGGGGAAAGTGCACAAACCTCTGCAGAGTGTACAAACTGATCATGATTAGCCGTGTCCCCGGTTATGGACATCTTTGAGTATCTAGAAGTGGATTATTTGTTGATCTCAACATTCTATTTAATTAATTTGTTGGGTTAATAATGACTTTAGTTTGGGATTGACATGGGGGTACCATTCTCAATTGTTCATGTTTTGAATTTAACAAAGTAGTTAAATAAAATGCATTCCTTTGTGGTAGGGAAAAATCAGCTTTATGCAAAAACAACCTTACAGCCTCCACCAGCCAAATATGCATGTAGTTGTAGGAATTGTTCATCATTACTTCTACAATGTGAATTTGCCAGTACATTCAATGTACTGACCTACATGGCTGCAACGTCTCATGTTGCAGGAGTTATTCGTCGAGTAAGTGTTACGTTAGGGTTGCGCTATCTACACTCAACATTGCCGCTGGTGTTGATGGGAATCCACAACCTTTGTTGCTTCCGCTATGATTGATTGAGGTAATAGTATTTACGTTACTTTATACATGTGATTTACCTCTGTTATAAATCCTCGAGTACTGTGTGTGTCAGCATACCGATCCAGGGATGACACTTAAGCACAGAGACTTGATCCATTCGGGTCGGGTCGCTACAAGATGGTATCAGAGCACATGTTGATTGTAGGACGTGACCCTAGAAACTGGCCAGACCATAGGAAATGATTTCTCTAAAACTTTATTTTCAAAAAGATTCTTACCTCTCTTCTTTTCCGAGTTTTGTCAAAATCTTCCCTCTTACCTTAAAAAGTAGACAAAACCCTTTACCATTTGGACCACTTCGGAGTAAAGAGGATTTTACCATACATTGGAAGTGTTGAAGCTACAACAATGGATACTCCGAAGGATTGAAGAGTTGATGGTTTTGAAAAGATGTTGACCTTTAGAAGACCAAACCCCTATATGTACTTACGTTAGATGCGAAGATTGTGAGCCGTCATTTGTTTGATGTTTTCAAACGGCCACAAAACAAAACCCGTCTTTTCAAAACTTTTGATTGTGTTGAGTGTATCTCTCCCCATCTTCCGAATCTCACCCCAAAACCCATGGACCCAATAGAGAATGAAAGAAGATAGACTTGCATTCTCTGGACCGATGACCTAGCCAGAGGCAGAGTTATGGATACAAAACATGAAGGATCACTTCAGGAAAAAATTAGTTGCAAGGAAGGATGAGGTTCAATACGCTCTTCAGTATTTTACAAAAAGTGTTGCAACATGGTGGAAGACGCATCAATCCATACAAGGATGTAATGGAGCAGGAAGTTGGGAGGAATTCAAGAAGACTCTGTTGAGATCTCGTCTCATCAGAAGGCATGGTGACAACCCGAAGAAGAAGCCTTGTGCCGGCAGGATTTGTGGAGAAATGGGACACACCCAGGAGGAGCACAAGGATGAATGCCCTAATTGTGAAGGAAGTCACCTAGCTGAAGAATGCCCAACTAGGTAGATTACTTGTTTCTTGTGTGAAGGGACTACCCACTACCCTGCTTAGTGTCACATTTACCCCATGGTGCAACTAACTATCCAGCAGAAGAAAGAAGCAATGAAAGAAGTCCTCGAGGAAACCTTAAGGGGATCCATGATGGAGGAAGATATTGACGACCCTGATGGAGAAGGACTAGACAGATATTACTCACGTTCTTGCTACTTATGTGGAAAAGAAGGACACCTTTCACAGTATTGCATGAAGGAAATCCAACAGTATCTGGGAGACTTCCCGACAGAAGAAGTAGAGTTTGATCCACAAAAGATAGAAGTATCGATAGGAACGAAGAAGTCGAGGAAGAGAAAGAGCATGTCTCCCCAGAAGAACCCAATTTCTGCAGAAAAAGGACCTGAGTCACATCACATGTTACCGGTGCAAGGATTTAGGTCATTATGCTAGCAATTGCCCAACCAGGAAGCGAAGAACCTAGTGAACCAGGACAACCACCATGAAGTCCTTAGATTGGTCTTATGCCATGAGTTTACGCTGCAAGGAAGTAGGGCATTTTGCCAAGAGAAGGTTTAGACCGGAGGAAAGATTGATCAGAGTAGTTGAGATATGGATATTAGAATGAAGCATGTAGCTAAATATGGAATACACTTTATTACAATGTTGAGTTGAGTTATGGAAATAACATTGTAATAGTTTGTGAAGCAATAGGGATTGATATTTTTGGAGTCTAAGAAGGAGATGCTATGAGTTGCTGGATGATTGTGAGTGCCTATTTTGCTATCTCACCCAGAACAAGACCTAGAACCCATGGACCAGTTGACCCCAAACCTTTCTCGGACAAACGACCCCATTTTACCCAAGGATGTCCGTATGTTGTCCTGAGAACCCCTTCTGTTTTATGCCTACAGATGACAACCCTATACGAGTCTTTTCTCAAAGGCCCGAAAACCATCATGACCCTGACTAGTGATCAGAATTATCCAAACATCCCGAAGGACCTGATGAAGCATATTCACCTGGAAGGAGATGCAATTTACAAGGGTTATCCCTTCATGGAGAATGGAGTTGAACTTTGGTACGTGGAGATACACCTCCACCATGTGAAAGGAGTTTGCCCAAAAACTATGGGTCAATACTTTTTCATCTCCCGAGTACCGCGAACAGCATTCTTCGACTCTGTTCGTGAAGCGGCTATGGAGGCCATACGTCAGATTGGAGAAATACTTGAAGCAAGACTTCATCACGCTCAGGAATGCCTGAGCGGTGTGCATGCAGAGATGAAGCACACAGCCAATAGGATGAAGCAAAGGATTGATGATTTCAAGGATCACCTTGCACAATTCCAGTGGAACTGAAGCATCCTTAGTTAGGACAAAGGAATAAAGATGGAAGGAATTCTTGACCCTACCAGACTATGTGGATAGTAGCATTTGTAGTTATGCACCCTTGGAAATTGATATTTTGAATACTGGTTGAGGATGTAATAAGAGATTTGATATGAGGAGAATATGGATTATGGATGAACCGGTGCATTTTGTTTAGGGCGATACTTTTCTGAGTGAACCCTGGACCAATAGAAAGGAAAGTGTTGTTCCAAGGAGTAGAGTTTGCACAAATAAGTTGGAGTTTATTTATGATGCTTACCCCAAGGGTACGAAGGAAAGAAGTACAATTGGATTTAAAGCGGGTGTAATGCTAGAGTATGGAGCAACAGCTACCCCAAGTACGAGTAAGGATATACAAGTACTGAAGTGGACCCATAAGCCGAGGACCGAAGGAGGCTACATAATCCCAAGGGAACCACGAGACTTGTCAGGAGTAATATGTTTCTGCTGTAGTGAAGCAGAGCACTTTGCTAGTGATTGTTCCAAGAAGAAGGAGAGTTGTGCTAAGTAGTTGAGTTGAAGGATGCAATGGAAATGCAGTAGATCGTAGTAAGTTGAGAATCAATACAGTTAGTATCATGGTATTGATCTTGGATTTTATGAGTTGTTACTACATAAGTGATGACTGAAGGCGTGATACATGGATCAAGGTTTTGAAGAAACTAGTGTTATTCATTTTAAGTGTGGTAGAGTCTAACATGTTTACCCGAATACACTAGCTAGTGGTTAGTTACGCTAGACTTGGAATGGATTGCCCAAGGATGAGTGTGAATAATCACACTCAATTTTGAACCAAGAGAAGTAAGGGATACCAACCTAATTGGATGGATTTAAGAATACGAGGAAAACGGGATGTCGGAAGAATGATCAAATATGACCCGATGATGAGACCAAGTGTTACTAGTGGTGAGATGAGCCATAACTCGCAGGCCCCAGGATCTGTCAAGAAAGCAAGCACACTCTTGCAGAAGGAAAACTCCTGGAAGAAGTTACGACTTTATCAACACACGATCTTATAGGAGTATATGCTAAACCCGAGGGTTGGTGAAGCACGATAGATGGCTGTTTGGCTTGCAGAATCAATGGATTTATCCGAACCTAGTTCGTTGACAAGAAAAATTCTGTAATGCTTGTGAGGATGACCGAGTGTTAGAATGCGAGATTCACTAAACCATATACAAGGTAATGATTTGGGTGCGAAATGGATTGATCACCATACCGACTTACTCTTATTATTCGCCTCTGCTATACGGGATGGTAAATCTGAGTGACTTACCTATAGTAGAGAGACGACGATGTCAAAACTTTGTTTAAACTTTAGAACGGTATAGAAATTTTTCCCTTGTACACGGCATGCTGCTGCCAACCGTAGGATATACGGTGAGGATGAAGCCCAGACCCGTTTTCTGCAGGGACCCAATCAAATTGTTTCATGACCACCATGAGATATTGATATTTGTTTAGTATTGGCGCCAGACTTGTCAGTTAAGAAGAACCAGTCTTGAAAGAGCCTTACCAAGATGAAAGGACACAAGAATTGAGGACAAAGGTTATGCCACTACCGAAAGAGCCCCAGAGAAGGAGTTACCCTGAAGATCTGAGAAGAATCGACACTGCCAACTAAGGATGGAGTACCTGACTTCTCGTGGAACCGTATCCATGTTTCTAAGTGTGGTAGCACCCTAGGCCACACCAATCAGTGGATTTGTTAGAAGACCCCCAAACCCTAACCTATTTCTTGCTAGCCTCTCCGAATCTCGAGGACGAGATTCATTTTAAGTGTGGTAGGTTTGTAACATCCCAAAATTCTAAATTTTGGAATGTTATAATAAATAGATAGATTTGATTGCTTGCTGATTGTGCTGAGTGAAACTGAGTGAAATTTGAAACTTTTGAAAGTTAAATGAGAGGGAATAAAATGACTTTCCCAAAACTTTCACTTTGCATTTTGATCCCCGGGAATTCAAATTCTTTTCATCAAAAAATCCTAGGGTGAAGATAATATGACATCTCCCATTTATTTTAAATGATAAAGGGCTTTCAAAGGATTTTGAATTTCATTCTCGAAATATTTCAAACTCAGAAACTTTATGCGACTCAATGATTTTCCTGAGAGAAGATAAAATGACTTCTTCAAATTATAGGAAATATGAGTTGGAAGTTTTTCTGAAATTTTCTACAACTCATTTTCAAAATTTGAGTTATTTGGGTTTTATTCAAATTATTTTTCTCCAAAAATAAAATGTATGGAAAATAGGGTAACATGATTCCCTACAGTGGAAAATTGGAGAGAAATAAATTTGAAAACATTTTGGTATTTTAAATATGATTTTTATTGGATTTTATTGCAACAGTAGCACCTTTTGATTTATTAGAATTTGTGAGCATTTTATTTGGCTGTAGGAAAATGTTCATCTTGTAGGATTTCTTTTTCTGCAAATTTTGATATATAATATGCCTATAGTATATTATATATTGTTTAGTTTTATTTTTGTTTTCTCTGTTTGTTTTAAAAAAAAATCTTTTCCCGCCGACTGGGCCGGCCCAGCCGAAGCCAGGCCACGGCCGAGCTAGCCTCCGCCTTTCCCGACGGGAATCCGCCGCGGGCACGCCTCCCGGAGTCCGCCGCCGCGCCGCCTCTCCCTGCCCCCTCGCCCACGGCACACCCCGCCCCTCCTCCTATAAATCCCGAGGGGCCCGCCCCGAAGCCGCCCCCTCTCTCGCCGCATCGCCGCCGCCGCATCTCGCTAGCGCCGCCGCCGTCGCAAACCGCCGCCGCCGCTGCTGACTGCGGCCGCCCCGCTGCAGGCTGCTGCTGCCTCGCCGTCGACCGCAGCCGCGCCTCCCCTCGCCCCTCGCGCCGCGCCCTGCCTCTGCTCTCGCCCGCCCCTGCCCCGGAGCCGCCGCCTTCTGCCCGCTCCTCGCCGGAGTTCGCGGGAACTCGCCGGAGTTCGCGGGAACTCGCTGGAGCTCTGATCCGGTCCGCGACCGAACCGCCGCCCCGGTTCCCCACCGCCGAACCACTGGTTTCGTCGGAAAAACCGCCTAGGTAAAACCCCGATTTTCTGTTTAGTTTGGTTTATTTCTTTTAGATCGGTTTTATTTTTATTTTTAGGTTTAGCTATACAGTGAACGTTCACTGGTTAGGGTTAGAAAACGAACGTTCGTTCGTTAAGCTTTTTCTTTTCCTTTTAGTTTTCGGCCAGGGACCTATGTGTGAATTTTTATTTCACAGTTTAGCCCCTAAACTTCAAACGGCCACAACTTTTTACTCGTTGGTCCAAATCCAACGAAACCAACGCCCACGCCTTCGTTACAATCCCCCCTTTCGAGTAAAACAACTTAAACATGTTTTTGGAAATTTTAAAATTGGAATTCAACTAGTTTAAGATTTGAACTTCGTTTGATCATAACTTGAGTTTCGTAACTCCGATTTAGTTGATTCTTTTTGCAAATTGAAGCTCTTGACCTAAAATTTCTGATAAGGCCAAATTCATATAATTTTGGTACTGTTAAAAATTGTTTTCTGTTTCGAGATTCATTCGTTTGTTTTCGAAGTTTTCCGAAGTGTTTTATTCGTTCTGTCCGATCTTTTTAAGTGATTGCTTATGTGTGGTTACTACTGTTTGCTTACGATAGATTGATCGGAGTGTGACGAGTAGATCTATCACGAGTTCTGAGTGCGAATCATCTACATCGTCAGTACAATGCAAGTAACACTTTGATCATACTTTCCATTACCCAGTTTTCATTGCATTAGAACAATCCTCAAACACTTGCATGAGTAGGATCTTTAACTTGTGGGAATGGGAAGTAGATTGAGGTAGAACCTATTACCTGTTTTATATTCAAATCATTGGGAGTTACTTCTACGTTATGCTTAGGTTGCCATGCTATGCTAGTAGACGTGGATTGGGTGAGTGTATCCATGACAGTTGTGAGATTGTTAAATTAATGGTTTTACTTAAGGTGGCAACTTGAACACACATCTGGGTGGATTGAGGCACCTGGGTATTCCACCGATTGCCTATTTTCTTGATGGACCGCCACCGAGGCTCAAAGGGATCATGAGGTACTTCATACTAGAAACTTCCGTGTTCAGCCACAAGCTATTATGGGCTCTAGCATAGTTGACTAAGTCGTGCGAACTCTTACAGTGGTGGACTAGCAGATGTAGGGGATGTAGGTTGGTACTGTCTACCCTATCGTAAGGTGCTAGCGCTTCCAAAAGAATATCTCTCGGTCATCCGTTTCTCAAACATCATGTAGTGAGAGATTTCCAACGGAGGAGATCGAGTCTTCTGGGGAAAAGTGCACAAGCCTCCGCAGAGTGTACAAACTGATCATGATTAGCCGTGCCCCGGTTATGGACATCTTTGAGTATCTAGAAGTGGATTATTTGTTGATCTCAACACTCTATTTAATTATTTTGTTGGGTTAATAATGACTTTAGTTTGGGATTGAGATGGGGGTACCATTCTCAATTGTTCATGTTTTAAATTTAACAAAGTAGTTAAATAAAATGCATTCCTTTGTGGTAGGGAAAAATCAGCTTTATGCAAAAACAGCCTTACAGCCTCCACCAGCCAAATATGCATGTAGTTGTAGGAATTGTTCATCATTACTTCTACAATGTGAATTTGCCAGTACATTCAATGTACTGACCTACATGGCTGCAACGTCTCATGTTGCAGGAGTTATTCGTCGAGTAAGTGTTACGTTAGGGTTGCGCTGTCTACACTCAACTTCGTCGAGTAAGTGTTATTCGTCGAGTAAGTGATTCGTAGCTTGTCATCAAGCAAGTTAACAAAGATTACCAGAGCCCGTTGATGGAGGCCTACATGGATGAAGTGAGGAAGCTGGAGGAGCGTTTTGACGGTATACAAGTAGAGCATGTTCCCCGAGCGGAGAACGATATCGCCGACTACTTGTCAAAGCGCGTCGCCCTCGAACTGCCTATGGAACCAAGTACCTTTGTGCTTCGATTAACTCAGCCATCCGTTGAACCATTGACCGAGCAGAACAAGCGAAGGAAATCAGGCCCCGACAAGTACTTTCCCGCCGAGCCCCCAGGGGTCTCCGACAAAGATGTTGCCGGGGACGCTGAGCCTGCCATAGGGCAACAGACTCCGGCAGGGCGTCAAGCCCTGACCGTGGAGACAATCGCTCCCGTAGCAGAGGAGATGCCTTTGGTCCTTGCCGTCGAGCCCCAGGCTCCGGCATGGGCACAACATACTGTCCAATTTCTCCAAACTGGGGAGCTTCCTGAGGAGCAGGAAGAAGCGGAGAAATTAGCCCGTCGGTCCGCCATGTACCAGTTCGTCGACGACGTCTTGTACAGAAAAAGGCCGAACAGTGTGAAATTGAAGTGTATTCCCCGGGAGGAAGGACTGGGGCTGTTGGCGGAGATACACGGAGGCATATGTGGCTCCCACATAGGGTCGAGGCCCTTGCCGGCAAGGCATTCCAGCAAGGTTTCTTCTGGCCCACTGCCCTCCAGGATGCAACGGCACTAGTAACCAAGTGTGAAGCGTGTCAGTTCCATTCAAGGAAGCTTCATCAACCAGGTCAAGCTCTCAAAACAATCCCTATTTTCTGGCCATTCTCGGTCTGGGGGCTCGACACACTGGGCCCCTTTACCTGTGCTGTTGAGGTCTTTGAGTACTTGTACGTTGCGATCGACAAGTTCACAAAGTGGCCAGAGGTGGAAGCAGTGAGAAAGGTGACAGCACAATCAGCCATTAAGTTCTTCAAGGGCCTAGTCTGCCAATTTGGGATACCAAATAGAATCATCACGGACAACGGCACGCAGTTCACAGGCCACACCTTCATGCATTATATTCAAGACCTCGGCAACAAGGTCTGTTTTGCTTCTGTTGCGCATTCTCGAAGCAACGGCCAGGCGGAGAGGGCAAATGCTGAAGTACTGTGAGGTCTCCGGACAAGAACTTTTGACAGGCTACACAAGTGCAGAAGGCGCTGGATTGATGAATTACCGGCGGTTCATTGGTCAATCAGAACGACACCAAATCGAGCCACCGGCCAGACACCTTTCTCCCTCGTTTACGGGGCGGAAGCAGTTCCCCCCACGGAACTCACATACGGGTCACCCCAAGTGATCGCTTATGATGAGCTTGAGCAAGAGCAGCTGCGCCAAGATGACGCAATGCTCCTCGAGGAAGATCGTCTTCGGGCGACTGTGCGAGCAACGCGCTACCAGCAAGCCTTGCGCCACTATCATAGCCGCAAGGTGCATGCCCGAAGTTTTGAGGAAGGCGACCTTGTTCTTTGGCACATTCAGTCGGCCAAGAATTCCAACAAGTTGACGCCGAAGTGGGAAGGCCCTTATTGGGTAATACGAGTCACCAGGCCTGGCGCAGTCCACCTGGAGACCAAATGTCAGGCCCAAGATGCGATTATATCCCGATCACGTGACACTTACGTGATTGGGGCACAACCGCATTTCGGGCGCTTAGCAAGATGGATATCATTACATCGTACCATTACATACATACATGGGGGATACAACAATACATACAAGTCACATGAATACAACAACATCAATACAAGGCATCCCACTACGGAAGCAAACAATGAAAAGAACACAACATCCATCTGCTATCCCAGGCTGCCGACCCGGAACCTAACCCAAGACTGAAGAAGAAGAAGAAGAAGAAGAACTCCAACAAAGAACATCGCTCTCACGTCAAGACATCGGAAACCTGCACATGCAACTGTTGTTGTAGTATCTGTGAGCCACGAGGACTCAGCAATCCCATAACCATGGGTAACAAGACTATCAAAGCTTAATAGGTAAGAAGAGGTAAAGTGCTGAGGTTGCAGCAGCGGCTAAGCAATATATGTGGTGGCTAACTTACGAGTACAAGAATAAGATGAGCATCTACGCAAAACGATCGCAACTAGTAGTGATTGCTAAAGATCCTGGACTACATACGAGTCAAACATAACCCCACCGTGTTCTCTTCTCAAGTGAAAAGAGACGGTCACGGTTACTCACACAGTTGTGTGTTTTACTTCGGATCCTCTGTCAAGTTTTCTACAACCGGACATTAACAAATTCCAATCTGCCACATAACCGCGGGCACGGCTTTCGAAAGATCATAACCCTGCAGGGGTGTCCCAACTTAGCCCATCACAAGCTCTCACGATCAGCTGAAGTGATAAATATAATATCATCACCGCTTTATCTTAGGGAAATCCGATCAGGCTCGGCATCCCGGTGCACAAGACATTTCGACAATGGTAAAACAAGTCCAGCAAGACCTCCCAGCGTGCCGACACCCTGATAGTAGCCGCGCGTATCTCGTCTCAGGCCACAACCGGATAGGTGATCCTACGAGTAAAACCAATCCTCGAGTTTCCCCGTGGTGGCCCCGCAGTCTCCCCGTTTGGGACCAACACCATCGGCTCTGGCCCCCTGCTATGTAGAAGAATCCCCTGGTAGCGCTAACTCCCTATGCAATTTAATTAATTAATTAAGTTGTTATTATGAGCAAATTAAAACCAATGTTGGGCCTTGCTGGAGGAGTTTTATTCAAAGACGAAGTGTCAAGGGGTCCCCATATACCCAACCGTGTAAGGAACGCAAAATCAAGGAACACAATGCCAGTTTATCAGCGCCTAAGGTGGCATGAGTGGAACAAAACACCGAGCAAAAGGCCAAGCCTTCCACCCATGCCCAGTATATAGGTGTGTTAATAATAATAATAGATATTGTGATATTCCAACAACAAGTTCCCTCCTGGAACGATCTTCATCTTCACCTGCAACTAACAACGCTATAAGAGGGGCTGAGCAAGCGGGTAACATAGCCAAACAAAGGTTTTGCTAGGAAGGTTTCAAAGGTTAGAGGTTTCATGGCAACAAGGACAGGCTGACAATAATGATGGGTAGCGCGACATATAACGATAGCATCGAGACAACTAAGCAATGACAATGATAGTAAAGGTATCCAAGGTTACGGTCATCTTGCCTGAGATCCCGCAAGGAAGAAGAACGGATCCATGAAGAAGACGAAGAAGAAGCCTTGAAGAAGAACCACGGGTAGATGAACGAACCCTCACGATCGCAATGGAACAAGCACTAACGAGAAGAAGCAAGCAATACGGTAAACACACAACACAAGATCATTACAATATGCTCAACCAAGTATGATGCAAGATAGTCTACATATGATGGACAACAAGTCTATACAGGAAGCAAAACATGGCAAGGTAGGAAGCACAGCAAAACAACACAAGTCTATATATGATGCATTACATGGCAAGGTATGATGCACTGCAGATGCACTTAGGATGCATTACATGACAACATAGGAAACACACCAGAACAACACAAGAACAAGACAATAAGCTCAAGCAAGTAGGATGCAAGACAGATCCATATAGGATGCAAAATATGACAAGGTAGGAAGCACAGAGAAGCAACATAAGAACAACAAGTTTAAATGAGGCCGGAAGCTACTTAAGACAAATCCGGTAAGTCCTCATATGCATAGTTTGAAATTAGTCCATATCTGCACAAACCTTAAGTTAAAGTTGTTAAACATCAATTTAACATGCACCATCATGATCTACATGAAATTCTAGTCAAGTTTCATATAAATTTTGTTTAATTCGGAGCTACGGCCTAGAAGATACACATGAAACAAGATATAACAACAAGCTGAAGTTAACAGCCACATAGCAAATTTGGAGCAAGAAATATATACTCTACAACACTCAAACATGGCATCAAGAAGCATGGACATGAAGTAGACATATCCTACAGCAAACAACTCCATTGGAGCAACTCCATAGGAGGCATGGATCAATAGCAACAAGCTACAACATTTTGCTCATAACAATAAAAACCTGACAGCAATGTTTTATAGTAACTTGGGAGCAAGAATTACATAAGCTACAACAATCTAAATGAGCAAGTGAGGACATGAATAGATAGACAACAACATATACAACAAGGAATGATCAAAGGCCACCCCAAAACTAACATGGATTTGCCTAGGGCATCAAGCAAACATAGCATCAGGATATGACAGATTCCAGACTTAGTGAAATTTCACTAAGTGTTAAAACAGCAATAACAACATGGCATGTTTACAAGCATGTTTAAGTCAACACAAAGCATATCATGGAAAGTTAAATGCACCACCTCAAAGACCACATCATGAAGATTCTAAAACATCTAGGCATGTGACATAGGGACAAACACATCAATAACAAAGAGCATGTGAAATCAACATCGCATAACAAGTTACAAAACCCAACAGCCACATGCACTTTTGCAACAGAGATTAACATGGCAATATGAACTCAAACAAGCATGCTATAGCAACCAACTTGTAGAGCATCTCATGATGAACATTTTGACATATCATTTGCATCATTTGGATAAACATGCACCAAGTTATCACATCTCAAACATGGCAACAAAATAACAAGTAGCAGCAGTTTATATCAAGTAGCACTCTTGCAACAGAGATTAGAGCATCTAGATGAACTCAAACAAGCATGGCACAATGGAACAAAGTGTAGAGCATATCACCACGATCATTTTGACATATCATTCACTCAATTTGGATAAGCACACAAAAAGTTATCACTATGCAAACATAGCAACATTATATGCATTTCAGGGACTAAACTGTAAATATGAAGTTTCTGAAAAAAAGGGAAAAACGCTGAACGGGAAAAAAACGGAGTTGGGCTGAAACCTCACCATGGGCCTAGCCCAGAAGCAAAAGGAGGAGGGGCCGGCTTGGGGCCTGGCTGGAGCTGGGCCTCGCGCTTGGGCCGGGGCGCATCCGGCTGGGCCAGGGGGGACACAACGGGGCCAACCCAGGAGGAGGCTGCGCGGCCGGCCGTCGTGCTCCCGAGCGAAGACAGAGCGGCGGCGCCCCGGCGGCGCACTCAGGCAGCGCGGAGGAGTGACGGGGTCAGGGAAGGCCTGGATCCGGACGGGATCTGCCCGATCCGTCCATTTTCGGCGGCATCGGGGTGTCGCGGGGTCGCCGGACGCTACGGAGAGGCAGGCTGAGCTCGTCGCCGGTAGGAGCTCGCGGTTGGGTTGGAGGAGCACCGGCTCGGGGCGGCGGCTTGACGGGGAGATGGCGGCCGCGAGGAGGAGCACAGGCGGCGGGCCTGATGCGGAGGCTAGCGCGGTACGACAAGGAGCTCCGGTGATCAGGCATGGTTGCCGGCGGGACGAGGCAGCCAGAGTGCTGCGGGAGGACGAGGCATCGGGCGGCTCGGGCCTGCGGGCGCGCTGGCCGGCCCGGTTGCAGCCCGAGCAGGCTGCCTTCGGTCCTCGAAGGGCCTCGCGCGGCTGGGGAGCCAGGGGGCGCTGCGGGAGGCTGACGGATGGCCCCCCCGGCTGAGGTGGCGGCGGCGCTGGTGGCGGCTGGCCTGTGGCTCGCCGCCAAGTGGCGAGGGAGGAGGGTCTCGTTGCGGAATTTGAGGCAGAGGTGGGAGGAAGCTGCGGAAATGGTGGAGGGGGTTGGGGAAGACCAAAAATGGCATGGAGAGGGGCTATATATAGCAAAATGCTAGGGTTTGGGGGGTTTTGAGGGGTTTTTGGACCCTCCGATCACGATCCGACGGATCCGATCCCGAGGGGAGTTAGGATGGGCCTATGGGAGGTTAGTGGGCTGTGTAGGGGGATTGGGGCGAGAAGAGAAGAAGCCCGCGGAGGTTTTCGGAGACCGAAAACGTCCGACGTTTAAACCGGCGACTAGTGCCGCTATATATATATCCGTTGGGCTATCAAACGAGCTCCGAATGCGATGAAATTTGGCAGGCGGCCTGTCTACACTATAATAAGACCACACGCCAAGTTTCATCCCATTCCGAGAACATTTTCGGCCACTTATAAAATAAATATTCGGAGGCACCGCGGGCGCGTGCAAGTTTATCTAGGCTCAGAACGAACAACGGAAAGGACGAGGGGACTCGGGCAGATGCAAGTTTTGAAAACATGCTGATGCAACACACATGATGACACGGAAAGATGCAACATGCAAGCAGAAGAGATGGCACCGACAACGAATATCTATCTGACACCTGGCGCACCGGTCTCGGGGTGTCACAACACTCCCCTACTAAAAAGAGATCTCGTCCCGAGATCTTAGTAACGAGACGGGAGAGAAAAGGAAGAACAAAGTTCTTCGAGAATAAAAGAGTGAAACCAAAGGACCTTGAGAGGTTGAGCCACTCAAAAAGAAGAAGAATGCAACGAAGAAGAACATAGTTGCAAGGACTTCGTTAGACAAGAGGAAGAATGAATTCGACGAGAATCCAAAAGGTTGAAGGAATAAGAATGAATTCGAAACCACTCCGGTTAAAAAGAGATAGAAAAAGGAATCTCCACGAAGGAATTCGAGCAGCACTTCGGCTGAAAATGGAATGAAATAGCACATGGTTGAACAAGAATGGAATGGAGCAAGAACTTGAAATGATGAAATGATGCTGGACAAGAGCAACAACACAATGCCTCCGGAAGAATTGAAATGATGGAATTAAAAGAACGGATAAGAAGATGACAACTTGAGCACGAGTGACATGAACGAGAATTATAAAGGAAAGACTTGAACGGAGTTGTTGAGAAAAACAACCACAAAAGAATAAGCTTGTCGTGGACTTATGTAAACATCTCAAAGCTTGAGGTGAATTACCACCGCTACGAAAAGAAGGATTAGCTGAGAAGAGCGAAGAATGCAAAACTCCACTTCAAAGAATACGGAGAATTATTTGCACTCGAGAGGTAAAAGAATAATAATGCTTGAGCTGCTCCAGAAGAATTAGTTGAACGTTTGAAGAATGATTTAAATGATTGAGAACCACCATGAAGAACTCCGGTAACGAAAATGATGATGATATAGAAATGACGAACGAAAGGAATAAGATTGAAGGCTTGCGATGATTAGATGGGGTTCCGACGAGATAACCGAGAAAACTTTGAACTCCGGGAAGAAAAGATGAAAGCACTTGGAACTAGAATTTATTCATGAAGAATAAACTCTGAAGGAAGGAATTAATCAGCTTGATGAAAATAATAAGAATTATGTTATGCTTATCCTTCACCAATTAAATTGATGAGAAGCGATGCACTAGCATACTACTTATTGACGATGAAATTGAATAAAAAGGGATATATCACGAACTTGCGAGAATCTTCATGAAACACCGTTAGAATTGGAAAGAAGAATTAATTGATATGATAGCACCGGAAAAGAACTCTTGAGCGGATCACCGTAAAGAATTGAAGCCGACTGAAGGAAAGAACAAACCACCTCGAAGAATTAAAATTGATTGAAGAATGAGAATGACCACCGTAAGGAATAAAATTGAACGATGCAAGAGGACAAGCCACCGTGAAGAATTGAAATTGAGTGAACACAAGAGAATGAATCGCCGGGAAAAAGATAAGTACTTGAGAAAATTTGAATGACGAGAACGAAGAGATCGCGGACGGATTAAAGAATACTTGAATGAAGCACCGGAAAGAATGTGAGACGAACGAAGAGGCATCGATGAAGAATATTTAGAGGACGAAGCTGAAAAATGAGAACGAAGAAATCTTCTGAAATGATGGCCTTCGGAGGAACACAAGAAAAGAATTCAAGAACTACTCCGGATGAAGAAAGGTTGGACCAACGATGGAAATAATTGAAAGCGATCTTCAGAAGGCATATGACTCATGGGATCCATACTTACGTCACACTTGAAAAGAATTTGGAACACTCCGGGAAATTAGAGGAGTCAGGTAAGATCCTGGGAAAGACCTTTGGGTTATGAGCCCACCGAAGGGAGAACTCCGTTGAAATGGAATGCAAAGGAGATGATGCACCGGAACGCTTGAAAACTCGAATGAGGTGACAACCTCGAATTAATCGGAAGACAGACGAATATACTGAGATTTCTTCGGAACTCCGGAATAATTAAATGGCGAGAGATGAACGAGCAAGGTGAATCAATTGAGCTGAGGAAAAATAATATGAACAACACCGAATACTTGAATTGAATCCACCGGAGAGAAGAAGAGGTGAAGAAAATCAAACGAGAGGAGAACTCATCGGAGAAGAAAAAAGATGAAGGATGACGAACTAAATGAGAATTCACCAGTTGAAATAACTGAGGAAAGAATGCAAAGGATTCACACGAATAGGATGAATACTCGATTAAGGACTTCGACTCCGAGAAGAAAAAGGGTGGGAGGGTGGGAAAAACAAAGACCACTTCGGATGGGGAAAACAACATCGGCTAAAATAACTGAGGTTGCACTTGCAAGAAGAAGAGGGTTGAATCCACTTGACGAGAGATGCACCAGATGAAAGAACTAAAAACGCAACGAACGAAAACTAACCACGTGATCCTAAAAAAATTGAAGGGGAAGAGGAATAATTTAAAACACCTACGTCAAGATTCCTCACCAGAGCGACGAAGGGACTGAAGAGTAAAAGAATTTCTACTCTCCGATATAATTAGAGTCCAAAAAAGTTTTTTGCTAGACTCAACAACGGCCAAGCTACGATCAATCAAGGGGGCTCCTATGGTCGGTCGAGGCTCTGATACCAACTTGTCAGGCCCAAGATGCGATTCTATCCCGATCACGTGACACTTACGTGATTGGGGCACAACCGCATTTCGGGCGCTTAGCAAGATGGATATCATTACATCGTACCATTACTTACATACATGGGGGATACAACAATACATACAAGTCACATGAATACAACAACATCAATACAAGGCATCCCACTACGGATGCAAACAATGAAAAGAACACGACATCCATTTGGCTATCCCAGGCTGCCGACCCGGAACGTAACCCAAGGCTGAAGAAGAAGAAGAAGAAGTAGAAGAACTCCAACAAAGAACATCGCTCTCACGTCAAGACATCGGAAACCTGCACCTGCAACTGTTGTTGTAGTATCTGTGAGCCACGAGGACTCAGCAATCCCATAACCAGGGGTAACAAGACTATCAAAGCTTAATAGGTAGGAAGAGGTAAAGTGGTGAGGTTGCAGCAGCGGCTAAGAGATATATGTGGTGGCTAACTTACGAGTACAAGAATAAGATGAGAATCTACGCAAAACGATCGCAACTAGTAGTGATCGCTAAAGATCCTGGACTACATACGAGTCAAACATAACCCCACCGTGTTCTCTTCTCAAGTGAAAAGAGACAGTCACGGTTACTCGCACAGTTGTGTGTTTTACTTCGGATCCTCTGTCAAGTTTTCTACAACCGGACATTAACAAATTCCAATCTGCGACATAACCGCGGGCATGGCTTTCCAAAGATCATAACCCTGCAGGGGTGTTCCAACGTAGCCCATCACAAGCTCTCACGATCAGCTGAAGTGATAAATATAATATCATCACCCCTTTATCTTAGGGAAATCTGATTAGGCTCGGCATCCCGGTGCACAAGACATTTCGACAATGGTAAAAAAAGTCCAGCAAGACCTCCCGGCGTGCCGACACCCTGATAGTAGCCGCGCGTAGCTCGTCTCAGGCCACAACCGGATAGGTGATCCTACGAGTAAAACGAATCCCCGAGTTTCCCCGTGGTGGCCCCGCAGTCTCCCCGTTTGGGACCAACACCATCAGCACTTCCCCCTGCTATGTAAAAGAATCCTCGGGTAGCGCTAACTCCTTATGCAATTTAATTAATTAATTAAGTTGTTATTATGAGCAAATTAAAACCAATGTTGGGCCTTGCTGGAGGAGTTTTATTCAAAGATGAAGTGTCAAGGGGTCCCCATATACCCAACCGTGTAAGGAACGCAAAATCAAGGAACATAATGCCGGTTTATCGGCGCCTAAGGTGGCATGAGTGGAACAAAATGTGATGCCCGGGTAGTTAAGCTACAGTAACCCTCTTCTAATGACGACATGTCCCCGCAATTACTGTTGATAATCTTGTGTTAGTTCAAAACCGGTTCGAATTTAAGTTCGAACTAAAGTCAAATGCGGTAAGTTTTCAAACGTCAAAACTAAAATGTTCTAAATGTGACAAATAAATCATATGAAATATTGGTGAAGAAACCACACTTTTATAAAGAGTTTAAATGCACTATAATAATTAAAAGCAATGGCTAAATTAATAATTTAAATGCTTTTGAAACTATGAAAATATTAAACTAATATATATTGGCTACAAACTAGATTTGGTAGTGGCCTATATTGTTCATACTAATTTAGGTGTTAACTTGGTATTTCATAAGACTAAAATAAAAGAAACTATAAATGAAAACAGAAAAGAATAAATAAAGGAAAAAGTAATAAAACTAAAAAACAAAAATAAAAGGAAAGGAAACCCAGCCCCTCCCCCTCGGCCCAACTGGCCTCAGCCGCCCGAATGGGCCGGCCCACCCCCATCTGCTTATCCACACCCCACCCGACCGAACCCTAGTCCCTCGGTCCCCTTTCTCTCCCCCACGTCTCCCTCGCCTCCCCACCCCGATCCCCTTCTGGATCAGGGCGAACGGCCACAACGCCAGCCGTCCCCCACGCCCCACCTTCGAAACTCGTCGACGCCCGCCTCTACGCCCGCACGACGCTCGGTCCCCCATCGAGCCTAGTTGGATCGGGTGACAACCGCGTCCTCCCCACTACCGGCGCTCACCGTCGCCGAATCGTCTGCGTCTTCCTCCCCGAGCACCGCTGCCCGCGATCCCTAGACCAACCAGTGAGCCCCCCTCTCCTCGTCCGGTCACCGCGCCGGCGTCGTCCTGCATGCGCACGAGCGCTCGCGCTCACCCCCCGCCGCGCGCATTACCGCCCCTCCCAGCGCTCCTCGCTGCGGCCAGCTCGCCAGCGCAGTCCCGCGCTGAGGTGCCCCCTGCAGGCCGGTGCGCCTCGGCTGCGCCGTGGTGCCCCTTGCAGGCCGGTGCGCCTCGGCTCCGTTCTCTAGTGCTCCGGCTCCCGCTGCCCAGTTGCCGTGGCTGCGGCTGGCCGCTAGCCGCGCCTTGCCCGGCCCGCAGCCCCGCCCCCCTGCGCCGCTGTTGCCGCTCATCGCGGTGGCCGCCGGCGCCCAGTGCCCGGGTCTCCCCCCTTCCCCTGCCGGCCGGTGACACCAGCCGCACCGCTCGACCTCGCCGCTGCCACTTTCGGCGCCCAGCGCGTCGCTCGCCCCACCGCCCGGGTCGGGCCTCGTTAGCGCCCACACGCCCGTATCCGCACGCCCAGTGCCCGTTAAGGCCCCGGGCTCAATGACAAGCGGGGCCCACGCCCCTAGATGTTTTTAAAAAATATTAATGAGAAGAAATTTAAAATAATAATAAAATATTATTTAGTTAATTAATTGCTAATTAATTAAATAAATTAATAAAATAAATTAATTAACTAAATTAATTAACTTAATTAACCATGTTTAATTAACCTAATCAATTAACTAAACTAATTAAACCTGTTTAGTTAGTCTTAGGCAATGACAGCATGGACCCGCACGTCAGTTTGACCCAGTCAACGACATGTTGACTGCTGACATCATGCTGACGTCATGATGACGTCAGCATGCACTATTCTGGATAATGTTGTTTTAAAATAATTAAATAAATTCTAAAAATGATTAAATCTTTTATAATTAATAGAAAATAAACCGTAGCTCGGATGGAAAAACTTTGTACATGAAAGTTGCTCAGAACGACGAGACGAATCCGAATACACGGTCCATTCGTCCGCCACACATATCTATCATACCAAACAAGCAACATTCCCCCTCCGTTTCATCTGCCCGAAAATGCCTAACACTGGGAATACCTTCCCGGATGTTATTCCTCTTCGCCTGTATCACCGAGCACCGCGTTAGGTCACACGTAGCACCGCGTTTTGCCATGTTATGCTTTGTGATGCGATGTTTGCTTTATATTTATTGTTACTCCCCCTCTTCTCTCCGATAGACACCGGGACTGAGACTGCTGACGGTGCCACTGTGATCGACTGCGTCGACGACGATCCCTCCTTCTTGCCAGAGCAACCGGGCAAGCCCCCCCCCCTTGATCACCAAATATCTCCTATTCTCCTCCCTCTTACTCTTGCATTAGTTTACTACTGTTGTTGATTCGATAACTCCTATTCTGATGCATAGCCTGTCATTGTTGCTACCACTGTTGATACCTTTACATGTTATCCTAATGCTTAGTATAGGATGCTAGTATTCCATCAGTGGCCCAACATCCTTGTCCGTCTGCCATGCTATACTATCGGGCCGTGATCACCTCGGGTGGTGATCACGGGTATATACTATATACATGCTTTACATGACACATGATGTGACTAAAGTCGGGTCGGCTCATTGAGTACCCGGAAGTGATTCGATGTGGGGGCTGAAAGGACAGGTGGCTCCATCCAGGTAGTGATGGGCCTGAGTTCCCG
>LR738712.1:205406756-205423196 GCA_902687465.1 Secale cereale
CCCCCCCCCCCGAGTGGATTTTTCTGGCGGAGCGACAGGGCAGGTTGTGACACCCAGTGGAGAGGTGGCCTGGCCCTGGTCGTTGTCCATGGTTATTTCATAATAACACGCTTAACGAGTTTGGATATTTGATCTGAGTCTGGCCGTTGGCCTATACGCACTAACCAGCTATGTGGGAATAGTTATGGGTACTCGACGTCGTGGTATCAGCCGAAGCCTTCTTGCCGTCAGCGACTGAGCGGCGCGCGCCGGGTTGGACCGCGTAACGCAACTTCCTTAGTAATGGAGGTTGCTAGGTCTGCTCATCGGCCGCGTACGCAACGTGCAGGTGTGCGTTGGGCGATGGGCCCGGACCCCTGCACGCCTAGGACTTAGACCGGCGTGTTGACCTCCCTGTTGTGCTTAGGTAGGGCTGCGACGTGTTGATCTTACGAGGCCGGGCATGACCCTAGAAAGTGTGTCCGGCCAAATGGGATCGAGCGTGCTGGGATATGTGGTGCACCCCTGCAGGGAAGTTAATCTATTCGAATAGCCGTGTCCCTCGGTAAAAGGACGACCCAGAGTTGTATTCCGACCTCATGACAACTAGAACCGGATACTTAATAAAACACACCCTTACAAGTGCGAGATATAACTCGGTGGTTGCTCTCTCCCAGGGTGAGGTGCAGGAGGATCGCCGGGTAGGATTATTCTATACGATGTTACTTGGTGAACTCTTCAGCTACTCAAGACGGAGGCTGCTAGAAGCTTTGATACTTGATACTTCCATCTACTCTCTTCTACTGCTGCAAGATGGAGGTTGCCAAAAGCGTAGTCTTCGATTGGATTAGCTATCCCCCTCTTATTCTGGCATTCTGCAGTTTAACCCACATATATTACCCCCTTTACACATATACCTTTGCATATGTAGTGTAGATCCTTGCTTGCGAGTACTTTGGATGAGTACTCACGGTTGCTTTTCTCCCCCTTTTCCCCTTTTGTTCCTTATTCTCGGATGACGCAACCAGATGGTGGAGTCCCGGACCCAGAAGATCCCGAGGATGTTTCTACGTGGAGTTCGGCTTCGAGGAGTAGTTAGGAGGTCCCAGGCAGGAGGCCTTGCCTTTTCGGTCATTGCTACTTTTGTGCTAGCCTTCTTAAGGCAAACTTGTTTAACTTATGTTTGTACTCAAATATTATTGCTTCCGTTGACTCTTGTGTTTTCGAGCTTATGTATTCGAGCCCTCGAGGCCCCTGGCTTGTAATATAAAGCTTGTATTATTTTAATTTGTGTCTAGAGTTGTGTTGTGATATTTTCCAGTGAGTCCTTGATCTTGGCCGTACACATTTGCGTGCATGATTAGTGTACGAATAAATCGGGGGCGTCACAAGTTGGTATCAGAGCCGACTGCCTGTAGGAATCCCCCTTTCCAACTCCTTGGTTGAAGTTGAGTCTAGTCGTTGAAAAACTTTATACTAACTTGGCTGTGTGGCTTACGGGCCCACGTCGCCTTTGGGTGGTATTAGGATCTTTTATTCCTCGTCTATACTCTGGGACTCTGATCTCTCTTCTATTCGGGTTAAAAGATTTTATTAACTCTGACTCTAGGTTCTCGCAACTATTTCTCCCGGAGAGCTCTCATTCCAGAAGATCACCTGCTTCGTCAGAAGATTCTGGGAATATCCCTCGATATTTTCCCGAGACCCTTGTGTTCATTGCCTTTGCAATTCACTGCCACCGATATATCCCTATGGATATCTACATGCACTTGTCATTCTCATGATCATTCCTCGTCGCTCTTGTTGTTACAAGAGGCCTCGAAATATTCTCCATTGTCACGAGAATCCTTTGAGTTTATTGTCTTGCAGTTTTGTTTCGCGTGAAAACCCATACGATTATTTCGTCACATTTATCGAGGATCCGTGCTTCTCAATTGTTCATATGTCTCACAAAATTCTTCTGAATACTTTCCGATCTTTCGAAAATCCTCTGCAGCTTGTTACTCTTGAAATTCTTGCCTGCTTGCAATATGGTTAATTCATATGACTAGTAGTCTTCGTTAACATCCCTTGTCTTAGCCATTTTGAGCCTATTGATTCAATGTGTGCGTATGCACGCAGTCATCGGGTTATCCTTTTTGAAATTATCTTTCCGGCTCAGACGTCATTTCGGACATGAGTTGGTTCTCGGCAATTCAAACGTTATTGATTGTCCAACTAAGTGTTTTCAACTTATCCATCCTTGATCAGAGCGTCTCCTTCTGGTCCTTCATTTTGGAAACCATAATTTCTTTCTATTTAAGCATCAGGCTAATAAGGTGATTCTTGGATCTGATGCCTCTACATTCCTTCTTCCTCTTAGTGAGTACCGATACTCACATCAGCTCCATTGTGGATCGACCAATCCATTGTTGGATTGTTATCCGATAGTGTCCATCATATTCAATCAGCTTGTGAGTTCTTCCCCTGATACATGATGCCTTTGATAAATTGTATCCTCTGTTTGGCCAACCCTGCTCTACTTTCGAGCTGGTGTAACTACTTTTGAAATTTGTGGTGTATGTTACTAAGATGCCCGATGGGTTGAACTTATGCCTTTCGCTAATCCTTGAGAACCCGAAAGTTTTCACGAGTCATATTCTTATGGTGTTTTGCCAGATAAATTCCCAACGCTACAACTTCATCCGAACAAGAGGTGAATGAAACGTATGCATTGGAGAAATGGGAGTCGACCTTGAGCTTTTGTTCATGCCCATGGAAACGATGTAGACCGTCTCGGGAGCTTCTTGCAAAATGATTTTTCATCTAAATAATTCTTTCGGTGTCAATAAATTTGATCCCTTGCAGTTATGGTTCCGACCATGCTGTCCTTATTCAATATATCTGGAATAAATCCATTCCAGGCCTCATCAATTTTTGACAAGGTTAAAGTATCTGCTGTCATAGGTCAATGAGCTAGTTCAACTTCTATCATGTTCTACCTTCGAGTTTTACCCTCTCATATCTCGAGGATATCTTGCCCTTGCACTACACCTTTTGAACTTTTGATGAAGTAATATCTTTGCTTGTCGTAATCACTCTACGGGTTCTAGGTTGCCGTCAACCGAGGACACCGTTTAGTAAATCAAATCCGCTCTAAAAATTCAACACCCCTAGTAGATGTTACTGGGAAATTTTTAAACTCAATCTGGTTTTATTCCTAGACTATCGGGTACATCCCTTGTCTAGCTATCTTTGACTGTGCTACCTCGTCCTTCTTTGGTGCACAAATTCTTCAGAGATTGAGCACAACTTACGTCGAGCTTTCAGCATCTGGTTGCTTGTCCAGTAAGGCAACTTTGATTCTGAGCTTGCATCTTATATATTGATCCTATAACTTGCCACTTCGTCATTCCCTTGCTTGTTGTCGTTGTTGTTTGATTGCATCCTCATGAAACCTCCCGGCAATTGTGCCGGATCACCTTCAACACTTTGACTTCTTCCGAGATGTCAACTGTGTTCGTGATGAGAAATACCTTCCTTGCCCTCGATGATTTTTATTATCATCAAAAACACCATTGACTTCCTTTCATCGCGAACTTGTCCACATTATGAATACAACTTGCTCTCCAGCTAGTGTTGTGTTCTGCATTGAAGTATTACTGTCTTTTATGTCGAGAACGTGGTGGGGATTGCTCCACCTCATAGGAATTCTCGGTATGATGTTACTTCTCACCATCACCATTCTTCCTTGGTCCCCGTGTTGTTTTTAACCGGGATACCAATATGCTAGCGATGCTGCTTGAGTTCTGTATGTCTAGCAACCCTAGTACTTTGAAGTTAACGATCAACAGTTCGTTCTTAGACTGTTGGTTATTGAATCATCACTCTAAACATCGATCTTGCCGCCTAAGGTCATATTTCGGGCACATCTTTCAACTAATGATTAATGGTGTATGTTTTTCTCGAGCATAGAACATTATATCATTTGAATTGACTAATGTCATCTTCTTGTTCACCTGATTGTGGAAATCCATCCGTTTGGAATTCTCGATGAATTGTCGCTGAGCCCATCAGCCACCTCCTCATCATCTCTTTGGTTTAATGATGAACTATTGTTTCGGGAACCCGCTCCCATAGTTCATTTCCCGAGAATCTTGCAATGTCTTTTCGTCAATTTGTGTTGCACCTTTTCTTCTCAAACATCATGAGTTTGAGGTATCATGACACCAATCGGATATGAATCTCGGTCAGATATGATGGTTGGGACAACTTTCCAGTAGTTATAATGTTGGTCCTTTGATGACCTGGTAATATGATGTCATGCCTAGCACCCCTGGCCGGAGGACCCATCATTATAATGTCTTTTGCAAGTATAACCATCCTTCCAGGAGGAAATTGTAAGACTTATTTTATAAGTTGCTCCTGATGGATCATTTGTGTATCCAAAGTCTAGCCCTTGTTTGAATCACCATATCATTGCTACCTCGAAGCATGACTATGATACCCCGCTCATCAACAGGAACATTTGAGGCGCGATGCTAGGTGATTCTTGGTCAGTTATCCAAACACCGTTGTATGGGTAACGTCTTGATTAATCCTTGCCTCTTTATCTGAATGGTTGGGTACTTGCTCTCCAACCCTGAACGCCATGTTCTGCTTGGCCATGGGAAGGTTATACTCCTATTAATTGTGTGTAATCACAATTTTCCTTTCCATTCGTTTGTTTAACCTTTCCTTGATCTACATATAATCTAAGCAGTAATAATTCTCTACTTATATAAACACCTTGTTGTACAACTCGGTCGGTAAGATCCTGTTACTATGGTTGGTAACATTCTAGTAACCACCGATGGAAGAAAACTTTTGCCTACCGGTCCGCCTCGTTTCAACGAGCAAGAAAATGGTTCTCTTCGTCCCCCGTCCTTGGTATCGACATTGTTGCCAACTTAGCTGACAGACTATCCTCTGACATGCCTTGCGTTCTGTGCAGGATGTCATCGCCCTTCCTGTTTTTAACCCACAGGTCCACTGGATCGAAACCTGACTCTTCTTTACAACCCGGATTCTAATGTATCCTTGGCACCTGGCTTCGTGTGTGATTCACGATTTAAATTCTAGAGCATTATTCATCCTGGAATCAAACACCATGTTATTCTCGTTGTTCAAGCCCTCATTCCAGCTTCTGTCTAGGCATCGAATGATTGCCTACCCATTTTGAAACTTTGGTACCATCGTTTATTGCACTCAATGAATTCACTGAAATACAACTCGTGGGGTACCTCGTGTATTTCCCATTGAGTTCACCGTCAGATGCCCAGCTTTGTGGAGATGCGTTCTCCCGGAGTTTTTCCCCCTGGTCGCGTTCGTAGGACGATGGAGATCCCGAAGAAAGGATGTCGAATTGATCACGATGACTTGAAGCAGATAAAAGAAGACATCAACGAAAGGGATCAACCTCTTCAAAAGGGAAACCAAGACCGAGAAGACTCGTTAGGTTTTCGCTACCAACACTTTTCCCTCTTACTCCACTGCTTAAATCTCGGGACGAGATTTCTTGTAGCGGAGGAGAATTGTGATGCCCGGGTAGTTAAGCTACAGTAACCCTCTTCTAATGACGACACGTCCCCGCAATTACTGTTGATAATCTCGTGTTAGTTCAAAACCGGTTCAAATTTAAGTTCGAACTAAAGTCAAATGCGGTAAGTTTTCAAACGTCAAAACTAAAATGTTCTAAATGTGACAAATAAATCATATGAAATATTGGTGGAGAAACCACACTTTTATAAAGAGTTTAAATGCACTATAATAATTAAAAGCAATGGCTAAATTAATAATTTAATTGCTTTTGAAACTATGAAAATATTAAACTAATATATATTGGCTACAAACTAGATTTGGTAGTGGCCTATATTGTTCATACTAAGTTAGGTGTTAACTTGGTATTTCATAAGACTAAAATAAAAGAAACTATAAATGAAAACAGAAAAGAATAAATAAAGGAAAAAGTAAGAAAACTAAAAAACAAAAATAAAAGGAAAGGAAACCCAGCCCCTCCCCCTCGGCCCAATTGGCCCCAGCCGCCCGAATGGGCCGGCCCACCCCCATCTGCTTATCCACACCCCACCCGACCGAACCCTAGTCCCTCGGTCCCCTTTCTCTCCCCCACGTCTCCCTCGCCTCCCCACCCCGATCCCCTTCTGGATCGGGGCGCACGGCCACGACGCCGGCTGTCCCCCACGCCCCACCTTCGAAACTCGTCGGCGCCCGCCTCTACGCCCGCACGACGCTCGGTCCCCCGTCGAGCCTAGTTGGATCGGGTGACAACCGCGTCCCCCCCACCACCGGCGCTCACCGTCGCCGAATCGTCTGCGTCTTCCTCCCCGAGCACCGCTGCCCGCGATCCCTACACCAACCAGTGAGCCCCCCTCTCCTCGTCCGGTCACCGCGCCGACGTCGTCCTGCATGCGCACGAGCGCTCGCGCTCACCCCCCGCCGCGCGCATTACCGCCCCTCCCAGCGCTCCTCGCCGCGGCCACCTCGCCAGCGCAGTCCCGCGCCGAGGTGCCCCCTGCAGGCCGGTGTGCCTCGGCTGCGCCGTGGTGCCCCTTGCAGGCCGGTGTGCCTCGCCGCGGCCGCGGCCCCGTTCTCTAGTGCTCCGGCTCCAGCTGCCCAGTTGCCGTGGCTGCGGCTGGCCACTAGGCGCGCCCTGCCCGGTGCGCAGCCCCGGCCCCCTGCGCCGCTGTTGCCGCTCATCGCGGTGGCCGCCAGCGCCCAGTGCCCGGGTCTCCCCCCCTTCCCCTGCCGGCCGGCGGCACCAGCCGCACCGCTCGACCTCGCCACTGCCACTTTCGGCGCCCAGCGCGTCGCTCGCCCCACCGCCCGGGTAGGGCGCCGTTAGCGCCCGCACGCCCGTATCCGCACGCCCAGTGCCCGTTAAGGCCCCGGGCTCAATGACAGGCGGGGCCCACACCCCTAGATGTTTTAAAAAAAATTAATGAGAAGAAATTTAAAATAATAATAAAATAATAATTAGTTAATTAATTGCTAATTAATTAACTAAACTAATTAAACATGTTTAGTTAGTCTTAGGCAATGACAGCTGGGACCCGCACGTCAGTTTGACCCAGTCAACGACTTGTTGACTGCTGACATCATGCTGACGTCATGATGCACTATTCTGGATAATGTTGTTTTAAAATAATTAAATAAATTCTAAAAATGATTAAATCTTTTATAATTAATAGAAAATAAACCGTAGCTCGGATGAAAAAACTTTGTACATGAAAGTTGCTCAGAACGACGAGACGAATCCGAATACGGGGTCCGTTCATCCGCCACATATCTCTATCATACCGAACATGCAACATTCCCCCTCCGTTTCATCTGCACGAAAATGCCTAACACTAGGAATACCTTCCCGGATGTTATTCCTCTTCGCTTGTATCACCGAGCACCGCGTTAGGTCACACGTAGCACCGCGTTTTGCCATGTTATGCTTTGTGATGCGATGTTTGCTTTATATTTATTGTTACTCCCCCCTCTTCTCTCCGATAGACACCGGACTGAGACTGCTGACGGTGCCACTGTGATCGACTGCGTCGACGACGATCCCTCCTTCTTGCCAGAGCAACCAGGCAAGCCCCCCCCCCTTGATCACCAGATATCGCCTATTCTCCTCCCTCTTACTCTTGCATTAGTTTACTACTGTTGTTGATTCGATAACTCCTATTCTGATGCATAGCCTGTCATTGTTGCTACCACTGTTGATAACTTTACATGTTATCCTAATGCTTAGTATAGGATGCTAGTATTCCATTAGTGGCCCAACATCCTTGCCCGTCTGCCATGCTATACTATCGGGCCGTGATCACCTCGGGTGGTGATCACGGGTATATACTATATACATGCTTTACATGACACATGATGTGACTAAAGTCGGGTCGGCTCATTGAGTAACCGCAAGTGATTCGATGTGGGGGCTGAAAGGACAGGTGGCTCCATCCAGGTAGTGATGGGCCTGAGTTCCCGACGGCCCCCCGAGTGGATTTTTCTGGCGGAGCGACGGGGCAGGTTGTGACACCCAGTGGAGAGGTGGCTTGGCCCTGGTCGTTGTCCGCGGTTATTTCATAATAACACGCTTAACGAGTTTGGATATTTGATCTGAGTCTGGCCGTTGGCCTATACGCACTAACCAGCTACGTGGGAATAGTTATGGGTACTCGACGTCGTGGTATCAGCCGAAGCCTTCTTGACGTCAGCGACTGAGCGGCGCGCGCCGGGTTGGACAGCGTAACACAACTTCCTTAGTAATGGAGGTTGCTACGTCTGCTCACCGGCCGCGTACGCAACGTGCAGGTGTGCGTTGGGCGATGGGCCCGGACCCCTGCGCGCCTAGGACTTAGACCGACGTGTTGACCTCTCTGTTGTGCTTAGGTAGGGCTGCGACGTGTTGATCTTACGAGGCCCGGCATGACCCTGGAAAGTGTGTCCGGCCAAATGGGATCGAGCGTGCTGGGATATGTGGTGCACCCCTGCAGGGAAGTTAATCTATTCGAATAGCCGTGTACCTCGGTAAAAGGACGACCCGTAGTTGTATTCCGACCTCATGACAACTAGAACCGGATACTTAATAAAACACACCCTTACAAGTGCCAGATATAACTCGATGGTTGCTCTCTCCTCGGGTGAGGTACGGGAGGATCGCCGGGTAGGATTATGCTATACGATGTTACTTGGTGAACTCTTCAGCTACTCAAGACGGAGGCTGCCAGAAGCTTTGATACTTGATACTTCCATCTACTCTCTTCTACTGCTGCAAGATGGAGGCGGCCAGAAGCGTAGTCTTCGATTGGATTATCTATCCCCCTCTTATTCTGGCATTCTGCAGTTTAACCCACATATATTACCCCCTTTACACATATACCTTTGCATATGTAGTGTAGATCCTTGCTTGCGAGTACTTTGGATGAGTACTCACGGTTGCTTTTCTCCCCCTTTTCCAGTTTTGTTCCTTCTTCTCGGATGACGCAACCAGATGGTGGAGTCCCAGACCCAGAAGATCCCGAGGATGTTTCTACGTGGAGTTCGGCTTCGAGGAGTAGTTAGGAGGTCCCAGGCAGGAGGCCTTGCCTTTTCGATCATTGCTACTTTTGTGCTAGCCTTCTTAAGGCAAACTTGTTTAACTTATGTCTGTACTCAGATATTATTGCTTCCGCTGACTCTTGTGTTTTCGAGCTTATGTATTCGAGCCCTCGAGGCCCCTGGCTTGTAATATAAAGCTTGTATTATTTTAATTTGTGTCTAGAGTTGTGTTGTGATATCTTCCAGTGAGTCCTTGATCTTGGCCGTACACATTTGCGTGCATGATTAGTGTACGGACAAATCGGGGGCGTCACACAAAACACCGAGCAAAAGGCCAAACCTTCCACCCATGCCCAGTATATAGGTGTGTTAATAATAATAATAGATATTGTGATATTGCAACAACAAGTTCCCTCCTGGAACAATCTTCATCTTCACCTGCAACTAACAACGCTATAAGAGGGGCTGAGCAAGCGGGTAACATAGCCAAACAAAGGTTTTGCTAGGAAGGTTTCAAAGGTTAGAGGTTTCATGGCAACAAGGAGAGGCTGACAATAATGATGGGTAGCGCGACATATAACGATAGCATCGAGACAACTAAGCAATGGCAATGATAGTAAAGGTATCCAAGGTTACGGTCATCTTGCCTAAGATCCCGCAAGGAAGAAGAACGGATCCATGAAGAAGACGAAGAAGAAGCCTTGAAGAAGAACCATGGGTAGACGAACGAATCCTCACGATCGCAACGGAACAAGCACTAACGAGAAGAAGCAAGCAATACGGTAAACACACAACACAAGATCATTACAATATGCTCAACCAAGTATGATGTAAGATAGTCCACATATAATGCACATCAAGTCTATACAGGAAGCAAAACATAGCAAGGTAGGAAGCACAGCAAAACAACACAAGTCTATATATGATGCATTACATGGCAAGGTATGATGCACTGCAGATGCACTTAGGATGCATTACATGACAACATAGGAAACACACCAGAACAACACAAGAACAAGACAATAAGCTCAAGCAAGTAGGATGCAAGACAGATCCATATAGGATGCAAAACATGACAAGGTAGGAAGCACAGAGAAGCAACATAAGAACCACAAGTTTAAATGAGGCCGAAAGCTACTTAAGACAAATCCGGTAAGTCCTCATATGCATAGTTTGAAATTAGTCCAGATCTGCACAAACCTTAAGTTAAAGTTGTTAAACACCAATTTAACATGAACCATCATGATCTACACGAAATTCTAGTCAAGTTTCATATAAAGTTTGTTTAATTCGGAGCTACGGCCTAGAAGATACACATGAAACAAGATATAACAACAAGCTGAAGTTAACAGCCACATAGCAACTTTGGAGCAAGAAATATATACTCTACATCACTCAAACATGGCAACAAGAAGCATGGACATGAAGTAGACATATCCTACAGCAAACAACTCCATTGGAGCAACTCCATAGGAGGCATGGATCAATAGCAACAAGCTACAACATTTTGATCATGACAATAAAAACCTGACAGCAATATTTTATAGCAACTTGGGAGCAAGAATTAAATAAGCTACGACAATCCAAATAAGCAAGTGAGGACATGAATGGATAGACAACAACATATACAACAAGGAATGATCAAAGGCCACCCCAAAACAAACATGGATTTGCCTAGGGCATCAAGCAAACATAGCATCAGGATATGACAGATTCCAGACTTAGAGAAATTTCACTAAGTGTTAAAACAGCAATAACAACATGTCATGTTTACAAGCATGTTTAAGTCAACACAAGGCATATCATGGAAAGTTAAATGCACCACCTCAAAGACCACATCATGGAGATTCTAAAACATCTAGGCATGTGACATGGGGACAAACACATCAATAGCAAAGAGCATGTGAAATCAGCATCTCATAACAAGTTACAAAACCCAACAGCCACATGCACTTTTGCAACAGAGATTAACATGGCAATATGAACTCAAACAAGCATGCTATAGCAACCAACATGTAGAGCATCTCATGATGAACATTTTGACATATCATTTGCATCATTTGGATAAACATGCACCAAGTTATCACATCTCAAACATGGCAACAAAATAACAAGTAGCAGCAGTTTATATCAAGTAGCACTCTTGCAACAGAGATTAGAGCATCTAGATGAACTCAAACAAGCATGGCACAATGGAACAAAGTGTAGAGCATATCACCACGATCATTTTGACATATCATTCACTCAATTTGGATAAGCACACAAAAAGTTATCACTATGCAAACACAACAACATTATATGCATTTCAAGGACTAAACTGTAAATATGAAGTTTCTGAAAAAAAGGGAAAAACGCTGAACGGGAAAAAACGGAGTTGGGCTGAAACCTCACCATGGGCCTAGCCCAGAGGAAAAAGGAGGAGGGGCCGGCTTGGGGCCTGGCTGGAGCTGGGCATCGCGCTTGGGCCGGGGCGCATCCGGCTGGGCCAGGGGGGACGCAGCGGGGCCAGCCCAGGAGGAGGCTGCGCGGCCGGCCGTCGTGCTCCCGAGCGGAGACAGAGCGGCGGCGCACCGGCTGTGACGCCCGAAGACCGACGTCCCAGAAGATTCCGGAGATTCCAGAGGTTCCGGGTTCTCCCGTGTGTTTCATTTGTGCTTGTGTTATTTATTTTGCATTGCATCATGTCATCATGCCATCATGATTTTAATTTTGCATCTTAACTAAATAAATTGTGTGGACCTTCGGTCCATTTAAATCAAGGGAAGAGTGACTTCTCTTTATAAGATATCCTCCTAATATTATTAGGGAGCTATTTTAAATATTCCATTGTTTGGAATTAACCGCAACACACTTGCATATTTTTCCCATGCCCCTTTTGCTTCAAGTTTCCCTCCTACCTTGCCAACTTTTCCTTTCCCTTTTATCGAGGCTCCTCCTAAAGTCTAGACTCCTTTCAAACTCCTTAATACAAGTTAAATAATCTTGGTTTGCACTTCCCTATTTTGTTGGAACCACTTTTTTTGGGTTGGTAATATTCCTTAAAGCCTTACAAAAATGTTCCATCATTTATTTCTTTTTCATGGCCTCTTTTCTTAATAATTTTTGAACTCTCTCTTTCTTTTTCTGCTAAAGAAATAATTAAGGTGAGAGAGATAGGCCATCTGGGCCTCCTTTGGCCCAAGGCCATCCGTCCCCGCGGCCCAGGCCTCCCTTGGCCCAGCCCACCGGCGGCCTAACCTAGTTGACTCTAGGCCCGACCTCCCACCGATCTCCCTCTCCCCTCGCTCTCTCCCTACACCGCCGCCACCCCTCGTTCCCAGCGCTCGATCCCGATCCCCATCTCTCTCCCTCGTCGGCCCTCCTCCCTTTGATCCCCGCGAGCGTGGCCCCGCACCCGAGTCGCCATCTCCCCCTCGAGCCCCCGCCTCTTCTCCCTACTACGCCGCTCCTGCCGCGACCCTGCCTCCTCCCTCCTGCGGCCACTTCCTCCCCCTGCCGAGCGCCCGCCTCCCCCTGTTCTCCTTCGGGGAGGTCACGTCCTCGCCGCGCCTCGCCATGGCTGCCGCGCCGGCCGGGGATGCGTTGCCAGCGCCGCAGCGCCGCGTCCCTCCATCGCCTCGCACGCCGCGCATGCCTTTCCTCCTATCGCCGCCTAGAGCCCCAGCGCCGCAGCGCCGCAGCGCCCCGCTCCCTCCTCCTCGTAGTCGCGTCGCCTCCGGCCTCCCTCCATCTCCAGGCCCCTGCCTCGTCATCCTCGCCTCGCCTCTGGCCTCGAGCCGCCACGGCCTCCGGAAGCAGCTGCTGCAGGTCCGACAGCGCCGGCGTCGCCCCGAGCAACCTCCAGCGCCTCCGCGCCTCTCCTCCTCGCCATGGCCTCGTCGCCCCCGTGCTGCCGCCCCTTTGTTTGCTCTTTTGTGTTGCTGCGATTGGAACCTCAAGATCGCCAAGTCCGACTACGACAAACGGCTACGCGATGAGACGCCAAGTACCACTACGCTCTGAGCCATCGGAACCGTCAAGTTCATCTACATAACGAATAACGATGGTAGCCCGAGCGCCGAGTTCCACTACCGTCGCGACGACTACTTCCTCTACGACCCTCGAGTACGACTACACACGAGAACTGCGAGTACCACTACATCAATGTGTACCACTACCGTCGCCGAAGGCCGTCGAGTGAACAACTACCGTCGCCCCGAAGATGTTGGATTCATCAAGTACGTCTCCGAAACGAAATGTGAACGACTACTTCCCTCGATGACTCTATCCACCCCGAAATGCACGCTTCAAAGGTATACCACCGAGTCGACGCCCGTGAACGAATGTTGTTTGTGTGTTGTATGAGATGTTTCCCTTGTGTGCACTGTGCCCATTTCGTCTTTTGTCAAGCTCCTCGGTTGCCTCGTCGCCGACCCGTGGGAACCCGGTGACGGGATCACCCCACCTTTTCATCTTGTTCGACTCGCTCATGCCACCTTTCTTTTGCACCGGTCTCTCAACGAGTTACCGGAACCCAGATGTTGCCGTTGCATCATTTTCGGATCGTTGTCGTGGCACCTTTTTCCTTTCACCACGGTGACAAATACTCCTTATCATCTTCATGTCAACTTTTACTAAAAATTGCATAAACTTGATCATGTCATCCGCATCATGTTAACAACATTATAATGTGTGATTGTTGTTTGCTTAAAATTGCTAAACATGCTCATGGGGATTTTTCCGGAATTGTTGTTTGTCATTCCGGCCTCATTTAAACTTGCCTAAATAGGTAGTTTGCTCTTGCTTCACCTCTTGCCATGTTAACAAACATTTAATCTTGTCTGGTCAATAAACGAGAGTCAACTAAAGAAATAACATGTGGTGTTTCATCAATATGCAACTCGTTGCATATTGAGCTCCACTTAACTTGTAGTTTTGTTTGTGCACATTGCCATGCCATGGATATTTAAACCGGACATGCATCATACTTGGATGTGCATCGTATGCCCTGTTTATGCTTGTGTGTTTACCGTGTTGTTTGCTTCTTTCCGGTTGCTTCTCTTGTTAGCTTCGGTTCCGTTCCGGAGTTGTGAGGATCCGTTCGACTACTTCATGGTCTTGTTCTTCTCCCTTGCGGAATCCCAGGCAAGATGACCATACCCTTGGATTCCTTTACTACCATTGGCATGCTTAGTTGTCTCGATGCTATCGTTACATGTCGCGCTACCCATCTTTTATGTCAGCCTCTCCTTGTTGCCATGAAACCTCTAACCTTTTGACACCTTCCTAGCAAACCATTGTTTGGCTATGTTACCCGCTTGCTCAGCCCCGCTTATAGCATTGTTAGTTGTAGGTGAAGATGAAGTTCGTTCCAGGTGGTAACTTGTTGTCGGAATATCACAATATCTATTATTATTATTATTAACACACCTATATACTGGGCATGGGTGGAAGGCTTGGCCTTTTGCTCGGTGTTTTGTTCCACTCATGCCACCTTAGGCCGATAAACCGGCTTTATGTTCCTTGATTTTGCGTTCCTTACACGATGGGTATATGCGACCCCTTGACATTTCGTCTTTGAATAAAACTCATCCAGCAAGGCCCAACATTGGTTTTAATTTGCCTCATAATAACAACTTAATTAATTAATTAAATTTGCATAGGGGGTCGCGCCCTCGGGATTCTTTTCTACATAGCAGGGGGGCCTGTGCTGATGGTGTTGGTCCCAAATAGAGTCGTGTGCGCCGCCCCCCTTTGAAACTTGGGGTTTGGCTGCTGTACGCTGTGCTCATCCGGTCGTGGCCAGAGACGAGATACGCGCCGCTACTATCAGGGTGTCGGCACGCCGGGAGGTCTTGCTGGACTTGTTTTACCATTGTCGAAATGTCTTGTGCACCGGGATGCCGAGCCTGATTGGATTTCCCTAAGATAAGGGGTGATGATATTATATTTATCACTTCAGCTAATCGTGAGAGCTTGTGATGGGCTAAGTTGGGACACCCCTGCAGGGTTATGATCTTTCGAAAGCCGTGCCCGCGGTTATGTGGCAGATTGGAATTTGTTAATGTCCGGTTGTAGAAAACTTGACAGAGGATCCGAAGTAAAACACACAACTGTGTGAGTAACCGTGACTGTCTCTTTTCATTTTGAGAAGAGAACACGGTGGGGTTATGTTTGACTCGTAGGTAGTTCAGGATCTTTAGCGATCACTACTAGTTTGCGTCCGTTTGCGTAGATGCTCATCTTACTCTTGTACTCGTAAGTTAGCCACCATATTATGCTTAGCCGCTGCTGCAACCTCACCACTTTACCTCTTCCTACCCATAAAGCTTTGCTAGTCTTGATACCCATGGTTATGGGATTGCTGAGTCCTCGTGGCTCACAGATATTACAACACCAGATCCAGGTTCAGCCGAGAATGATGCAGGAGCTGGTTCAAGTACTTCACTGGGAGCTCGATGAAGAGAGTGGCCGTTTGCTTGTGACGTTTTCGACGATCAGTAGTGGTTTCTACTAGGGGCGACTCGGACCTGTGGCTTTATGTTTTGGTATCTTTCTTTTGGATCTTCACCCATAGTCGGGTTGTGATGTTTTGAATGATGTCTTGCTTATGTAATGTATCGTGTGAAGTGGCGAGTGTAAGCCAACTATCTCCTTTTGCAATTTCATCCCTATTTTTACATGAGTTGTGCAAAGATACCAAACTTGAGATCATTCCAGAATGGGCTTATACCTTTAAGTCGTGCCTCGACACGTAGGAGGTATAGTCCCATCCTGGGCATTACACCGGTGGCGCAATCCGGCAGCGCGGAGGACCGACGGGGTCAGGGAAGGCCTGGATCCGGACGTGATCTGCCCGATCCGTCCATTTTCGGCGGCATCGGGGCGTCGCGGGGTCACCGGACGCTACGAAGAGGCAGGCCGAGCTCGTCGCCGGCGGGAGCTCGCGGTTGGGGCGGAGGAGCACCGGCTCGGGGTGGCGACTTGACGGGGAGATGGCGGCCGGGAGGAGGAGCACAGGCGGCGGGCCTGACGCGGAGGCTAGCGCGGTCCGGCACGGAGCTCCGGTGATCGGGCGTGGTTGCCGGCGGGACGAGGCAGCCAGAGCGCTGCAGGAGGACGAGGCATCGGGCGGCTCGGGCCTGCGGGCGCGCTGGCCGGCCCGGTTGCGGCCCGGGCGGGCTGCCTTCGGGCCTCGAAGTGCCTCGCGCGGCTGGGGAGCCAGGGGGGCGCTGCGGGAGGCTGACGGGTGGCCCCCCGGCTGAGGTGGCGGCGGCGCTGGTGGCGGCTGGCCTGTGGCTCACCGCCAAGTGGCGAGGGAGGAGGGGCTCGGCGCGGAATTTGACGCAGAGGTGGGAGGAAGCTGCGGAAATGGTGGAGGGGGTTGGGGAAGACCAAAAATGGCATGGAGAGGGGCTA
>LR738712.1:205423359-205579406 GCA_902687465.1 Secale cereale
GGGTTTTTGGACCCTTCGATCGTGATCCGATGGATCCGATCGCGAGGGGAGTTAGGATGGGCCTATGGGAGGTTAGTGGGCTGTGTAGGAGGGGTTGGGGAGAGAAGAGAAGAAGCCCGCGGAGGTTTTCGGAGACCGAAAACGTCCGAAGTTTAAACCGGCGACTAGTGCCGCTATATATATCCGTTGGGTTATCAAACGAGCTCCGAATGCGATGAAATTTGGCAGGCGGCCTGTCTACACTATAATAAAACCACACGCCAAGTTTCATCCCATTCCGAGAACATTTTTCGGCCACTTATAAAATAAATATTCGGAGGCACCGCGGGCGCGTGCAAGTGTGTCTGGGCTCAGAACGGACAACGGAAAGGACGAGGGGACTCGGGCAGATGCAAGTTTTGAAAACATGCTGATGCAACACACATGATGACACGGCAAGATGCAACATGCAAGGAAGACATGGCACTGACAACGAATATCTATCTGACACCTGGCGCACCGGTCTCGGGGTGTCACACCGAAGATGGTATTCTAGTGAGTAACTCCTGGAACATCGAACATCTTTGCAAGTTTTACCCATAAGGCGCGGTTGTCGGGCTTCCCGGCAAGCTAGCCTTTTGTACAAGCCTTGCCGGCAAGGCATGTAACCCTTCGTACAAAGCCAGACGCAGACCCTGAGCATAGATAAATGAAGCGCTAGTGCCCTAAATTTTAGCATGCATGCTAGGTTGAGTCTCTTTATCTGTTGGGGTTGATAGTGCTTGACGGCGGCTAACCCCTAGCATAGAGGTCAAGTTTGCGTCTCTCTGTTTCCTTTCCGTCCTCTTGTTCGCAGGATGCATGGACATTTCTGCTGAGCTGTTTGGAAGAAAGAGAACGAGCCGATGCTCCGACCCTAGCAAAACCAAGGTTGCCGGGGGGCTGCAGGACCAAGGGTCAGGCAACGGCAAGACAAGGTTGCCGGGAGCTACAAGACCAGATAAGTATTTCATCCCCCACTCCTTACTTCTGTATGAAACTTGAACGTTCAAGGCTTCGTTCATTCTTATGCCACAATGCTCCCTTTTTCCTTGTGTCCAACAAACTTTGTTTTTGGACCGGAACTCGGTAGTAGTGTGATGGGAAGAGGGCACACAAGGGGCCTAATCCTACTCTGCTCCTACTTCCGCCAAGTGCGTGAATACGGTCGAGCTATGGAGCGGGGGGGACGGCAAGGCCTGTTGCCGGGGCACGATGTTTATCTTAAGATAACAAGGATCTGTTCCTTGGTGTGGCTCCTGCCCGCGCACAAAAGAAACCCGGTGAAAACCCTTCTCTTCATTAATACGTTGTAAACAAGTACAATTCGTGCGAAATGCATACATGAGCAAGGGGGTTACAAGATTTAAATCTTACAAAGGCCCATAGGCTTAAAAACTAAAAAGAGATAAGATGCCCGTAATACCTTTCTTGTCCCTCTCCTCAGGAAATGGAACGAGATGGCAAAGGCCAAACGGAGTGCCTAAGCGAAGCCCGAGCAGCAGAAAGCACCAAGAGAACATCCCGGTGGTCGTCCCAAAGAAGGCTGGCGATGATGGCGCCGGGAGAAGAGCCGAAAGATGGGTCAGCGGGCCAGCAATGCGCGAGTTGATGCTCGCGTATCCGACATGACGACCGCCGCCCACCTTCTTCGCATTCTCTGGCCTCCCAACGCCAGTCGCCCAAGGAGGTGACCCCAAGAAGTTCGAGGGGCTGGCGATGCAGATTATGGTGCTGCCAGCATCGCCCAGGGACGGCGTATCCGCCGCCTAGTCGGACCCGTCATCCTCTCGCCCACTACCCTCGTCGTCGCTGTCGCTGTCCTCCGCATCACTCTCGCTCGGGGAGGAGTTTTCGTCGTCGGTTGAGCTCTCCGCACAGCACCCTAGCCTGTGTCTTGAGCGCCTGAAAACCTTGACGGAGAGCAGATCGCTCTCCACTAACCTGAAGCAGAGGACGTGCCCCTTCATCATGCAGTGGGCACACGTGAAAGTCTTCCACCCCCGGCAGAGGAGCATTACATGAAGAGCGGGGAACCTGGTGTTCATCCACATGGCACCATGGCAACACCCCTCCATGTGAAGCCTCAACCTCGATGGCTAGTCGACCTCCAACACCATTGCGAACGCTTCAGGAAGACGGAGGCGACTACACGGCGGCTCGCGCAGTTGCAGGATGAACTCCAGCGCCGTGTCCCTAACATGGCCGCGTGGGGAGGCAGGAGGAGACGATGAAGGAGATGGAGACGGAGATGATGATGCCGCGGGTGTCCCCCGACCTTGTCCACCCCTGTCTCGACCGCCTCGCCGACCACGACCACGGCCGGCTCCTCTATCTCCAGCATGAACCTCGTCCTGGGCATCCAACTCTTCTTTGACCGCCGCCACCCTCTGACGGGAGGACAACCTGGTCGCCTCCGCAGGGGCAAGGCCACAGCCACGCCCTCTCGACATATCTTGGGGAGGAAAGGAATTGAACTGGAAGAGGATGAATGGAGGGGGGGGGAAGCACCGTCCCTCTCCCCCCCTCTTTATAGAAGGGCGATCGCCCGAATCAACCAGTCCAAAGCGCCGGAGGCACAAGAAAACAAGACTGACCCGCTGCTCCAATCTGTGGCGCCCGGACCCCCTCCCCGGCATTAAAGCCTGCACCCTCTACGTCCAGCGCCTGCCCTCCCCGATGCATGAGGGGCACGTGGCGGGCAGATCGGGGTTTAGATGGCATGTGGTACGACCGTTTTTGCACCCCGTGATCGTGGGGCGACCCGAGTCCGCTTAGTGAATGAGCCGCGCCCCCGCAACTTCCTCTATTTTTTATGAGGAGAACGCGAACCATATCTTTAATGTTGGGAACCACGAGATGACGCAAGCATGCTGCAGTCATCCCACGCACGACCCCCATGTCAACGCAGATCGTGGGGAAGCGCAACCACTGGAGGAGTTACTGCGGTAAAAAGGGTTCCAACCCCACTGCCCGCGCACCGTTCTGGGCCTAGCCCAACAACGCGTCGCGCTTATGTATGACCCATGCCCGGGGGCTCCTGTCGATGTACAAAAGTAGGGGTGCTCCTTTATACCCCTTACTTGTGCACGGGCAGTCAGAGCCACACCTGTGACCACACACAACAAGGCAGACGAGGGAAGCCAGAGACACAAAGTTACCAGAGCAACGCCAAGACAGTGGCACAAGAAGGACAAGCAAGAAGAAAACTCTCCCCCGATAAGCCTCTTGACGGGGTGTCCTGCGCACCCCCGACAAGAACCCTTGCCGGGCAACTCACCCAAACGCCTCCGTTGCAGCCACCCTTGAGCCTAGGAGCTCCAACATCATCAGCGACATTGGAACCAAGGCTTGGCAGGCGCCCACGGGATGACATGCAAATCTTTGTAAAGACAAAGGTCTATGACTCCCAAGATGAGAATCAGACGACAAGGCAATCGCAAGGCTCCTTGCCGAGGATGCCCACGAGGCCCTGATACGTCTCCGTCGTATCTATAATTTTTGATTGTTCCATGCCAATATTCTACAACTTTTTGTACTATTTTTTGGGACTAACATATTGATCCAGTGCCCAGTGCCAGTTCCTGTTTGTTGCATGTTTTTTGTTTCGCAGAATATCCATATCAAATGGAGTCCAAACAGAATAAAAACGTACGGAGATTTTTTTTGGAATATATGTGAATTTTGGAAGCGGAACCAACATGAGATGATTCCCGAGTGGGCCACAAGGCAGGGGGCGCGCCCTGGGCCCTCGTGGCCACACCATAAGGCGGTTGAAGCCCTTCTTTTGCCGCAAGAAAGCTAATATCCGGATAAAAATCGTGTCAAAAAATCAGCCCAATCGGAGTTACGGATCAACGGGAATATAAGAAATGGTGAAGGGCCAGAATCTGGGAACGCAGAAACAGAGAGACAGATCCAATCTCGGAGGGGCTCTCGCCCCTCCACCGCCATGGAGGCCATGGATCAGAGGGGAAACCCTTCTCCCACCTAGGGAGAAGGTCAAGGAAGAAGAATAAGGATGGGCACTCTCCCCTCGCTTCCGGTGGCACGGGAGTGCCACCCGGGCCATCATCGTGTGACGGCGATCTACACCAACACCTCCGTCATCTTCACCAACATCTCCATCACCTTCTCCCATATATCTACAGTGGTCCACTCTCCCTCAACCCGCTGTACCCTCTACTTGAACATGGTGCTTTATGCTTCATAATATTATCCAATGATGTGTTGCCATCCTATGATGTCTGAGTAGATTTTCGTTGTCCTATCGGTGATTGGTGAATTGCTATGATTGATTTAAATTGCTTGTTGTTATGTTGATGTCCTTTGGTGCCCATCATATGAGCGCGCGCATGTATCACACCATAGGGTTAGTTGTATGTTGATAGGACTACATATTGGAGGGCAAGAGTGACAGAAGCTTCAACCTAGCGTAGAAATTGATGCATACAGGATTGAAGGGGAACCAATATATCTTAATGCTATGGTTGGGTTTTACCTTAATGAACGTTAGTAGTTGAGGATTCTTGCTAATAGTTCCAATCATAAGTGCATAGAATTCCAAGTAAGGGATGACATGCTAGAAGTGGCCTCTCCCACATAAAACTTGCTATCGGTCTAGTAACGCAGTCAATTGCTTAGGGGCAATGTCGCAACTCCTACCACCAATTTTCCACACTCGCTATATTAACTTTATTGCTTCTTCATCTTAACAGACCCTACTTTATATTTACGTGCTCTTTATATTCTTGCAAACCTATCCCACAAAAACTACAAAGTACTTCTTGTTTCATACTTGTTCTAGGTAAAGTAAACGTTAAGTGTGCGTAGAGTTGTATCGGTGGTCGATAGAACTTGAGGGAATATTTATTCTGCCTTTAGCTCCTCGTTGGGTTCGACACTCTTACTTATCGAAAGAGGCTACAACTGATCCCCTACACTTGTCGGTTATCAAGACCTTTTTCCGGCGCCGTTGCCGGGGAGCAATAGCGTGGGGTGAATATTCTCGTGTGTGCTTGTTTGCTTTATCACTAAGTAGATTTTATTTGCTGTTCTAAGTTGTTCTCTATCTTTAGTTATGGATATGGAACACGAAATACCAAAAAACTTAGGTGTACTTGCTACTCATGGAGATGGGGAACCTCCTAAAACCCTCGATGCTCATTATGTGAAAGATATTATGTACTACTTTGATAATCCTGAGAAAACCTCATTCAACTATGTAATGGGAGTAACATTGGATCAACGTGAATACTTTAGGGATTATCGCTTGACACAAAAAGGGAAACTGTTATGGGATCAAATTCATACTTTGTATTGGTATGCTCGACAACTATGCTTGAGATATGATTATACTTGTTGCTCTAGGATGAAGGCTCCACACCTTCCCTTTTCATGCAAATTTAATGATAATGAATCCTTAGCTTGTTATGCTAATGGTATATATGATTATTATCATGTGGAACAAATAGAAGAATTCGTTGCTTTTAAGGGTGCTTATGAAATTGAATCTCTGTTTAAAAAGAATGACGCTTTTGATGATGATGTTTCTAGGCCTGAGAATCTTGCTATATTGAAATATTGCTATTTGAATTATGAATATAACTCTGATATTGATGCGTTTATTGAGAAGGTCTCCGCTGTCCAAGAAGAGACTAATATTTTGCAGGAGTCTATGGAAGAAGAAATCAATGACATTGTGAGCTCATTGGATGAAAAACATGAGGAGGATAGCGAAGAACAAAAGGAGGAAGAGCGGATTAGCTACCCGTGCCCACCTTCTAATGAGAGTGACTCTTCAACTCATACATTGTTTAATTTCCCTTCGTGCTTACCGAAGGATGATTGCTATGATGATTGTTATGATCCTGTTGATTCTTTTGAAATATCCCTTTTTGATAATGCTTTCTATGCTTGTGGCCAAGATGCCAATATGCTTATGGAGATGAACTTTCTATAGTACCTTATGTTAAACATGATATTGTTGCTATTGCACCCACGCATGATAGTCCTATTATCTTTTTGAATTCTCCAAACTACACTATATCGGAGAAGTTTGCACTTATTAAGGATTATATTGATGGGTTGCCTTTTTCCGTTACACATGATGATTTTAATGAATATAATATGCATGTGCTTGCTGCTCCTACTTGCAATTATTATAAAAGAGTAACTACATCTCCGCCTCTCTATGTTTCCAATACGATAAAATTGCAAGAAACTGCTTATACTATGCATTGGCCTTTACTTGATGTGCATGAATTGTTCTTGTATGACATGCCTATGCATAGGAAGAGAGTTAGACTTCGTTGTCTTATGACACATATCACTTTGTTCTCACTACTAAATGCCAAATCATTGTTAATTAAAATAGGCTTTGATATACCTTGGGATCCGGGTGGATCCATTACTTGAGCACTATATGCCTAGCTTAATGGCTTTAAAGAAAGCGCTGCTAGGGAGACAACCCGGAAGTTTTAGAGAGTAATTTATTTCTATTGTGTGCTTTTATAAAGTTTAAAAACAAAAAAATAAAGAGGGGACCCTAAAACTTTTACAAAAAGAAAAGTGAAAGTAAGAAGGACGAGCATCGTTGAAATGGGGGAGCTCCTTGAACTTTGTTCATGCCCATGGAAGCTTTGCAAATCTTAATTACAGAAACTTTTCAACAAAAATAATTATCCCCTTGTACAATTCCATTGTATTCTAAAAATAATGTGCCAAGAGTTTCCTCCAGGATGATTAAACTGCTTGTTGGTTTGTGCGGTGCAAAAACAGAAACTTTGGCTGTAGTGCGCGATTTTTTTTACTGGAACGTCGAAAGGATCCGAAACTTTTTGCAAAGTCTTGCTATACAAATTGTTATTTTTTCCTAATTTTTCCAGAATTTTTAGAATTAAAAAAGTATGGTTAATGCTCAGATTACTACAGACTGTCCTGTTTTTCATAGATTGCTGTTATAGCTTCATTATTTGCATATGTTTGAATTGTTGTTGAGGCCTCCTTGACTTGGGGCCATAGAATCGTGATAGCATACAATAGGTAATGTTTGTTTATAATTATACAATAATGTTAGATCATTACATGATGGGATTTTATTGATCATATGCACTAACCCCGCCACTAAAAGTTCGGTTAAGTTTTGTGTGGATGAAGTGTTCGAAGATCGAGGAGGTCTCGATGTGAGAAGAAGGAGGAGAGGCAAGAGCTCAAGCTTGGGGATGGCCAAGGCACCCCAAGTAAATATTAAAGGATACTAAAGCGTCTAAGCTTGGGGATGCCCCGGAAGGCATCCCATCTTTCCTCAACAAGTTTCGGTATGTTTTCGGTTTCGTTTCATTCACATGATATGCGTAAACTCTTGGAGCGTCGTGTGCTTTTTTTTTAATAAATGCACCATGCTGGTATGAGATAGTCCATGGTTGTTTATAGAATGCTCTTTGCACTTCACATATATCTTTTGAGTATGGCTTTATAGAATGCTTCATGTGCTTCACTTATATCATTTGAAGTTTGGATTGCCTGTTTATCTTCACATAGAAAACCGCCATTTGTAGAATGCTCTTTTGCTTCACTTATAATTGTTAGAGAGTGGGCATAACTTTTTTAGAAAGAATTAAAACTCTTTTGCTTCACTTATATCTATTTAGAGAGTTGACATGAATTGGTCATTCACATGGTTAGTCATAAAATCCTACATAAACTTTTAGATCGCTGAATATGATATGTTTGATTCCTTGCAATAGTTTTGCGATATAGAGATGCTAATATGTGGGAGGTACTAGTGAATGATTGTGGTCTAGTAAAATGTTGGTGTTAAGGTTTGTGATTCCCGGAGCATGCACGTATGGTCTCCTAACTATGTAACCAAATTGGCGTGCATTGTATTTTGATTGTTTATCTTTGCGTGAAGGTCGGGGGCGCGCGATGGTTAACTCCTACCAATCTCCCCCCTAGGAGCATGTGTCGTAGTATTTTTGCTTCGAGGGCTAATAGATTTTTCGCAATAAGTATGTGAGTTCTTTATGACTAATGTTGAGTCCATGGATTATACGCACTCTCACCCTTCCACCATTGCCAGCCTCTCTTGTACCGCGTAACTTTCACCGGTACCATACACCCACCATATACCTTCGTCAAAACAGCCACCATACCTACCTATCATGGCATTTCCATAGCCATTCCGAGATATATTGCCATGTAACTCCACCATTCCGTTTATTATGACACGCACCATCATTGTCATATTGCCTTGCATGATCGTAAGATAGCTAGCATGATGTTTCCATGGCTTGTCCGTTTTTTGATGTCATTGCTACACTAGATCATTGCACATCCCCGTACACCGCCGGAGGCATTCATATAGATTCATATTTTTGTTCTAGTATCGAGTTGTAATATCGAGTTGTAAGTAAATAGATGTGTGATGATCATCATTATTAGAGCATTGTCCCTTGAAAAAAAAGAACAAAAAAAGAAAGGCCAAATAAAATAAAATAAAAATAAAGGGCAAATAAAAAAAGGAAGGCCCCCAAAAAAAAGGAAAAAGGGGGAAATGCTACTATCTTTTTCCACACTAGTGCTTCATCATAGCACCATGTTCTTCATGACAGCGAGTCTCCTATGTTGTCACTTTCATATACTAGTGGAAATTTTTCGTTATATAACTTGGCTTGTATATTCCAACGATGGGCTTCCTCAAATGCCCTAGGTCTTCATGAGCAAGAAAGTTGATGCACACCCACTAGTTTTCTTTAGAGCTTTCATACACTTATAGCTCTAGTGCATCCGTTACATGGCAATCCCTACTCACTCACATTGATATCTATTGATGGGCATCTCCATAGCCCATTGATACGCCTAGTCGATGTGAGACTTTCTCCCTACTTTTGTCTACTACCACCTTCTATTCCACCCATAGTCCTATGTCCATGGCTCACGCTCATGTATTGCGTGAAGAGTTGAAAAAGTTTGAAAAAGTAAAGTATGAAAACAATTGCTTGGCTGACACCGGGATGGGCATGAGGGGTACCTTGTGTTAAGAAAAGGGAAGCACAAAAGACTATATGATTTTGTAGGGATAATGTTCTTTAGCATTGATATTTTGAAAGACTTGATTGTTTGTCGGGATGCCCGAGTATTAAATTCTTCTATGTCAAATGATAGACTATTGCTTTGAATCACTCGTGTCTTAATATTCATGCCATGATTAGATTACATGATCAAGATTATACTAGGTAGCATTCCACATCAAAAATTATCTTTTTTATCATTTACCTAGTCGAGGATGAGCAGGAATTAAGCTTGGGGATGCTGATACGTCTCCGTCATATCTATAATTTTTGATTGTTCCATGCCAATATTCTACAACTTTCATATACTTTTGGCAACTTTTTATACTATTTTTTGGGACTAACATATTGATCCAGTGCCCAGTGCTAGTTCCTGTTTGTTGCATGTTTTTTGTTTTGTAGAATATCCATATCAAACAGAGTCCAAACAGAATAAAAACGTACGGAAATTTTTTTTTTGGAATATATGTGAATTTTGGGAAGCGGAACCAACATGAGACGATGCCCGAGTGGGCCACGAGGCAGGGGGGCGCGCCCACAAGGGGCACGCGCGCCCTGGGCCCTCGTGACCACACCGTATGGCGGTTGATGCCCTTCTTTCTCCACAAGAAAGCTAATATCCGGATAAAAATTGTTTCAAGAAATCAGCCCAATCGGAATTACGGATCTCCGGGAATATAAGAAACGGCGAAGGGCCAGAATCTAGGAACGCAGAAACAGAGAGAGACAAAGAGACAAATCCAATCTCGGAGGGGCTCTGGCCCCTCCGCCGCCATGGAGGCCATGGACCAGAGGGTAAACCCTTCTCCCACCTAGGTAGAAGGTCAAGGAAGAAGAAGAAGGAGGGGGGCTCTCTCCCCCTCGCTTCCGGTGGCACGGGAGTGCCACTGGGGCCATCATCGTGTGACGGCGATCTACACCAACACCTCCGTCATCTTCACCAACATATCCATCACCTTCCCCCATCTATCTACAGCAGTCCACTCTCCCGCAACCCGCTGTACCCTCTACTTGAACATGGTGCTTCATGCTTCATATTATTATCCAATGATGTGTTGCCATCCTATGATGTCTGAGTAGATTTTCGTTGTCCTATCGGTGATTGGTGAATTGCTATGATTGATTTAAATTGCTTGTGGTTATGTTGCTGTCCTTTGGTGCCCATCATATGAGCGCGCACGTGGATCACACCATACGGTTAGTTGTATGTTGATTGGACTACGTATTGGAGGGCAAGAGTGACAGAAGCTTCAACCTAGCGTAGAAATTGATGCATACGGGATTGAAGGGGGACCAATATATCTTAAGGCTATGGTTGGGTTTTACCTTAATGAACGTTAGTAGTTGTAGATGCTTGCTAATAGTTCCAATCATAAGTGCATAGAATTCCAAGAAAGGGATGACATGCTAGCAGTGGCCTCTCCCACATAAAACTTGCTATCGGTCTAGTAACATAGTCAATTGCTTAGGGGCAATTTCGCAACTCCTACCACCACTTTTCCACACTCACTATATCAACTTTATTGCTTATTTATCTTAACACACCCTAGTTTATATTTACGTGCTCTTTATATTCTTGCAAACCTATCTCACAAAAACTACAAAGTACTTCTAGTTTCATACTTGTTCTAGGTAAAGTAAACGTTAAGCGTGCGTAGAGTTGTATCGGTGGTCGATAGAACTTGAGGGATTATTTGTTCTGCCTTTTGCTCCTCATTGGGTTCGACACTCTTACTTATCGAAAGAGGCTACAACTGATCCCCTACACTTGTGGGTTATCAAGAGGCCCCGACAAGGCTCCTCGCCGAAGACACCCCGAGGCCCCGACAAGCCTCTTGACGAGGACGCTCGCAGAAGCCCCAGCAAGCCTCTTGCCGAGAACGCTCACGGAGGCCCCGGAAAGAACCTTGCCGGGAACAGACACATGACCGTGGCAAGCCCTTGCCGTCCCATCATTGCCCTAGCTCGGCGGCCGACCCACTAGCCCAGGCAGGTACCCACATGGCGGTACGTGGTTCCTGGTCCTGCTAGTCAAGCACCTGCGTGGTGGCATGCAGATCTTCGTGAAGACCCTACCACCACGCCATCTCAGCTGACTGCCCTGCTGGCCTGGTCGTGCATCGCAACCAGACGGAGCGGCCACGGACAGGACGAGCCTCGTTTCCGTCCCCGATAAAGCAAGTGGACACCTAAGTAGCGCATTTAATGCGTCTGGTCCCGTAATGACATGACATATGCCTGTCCACTGTTCACCTTTCCACCTCCAGTGTGCCACTGTGGCAGCCCCTTTGGACTATAAAAGGAGGCCCGAGGCATACTAGAGAAGGATTCGGATCTTTTGAGCTAGACATGCGCCGTAGCTAGTTCAAGAACAAAACAACACTCAAATACACACAAAAGCAGGACTAGGGTATTACGCATTCTCGCGGCCCGAACCTGGGTAAACGATCCTTGTACTGACTCTTAGACCCGCTCTTTGCATAACCTCACGCCCGCCAACCGTAGAAGGGATTCCAGGGATCCCATAGGTGTCGTTCTCCACCGACATGTTCCTTGTTGCCCGTAGATGAAAACACAAGGCGAAAAGAGATAGTGATTATCGTTCCGCCCACAAGGGGGACACGTTTCCCTATCGGAACCACGAGGCTTCTTTGAGAGAAGCTCCGGTTTGTAAGAGGTTTGTAATAAAGCTTGGCACAAATTAGACAATGTTTTTACCACGATATTATGTGCCATGACGTGAAACCATGCCAACTTTTATGACTTTCTGGTGGTTTTGGATTTATGGGGATTTAAAATCAAGATTCCAAATGTTTGAGGATGAGGCGGGATGACGGGATGGCTGTAATTCATTCCCATTCCTTGCATGGGACCTGACCATGCACCCAAGGACACATGTATAGTTTTTATAGCCATTTAATTTGGTGAACTTGAGCATGTATTTGTAGTTCAGATTTGAATCATGGACATTAAATTCCTAGGAAACTCAATTAGTGTATAAAAGGCCAAACGAACCCACAATAAGTTTAAATTTCAGCACGGATATCCTGTCATTCCATGTTGCCCGGAGAATAAAATACAAGGCAGAAAGAGACGGTGATTATCGTTTCCCCACAAGGGGGACAAGTTTCCCTATCAAAACCATGAAGCTTCTTTGAGAGAAGCTCCGGTTTGTAAGTGGTTTGTAATAAAGCTTGGCCCAAATTTGGCAATGTTTTTACCACGACATTATGTGCCATTACGTGACACCATGCCAACTTTTATGACTTTCTGGTGAGTTTTGGATTTATGGGGATTTAAAAACTGAGATTCCAAATGTTTGACGACGAGCCAGGAAGTTGGGAAGCTTGTAATTCTTTCCCATTCCTGGCATGGGACCTAAACATGCACTCAAGGACACATATATAATTTTTCTAGCCATTTAATTTGGTGAACTTGAGCATGTATTTGTACTTCAGATTTGAATTATGGACATTAAATACCTAGGAAACTCAATTAGTGTATAAAAAGGCCAAACAAACCCTGAATAAGTTTAAAACTTCAGCACGGATATCTTGTAGTTCCATGTTGCCCGTAAAAGAAAATACAAGGCGAATTGAGACAGTGAATATCGTTTCGCCCACAAGGGGGACACGTTTCCCTGTCGGAACCATGAGGCTTCTTTGAGAGAAGCTCCAGTTTGTAAGAGGTTTGTAATACAGCTTGGCCCAAATTGGACAATGTTTTTACCACGACATTATGTGCCACGACGTTACCCCATGCCAACTTTAATGACTTTTTGGTGAGTTTTGTATTTATGGGGATTGAAAAACTGAGATTCTAAATGTTCGACGACGAGCCAGGACGTTTGTAAGGTTGTAATTCATTCCCATTCCCGGCATGGGACCTAGACATGCACCCAAGGACATATATATAATTTTTCTAGCTATTTAGTTTGGCAAACTTGAGCATGTATTTGTGGTTCAGATTTGAATTATAGACATTTAATACCTAGGAAACTCAATTAGTGTATAAAAAGGCCAAACGAACCCTGAATAAGTTTAAATCTCAGCATGGACATCGTGTCGTTCCATGTTGCCCGTAGAAGAAAAATATAAGGCGAAAAAAGACAGTGATTATCGTTTTGCCCACAAGAGGGACACATTTCACCATCGAAACCACGAGTCTTCTTTGAGAGAAGCTCTGATTTGTAAGAGGTTTGTATTAAAGCTTGGCTCAAATTAGATAATGTTTTTACCACGACGTTATGTGCCATGACGTGACACCATACTAACTGTCATGACTTTCTTGTGAGTTTTGGATTTTTGGGGATTTAAAAACTCAGATTCTAAATGTTTAAGGACGAGCCATGACGCCGTGATGGTTGTAATACATTCCCGTTCCTGGCATGGGACCTAGACATGCACTGAAGGACACATAGATAAATTTTCTAGCCATTTAATTTGGTGAACGTGAGCATGTATTTGTAGTTCAGATTTGAATTATTGACATTAAATGCCTAGGAAACTAAATTAGTGTATAAAAATGCGAAACAATAAATAAATAAGTTTAAATTTCAGAATGGATATCATGTCGTTCCATCTTGCCCGTAGATGAAAATATAAGGTGAAAAGAGACAATGATTATCGTTTCGCCCACAAGGGGGACATGTTTCCCTACCGGAACCACGAGGCTTCTTTGAGAGAAGCTCCGGGTTGTAAGAGGTTTGTAATAAAGCTTGGCACAAATTAGACAATGTTTTTACCACGACATTATTTGCCATGACGTGACACGATGCCAACTTTCATGACTTTCTGGTGGTTTTGGATTTATGGGGATTTAAAAACCGAGATTCCAAATGTTTGAGGACGAGCCGGGATGCCGGGACGGTTGTAATTCATTCCCATTCCTAGCATGGGACCTCAATATGCACCCAAGGACACATGTATAATTTTTATAGCCATTTAATTTGGTGAACTTGAGCATGTATTTGTAGTTCAGATTTTGAATAATGGACATTAAATTCCTAGGAAACTCAATTAGTGTATAAAAATGCCAAACGAACCCTGAATAAGTTTAAATTTCAGCAAGGATATCCTGTCGTTCCATGTTGCCCATAGAATAAAATACAAGGCGAAAAGAGACAGTGATTATTGTTTCCCCACAAGGGGGACACATTTCCCTATCCGAACCATGAAGCTTCTTTGAGAGAAGCTCCGGTTTGTAATAAAGCTTGGCCCAAATTTGCCAATGCTTTTACCACGACATTAAATGCCTAGTAAACTCAATTAGTGTATAAAAAGTTTAAATCTCACCATGGAAATCATGTCGTTTCATGTTGCCCGTAGAAGAAAAATATAAGGCGAAAAGAGACAGTGATTATCATTTCGCCCACAAGAGGGACACGTTTCCCCATCGAAAGCGCGAGTCTTCTTTGTGAGAAGCTCCGGTTTGTAAGAGGTTTGTAATAAAACTTGGCCCAAATTGGATAATGTTTTTACCGTGACATTATGTGCCACGACGTGACACCATACTAACTCTCATGACTTTCTAGAGAGTTTTGGATTTATGGGGATTTAAAAATGGAGATTCTAAATGTTTAAGGACGAGCTAGGACGCCTTGAAGGATGTAATTCATTCCCATTCCTAGCATGGGACCTAGACATGCATCGAAGGACACATAGATAAATTTTCTAGCCATTTAATTTTCTAGCCATTTCAGCACGGATATCCTGTTGTTCCATGTTGCCCGTAGAATAGTATACAATGCGAAAAGAGACAATGATTATCATTTCCCCACAAGTGGGACACGTTTCCCTATCGGAACCAAGAAGCTTCTTTGAGAGAAGCTCCAGTCTGTAAGAGGTTTGTAATAAAGCTTGGCCCAAATTTGGCAATGTTTTACCACGACATTATGTGCCATTACGTGACACCATGCCAACTTTTATAACTTTCTGGTGAGTTTTGGATTTATGGGGATTTAAAAACTGAGATTCCAAATGTTTCACGACGAGCCAGGATGCCGGGTCGGTTGTAATTCTTTCACATTGCTGGATGGGACCTAAACATGCACTCAAGGACACATGTATAATTTTTCTAGCCATGTTATTTGGTGAACTTTAGCATGTATTTGTAGTTCAAATTTTAATTATGGACATTAAATGCCTAGGAAACTCTATTAGTGTATAGAAAGGCCAAACGAACCCTGAATAAGATTAAACTTCAGCACAGATATCTTGTCATTCCATGTTTCCCGTAGAAGAAAATACAAGGTGAAATGAGACAGTGATTATCGTTTCGCCCACAAGGGGGACACGTCTCCCTATCAGAACCACGAGGCTTCTTTGAGAGAAGCTCAAGTTTATAAGAGGTTTGTAATAAAGCTTGGCCCAAATTGGACAATGTGTTCACCACAACATTATGTGCCACGTCGTTACACCATGCCAACTTTAATGACTTTTTGGTGAGTTTTGGATTTATGGGGATTTAAAAACTGAGATTCTAAATGTTTGATGACGAACCAGGATGCTAGGAAGGTTGTAATTCATTCCCATTCCTGGCATGGGACCTAGACATGCACCCAAGGACACATTTATAATTTTTCTTGCCATTTAATTTGGTGAACTTGAGCATGTATTTTTGGTTCACATTTGAATTATGGACATTAAATGCCTAGGAAACTCAATTAGTGTAAAAGGCCAAACAAACAATAAATAAGTTTAAATTTCAGAACGGATATCATGTCGTGCCCTTTTGCCCGTAGATGAAAATACAAGGCGAAAAGAGACAGTGATTATTATTTCCCCCACAAGGGAGACAAGTTTCCCTATCAGAACCACGAGGCTTCTTTGAGAGATGCTCCGGTTTGTAAGAGGTTTGTAATAAAGCTTGGCGCAAATTAGCCAATGTTTTTACCACGACATTAGGTGCCATGAAGTGACACCATGCCAACTTTCATGACTTTCTGGTGGTTTTGGATTTATGGGGATTTAAAAACCGAGATTCTAAATGTTTGAGGACGAGCCGGGATGCCGGGACTGTTGTAATTCATTCCCATTCCTGGCATGGGACCTAAACATGCACCCATGGACACATGTATAATTTGTATAGCCATTTAATTTGGTGAACTTGAGCATGTATTTGTAGTTCAGATTTGAATTATTGACATTAAATGCATAGGAAACTCAATTAGTGTATAAAAAGGCCAAAACGAACCCTGAATAAGTTTAAACCTCAACATGGATATCCTGTCGTTCCATGTTGCCCATGGAAGAAAATACAAGGCGAAATGAGACATTGATTATCGTTATGCCCACAAGGGGGACACGTTTCCCTATCGGAACCACAAGGCTTCTTGGAGAGAAGCTTCGGTTTGTAAGAGGTTTGTAATAAAGCTTGGCCCAAATTGGACAATGTTTTTACCACGACATTATGTGCCACGATGTTACACCATGCCAACTTTGATTTATGGGTATTTAATAACTGAGATTCTAAAGGTTTGACGACGAGCCAGGACGCTAGGAAGGTTGTAATTCATTCCCTTTCCTGGCATGGGACCTAGACGTGCACCCAAGGACACATGTATAATTTTTCAAGCCATTTAATTTGGTGAACTCGAGCATGTATTTGTGGTTCATATTTGAATTATGGACATTAAATGCCTAGGAACTCAATTACTGTATAAAAAGGCCAAACCAACCCTGAATAAGTTTAAATCTCAGCATGGACATCCTGTCGTTCCATGTTGCCCGTAGAAGAAAAATATAAGGTGAAAAGAGACAGTGATTATCTTTTTGCCCACAAGAGGGACAAGTTTCCCCATCGAAACCACGAGTCTTCTTTGAGAAAAGCTCAGGTTTGTAAGAGGTTTGTAATAAAGCTTGGCCCAAATTGGATAATGTTTTTACCACGACATTATGTGCCATGATGTGACACCATCCTAACTTTCATGACTTTCTGGTGAGTTTTGGATTTGTGGGGATTTAAAAACCGAGATTCTAAATGTTTGAGGATGAGCCAGGATGCCGTGAAGGTTGTAATTCATTCCCATTCCTCACATGGGACCTAAACATGCACCGAAGGACACATAGATAAATTTTCTAGCCATTTCATTTGGTGAACTTGAGTATGTATTGGTAGTTCAGATTTTTATTTTTGACATTAAATGCCTTGGAAACTCAATTATATTAAAAGGCCAAACAAACAATAAATAAGTTTAAATCTCAACACGGGTATCTAGTCGTTGCCAACTTTCATGACTTTCTGGTGGTTTTGGATTTATGGGGATTTAAAAACCGAGATTCTAAATGTTTGAGGATGAGCCGGGATGCCGGGACTGTGGTAATTCATTCCCATTCCTGGCATGGGACCTAAACATGCACCCATGGACACATGTATAATTTGTATAGCCATTTAATTTGGTGAACTTGAGCATGTATTTGTAGTTCAGATTTGAATTATTGACATTAAATGCATAGGAAACTCAATTAGTGTATAAAAAGGCCAAAACAAACCCTGAATAAGTTTAAACCTCAACATGGATATCCTGTCGTTCCATGTTGCCCATGGAAGAAAATACAAGGCGAAATGAGACATTGATTATCGTTATGCCCACAAAGGGGACACGTTTCCCTATCGGAACCACAAGGCTTCTTGGAGAGAAGCTTCGGTTTGTAAGAGGTTTGTAATAAAGCTTGGCCCAAATTGGACAATGTTTTTACCACGACATTATGTGCCACGATGTTACACCATGCCAACTTTGATTTATGGGTATTTAAAAATTGAGATTCTAAAGGTTTGACATCGAGCCAGGACGCTAGGAAGGTTGTAATTCATTCCCTTTCCTGGCATGGGACCTAGACGTGCACCCAAGGACACATGTATAATTTTTCAAGCCATTTAATTTGGTGAACTCGAGCATGTATTTGTGGTTCATATTTGAATTATGGACATTAAATGCCTAGGAACTCAATTACTGTATAAAAAGGCCAAACCAACCCTGAATAAGTTTAAATCTCAGCATGGACATCCTGTCGTTCCATGTTGCCCGTAGAAGAAAAATATAAGGCGAAAAGAGACAGTGATTATCTTTTCGCCCACTAGAGGGACACGTTTCCCCATCGAAACCACGAGTCTTCTTTCAGAAAATCTCAGGTTTGTAAGAGGTTTGTAATAAAGCTTGGCCCAAATTGGATAATGTTTTTACCACGACATTATGTGCCATGATGTGACACCATCCTAACTTTCATGACTTTCTGGTGAGTTTTGGATTTGTGGGGATTTAAAAACCGAGATTCTAAATGTTTGAGGATGAGCCAGGATGCCGTGAAGGTTGTAATTCATTCCCATTCCTCACATGGGACCTAAACATGCACCGAAGGACACATAGATAAATTTTCTAGCCATTTCATTTGGTGAACTTGAGTATGTATTGGTAGTTCAGATTTTTATTTTTGACATTAAATGCCTTGGAAACTCAATTATATTAAAAGGCCAAACAAACAATAAATAAGTTTAAATCTCAACACGGGTATCCAGTCGTTGCCAACTTTCATGACTTTCTGGTGGTTTTGGATTTATGGGGATTTAAAAACCGAGATTCTAAATGTTTGAGGACGAGCCGGGATGCCGGGACTGTTGTAATTCATTCCCATTACTGGCATAGGACCTAAACATGCACCCAAGGACACATGTATAATTTTTCTAGCCATTTCGGTGAAATGGTGCATGTATTTGTAGTTTAGATTTTAATTATGGACATTAAATGCATAGGAAACTCAATTAGTGTATAAAAAGGCCAAACGTACCCTGAATAAGTTTAGGTGTCAACCTGGATATTCTGTCATTCCATTTTGCCCTTAGAAGAAAATACAAGGCTTAAAGAGGCACTGATTATCGTTTCGCCCACAAGGCGGACACGTTTCCCTATCGGAACCATGAGGATTCTTTGAGAGAAGCTCCGGTTTGTAAGAGGTTTGTAATAAAGCTTGGCGCAAATTAGACAATGTTTTGACCATGATATGACACCATGCCAACTTTCATGACTTTCTGGAGGTTTTGGATTTATGGGAATTCAAAAACCGAGATTCCAAATGTTTGAGGACGATCCGGGATGGCGGGACGGTTGTAATTCATTCCCATTTCTGGCATGTGACCTACACATGCACCCAAGGACACATGTATAATTATTATAGCCATTTAATTTGGTTATCTTGAGCATGTTTTTGTAGTTCAGATTTGAATTATGGACATTAAATTCCTAGGAAACTCAATTACTGTATAAAAAGGGCAAACGAACCCTAAATAAGTTTAAATCTCAGCACGAATATTCTGCCGTTCCATGTTGCCCGTAAAATAAAATAAAAGGTGAAAAGAGACAGTGATTATCATTGCCCCACAAGGGGGACACGTTTGCCTATCAGAACAATGAAGCTTCTTTGAGAGAAGCTCCAGTTTGTAAGAGGTTTTTACCATGACATTATGTGCCATTACATGACACCGTGCCAACTTTTATGACTTTCTGGTGAGTTTTGGATTTATCGGGATTTAAAAACTGAGATTCCAAATGTTTGACGACGAGCGAGGACACTGGGACGGTTGTAATTCTTTCCCATTCCTGGCATGGGACCTAAACATGCACCCAAGGACACATGTATAATTTTTCTAGCCATTTAATTTGGTGAACTTGAGAATGTATTTGTAGTTCAGATTCGAATTATGGACATTAAATGCCTAGGAAACTGAATTAGTGTATAAAAAGGCCAAACGAACCCTGAATAAGTTTAAACTTCAGCACAGATATCATGTCGTACCATCCTGCCCGTAGAAGAAAATACAAGGGGAAATGAGACAATGATTATCGTTTCGCCGACAAGGGGGACACGTTTCCCTATTGGAACCACGAGTCTTCTTTGAGAGAAACTCTGATTTGTAAGAGGTTTGTAATAAAGCTTGGCCCAAATTGGACAATGGTTTTACCAGGACATTATGTGCCACGACATTACAACATGCCAACTTTCATGACTTTTTGGTGAGTTTTGGATTTATGGGGATTTAAAAACTGAGATTCTAAATGTTCGAAGACGAGCCACGATGCTAGGAAGGTTGTAATTCATTCCCATTCCTGGCATGGGACCTAGACATGCACCCAAGGACACATGTATAATTTTTCTAGCCTTTTAATTTGGTGAACTTGAGCATGTATTTGTAGTTCACACTTGAATTATGGACATCAAATGCCTAGGAAATTCAATTAGTTTATAAAAACGCCAATCGAACCCTGAATAAGTTTAAATTTTAGCCAGGATATCCTGTTGTTCCATGTTGCCCGTAGTAGAAAATACAAGGCCAAAAGAGATAGCGATTATCGTTTCACCCACAAGGGGGACACGTTTCCCTATCGGAACCACGATGATTCTTTGAGAGAAGCACCAGTTTGTATTAGGAAACTCAATTAGTGTATAAAAGGCCAAACGAACCCCGAATAAGTTTAAATCTCAGCGTGGACATCCTGTCGTTCCATGTTGCCCGTAGAAGAAAAATATAAGGCGAAAAGACACAGTGATTATCGTTTCGCCCACAAGAGGGACACATTTGCCCATCGAAACCACAAGTCTTCTTTGAGAGAAGCTCTGGTTTGTAAGAGGTTTGTAATAAAGGTTGGCCCAAATTGTATAATTTTTCTAGCCATTTAATTTGTTGAACTCGAGGATGTATTTGTAGTTCAGATTTGAATTATGGACATTAAATGCATAGGAAACTCAATTAGTGTATAAAAAGGCCAAATGAACCCTGAATAAGTTTAAATCTCAGCATGGATATCATGTCGTTCCATTTGCCCTTAGAAGAAAGTACACGGCTTAAAGAGGCACTGATTATCGTTTCACCCACAAGGGGGACATGTTTCCCTGTCGAAACCACGAGAATTCTTTGAGAGACGCACCGGTTTGTAAGAGGTTTGTAATAAAGCTTGGTACTAATTGGACAATGTTTTTACCACGACATTATGTTCCACGACGTGACACCATGCCAACTTTCATGGCTTTCTAATGAGTTTGTGATTTATGGGGATTTAAATCCAAGATTCTAAATGTTTGAGAATGATCCAGGACGCCGGGAAGGTTGTAATTCATTCGCGTTCGTGGCATGGGACCTAATTATCCACCCAAGGACACATGTATATTTTTCTAGCCATTTAATTTGGTGAACTTGAGCATCTATTTGTCATTCAGACTTGCATTATGGACATCAAATGCATAGGAAACTCAATTAGTTTATGAAAAGGCCAATCGAACCCTGAATAAGTTTAAATTTCAGCCAGGATATCCTGTTGTTCCATGTTGCCCATAGTAGAAAATACAAGGCGATAAGAGATATCGATTATCGTTTCGCCCACAAGGAGGACACATTTCCCTATCGGAACCACGAGGATTCTTTGAGAGAAGCACCGGTTTGTATTAGGTTTTTAATATAGCTTGGCCCAAATAAAGATTACCATTTTATTATGCGCCATGACGTAACACCATGCCAACTTTCATGATTTTCTGGTGAGATTTGGATTTATGAGGATTCAAAAACTGAGATTCCAAATGTTTGAGGACGAGCCAGGATGTCAGGGCGGTTGTAATTCATTCCCATTCCTGGCATGGGACCTAAACATGCACCCAAGGACACATGTATAATTTTTCTAGCCATTTTGGTGAAATGGAGCATGTATTTGTATTTCAGATTTATTTATGGACATGAATACCTAGGAAACTCAATTAGAGTATAAAAAGGCCAAACGAACCCTGAATAAGTTTCAATCTCAGCACAGATATCCTGTCATTCCATTTTGCCCTTAAAAGAAAATACAAGGCTTAAAGAGGCAGTGATTAACGTTACGCCCACAAGGGGACACGTTTCCCTGTCGGAACCACGAGGATTCTTTGAGAGAAGCTCCAGTTTGTAAGACGATTGTAATAAAGGTTGGCCCAAATTGGACATTTTTTTATCATGACATTATGTGCCATGACGTGACACCATGCCAACTTTCATGACTTTCTGGTGGGTTTTGGATTTATGGGGATTTAAAAACCGAGATTCTAAATGTTGGAGGACGAGCCAGGACGTCGGGACGATTGTAATTCAGTCCCATTCCTGGCATGGGACCAAAACATGCATCCAAGGACACATGTATAATTTTTCTAGCCATTTCGGTGAAATGGAGTATGTATTTCTAGTTCAGGTTTTTATTATGGACATTAAATGCATAGGAAACTCAATTAGTGTATAAAAAGGCCAAACGAACCCTGAATAGGTTTACATCTCAGCAGGGATATCATGTCGTTCCATTTTGCCCTTAGAAGAAAATACAAGGCTTAAAGAGGCATTGATTATCGTTTCGCCCACAAGGGGGACACGTTTCCCTGTCGGAACCACGAGGATTCTTTGAGAGAAGCGCCTGTTTGTAAGAGGTTTGTAATAAAGCTTGGTTCAAATTGGACAATGTTTTGACCACGACATTATGTGCCATTACGTGACACCATGCCAACTTTCATGACTTTCTGGTGTGTTTTGGATTTATGGGGATTTAAAAACTGAGATTCTAAATGTTGGATGACGAGCCAGGACCCCGGGACGATTGTAATTAATTCCCATTACTGGCATGGGACCTAAACATGCACCCAGGGACACATGTATATTTTTTCTATCCATTTCGATGAAATGGAGCAGGTATTTGTAGTTCAGATTTTAATTGTGGACATCGAATGCATAGGAAAATCAATTAGTGTATAAAAAGTCCAAATGAACCCTGAATAAGTTTACATCTCAGCACGGATATCCTGTCGTTCCATTTTGCCCTTAGAAGAAAATACAAGGCGTAAAGAGGCACTGATTATCATTTCACCCACAAGGGGGACACGTTTCCTTGTCGGAACCACGAGGATTCTTTGAGACAAGCTCCGGTTTGTAAGAGGTTTGTAATAAAGCTTGTCCCAAATTGGACAATGTTTTTACCATGACAATATGTGCGATGACATGACACCATGCCAACTTCCATGACTTTCTGGTGAGTTTTGGATTTATGGGGATTTAAAAACTGACATTCTAAATGTTGGAGGACGAGCCAGGACGCCGGGACGATTGTAATTCATTCCCATTCCTGGCATGGGACCTAAACATGCACCCAATGACACATGTATAAATTTTCTAGCCATTTTAGTGAAATGGAACATGTATTTGTAGTTCAGATTTTAGTTATGGACATTAAATGCTTAGGAAACTCAATTAGTGTATAAAAAGGCCAAACATACCCTGAATAAGTTTAGGTGTCAGCCTGGATATCCTGTCATTCCATTTTGCCCTTAGAAGAAAATACAAGGCTTAAAGAGGCACTGATTATCGTTTCGCCCACAATGGGGACATATTTCCCTGTCCGAACCATGAGGATTCTTTGAGATAAGCTTTGGTTTGTATGAGGTTTGTAATATAGCTTGGCCCAAATTGGACAATGTTTTTACCACGACACTATGTATCCATGACGTGTCACCATGCCAACTTTCTTGACTTTCTGGTAAGTTTTGGATTCATGGGGATTTAAAAACCGAGATTCTAAATGTTGGGGGACGAGCCAGGACGCCGGGACGATTGTAATTCATTCCCATTCCTGGCATGGGACCTAAACATGCACCCACACTACAACAAAAATGCCATGTGGAGACGCTCAATGTAGGTTCTCAAGGTGCATCAAATCATCTCTAGCGGATTATAGAGTCCCTCACTAAAGCTCCCATGAGCGTCTCCGCATGCACCGTCTCAAAGACAGTTGAGGCACATAGGAAGCGCGTCTACATGGAAATGAGACGTTTTGAGAGCGTCTTTACAAAGTGTGTCTACATGGATATGAGACGTTTAGAGATCATCCTTATGCCCCTAGGGACGCATGTAAAAATTCATACTTAATACAACTGCATATGTGATATATCCTATTTATATTGCATAAATTTTTTATTGTTCAATTGCTCTTAATGATATTAATTGCTAATACCAAATAATATTACTCTCATGTACATATCAGAATATATTAAAAAATTGTATGTCATCGCACAAAATGAAATAATAATGTTGTATTACACCATTGCTGAGAGAAGGAGCCAGTACTAGTTTACAAACTCCATTGTACACATCATCTATAAAAGAATTACTTGTCTCACAAACTAGTTGAAACATATATGACTTGTCGTATCTACATGCTTATAATGGAACAATAGCTCCTTGTTTTCTCTGCCTCTCTAGTTTATCCTTGTGGTTGCTACCTTTAAAATCCGTACATATAAGTTTTTTCTATAAAGAAAGGCAAATAAGATATAAATAAATTCATTGGAACTTATACTAGTAAGTTTTATTTTGCTGAACAGACAACTATAAGAACAGAGAAGAGCGATATTTACGTACCACATCGAGGTAAACATGCACTGCAGAAGTTCAACCTAGTATGGTAGAAGTCAGATGTAACCATATGAAGTGTAGAGACATACTGCAAAAAGAGAGATTAATCTTGATGTCATTGATGGATTCGCTAAGGTGAGAATGCATGAAGTATATTTGTAAGAAAAAATAACAACAATTTACTAAGCAGTATATGCACAGAAACAACAACAGTTTAACATACAGGGACCGAGGTATCATGGTTGTTGAAACTAATAATATTTAAGCCTTAATACTAGCTCTACATAAGATGACAGTTTATCATAAAAAGACCGAATTCTCATGGTAGTTCACATTAATAATCTTCAGTCCAATACAACATCTAAATAATTGAGCATCACACCATTTAGCTGCTCCATACATAGTACAAGGCATGTGACCCAGATGTACATAAGCAAATATGATTAAATCTTACCAAACATGATAATATATCCATCCAGGGAGCGCTCTTTATCAGATAACATGAGAAAAGTTTCTGCAGATGAGAAACTACAAGCATGATAGCAGAAGGCTTTTCATTTATGGTGGGACCGAGGTGCTTTGATAGTTCATACATGAGCTTTAATTATTAACCGCATCAAAAAGAAAGGTTCATAAAGAACACTGACCATCTTGTATTATCAGGGTATTCTCAGAGGTTGTTTATCAAACACCTGCATACGTGAGTGTCCATAATCTGGGAGAAAACAATAAAAAAAGATATGTGCAAGATCGACATTAAATTGAACCAGTGGTATAATTAGTAAAAAAAGAGTTCAGAAAAAGACAAAGTAGTGTTGTCCTATCTTAATATAGATAATCTGAAGTACGTGAAGTGTCGGATTCTCCTCCACAATTAATTACGCATGAAGGGAGATGCTCCAATTTTTTACCTTGAATGAATTGATAGAACAGCTGAAAAGAAAAAGTAGATCGAGTCATCTACATATGAAACTGGCCAAGCTATTGCTAAAGATCTAGTGACCAGGCCTTGTGCGCTCGATCGCAGGATCCCTCATAGCCTCCAAATCACCATGTTCCTGAGGCTGGGCCGCCGCCTGGAGGACGGGCGTACTGGGGCTGGGCCACCGCCCGAAGGACGACGTCCCCGGGGCTGGTGCTGGCGGCCGGTGAGCGCAGGGCGGTGGACCTACGATGGCGAGCCCGGGGTGGGAAGGAGAGGAGCTTGGCAGAGGAGTTGGCATGGCATGGTGGCGCTAGGTTTAGATGTGAGAGATCGATCTCTTTTTTCACGGTAGTTATCTTCTTATCCCATATCGCACGATGTACGACCGATGGTGGGTTATATTTCGTGGGCGATGGTGGTTGAACAAAATATACAGAACCCGCCAGATTTTTATAATCGGAAAATCAAGGGACGATGTGCTGCACGTCTCAAAAAACTTCTGTATGCACCAAGTGGATTCTCGTAATGAGACATACACAAAAGCGTCAAATAAAAAACGCCTCTACATGGCTATATTGCTGCAGTGCCAAGGACACATGTATAATATTAATAGCCAATTAATTTGGGAAACTTGAGCATGTATTTGTAGTTAAGATATGAATTATGGACATTAAATGCCTAGGAAACTCAATTAGTGTATAAAAAGGCCAGACGAATCTTGAATAATTTTAAATTTCAGCACGGATATCCTGTCGTTCCATGCTGCCCATAGAAGAAAATACAAGGCAAAAAGAGACAGTGATTATCATTTTTCCCACAAGAGGGACACATTTCCCTATAGGAACAACAAGGCTTCTTTGAGAGAAGCTCCAGTTTGTAAGACGTTTATAATAAAGCTTGGCCCAAATTGGACAATGTTTTTACCACGACATTATGTGCCATGACGTGACACCGATCCAACTTTCATGACTTTCTGGTGAGTTTTGTACTTATGAGGATATGAAACCGTGATTCTAAATGTTCGAGGATGAGCCAGGACGCCGGGACTGTTGTAATTCATTCCCATTCCTCGCAAGGGACCTAAACATGCACCGAAGGAAAAATGTATATATTTTTTAGCCATTTCAGTGAAATGGAGCATGTATTTGTAGTTCAGATTTTAATTCTGGACATTAAATGCCCAGGAAACTCAATTAGTGCATAAAAGTCCAAACAAACCCTGAATAAATTTAAATCTCAGCACGGATATCCTGTCGTTCCATTTTGCCCTTAGAAGAAAATACAAGGCCTAATGAGGCAGTGATTATCATTTCGCCCACAAGGGGGACAAGTTTCCCAACCGGAAGCACGAGGCTACTTTGAGAGAAGCTCCGGGTTGTAAGAGGTTGGTAATAAATCTTGGCCCAAATTGGACAATGTTTTTACCACGGCATTATGTGCCATGACATGACACCATGCCAACTTTCATGAATTTCTGGTGAGTTTTGGATTTATGGGGATTTAAAAACCGAGATTCCAAACGTTTGAGGACGAGCCGAGACGCTAGGACGGTTGTAAATTCATTCCCATTCATGGCATGAGACCTAAACATGCACCCAAGGACACACATATACTTTTTCTAGCCATTTAATTTAGTGAACTTGAACATGTATTTGTAGTTCAGATTTGAATTATGGACATTAAATACGTAGGAAACTCAATTAGTGTATAAAAAGGCTAAAGAATACTGAATAAGTTTACATTTTTGCACGGATATACTGTCATTCCATGTTGCCTGTAGTAGAAAATACAAGGCGAAAAGAGGCAGTGATTATCGTTTCGCACATAAGGGGGATACGTTTCCCTATTGGAACCACGATGCTTCCATGAGAGAAGCTCCGGTTTGTAAGAGGTTTCTAATAAAGCTTGTCCCAAATTAGACAATGTTTTACCACGACATTATGTGTCATGATGTGACACCATGCCAACTTTCATGACTTTTTTGTGAGTTTTGGAATTGTGAGGATTTAAAAACCGAGATTCGAAATGTTTGAGGATGAGCCAGGACGCCGGGACGGTTGTAATTCAGTCCAATTCTTGACATGGGTCCTAAACATGCACCCAAGGACACATGTATAATTTTTATAGGCATTTAATTTTGTGAATTTGAGCATGTATTTGTAGTTCAGATTTGAATTATGGACATTAAATGCCTAGGAAACTCAATTTGTGTATAAAAAGGCCAAACGAACCCTGAATAAGTTTAATTTTCAGCAGGGATATCCTATTGTTCTATGTTGACCGTTGAAGAAAATACAAGGCGAAAAGAGACAGTGATTGTTATTTTTCCCATAAGGGGGACACATTTCCCTATAGGAACCATGAGGCTTCTTTGAGAGAAGCTCTGATTTGTAAGATGTTTGTAATAAAGCTTGGCACAAATTGGACAATGTTTTTACCATGACATTATGTGCCATGACGTGACACCAAACAAACTTTCATGACTTTCTAGTGGGTTTTGGATTTATGGGGATTTAAAAACCGAAATTCTAAATGTTGGAGGATGAGCCAGGACGCCGGGATGATTGTAATTCATTCCCATTCCTAGCATGGGACCTAAACATGCACCCAAGGACATATGTATAATTTTTCTAGCCATTTGGTGAAATAAAGCATGTATTTGTAGTTCCGATTTTTATTACAGACATTAAATGCATATGAAACTCAATTAGTGTATGAAAAGGCCAAACGAACCTAGAATTAGTTCACATCTCAGCACGGATATCCTGTCGTTCCATTTTGCCCTTAGAAGAAAATACAAGGCTTAAAGAGGCACTGATTATCATTTCGCCCACAAGGGGGACACGTTTCCCTGTCGGAGCCACGAGGATTCTTTGAGAGAAGCTCCGGTTTGTAAGTGGTTTGTAATAAAGCTTGGCCCTAATTGGATAATGTTTTTACCACCACATTATGTGCCAATACATGACACCGTGCATACTTTCATGACTTTCTGGTGAGTTTTGGTATTACGGGGATTTAAAAACTGAGATTCTAAATGTTGGAGGACGAGCCAGGACGCCGGGACGATTGTAATTCATTCCCATTTCTGGCATGGGACCTAAACATGCACCCAAGGACACATGTATAATTTTTCTAGCCATTTTGGTGAAATTGAGCATGTATTTTGTCGTTCAGATCTTATTTATTGACATAAATGCATAGGAAACTCAATTAGTGTATAAAAAGGCCAAACGAACCCTAAATAAGTTTACATCTCAGCACAGATATCCTATCGTTCCATTTAGCCCTTAGAAGAAAATACAAGGCTTAAAGATGCACTGATTATCGTTTCGCCCACAAGGGGGACACATTTCCTTGCCGGAACCACGAGGATTCTTTGAGAGAAGCTCCGGTTTGTAAGAGTTTGTAATAAAGCTTGGCCCAAATTGAACAATGTTTTTACCACGACAATATGTGCCATGACATCACACTATGCCAACTTTCAAGACTTTCTGGTGAGTTTTGGATTTATGGGGATTTAAAAACCGAGATTCTAAATGTTGGAGGACGAGCCAGGACGCCGGGAGGATTGTAATTCATTCCCAATCCTGGCTTGGGACCTAAACATGCACCCAATGACACATGTATAATTTTTCTAGCCATTTAATTTTGTGAACTTGAGCATGTATTTGTAGTTCAGATTTGAATTATGGACATTAAATGCTTAGGAAACTCAATTAGTGTGTAAAAAGGCGAAACGAACCCTGAATAAGTTTAAATTTCAGCAGGGATATCCTGTCGTTCCATGTTGACCGTTGAAGAAAATACAAGGCGAAAAGAGACAGTGATTAATATTTTTGTCATAAGGGGGACACATTTCCCTATAGCTAGAAACCACGAGGCTTCTTTGAGAGAAGCTATGGTTTGTAAAATGTTTATAATAAAGCTTGGCACAAATTGGACATTGTTTTTACCACGACATTATGTGCCATGACGTGACACCAAGCAAACTTTCATTACTTTCTGGTGGGTTTTGACTTTATGGGGATTTAAAAACCGAGATTCTAAATGTTGTAGGATGAGCCAGGACGCCGGGATTGTAATTCATTCCCATTCCTGGCATGGGACCTAAACATGCACCCAAGGACACATGTATAATTTTTCTAGCCATTTTGGTGAAATGGAGCATGTATTTGTAGTTCAGATTTTTATTATGGACATTAAATGCATAGGAAACTCAATAAGTATATAAAAAGGCCAAACGAACCCTGAATAAGTTCACATCTCAGCATGGATATCCTGTCGTTCCATTTTGCCCTTAGAAGAAAATACAAGGCTTGAAGAGGCACTGATTATCATTTTGCCCACAAGGGGGACACGTTTCTCTGTCGAAACCACGAGGATTCTTTGAGAGAAGCTCTGGTTTGTAAGAGGTTTGTAATAAAGCTTGGCCCAAATTGGACAATGTTTTTACCACGACATTATGTGCCAATACGTGACACCATGCCAACTTTCATGACTTTCTGGTGAGTTTTGGTTTTACAGGGATTTAAAAACCGAGATTCGAAATGTTGGAGGACGAGCCAGGACGCTGGGATAATTGTAATTCATTGCCATTCTTGGCATGGGACCTAAACATGCACCCAAGGACACATGTATAATTTTTCTAGCCATTTCGGTGAAATTGAGCATGTCTTTGTAGTTCAGATTTTAATTATTGACATTAAATGCATAGGAAACTCAATTAGTGTGTAAAAAGGCCAAACGAACCCTGAATAAGTTTACATCTCAGCACGGATATCCTGTCGTTCCATTTTTCCCTTAGAAGAAAATACAAGGCTTAAAGATACACTGATTATCGTTTCGCCCTAAAGGGGGACACGTTTCCTTGTCGGAACCACGTGTATTCTTTGAGAGAAGTTCCGGTTTGTAAGAGGTTTGTAATAAAGCTTGGCCCAAATTGGACAGTGTTTTTACCACAACAATATGTGCCATGACATGACACCAAGCCAACTTTCATGACTTTCTGGTGAGTTTTGGATTTATTAGGATTTAAAAACCAGGATTCTAAACGTTGGAGGACGAGCTAGGACGCTGGGACGATTGTAATTCATTCCCATTCCTGGTATTGGACCTAAGCATGCACCCAATGACACATGTATAATTTTTCTAGCCATTTCAGTGAAATGGAGCATGTATTTGTAGTTCAGATTTTAATTATGGACATTAAATGCCTAGGAAAGTCAAATAGTGTATAAAAAGGCCAAACGTACCCTGAATAATTTTAAATCTCAGCCTGGATATCCTGTCATTCCATTTTTCCCTTAGAAGAAAATACAAGGCTTAAAGAGGCACGGATTATTGTTTCGCCCAAAAGGGATACACGTTTCCCTGTCCGAACCACGAGGATTCTTTGAGAGAAGCTCCGGTTTGTGTGAGGTTTGTAATATAGCTTGGCCCAAATTGGACAATGATTTTGCCACGACATTATGTGCCATGACGTGACACCATGTGTCAGGGATATTACTAGCAGGTATAAACCGGCTAGTGTAAACCGGATTATGATAATATTGTTGTATAGTTATAATACCCAGTAGAGGTTACGGCCCATGAAGGCTTAAGGCCCATGTGTAGAGTTACGATTTGTAAACCGCCTAATCATGTAACTTGAGAGACAAGGAAGAAAGAGCAGAGACCGAGGCGGACACAAGTATGAGCCGGCCTCGGGATTCTGTAAACCGGACTTGGCGTTGCCTCTATATAAAGGGACGACCCGGCGACGGTTCAAGGACAAGAAAACAACCCGTCGAGACACAGGCAAGCGATCCGCTCCCTGTTGATCGACGCCCAAGCAATACCAAACCAAACTAGACGTAGGCTTTTACCTTCCTCGAAGGGGCCGAACTAGTATAAACCCTCTGTGTCCTTTGTGTGCTTTTAACCCCTTCAATCTAACCCGTGCGATGGTTCCTCAACTAAGTCCGTTAAACCGGACATCTGCCGTGTTAATTGCACGACAGTTGGCGCCCATCGTGGGGCTTGCGCATGATTGTTTCTAGTTCTTGAAGGGCAGCTTTGAAGGGCTCAAGGGGTACGCGCTCGGCGGGATGACCAAGAGTCGCCGCGGCCGGATCTACATCGACGACGCAGGCTGGGGACCGGAGACCGATTCAATCGAATACGGATACCGGGTTCCCTTCGGCGGCATCCACGTCTTCATTGGCAAGATTGGTGAACCGGGACCTGAGCCGGACGTCTTCTCCGACATCGTCGAGCCGACTCAGCGTGCGAGATCGGCCCGGATTCAGCCTGCCATGAAGCACGTTTTCGTTGGAGCAATACACGGAGTCCAAGCCGAGGATGGATCGGATTCCGGTGGCGAGACTGTTGTCTATTCTGATGATGGATCCGCATCCGGAGAGACTGAATCCCTGTATCTGTTGCGGGACGGCCGGTCTGAGGGTGTGTCCGACGGAGACAGTATTCCGGGCCCCTTTGATCTGCCAAACCGGGTAGCTGTGTTTATGGCCGGATCACAGCATACGCCACAGCCCGCGGTGACTGGAGCGTTCACAGCCGGAGCAGGGGGGAGCGGGCAAGCTCCCTCGGCCGCTGACGTTCTATCAACCTTGGTAGAGGAGTTGACATCACTGGCAGTAGCAGTGGTGGCTCCCGCAGACAAGGCGCAGCATGATGCAGAAATCCAGCAGCTGAGAGTCCGGATCGAGCAAGCAAGAGAGGACCTGAAGGCAGAGAAAGCTATGATAGAAACAAGACAGGCAGAGCTGGACTCCCAGGCTTTTCAGTTAAGGATGGATCAGGCCTCAGTACAGGCGGTGAGGGATAGAAGGCACCAGTCTCGTTTGCCGCCAGTTTATGAGGCATTGAATCTCTTCAGGACGCCAGGAGCAGGAGCTAGCAATGATCCGGAGGTAAACCGGAGAAGGCTCCGGTGAGAGGGGAACCGGTCCGACAGCCCACAGCGGAGCAAGATCGCCGGATTACGTCCACACCTCATATCCCCACTCCTCCGGGTCATTACCCAAACCCTTTGGATAACATTGTTGTTGCCGCTTCACGCTTGGCCGCTTTACCCATTGAGGGGACGTCCCCCGTGCAATGGAGGAACGCAGGGTTAAGGATCTGCTCAACACGGCGTTAACACAGCAGCAAGCATACTCTCATAGCAGGGAGAGGCTCCATTCGACACCCCGCCATAGCCGGAGTTATACTAGGCATTGGGAAGAACCGGAGGTGTTTAGTAGTGAACGGAGGCGACACCGCTACAGACAAGATAATCCGACAGGCGCAGAGGAACAAGCTCAGGGGAGCACAAGACCGGGTTAAATCTGCGGCTCGCGAGGAGGTCCGCCAAACGATGCCGGTTCACACGACAACAGCAGAAACAGGGGGCACGATGAGCTCCTTTGGAGTGCAGTGTCTTATTCCCGCTTTACGGAGTGTGAAGTTGCCCAAGGATTTTAAAGGTCCACGTAAGGTGCCTAATTACACAGTAGATTTGGCTCCGGAAGCTTGGGTTGAGAGTTACGAGATGGCCATGGAGATGCTGGACGTAGATGAAGCGGCTTGCGCAAAGTACTTCACCATGATGCTTGAGGGCACAACCCGGACCTGGCTAAAAGGCTTACCACCTAACTCCATCGGATCATGGGGAGAATTACGTCGCCAGTTTATCAAAAATTTCAAGGATACGTGCAAGCAGCCAATGTCAGTGGTGGATCTGGCAGCCTGTATACAAGGAGAACATGAGTCTACAAGTGCATGGGTGCGGCGAGTATCAGAGATCTTGCACTCTTCGAACGGAATCAATCCCAGTACGGCAATAGTGACACTAGAAAACAATTGCCGGTTTGAGTCTCTGAAGTTAAAACTGGGATGGCTCAAACGGGATTGTAATGACATGGGAACTCTCATGAGCACTCTGGTGAAGTACGGAGACTCAGACAACACTAAGTATCCAGAAGCGGATGGAGATAAATCTGGAAAGACAAACAAATTTGGTAAGCCGGCGCAGGCTGGTCCGGTCGGTACAAGCTTCTTAGGCAAGCGAAAAGCGGAGGGTGGCTCCGATTTCGTGGCCAATACCCAAGTTCAAGGAGGCTTTCAGCGCAATAAGGGTAAGCCGCCTCCACAAACCGGCGGAGGGCCCGCTACCTGGGAGCAAGAATTGAATGAGCCTTGCCCAAAACACGGAGTAGGGGGATGTCCAGCTAAACACACTATAGGAGAATGCAAGGCCATGATGGAAGCCATGAGCCGGTTCAGATCTAACAAAAGGCCACCTGGTGGCGGATCAGGCCCCGGGTTTTACGGTCCGGGTCACCAGGGGAACGGCTCCGGATCAGGATATCGTGGCAACAACAGTGGTTATAATAACCAAGGCAATAATCAGTAGGTCAGGGCGGTTACAGTAACCAAGGCAATCAACAGCATGGTCAGGGTGGCTACAACAACCAAAACAACCAACAGCAGGGCCAGGGTAATCACAATAACCAAGGCAGTCAGCAACGTCAGCAGCAGTCCGGATATCAGAGTAATCCGAAGGAGCTAAGTAGCGGACAATATCATGTGTTCACTACGAGTTTGTGCAAACGAGATCAGAAGGTCTTAAAGAGGGCAGTCCATGCGGTTGAACCGGCAACGCCACAGTTCCTACGCTGGTCAGAGCAACCTATCGTGTGGAGCCGAGAGGATCATCCGCAGAAAGTAGACAATCCGGGCCATTTGGTTTAGTAGTGGCACCACAGGTGGGTGGCTACAAATTCACTAAAGTGCTCATGGACGGCGGCAGCAGCATCAATATCTTATATTACGAGACTTTCCGTCGAATGGGGCTGACGGATAAGAAGCTAAGACAGTCAAACACGGTGTTTCATGGGGTAGTGCCAGGTAAATCAGCTTACCCAGTTAGGAAAATTGACCTAGAAGTTACCTTTGGAGATGAACAGGATTCCAGGTCAGAGATGATAACCTTTGAAGTTGTCAAGATCCGGAGCCCTTATCACGCTCTGTTTGGAAGGACGGTTTATGCTAAGTTCATGGCCAGGCCGTGTTATGTTTACCTACAGCTCAAGATGCCAGGTCACAAAGGAACCATCACGGTTCACGGAAGTCGCAAGATTGCGTTAGAGTGTGAAGAAGGAGACGCTGCTTACGCGGAAGCAGTATGCGCTACGGAGGAGTTGAAGTTTTACAAGGACAATGTTGATCCAGCAGATATGTCCCCGTTGAAGAAGCCAACTACAGAGCATGATCCGGCGTTGAAGTTCAAATCGGCAGAAGAGACCAAGCAAGTTGACTTTGTGCCAGGCGATTCATCCAAACAGTTCACTATCAGCGCTAACCTTGATCCTAAATAGGAAAGCGCGCTCATTGAGTTCATCCGTGAGAACCGGGATATCTTTGCATGGAAACCTTCTGACATGCCAGGTATACCAAGGGAACTCTCTGAGCACAGTCTTAACATTGATCCGAAGTTTAAACCAGTCAAGCAGTATCTGCATCGCTTCAACGAAGAAAGGCGCAAGGCTATAGGAGAAGAAGTGGCCAGGCTTTTGGCCGCAGGGTTCATAGTTGAAGTTTTTCACCCGGAGTGGTTGGCTAATCCGGTGCTGGTATTAAAGAAGAATGGAAAGTGGAGAATGTGTGTAGATTACACAGATCTAAACAAAGCTTGTCCAACCGATCCTTTTGCTCTTCCTCATATTGATCAGATCATTGATGCTACAACGGGATGTGAGCGGCTAAGTTTTTTGGATGCATACTCAGGGTATCACCAGATCAAGATGGCAGTTAAAGATCAGGAGAAGATGTCCTTCATAACACCTTTTGGTGCTTTTTGCTATGTTTCTATGCCCTTTGGGCTCAAGAGTGCCCAAGCAACTTATCAGCGTTGCGTGCAGAATTGTCTTAAGGGGCAGATAGGGAGGAATGTTCATGCCTATGTGGATGATATTGTGGTAAAATCAAGGAAGGAGGAGACGCTGATAGAGGACCTCATGGAGACTTTTGACAATCTTCGAGCCTATAAAATGATGCTTAATCCGGAGAAGTGCGCTTTCGGTGTTCCGGCGGGCAAGCTCCTTGGATTTTTGGTGTCCAACAGAGGAATAGAAGCTAATCCGGAAAAGATCAAGGCAATTACATCTTTGACTAAACCGGCTTGCATTAATGACGTTCAGCGTATCGCCGGCCGGATCACAGCATTGAGCCGGTTCATCAGCCGTCTGGGGGAGAAGGCGATTCCGCTTTATCAGATGCTTAAAAAGACGGACCGGTTTATATGGAGTGATGAGGCAAACGCTGCATTTGAGGATTTGAAGCGGCAGCTGGCAGAGCCGCCGGTCCTCGCTGCCCCTGTTGACAATGAGCCGTTGCAGTTATATGTCGCCGCCAATGCACAGGCAGTCAGCGTGGCAATCGTGGTTGAGCGCAAGGAAGCAGGAAAGGAATACCCGGTTCAACGTCCAGTCTATTATGTCAGTGAAGTTCTCATTGAGTCCAAACAAAGATACCCGCATTGGCAGAAGCTGGTATATGGTGTGTTCATGGCAAACCGGAAGTTGAAACATTATTTCCAAGGCCACCCAATAACTGTTGTTAGTTCAGCACCGTTGGGGGGTATAATCCAGAACAGGGAAGCTACGGGCAGAGTAGTGAAGTGGGCCATTGAGCTTAGCCCACACGAATTGAAATATGTGCCGCGCACCGCTATCAAATCTCAAGCATTGGTGGATTTCATTAATGATTGGACAGAACTGCAAACACCAGAGGAGAAGCCGGATCTTACATACTGGACGATTCACTTTGACGGTTCAAGGCAATTAGAAGGCTCTCGGGCTGGAGTTGTTTTAACTTCCCCGCGAGGGGACAAGTTTTGTTACGTCCTCCGTCTATTGTTTCCTTGTACTAATAATGCAGCAGAGTATGAAGCATTGCTTCATGGTTTACGGATGGCCAAGGAAATGAATTTGAGCCGGGTCAAGTGTTTTGGCGATTCAAATTTAGTGGCACAACAAGTATCTGGTAAGTGGGATTCAAGAGATCCTCTCATGGCAGCTTACAGACGAGAAGTTGAAGCGGTCGCACGATATTTCAAAGGGTATCAGGTGGATCACATAGATCGGCGAAGAAATGAAGTGGCCGATGCTTTAAGCCGGCTGGGTTCTCAGCGTAAACCGGTACCACCGAATACTTTTTTGGATGAGCTGCACAGTCCATCAGTTCAAGTATCATCGGAGGAAGACCTGGCTGTTCCTGATCCGGAGGCACAGCTAGTTGCAGCACTTCATGTTATTCCGGATTGGACGCTGCCATATTTGGCGTATCTAAGCCGGGGAGAGCTGCCGGATGACGAGATCGAAGCAAGACAGGTAATCCGGCGCTCTAAGTCCATGACAATTGCAAACGGAGAACTTCATCATCGCAGCGTTTCTGGAGCGTTTCAGCGGTGTGTGTCAGTTGAGGAAGGTTGTGATATTCTTCGTGAGATCCATGAAGGGGATTGTGGCCATCACGCCGGTTCAAAATCCTTGGTGGCTAAAGCTTTTTGACATGGGTTTTATTGGTTGACAGCCCATGCCGATGCGGCGGATCTAGTCCGGAAGTGTGATGCTTGTCAGAAGTTTTCACGACGTGCTCTTGTTCCGACACAGGAGCTCCAGATGATACCGATAACCTGGCCGTTTGCGACTTGGGGGCTTGATATGGTTGGGCCCTTCAAACGATCCCAAGATCAGAAAACTCATCTACTGGTGACTGTGGATAACTTTACAAAATGGATTGAGGCAGAGCCTGTGAGCAAGTGTGATGTGGCAACATCAGTTAAATTCATCAAAAAGGTAATTTTCCGGTTTGGCTTTCCACACAGCATCATCACAGACAACGGCACCAATTTATCTAAAGGAGAGATGGAAGAGTTTTGTCAACAGGAGCATATCCGCCTAGACGTGTCTTCTGTAACTCACCCTCAATCCAATGGTCAAGCTGAAAGAGTGAATCAGGAGATTTTGCGAGGTATCAAGCCCCGGCTTATGACTCCCCTGCAAAGAACACCAGGATGCTGGGTTGAGGAGTTACCTTCTGTTCTCTAGAGCATCAATACTACGCCGAACCGGTCCACAGGGTATACACCTTTCTTTATGGTGTATGGTGCTGAAGCGGTCCTTCCAAGTGATATCCGTCATTATTCGCCATGGGTGACGGCCTATGTTGAAGCTGCCAATGAGCAGGCGAGACAGGACAGTTTGGACCGGCTGGATGAAGAGCGTGATATAGCAGCAGCACGGTCTGCAATTTATCAACAAGACTTGCGCAAATATCACAGCCGCCGGATCAAGACCAGGACGTTCCAGGAGGGAGATTTGGTACTCCGGCTCATCCAAGATCAGACAGATATGCACAAGCTATCCCCGCCTTGGGAAGAGCCCTTTGTGGTCAGCAAGAATCTGCACAACGGTTCATATTACCTGGTGGACGTTCGAGAACATAAAGACTCACAGACATCAGAGGAAGAGACAAAGAGACCATGGAACATTGCCCTCTTGCGGCCCTACTATACCTGAGCCATGAGCTCTGCTGTATCCTATGTATATATTATGCTTAATGAATAAACCGGCAACCTCGATAAACCGGGGGATCAGCCTTTTTTCCAATACAAAATGTCTTATGGTGATAACCATACATTTCTTATTATATGTCATATTTTAAAACACTTTGATCAGTCTAACTGGTTGTGCAGGACAATTGCCGTATATGCACTCTGGAGCAGTGACTACTGAAGGGATTCCTGTTCAAATATAGGTCGTATTCGAACCAAAGAGAACATACCCAAACTTACTGAAGGGATTCCTGTTCAAACATAGGTCGTATTCGAACCAAAGAGAACATACCCAAACTTACTGAAGGGATTCCTGTTCAAACATAGGTTGTATTCGAACCAAAGAGAACGTACCCAAACTTATTGACGGGCTTCCTGTTCAAACATAGGTCGTATTCGAACCAAAGAGAACATACCCAAACTTATTGACAGGCTTCCTGTTCAAACATAGGTCGTATTCGAACCAAAGAGAACATACCCAAACTTAATGAAGCCATTCTGTTCAAACATAGGTCGTATCCGAACCAAAGAGAACATGGCTTTGTATGGTCGTATCCGAACCATAAGCTCAATGGATCATATCCGAATCCATTGCTTGGCTAAATTTTTAAGGCCAGTAGGGGGCAGGATCGTATCCGAATCCTAGCTTAGCCCCTATGGTCCGGTTTATATGGTCATATCCGAACCATAAGCTCAATGGATCGTATCCGAATCCATTGCTTGGCTAAACCTTGCTTTGGAGCCTGGCAGCTCGCAAAAAGCCTCGACTACATGGTTTTATTTGCAAACTTGTATTTCTGGTATTTGTGTTTTTATGGTTCTTTGATCCGGAGTGGAACAACTCCAGAGTTGACCGCGTATCTTCAAAAGTCTGGACAGATCTCCAGCATGATCTAAACCGGCAGCTTCTATAAAGCCCGGAATTATTATTGGGTCTATCAAAAGGCTCCATCAGAAAATTGCAAATTTCGCCGGATTAAGAATATCAAGCATACTTGATCACATGTATGAAGTTATTTCTGGTACAAATAAACACTTGTTTGATGTATTTTGTGAGCAATTTAATTGGTCCAGCGGTAAACCGCTAGGACATCTTTTAAGTGTTATCCATGCAGAAACAGATAATATGCAAGATCAACCACATCAGGCCAGATTTAAATTGGCAAACGTCAAAACAAGAAGTTGGGATATCCGGATCAAGACGAACACTGTCTTATGCTATCCTATTACAAAGGCATAGCAAACCTGAAACAGATTGAGACTGCAACTACAAAGTTAAATTGTATGGCCTACGCTTCCTCCTGCTGCGACGGCTGGGGATAAACTTGTTCCGGAGCATCTTCCTCTTCTTGAAGCGGCTGAAAGTCAGGGATGCACCAATCGATTTTCGTTAAAGCGCGGAAGTACATCTCTTCCGTAATAAGTTCAGACGGATCATCATCTGGAGCGAAAGTATGGGGGCGCACTGGTGGGATTAGATTCACGGTATCATAAACCGGCCGATCCACCCGCTCGTTTTGTAAATCATACCCCGTATGATACCTGGTCAAGTCTGTTCCAGCAGCAAGCTTGCTAGCAAGCGGACGCATTTCCTTAGTCAAAGCGTGCAGGTCTTTGGCAGTGAAAGCTGATCCGTCTTCTTTAGTGCTGGGATACCCATTCAAGGCTTCTTCTAGATCAAAATCTGGAACCCACGCTTTAGCTCTCGTAAGCGCCATGAGAGAACCGGCTCGGGCTGCAGACTTCTTCACTTCCTCCAAGCGTGCTGGCAAGACAGAAAGCTTCTCTTGAGTGCCTTGGATAGTAGTGGGAGCCGGTTTCTTGAAAGACATCGCGCTTATGATCCTTTGAGCGCCGGAATACAGCTGCTCGACCAGATTATAAGACGCCTTGAGTTTCTTCTGTAAATCATCCCCAAGATGGGTAACACGGCGCCCTACATAAAGATCATTACAGTTAAACCAGGCCGGAATACAGATTGCAAGGATGAAAGCATGAACGCAGATTAAGTACTTACCGAAGAAAACAGAAGTCATCAGTTCTATTTGCCGCTTTAAACCGGTTAACTCTTCAGTTACCGGATTAAGGGCTTCCTCAGCATCCTTTGCTCTTTTTTCCAGATCATTCTTTTGCACTTCAAAGGCTGTCCGCTCGTCTTCAAAAAATTTCTTCAGCTGTTCACCAGTAGTTAAGCTCACCGCCAAGTCCTTCTTGGCCTTAGCAGTAGCAGATTCAGTTTCGGCCAGTCTGTTCCGAAGTTCAGTGATTTCTTCAGCCCTCCGGTTCAAATCAGCCTGTAAGAAAAATCAAGTAGAATAAGGGCGAAAGTCAGACAAGTCTCAAGCACACAAACAAGTTGTCTAGTTGACACTTGGGGCTAATGGGCAGTTGAAGTATCAAAGAGTGGCAATTCAAAACAAGTATCAAGCACACAAACAAGTTGTCTACTTGACACTTGGGGGCTAATGGGCAGTTGAAGTATCAAAGAGTGGCAATTCAAAACAAGTCTCAAGCACACAAACAAGTTGTCTACTTGACACTTGGGGGCTAATGGGAAGTTGAAGCATCAAAGGAAAAGATTCAGACAAGTCCCAGACACATAAACCAAATTATGCCCCTGGCACTTGGGGGCTAATGTAAGATCATTTGATTAAATTGGAAGTACCAGTTGACCTTCTAAATGCAGCTAAACCGGAACATGGGGGCTACTATGATATAGACAGAAACACAACAAAGACAAAAACAAAGACAAGGGAGATACCTCGTATTTTTCCTTCATCATGCTGATTAAACCCGCTTCATAATCCCGACCAGTATGAAGCCGGTTCAAACACCCGGAATAGAGCTCCTGGGCACTCAGCTCGGCGAAGCTAGACAACTCTGTACTCCATTTGCCCTTTTCTTGATGCAGTTTCTCTGCTTTAGCCGTGTGCTTAGCTAAAACAGTGGGCTCAGCAGGAGCAGTGTAAGCTGTACCAGTTACTTGAACATCCGGGGAAGGAGCAGCTCTCGGTGGTGGAATAGCCGTGTGAACCGGACTAGCAGGAGCCGGGCTAATCCGAGGAGGATTAGCCCGGGCAGGACTCGCCGGTTCATGGACGTTCTCAGTGTTGGGATTCTCAGGAGCAGTGGTATAAGTATGATCCATAGGAGCAGGATCTTCAAGCTGAACTGTGGGCTCGCCTTCCGGAGGGACGGTTGTATCCGGATCAACCGCCGGATCATCAGTGGCAGTCTCAGCAGTTGTTTTGTTGGCCTTGGCCTTTTTGCTAGGCTTAGGCTTGTTGAAAGGAGTTAGAAAATAAATCAGAATCACAAAAGCAAATGTAAAGGTAAACCGGATAAGGTAAAGGACTTACCCAGGGACAGTCTTCAGAGCTGGGACTTGCGTGGCAGTGGACTCACCAGAAGAAGATAAAGGAGTCTCCTGATAATTAGGGTCAGACGGTTTAAGTGGTTTGCGTATAAGCCCGGCCTTGGGATGAAGAAGAGTTGGAGAGAGTATAACCTCAGAGCGGCGCCTCCGAGCCGGAGTGAGGGATATTCCAGAAGACTCAACTACCAGGTCACTATGGCGTGTAGCCCGACGAGCTTCATGTTGCTGTTTCTTCAAAAGAAAATTGGGGTCCAGTTGAGCATAAGGATGAGAAAATTGATATTTCCGGACTACCCGACGAATTTTTGGTGGAAGCGGTTCTGAGTCTGAAGAAAGAATAGTTACCTCAATTTCTGCCGCTTTATCTTCTTCAGCCAAATCCTATGAAGAGACGCCGTTAACACAAGTCTGGGTGAAAGTGAAACAAATCATAGCCAGATTAACTCATACCTCAGAGTCCGGATCATCTTCTTCAGCATGTGAACCGGAGCCAGCATCCGCTTTTCTCTTCTTAACTACGAGGGTCTTCCGGCGCGGCTGTTTGCCTGATTTATCCTGAGGTTTCCTTTTCCAGAAAGGATCGTCGGCCTGTTCAAAAGAGAGAGATAGTTGGAAAACAATTTAAATAAAACGGATTAAAGGCAGACAGAAGAGATTAAGGCTTACTGCAGGCAGCTTGTTCTTCTTATAATACGGAGCCAATCCGGTTTGGCTACATTCTTCCAAGGAGACATTGAGCATCTTCTTAGCAGACTCAATGACTTCCGATTCAGAAAGTTTTTCCTTGGAAAACCGTTGAGGATCATCCGGTTTTCCAGAATATTTACACATCAAACTGGTGCGTGGACTCAGAGGGAGGATACTCCAAGAAAGCCAGCAACGCATAAAATCAACCCCGGTTAATCCGTTGGCCATAAAGGCCTTGAGCTTGGCAAGTTGAGAAGCAAACCGGGGCCGTTCTGAGGAGCTGAGACATTGCGGCAAAGGGTGATCTTCAGGAAGACGATGCTCGCGATAACCCGACAGTGGGTTTTCCCCTTCAGGTGAAGTATCAAGGTAGTAGAACCAAGACTTGTTCCAATCTTTCGGGTGTGTACGGAGAGCGGCATGAGGAAAGACTGCATCCCTTCTCTTTTGGATGCCGACCCCTCCCAATTCTTGATGAGGACCGCCAGTAAACTCAGTTCGCCGGTTCAAATGGAAAAAATCCCGGAACAAGTCTACTGATGGCTCCTCTTGCAGATACACCTCTGAGAAAACTTGAAAATCGCAGATGTTTGAAATAGAGTTTGGACCTATGTCCTGAGGGTGAAGTTGAAAAGCGGCAAGTACGTCCCAGAAAAATTTTGAACCGGGAGGAGTAAAACCTCGGGCCATGTGATCAAAAAAGACAATAACCTCCCCTTCTTTTGGAGCAGGGGGCATTCATTTCCTGGGGCCCGCCATTTTAAAACCGACCGAAGGTCCAGAGTGCCGATTGATGCAGCGTTGATTAAATCTTCTTCCGTAATGAAGGAAGGGACCCAATCGCAAGAAACAAACTATTTGGCAGCCATGGTAGCATAATGAAAGTGCTGAAAGGGAGAAGTATAAAGTCCGGTTATTCAAGTGCAGATATATAAACCGGGTCACATATACAAAGTCACACCGACGGTTTAGACAAGGGACTAATGACATTGTTAACCCGGCAGTAAGCAGGAAACACATAATTACCGGTTCATAATAACAAAAGAGAGGAGCTAAACCGTCGTGTTCATTGTCAATACATTACAGAAGCAGCGATGTATGACTGACTAAACCGGCGAATATCTTACAGATCTACAGAGATGAAGAAACAAGTTTCTACGGAAAGCTAAGGTAAAACAGATCTGAGCAGTAAGGAAAAAGAAAGCTTATGCAGGTCTATTACAGAAAGAACTACAGGGGTCTTATACAGAGCGGACGAATTTAAAGATCGAATCTAAATGCCGAGATCTAAACATAAGGCAGCAGAGCAGAAACAAGTTCCAAAGACAAACTAAAGGATCAAGCCACGACGAGCATGGTGTATCGGACGAACAGATGAAGCTTTCCTAGGTCTAATGGCGGAGGCACGGGAAGAACCCTAAGGATGCAGATCTACAGCAAGGGAGGAAAAATACCTGAGACAGCAGAAAGCGGCGGCAGAGTTATCTGGTCGCACTCAGGTTGATGCAGCGGCCGGCGACGGCGAGTTTGACGGACGACGGCGGAGGCTTGAGCTCGGGCGGCAGAGGAAGAAGACGAACGGAAGGAGATGAGGAAGAGAGGTGGCAGTATTTATAAAGGGGGAGAGACGAAATGGCAGGCGCGAGATTTGAGGAAGAGAGAGATTGGATAAGGATTCCCTGTCGCCTCGATTTTCGGGATGACCTTTAAACAAAAGTAATAAACAGCTGCGCGCGTTAAATGCGGAAGTGATGTCACGGTCGAATTAAGGGATTTCCAAGGATGACGTTATCGCCGGTTTACAAAAATGAGAAGACACAAGAAAGAAGAACACGCAAGACTGAGAAGACTGATGTGAACAAGTTCAAATCATTCTGGGGCCTAATGTCAGGGATACTACTAGCAGGTATAAACCGGCTAGTGTAAACCGGATTATGATAATATTGTTGTATAGTTATAATACCCAGTAGAGGTTACGACCCATGAAGGCTTAAGGCCCATGTGTAGAGTTACGATTTGTAAACCGCCTGATCATGTAACTTGAGAGACAAGGAAGAAAGAGCAGAGACCGAGGCGGACACAAGTTTGAGCCGGCCTCGGGATTCTGTAAACCGAACTGGGCGTTGCCTCTATATAAAGGGACGACCCGACGACGGTTCAAGGACAGGAAAACAACCCGCCGAGACACAGGCAAGCGATCCGCTCCCTGTTGATCGACGCCCAAGCAATACCAAACCAAACTAGACGTAGGCTTTTACCTTCCTCGAAGGGGCCGAACTAGTATAAACCCTCTGTGTCCTTTGTGTGCTTTTAACCCCTTCAAGCTAACCCGTGCGATGGTTCCTCAACTAAGTCCGTTAAACCGGACATCTGCCGTGTTAATTCCACGACACCATGCCAACTTTCGTGACTTTCTGGTGAGTTTTGGATTTATGGGGATTTAAAAACCGAGATTCTAAATGTTGGGGGACGAGCCAGGACGCCGGGACGATCGTAATTCATTCCCATTCCTGGCACGGGACCTAAACATGCACCCACACTACAACAAAAAAGCCATGTAGAGACGCTCAATGTAGGTGCTCAAGGCGCATCAAATCATCTCTAGCAGATTATAGAGTCGCTCACTAAAGCGTCCCATGAGCGTCTCGGCATGCACCGTCTCAAAGACAGTTGAGGCACATAGGAAGCGCGTCTACATGGAAATGAGACGTTTTGAGAGTGTCCTTACAAAGCGTGTCTACATGGATATGAGACGTTTAGAGATCATCCTTACGCCCCTAGGGACGCATTAAAAATTTCATACTAGATACAACTACATATGTGATATATCGTATTTATATTGTATAAAAAAATTATTGTTCAATTGCGCTTAATGAAATTAATTGCTAATACCAAATAATTTGACTCTCATTTACATATCAGAATATATTAAAAAATTGTATGTCATCGCACAAAATGAAATAATAATGTTGTATTACACCATTGCCAAGAGAAGGAGCTAGTAGTAGTTTACAAACTCAATTGTACACACCATCTATAAAAGAACTACATGTCACACAAACTAGTTGGAACATATATGACTTGTAGTATCTAGATGCTTATAATGGAACATAGCTCCTTGTTTTCTCTGCCTCTCTATTTTATCCTTAGGGTTGCTGCCTTTAAAATCCGTACATAGAAGTTTTTCTGTAAAGAAAGGCAAACTTCTACTAGTAAGTTTTACTTTGCTGAACAGAAAACCATAAGAATAGAGAAGAGTGATATTTACGTACAACATTGAGGTAAACATGCACTGCAGAAGTTCAATCTAGTCTGGTAGATGTCAGATGTAACCATATGAAGTGTAGAGACATACTGTAAAAATAGAGATTAATCTTGATGTCATTGATGGATTTGCAAAGGTGTAAGTGCATCTAGTGCCACCCCTAGTTGGTTTTGGAGTATCGACGACAAACCTGGTTGAGGGACTAATGTGTTTGTGAGAATTGCAGGATAACACAGGTAGTAGTCCCTCATTGATTCGGTTAACCTATCAGAGATGACCCCTAAAAATGTATGAAGACATTGATATTAGTGGTGGTATATGAAGATAATCATATTGAAGACTATGACATGAGAAGACATTGTGTGAAGACTATGGAGAGCGAAGACGTAGATGTTTCATTATTTCCTTTTCTTCTTTGTTGAGTCATAGGAACCACCGTACTGTTAATGTTGGGGAACGTAGTATTTTCAAAATTTTCCTACGATCACGCAAGATCTATCTACTAGATGCATAGCAACGAGGGGGAGAGTGTGTCTACCTACCCTCGTAGACCGGGAGCGGAAGCGTTAGAACAACGCGGTTGATGTAGTCATACGTCTTCACGGCCCGACCGATCAAGCACCGAAACTACGTCACCTCCGAGTTCTAGCACACGTTCAGCTCGATGACGTCCCTCGAACTCCGATCCAGCTGAGTGTCGAGGAAGAGTTCCGTCAGCACGACAGCGTGGTGACGATGTTGATGTTCTACCATCGCAGGGCTTCGCCTAAGCACCGCTATAATATTATCGAGGAGAACTATGGTGGAGGGGGGCACCGCACACGGCTAAGAGATCAAGAGATCAATTGTTGTCTAGAGGTGCCCCCTTGCCCCCGTATATAAAGGAGGGAGGGAGAGGCCGGCCCTAGAGGGGGCGCGCCAAGTGTGGGGAGTCCTACTAGGACTCCCAAGTCCTAGTAGGATTCCCCTTTCCTTTCCGGAGTAGGAGATAAGGAAAGAGGGGGAGAGGGAGAAGAAAAAGGGGGCTGGACCCCTTGTCCAATTTGGACCAGAAGGGGGGCGCGCGCCACCTTCCTTTTGGCCTCTCTCTTCTATTCCCGTAACTCCCCGGTACTCTGAAAATACCCGAATCACTCGGAATCTTTCCGATGTCCGAATATAGTCGTCCAATATATCAATTTTTACGTCTCGACCATTTCGAGACTCCTAGTCATGTCCCTGATCTCATCTGGGACTCCGAACTCCTTCGGTACATCAAAACTCATAAACTCATAATAAAACTGTCATCGAAACCTTAAGCGTGCGGACCCTACGGGTTCGAGAACTATATAGACATGACCGAGACATGTCTCCGGTCAATAACCAATAGCGGAACCTGGATGCTCATATTGGCTCCCACATATTCTACGAATATCTTTATCGATCAAACCGCATAACAACATACATTGTTCCCTTTGTCATCGGTATGTTACTTGCCCGAGATTCGATCGTCGGTATCTCAATACCTAGTTGAATCTCGTTACCGGCAAGTCTCTTTACTTGTTCCGTAATACATCATCCCGCAACTAACTCATTAGCTGCAATGCTTGCAAGGCTTATAGTGACGTGTATTACTGAGTGGGCCCAGAGATACCTCTCCGACAATCGGAGTGACAAATCCTAATCTCGAAATACGCCAACCCAACAAGTACATTCGGAGACACCTGTAGAGTACCTTTATAATCACGCAGTTACGTTGTGACGTTTGGTAGCACACAAAGTGTTCCTCTGGTATTCGGGAGTTCCATAATCTCATAGTCATAGGAACATGTATAAGTCATGAAGAAAGCGATAGCAGTAAAACTTAAACGATCATAGTGCTAAGCTAACAGATGGGTCTTGTCCATCACATCATTCTCTTAATGATGTGATCCCGTTGATCAAATGACAACTCATGTCTATGGCTAGGAAACATAGCCATCTTTGATCAATGAGCTAGTCTAGTAGAGGCATACTAGGGACACTCTATTTTGTCTATGTATTCACACATGTACTAAGTTTCCGGTTAATACAATTCTAGCATGAATAATAAACATTTATCATGATATAAGGAAATAAATAATAACTTTATTATTGCCTCTAGGGCATATTTCCTTCAGTCTCCCACTTGCACTAGAGTCAATAATCTAGATCACATCACCATGTGATTAACACCCATAGTTCACATCGCCATGTGACTAACACCCATAGTTCTCATCGCCATGTGACCAATACCCAAAGGGTTTACTAGAGTCAACAATCTAGTTCACATCCTCATGTGATTAACACCCAAAGAGTACTAAGGTGTGATCATGTTTTGCTTCGTGAGAGAAGTTTAGTCAGCGGGTCTGTTACATTCAGATCCGTATGTATTTTGCAAATTTCTATGTCTACAATGCTCTGCATGGAGCTACTCTAGCTAATTGCTCCCACTTTTAATACGCATCCAGATTGATACTTAGAGTCATCTGGATTAGTGTAAAGCTTGCATCGACGTAACTCTTTACGACGAACTCTTTATCACCTCCATAATCGAGAAACATTTCCTTAGTCATCCAGTAACTAAGGATAATTTTGACCGCTGTCCAGTGATCTACTCCTGGATCACTTTTGTACCTTCTTGCCAAACTCATGGCAAGGTACACAACATGTTTGGTACACAGCATGGCATACTTTATAGAACCTATGGCTGAGGCATAGGGAATGACTTTCATTCTCTCTATATTTTTCTGCCGTGGTCAGGCTTTGAGTCTTACTCAACTTCACACCTTACCAGTCAGGCAAGAACTACTTCTTTGACTGATCCATTTTGAACTACTTCAAAATCTTAACAAGGTATGTACTCATTGATAAAACTTATCAAGTGTCTCGATCTATCTCTATAGATCTTGATGCTCAATATGTAAGCAGCTTCACCGAGGTCTTTCTATGAAAAACTCCTTTCAAACACTCCTTTATGCTTTCCAGAAAATTCTACATCATTTTCGATCGACAATATGTCATTCACATATACTCATCAGAAAGGTTGTAGTGCCCCCACTCACTTTCTTGTAAATACAGGCTTCACCGCAAGTTTGTATAAATCTATATGCTTTGATCAACTTATCAAAGCGTATATTCCAACTCCGAGATGCTTGCACCAGTCCATAGATGGATCGCTGGAGCTTGCACACTTTGTTAGCACCTTTAGGATCGATAAAACCTTCTGGTTGCATCATATGCAACTCTTCTTTAAGATATTCATTCAGGAATGCAGTTTTGACATCCATTTGCCAAATTTCATAAAATGCGGCAATTGCTAACATGATTTGGACATACTTAAGCATCGCTACGGGTGAGAAAGTCTCATCGTAGTCAACTCTTGGAACTTGTTGAAAACCTTTTGCAACAAGTCGAGATTTGTAAATAGTAACATTACCGTCAGCGTCGGTCTTCCTCTTGAAGATCCATTTATTTTCGATGGCTTGTTGATCATCGGGCAAGTCAAGCAAAGTCCACACTTTGTTCTCATACATGGATCCCATCTCAGATTTCATGGCCTCAAGCCATTTTGCGGAATCTAGGCTCATCATCGCTTCCTCATAGTTCGCAGGTTCATCATGGTCTAGTAACATGACTTCCAGAACTGGGTTGCCGTACCACTCTGGTGCAGAACGTACTCTGGTTGATCTACGACGTTCAGCAGAAACTTGATCTGAAGTTTCATGATCATCATCATTAGCTTCCTCACTAATTGGTGTAGGAATCACTGGAACTAGTTTCTGTGATGTTCCACTTTCCAATTCGAGAGAAGGTACAATTACCTCATCAAGTTCTACTTTCCTCCCACTCACTTCTTTCGAGAGAAACTCCTTCTCTAGAAAGGATCCACTCTTAGCAACAAAGACCTTGCCTTCGGATCTGTGATAGAAGGTGTACCCAACAGTTTCTTTTGGGTATCCTATGAAGATTTACTTCTCCGATTTGGGTTCGAGCTTATCATGTTGAAACTTTTTCACATAAGCATCGTAGTCCCAAACTTAAAGAAATGACATCTTAGGTTTCTCGTCAAACCACAGTCCATACGGTGTCATCTCCACGAATTTAGATGGTGCCCTATTTAACGTGAATGTAGCTGTCTCCAATTCATAACCCCAAAAGCGATAGTGGTAGATCGGTAAGAGACATCATCGATCGCACCATATCTAATAAAGTACGGTTATGACGTTCGGACACACCATTTCACTGCGGTGTTCCAGGTGGCGTGAGTAGTGAAACTATTTCACATTGTTTTTACTGAAGGCCAAACTCGCTAACTCAAATATTTTACCTCTACGATCATATCATAGAAACTCTTATTTTCTTGTTACGATGATTCTCCACTTCACTCTGAAATTCTTTGAACTTTTCAAATGTTTCAGACTTGTGCTTCATTAAGTAGATATACCCATATTTTCTCAAATCATCAATGAATGTCAGAAAATAACGATACCTGCCACGAGCTTCAACACTCATTGGTCCGCATACATCAGTATGTATGATTTCCAACAACTCTGTTGCTCGCTCCACAGTTCCGGAGAACGGAGTTTTAGTCATCTTGCCCATGAGGCATGGTTCGCAAGCACCAAGTGATTCATAATCAAGTGATTCCAAAAGTCCATCACTATGGAGTTTCTTCATGCGCTTTACACCAATATGACCTAAACGACAGTCCCACAAATAAGTTGCACTATCATTATTAACCTTGCATCTTCTGGCTTCAATATTATGAATATGTGTATCACACGATCAAGATCCAACAAACCATTTTCATTGGGTGTATGACCATAGAAGGTTTTATCCATGTAAATAGAACAACAATTATTCTATAACTTACATGAATAACCGTATTGCAATAAACATGATCAAATCATATTCATGTTCAACACAAACACCAAATAACACTTATTTAGGTTCAACACTAATCCCGAAAGTATAGGGAGTGTGCGATGATGATCATATCAATCTTGGAACCACTTCCAACACACATCGTCACTTCACCTTTAACTAGTCTCTGTTCATTCTGCAATTCTCATTTCGAGTTACTAATTTTAGCAACTGAACCGGTATCAAATACCCAGGGGTTGCTATGAACACTAGTAAAGTACACATCAATAATCTGTATATCAAAATATACCTTTGTTCACTTTGCCATCCTTCTTATCCGCCAAGTATCTAGGGCAGTTCCACTTCCAGTGACCATTTCCTTTGTAGTAGAAGCACTTAGTTTCAGGCTTGAGTTTTAGCTTTGGGTTTCTTCACGGGAGTGACAACTTGCTTGTCATTCTTCTTGAAGTTCCCCTTCTATCCCTTTGCCCTTTACTTGAAACAAGTGCTCTTGTTAACCATCAACACTTGATGCTTTTTCATGATTTCTACCTTCGCCGACTTTAGCATCGTGAAGATCTCGGGAATTCCTTTCGTCATCCCTTGCATATTATAGTTCATCACGAAGTTCTACTAACTTGGTGATAGTGACTAGAGAACTTTGTCAATTACTATCTTATCTGGAAGATTAACTCCCACTTGATTCAAGTAATTGTAGTACCCAGACAATTTGAGCACATGCTCACTGGTTGAGCTATTCTCCTCCATCTTGTAGGCAAAGTACTGTCAGAAGTCTTATACCTCTCGACACGGGCATGAGTATGAAATACTAATTTCAACTCTTGGAACATCTTATATGCTCTGTGGCGTTCAAAACATTTTTGAAGTCCCGGTTCTAAGCCGTAAAGCATGGTGCACTTAAACTATCAAGTAGTCATCATACCGAGCTTTTGTCAAAACGTTCATAACGTCTACATCTGCTCCTGCAATAGGTTTGTCACCTAGCGGTGCATCAAGGATATAATTCTCTGTGCAGCAATGAGGATAATCCTCGGATCTCGGAACAATTCCGCATCATTGCTACTAACATCTTTCAACTTAGTTTTCTCTAGGAACATATAAAAAATAAACGGGGAGCAACATCGTGAGCTATTGATCTACAACATAGATATGCTAATACTACGAGGACTAAGTTCATGATAAATTAATGTTCAATTTAATCATATTACTTAAGAACTCCCACTTAGATAGACATCCCTCTAGTCATCTAAATGATCACGTGATCCAAATCAACTAAACCATGTCCGATCATCACGTGAGATGGAGTAGTTTCAATGGTGAACATCTTATTTTGATCATACCTACTATATGATTCACGCTTGACCTTTCGGTCTCCAGTGTTCTGAGGCCATATCTGCATATGCTAGGCTCGTCAAGTTTAACCCGAGTATTCTACGTGTGCAAAACTGTCTTACACCCGTTGTATTTGAACATAGAGCTTATCACACCCGATCATCACGTGGTGTCTCGGCACGACGAACTTTCGCAACGGTGCATACTCAGGGAGAACACTTATACCTTGAAATTTTGTAAGGGATCATCTTATAATGCTACCATCGTACTAAGCAAAATAAGAAGCATAATAAGATAAACATCACATGCAATCAAAATATGTGACATGATATGGCCATCATCATCTTGTGCTTTTGATCTCCATCTCCAAAGCACCGTCATGATCACCTTCGTCACCGGCGCGACACCTTGATCTTCATCGTAGCATCGTTGTCGTCTCGCCAACTATTGCTTCTACGACTATCACTACCGCTTAGTGATAAAGTAAAGCAATTACATGACAATTCCATTTCATACAATAAAGCGACAACCATATGGCTCCTGCCAGTTGCCGATAACTTTACAAAACATGATCATCTCATACAAAACCATATAACTCATCATGTCTTGACCATATCACATCACAACATGCCCTGCAAAAACAAGTTAGACGTCCTCTACTTTGTTGTTGCAAGTTTTACGTGGCTGCTACGGGCTTAGCAAGAACCGTTCTTACCTACGCATACAAAAACCACAACGACATTTCGTCAAGTATGTGCTGTTTTAACCTTCACAAGGACCGGGCGTAGTCACACTTGATTCAGCTAAAGTGAGAGAGACAGACACCCGCCATTCACCTTTAAGCAATGAGTGCTCATAACGGTGAAACCAGTCTCGCGTAAGCGTAAGCGTAATGTCGGTCCGGGCCGCTTCATCTCACAATACCGCCGAAGCAAAGTATGGCATGCTGGTAAGCAGTATGACTAGTATTATCCACATCTCACTTGTGTTCTACTCGTGCATATCATCTACGCATAGACCTGGCTCATGATGCCACTGTTGGGGAACGTAGTATTTTCAAAATTTTCCTACGATCACGCAAGATCTATCTACTAGATGCATAGCAACGAGGGGGAGAGTGTGTCTACGTACCCTCGTAGACCGGGAGCGGAAGCGTTAGAACAGCGCGGTTGATGTAGTCGTACGTCTTCACGGCCCGACCGATCAAGCACCGAACTACGGCACCTCCGAGTTCTAGCACACGTTCAACTCGATGACGTCCCTCGAACTCCGATCCAGCTGAGTGTCGAGGGAGAGTTCCGTCAGCACGACGGCGTGGTGACGATATTGATGTTCAACCGTCGAAGGGCTTCGCCTAAGCACCGCTATAATATTATCGAGGAGAACTATGGTGGAGGGGGGCACCGCACACGGCTAAGAGATCAAGAGATCAATTGTTGTCTAGAGGTGCCCCCTTGCCCCCGTATATAAAGGAGGGAGGGAGAGGCCGGCCCTAGAGGGGGCGCGCCAAGTGTGGGGAGTCCTACTAGGACTCCCAAGTCCTAGTAGGATTCCCCTTTCCTTTCGGGAGTAGGAGAGAAGGAAAGAGGGGGAGAGGGAGAAGGAAAAGGGGGCTGCACCCCTTGTCCAATTCGGACCAGAAGGGGGGCGCGCGCCTCCTTCCTTTTGGCCCCTCTCTTCTATTCTCGTAACTCCCCGGTACTCCGAAAATACCCGAATCACTCGAAACCTTTCCTATGTCCGAATATAGTCATCCAATATATCGATTTTTACGTCTCGACCATTTCGCGACTCCTAGTCATGTCCCCGATCTCATCCGGTACTCCGAACTCCTTCGGTACATCAAAACTCATAATAAAACTGTCATCGAAACCTTAAGCGTGCGGACCCTACGGGTGTGAGAACTATGTAGACATGACTGAGACACGTCTCCGGTCAATAACCAATAGCGGAACCTGGATGCTCATATTGGCTCCCACATATTCTACGAATATCTTTATCGGTCAAACCGCATAACAACATACGTTGTTCTCTTTGTCATCGGTATGTTACTTGCCCGCTGATTCGATCGTCGGTATCTCAATACCTAGTTCAATCTCGTTACCGGAAAGTCTCTTTACTCGTTCCGTAATACATCATCCCGCAACTAAATCATTAGCTGCAATGCTTGCAAGGCTTATAGTGATGTGTATTACCAAGTGGGCCCAGAGATACCTCTCCGATAATCGGAGTGACAAATCCTAATCTCGAAATACGCGAGCCCAACAAGTACCTTCGGAGACACCTATAGAGTACCTTTATAATCACCCAGTTACGTTGTGACGTTTGGTAGCACACAAAGTGTTCCTCCGGTATTCGGGAGTTGCATAATCTCATAGTCATAGGAACATGTATAAGTCATGAAGAAAGCAATAGCAGTAAAACTTAAACGATCATAGTGCTAAGCTAACGGATGGGTCTTGTCCATCACATCATTCTCCTAATGATGTGATCCCGTTGATCAAATGACAACTCATGTCTATGGCTATGAAACATAACCATCTTTGATCAATGAGCTAGTCTAGTAGAGGCATACTAGGGACACTCTGTTTTGTCTATGTATTCACACATTTACTAAGTTTCCGGTTAATACAATTCTAGCATGAATAATAAACATTTATCATGATATAAGGAAATAAATAATAACTTTATTATTTCTTCTAGGGCATATTTCCTTCAGTTAAGTGGGGTCCAAGTGAACTAAGTCAGAGTGACTGAAGTGATGCTCAACCAAATCCTATGTCTTTGAGCGAAGACTATGAGAGCAAATCTTATCCAGAGTCGGATGAGTCAGCTTTACTTGTAGCTCAAGTAAAGTTGCCGTGTGTGTTTGAAATCTGACCGTTCGAACACGTGTCAGTTCCTTAGTGACCCAGGGTCACTTCGGACAAATCAGGTCGGGTTGCCCAGTGGCTATAAATAGCCCACCCCCTACACCATAAATTGGTGGCTGTTCAGAGTTATTGCACGGCTTTTGTCGTTTGAGAGCAACCCACCTCCGAAGCATTTGAGAGAGAAATCCTTGTGAGGACAAAGCCCAAACACCCAGAGCCAAAGAGTGTTAGGCATCACTGAAGTCTTTCTGTCTGTGTGACCTGAAGACTTATTACACTTGAGGACTGTGTTTCCTCCAGTCGGTTAGGCGTCGCGTTCTGAGCATCCAAGAGTCATTGTGAATCGCCGGTGAACGAAGTCTGTGAAGGTTTGGAAGTCTACCTTGAAGACTTACCAGAGTGATTGGGTGAGGACTAGGTGTCCTTAGCTCAAGGGGAACAAGGTGAAGACGCGGTCTTCTGAGTTAAATCTCAGCCTCCCTAACCAGACGTACAGTTGTCACAGCAACTAGAACTGGTCTAACAAATCACTGTCTTCCCGAGCTACTGGTTCTATCCTTCCCTTCCTTTACTTACTGCCATACATTGTGAAGTCATTGCATGCTTGCCTTATCTGATTGTCTTCACTGAGTATCTACTTGTTGTGATTGGCTTCATTCCTTCTTCCTTTATGATCCCTACTGCCTAGTTGCTATTAGTCTTCACGCTTTCACTTCATTGAATACATGACTATGACTTATCTAGTGTAGTCCACTTTCCGCTGCATACTAATAAGATTGAGTTTATCGTTTGTCTTCAAAACTACCATGTTTTTAAGCATTTCATAAAAATCGCCTATTCACCCCCCTCTAGTCAATATACTGCACTTTTAATTGGTATCAGAGCAAGGTACTCCCTTGTTCTGTGTGATTCGGTTTAACCACCTGGAGTTTTAGCTATGTCGACTACATGTATAATCAAAGTCTCCGCTGCGTGCCCAATCTTCGATGGCACCGAATATCCCTACTGGAAGAACAAGATGCGCACGCACCTTGAAGCCATTGACGTGGACCTCTGGTTTGATGTCAAGAATGTCGTTCCCAAGACTGGTGAAGGTATCACCCCTGCTGATGTCAAGATGCTTGTTCAATTGGATTCAACGGCCAAGAACATCATTTGTGGTCATCTGACCAAAGGACAATATGGTCGTGTAAGTGCTCTGGACATGTCAAAGGAAGTTTGGGACTGGCTCTCAAAGGTCAATGAAGGAGTCTCTACCCAGAGAGATCAAAGGACCAGCGTCCTTCGCAATCTCTTCAATCGCTTCAAGAGACATGACAATGAGAATGTCCAGCGCACTTTTGATCGTCTCACTGACATCACAAATGAGCTTCACGCACTTGGCGCCACTGAGATTACCAAGCATGAAATCGTCAAGACCCTCCTGAGATGACTCGACGGCTCATTTGATATCCTTTCCCTGATGATTCAAGAATGCCCTGACTTCAAGACTCTCAATCCATCTGATATACTTGAGAGGCTCAACACACATGAGTTCCAGCTATCTATGAAATGTGACATCTATGGTCCCAACTATGGCCGATGTCGGGGGAAACTGTCCACCACGAGCACCTATTGGACCGGAGCCCCTTGTTCGTGCGGTAAGGGAGCGGAGGGAGCACAAAGAGCAGATCGTAGAGCACACGCAGGCAGTTTACCCAGGTTCGGGCCGCGATGGACGCGTAAAACCCTACTCTTGCTTAGATTGTATTGAATGTTAGAGCTCGGGAGCTTGAAGAACTGGCTACACCGAGCGAATGAGCGATCTAGGTTCCGAACCCCTTCTACGTTGTGCATGGGCCTCCTTTTATAGCCCAAGGGGTCACCGACAGGTGTCAACGTAGGAGAAAGGGGTAAAAATGTAACTTTGGTGGTAGTTGTAACAGTGCGGGAACAGTGGACGAACAGTGGATGAACAGTGGTCATCACCTACTTTGACAGTGGGGGACAAGAGCATTAAATGCCCGTCGCCGTCGACCCCAAAAGCGCCAGCCCTTGCGTCTCCGTTCGCCACGGTGGTAGCTTCGTCACCGTGGAGCACCACCGTGTCCCCCAGGCTGCACAGCCATCCGCCACGCGTCCCTGGAATGGCCCCAGGGCGACGCGTGGGCCGATGAGCTGGAGCGCGGGCACACAGTGCAGACTTCCCCCGGCAAGCACCTTGCCGGGGTCTTGATCTTGTCGGGCCGGGAAGCTTGTCGCTCCCCGGGTCTTGCCGGGGCGCAGGGTGCGCCGAGGCGTGTCTTATAAGAGGCAATCTTCTGGTCTTCCTGGCAAGCTCCTCTTGCCAGGGCCTTGAGTTAATGAGGTAATCTTGAGCCTGGGACGGCCTTCCCGGCAAGCTCCACTTGCCGGGGCCTTGATCTTCTGTCTTGTATACTTTGTTTTTGAATGGCTTAATAAGGACCAGAGAGGTTTCCGGCAAGCACGTGGTAGACCCTGCCGCGGGAAGGTGCTACTGCCCGTGCACAAGTTGGGGTACTAAGGTACCCCTATCTTAGTACACCGACAGGAGCCCCCGGACCTGGGCCACACGCGGTGCCCAGCGCCGTTGGGCCAGGCCCAAAACAGTGCACGGGCACGCGCGGCCCACGGCGAGCCGTAATTCCCCCTCCGCATCCGCCGCGTCCCTCCCTAACGGCACGCGTCGATTGCGGCGTCGTGGGAGAGATCGTGGCCACGTTCTTTAATGGGAAATGCGGAGCGTCCCCCACTTCCCCCTTAAAAGCAGAGGGAGCAGGGGCCGTTACCTTACTTTGTCTTCATTGCTTCTTCAACCTCCAGAAATCCCCTTCTGCGCTCCGGCTCCACACCTCCTCCGCCGTCTCTCGCATCTGCGGCGTCGCCGGACTCCTCGTCTCCTTCCCTCGCCGCCTCCGCCATGGCCCCGAAGACCGAGAAGGCAAAGGCGGAGAAGGCCAAGAAAGAGAAATCCGAGCAGGCGGCGAAGCTTGCTCTCCTGCGGAAGAGGAATGTCGTCTTCGCGCCAAGGCTCAGCGCGCGGGAGCTCTGGAACAAGTACCATCTGTTCTGGGCCAAGAAGACCAAGGCGCATCCCCGCACCCGAGTCTACCCGGCCGCCGCCAGAGATCTGTACCCCAGCGGGTATTTCTTCTTTGCTGCCTTCTTCCATTGCGGCCTGTGTCCTCCATTCTCTGAATTTTTCTGTGACATCATGAACACCTACAACCTCCATCTTTTAGACTTCACCCCCAACGCCATCCTCACGATGGCGGTTTTCGCACATCTGTGCGAAAACTACATAGGGATCTATCCAAACGTAGCACTCTTTAGGCATTTCTTTATGCCTAGAGTAGAGGCCGGCGCTCCCCTCTCCGGGGGGATCTCTTGGATCTTCCGCTTGAACAAGAAGGAATCTTATCTGAAAGGGGAGCTCCGCGGCAAGTGGGAGGAGTGGCGCGCTGATTGGTGCTGGATAATGGAGGATGAGCCGCAGCCTTTCACTGCGCCGCGCACAACTGCTATAGTGCGCGGCAGGGACTGGAGTGATTTGGCCGCCGATGACATCAAGCTCAACGCTGCCCTTGTCAGGATTCTTCGTCTCCGAGTAGCCAAGTTGACCATCGGAGAGGTAGGAGCAGACTTTCTCCGCTGCCGCATTGCTCCTTTACAGGAAAGGAAAAGGCCAGCATGGGAGTTTGGCAATGCGGCGGACGTAATGAGGTTGCGCCCGGGGCTGAATTACAACTTCACGGTGCTGGAGCTGAAGGGAATGCTTCGGGAGCTTTTCAAGCACGACCCGGCTCACCCGGAGTGGTTTAGATCTCCCCGGGGAGTAGTACCTCTATGCAACAGCACCGCCCGGGACGCATTGCGCGCGATGATGCCCGCGTGTGACTCACATGGCGTTGACCCGACATGGATAGTACCTACGCCGGACGCCATCATGAGCTTCTTCGTTAACTTGGTCGAGGTGCCGAAGAACACCGATGAGATCAAGGGTCTTACCCGGGCCACCATGGATCGGGAGATAGCTTATATCGCTACCCGGGTAGAAGAGGCCGCCGCAGCCGCAGCGGTAGGAGAATTTGGGTTCACCGTCGACGAGGCAGAGGCCGAGGATGCGTCGTGCCAGGCCGAGGAGGCAGAGATCCGAAGACTTCTCAAACTTCCGCCCGACGAGCTCGCCGGGGTCCCTTCTCTGAGGCATGCCGGGATCCCCGGAGTGGTGAGCGAGGCAGCGGCAAGAGGCGAGGTTGCCGGAGGAAGCAGAGGCGCCGGAGGGGGCGGAGCCTCCGGAAGGAGCAAGGCCGCGGGGCAGGGTGCTGGGCCCAGCGAGCCCACCGAGGAGGAGGAGGAGGAGGACGTCGGAGCCGACGAGGACACTGGTGGATCTCTGGGGCTCGACGACGACGTTTCCTCGTCCTCGGAGAGCTCCCCACCCCGGGCAAGTCCCAAGCGAACACCGCCGAAGCGCCTCCGCAAGGCGGCTACGACGACGAGGACGCAGGCGCCCCGACAGCAGCCCGCTCACCAGGCGGCGCGCGCCACCAGAGCGAGCCAAACCGCGACGGAGGCGCCCCGCGTACCAGCGCCAAGCGGAGGAGGAGCCTCCCAGAGCGGAGCGGCTGCTCCGCCTGCTCCCCGGGCCTTGGCGCCAACAGAGGTTGGGTCTTCGCAGCCCCCAGCCCCGGGGACCGGCAAGCGCCCGAGGGAGCCTTCTCGTCCCGCTCCCCGCGCGGAAGCGCCTCAGGTGGAGTTCGACTTCTCCGCCCTGAGCGACGACGACGACGAGGAACAGGAGTAAGCACTTGTATTCTGTAGCTTCTTCAATTCTGTCTTGATTCTTTCTTTGATGATTCTGATCTTGCTCCTTGCTTTGATTTCAGGACCCTGGCCCAGCGGGCGGCGAAGAAAGCCAAGGTTCCTGTGGTCGAGGTCGAGGACGACTCGCCCGTCGCGGCGACAGGGGACGCGTCGGCGACGAACTTGCCGGACCCAAGCGCTGCTCCGGGGAGCAGCGCCCAGCGCAGCCCCCAGCGTAAGTCTGGGCTTGATCTTTCCGCTCGTCGGGCGCGCCTGAGGTTTTTGCCTTGTACTAACATCTTGTTGCTCTGTTTGGTCTTGTGCAGAGGTGGAGCCGCAGCCACAGGAGCGCCCGGAGACTACTCCCGAGGAGCCGCAGGCCCTGCCATCCCCGCCAAGGGCGAACTCCCCGGCGAGGGAGAGCGCTCCGCCAAGGGTGGGTACTCCGCCAAGGGCGAGTACCCCGCCAAGGGCGAGCAGCCCGGCGAGGGCGGCCACCCCGCCAAGGGAGAGCTCCCCGGCGAGGGAGCCGGTCGTCGACGAAGTCCGCGAAGGTAAGCCTCGCAACCTCGTCTTCTTGGACTCGTCTTTTTTGGATATTTGCTTGAACTTTTTCCTTTCTTTTTCTTCTTCTTCTAGATCCTCCCGCGCCGGACCGGATGGAGACCGAGGTCGTCGGCGAGGAAGGCGCGCAGGGCGACGACGGCAACGCCCCTGTCGTCGAAGACATGGCAGGAGCCGACGAGCCTGCGGCTGAGGAGACTGTCCCGACCGCAGACGCAGCGGCCGGGGAGGGGGACGGTGGCCGCACTGCCGGCCCGGAGGCGGCAGGAGCGTCTAGCGCTGCGCCGGCCGCCGACCCCTCCACCGAGAAGGAGCAGTCCGCCTTCTATCTTGAGGCTCCCAACATCGTCTTCATACAGGTGCCGTGGGGATCCTCGTCGCGAGCCCCCGAGGAGGGAGAGACCTTTGATGGAGAGGTCCTCGCCTCCGCAGGGCTGAAGATCGTCGAAGCGCCTGGCGGGAGCGACGAGCCCGAGGAGGAGAAACTGCTTCACCGCCTCCTGGCCCTTTACCGGGCCAGGCAGGCGAAACTTGAGTCTCGGGAAGCCCTCACCGCCAAGGCCGCAGCAGATATGGAGAAACGCGCTGCGGAGCTCCGCACCGCCAACCAGGCGGCCCTCTGTGACTTGGCGGAGGAGCGCGAGAGGCTTGCTGGAGAGTACCAAGAGTGGCTCCTGGAGAAGGCCGAGGCCGAGGAGCAGCAGCGACTCGCCGGAGAAGCGCTGTCCCAGCGAGAAGGAGCGCTCAACCAGCGGAAGGTCGACCTCGACTCTCACGAGGACGACCTTGCCGCCCGGGAGCAGGCCCTTGGCGGAGAGCTGAAGGAAGCGAAGGCCGCTGCAGCCACCGCGGAGACCGCCAAGAAGGACCTCGAGGCTAAGGTGGTGCAGCTGGAGGAGTACCTGAAGGCGAGCACGGAGAGGGTCACCGCGCTCAACATAGAGCGCGAGAAGGACGCCCATACCAATTCTGAACTCCAGGTACGCCTCTCCAAGCAGGGCGACGAGCTCAAGGCCGCCAAGGACTCAATTGCAGATCTGGAGCTGAAAGTCTCTACACTTAAAGATTCACTCGACGCCGTCCGGGACCGCGAAACCAAACTGAAGGACGAGCTCCGCAAGGAGCGAGGCCTGGTGGAGAGCGCCGCCGCCTCAGTCGACAACTTCCGCCGGACCGTCGAGGTATGGACTGAAGATCTGGTGGCTTCTGCTGGCAACATCGACAAGGAGCTAATGGCGCTGAGGGTTGAGCATCTCATATACTCTCCAGATCCAAATCTCCCCCACAGCGCCAAGCTCAGTCTTTTCTTCAGGGGGATCGCGCCGGCGCTCGCACGTCTGCAGCAGAAGCTCCCCGCGCAGCTGGCCGAGGAGTCGCGCCAACTCTGCGCGGGAACCCTGGAGCGTGTCTTGACCAAAATTGTTTACCGCAATCCCGGTATTAATCTCGTCAACGTCCTCCGCAGCTTGCCGGCCGACACGGATCAGGAGGCCTTGAAGGCGCAGGTCGCCCACATCATCGCCAAGGTGAACAAGATCTCCAGGCGTGAAGGCGATCGCGTAGACTAGGCCTCTTTCTTCTTATTTCTTTTGTTGCTGCAAGGTGTGCCGTGAACATGAAACTATTAGTCATTGCGGCAAGCTATCTCTGTAATATATTTATCTTATTTTCGAGCAATTGATACAGTGTTATTTCCCTTGTTTTGGTCCTTTACTTTGTATGCTTTTAACCCTACGCTTCTAGGGGACTTGCCGGCAAGGGGCCTTTGCCGCGAGCGCTGAGTGCTGGACTCTGAGCAGCCTGCTGGCCAAGGTCTTACCGGCAAGTAACCTTGCCGCAGCTAGTCGCAACGCACTTAGCTTGCTGAGCGAACTCGAAAACGAAGCAAGGGCGCGACACTTGTCGCAGCTCACTTAAGTCGTTGAGCGTACTCAAAAACAAGATAAGGGTGCGGCTAGCCACGGGTAGGTTCCTCCGCGCACAGGTTTTCCATACAAAGTGTGGTTGTTCAAGGAAGATAACTAAAATTTAAAAATTTGAACTGCTCAAATTCTGGTAACTTAGCTTTCATAATCTGTTCGTTCTCCGGTAAGCTTTTCTTTCTTGAACAGCACTTGGTTCATCCTCCACCTTCTTCCCCCCGGCAAACTTGTGCGCGAGGAATGCTTCTTCTGCTTAAGGGAGAAAGAAAAAGGAGAAGAGGAAACAAGCATAGGGTTCCTCGGCATGGTAATGCTTACTAGATATGTGTGTTGCACAAAATGCCAAATGATGCATGCAAATAACAAAGAAAAGCACGAGAATGGCAAATAGTGCGAAGACACAAAGCTTTACTGATGCACGGGATCTGCGCCCGGCTTTGTACAAAGGTTTACATGCGACAGCGGCAAGACTCGTACAAAAGGTGGTTGCCGGAGCGGATCACGGCAACCGCGCCTTACGGGTGAAACTTTCGAAGATGCTCTATGTTCCAGGAGTTGCTCACCAGTAAGCCTTCTTCGGTCTCAAGGCGGACAGCGCCGGGCCTTGTGACTTGTCTCACCCGATAAGGGCCTTCCCACTTCGGCGTCAACTTGTTGGAATTCTTGGCGGACTGAACACGCCGAAGAACAAGGTCGCCTTCCTCGAGACTCCTGGCCTTGACCTTGCGGCTATGGTAGCGGCGCAAGGCTTGCTGGTATCGAGCAGCTCGTACAGCAGCCTGGAGACGTTCCTCCTCGAGGAGCAATGCATCATCTTGTCGCAGTTGCTCTTGCTCGAGCTCATCATAAGCGAGCACTCGAGGAGATCCGTATACGAGTTCCGTGGGGAGAACTGCCTCTGCCCCATAGACAAGGGCAAAGGGTGTCTGCCCGGTGGCTCGACTTGGTGTCGTCCTGATTGACCAAAGAGCCGCCGGTAGCTCCTCTATCCAGTTTCTTCCGCACCTGCGCAGCCTGTCGAAGGTCCTTGTTTTGAGCCCGCGCAGCACTTCAGCATTGTCCCTCTCCGCTTGACCATTGCTCCTCGGGTGAGCAACAGAAGCGAAGCAGACCTTGGCGCCAAGGTCTTGGACGTATTGCATGAAGGTGCGACTAGTGAACTGCGTACCGTTGTCGGTGATGATCCTGTTAGGGATTCCGAAACGGCAAACAATTGCTCTGAAGAACCTGACCGCTGACTGTGCTATCACCTTTCTCACCGGTTCCACTTCTGGCCACTTTGTGAACTTGTCGATTGCTACGCACAAGTACTCAAAGCCCCCGACAGCACGGGGGAAGGGGCCGAGGATATCGAGCCCCCAGACCGAGAAGGGCCAGGACAAAGGGATCGTCTGGAGAGCTTGAGCTGGCTGATGAATTTGTTTGGCATGGAACTGGCACGCTTCACACTTGGTTACCTGTGCAGTTGCATCTTGGAGGGCTTCATGCCAAAAGAACCCTTGCCGGAATGCCTTTCCGGCAAGTGCCCTTACGCCAATGTGGTGGCCACATATGCCTCCATGTATTTCTGCCAACAACTTCTGTCCATCTTCTCTGGAAATGCACTTCAACCTGACACCATTGAGCCTTCTTCTGTACAGTTCATTGTCCACGAACTGGTACATACTTGACTGCCTGGTTATTTTCTCTATCTCTGCTGGGTCGTCGGGAAGTTCTCCAGTTTGCAGAAAACGGACGATCTGCTGTGCCCATGCCGGAGCCCGAGGCTCGACGGCAAGGACTAAAGGCATGAGGGCCGCTGCGGGAACCCCAGCTTCTACGGCAAGAAACTCTGGTTCTGCCGGAGCTGATGGTCCCCCGGCAAGCTCGCCGGGGCGAGGCTTGTCGGGAACGATTGCTTCAACTGTACAGACCTTTGGGTCTGCAGGAGCAAACTGTTCCTCAGCGTTCTGGTCGTTGATCTTGGGGACCTTGGCGGCGGTTTCTGGAAGATCCGCCGGCAAGTAGTCGCCGGAGACCAACTTCCTCTTCTTGGTCTGCCCAATTGATGGTGTAACGGATGGCTGAGTTAACTTGAGCAGGAAGGTCCCTGGTTCCACAGGTAATTTCATCGCAGCACACTTTGAAAGGCCATCTGCTATATCGTTCTGAGCTCTCGGGACGTGCTCCATTTGCAAACCTTCAAAGTGCTCTTCAAGCTTTCTCACTTCATCTACATAAGCTTCCATCAAAGGGCTCTGATAACTCTTGTTGACTTGTCGGACCACCAACTGAGAATCTCCCCGCACAATCAGCTTCTTAATCCCAAGTTCAGCTGCAATTCTGAGGCCGGCAAGCAAGCCCTCATACTCTGCAGTGTTGTTTGTCGCTTGTTCCCTGGGAAAGTGCATCTGGATAACATACTTTAGGTGTTCTCCGGTGGGTGCTATGAGTACCACACCGGCTCCAGCGCCTTGCAGTGAGAAGGCACCATCAAAGTACATCACCCATTCGCTTGTCGCTTCTTGTACGGGTACACTTGTCTCTGGAACTTCTTCATCGGGCGTTGGGGTCCATTCAGCTATGAATTCTGCCAAAGCTCGGCTCTGTATGGTTGAAGTACTCTCAAACTTGAGACCAAAGCTTGACAGCTCCAGTGCCCACTCGACGATCCTGCCTGTTGCTTCTGGATTGTGCAATATCCTCTTCAACGAAAAGCGAGTGACCACTGTTATCTCATGTGCTTGGAAGTAATGGCGCAGCTTTCTCGAGGCCATGAGGAGGCCGAAAAGCAGCTTCTGCACGCCGGAGTATCTTGACCTAGCCCCCTGCAAGAGGGAACTCACAAAATACACCGGGCGCTGCACCATCTTCTTCCGCACCTCTCCTTGCTTCTGCGCAGAGTTGTCCTTGTCAGGGCCAGAGCTTGTCGGAGCAGCCCCCTGCTTGTCGCTGGATTCGCTTGCCGGTGGTGTGGATTCGTCATCGGCCTCCCTCTCCGCTACTAACGCAGCACTAACCACTTGATTGGTTGCTGCTAGGTATAGCAGCAACTTCTCTTGTGGCCTAGGTGCGACAAGTATTGGAGTGGAGGATAGGTATCCTTTCAAGTCTTGCAGCGCTGCCTCCGCTTCCGAAGTCCATTTCATAGGACCTGCCTTCTTCAAAATCTTGAAGAAAGGCAGGGCGCGTTCTGCAGACTTTGAAATGAACCTACTGAGGGCAGCCACACAACCTGCAAGTCTCCTTATGTCCTTGACGCGCTTCGGGGCTTCGATCTGCTCGATGGCTTTTATCTTGTCGGGGTTGGCTTCAATCCCCCTCTGTGACACAAAGAACCCGAGAAGCTTGCCGGAGGGGACTCCAAAGACGCACTTCTCGGGGTTCAACTTAAGCTGGATCTTGCGCAGGTTCTCAAATGTCTCTTCCAAATCTTGGATCAGTGTATCCTTGCTCTTGCTCTTGACCACGATATCATCCATGTAAGCCTCTACATTTCTGTGGATCTGTGGCTCAAAAGCAGTGTATACCACCCTTGCAAATGTTGACCCTGCATTCTTCAATCCGAAGGGCATGCGAATGAAGCAATATGTGCCACATGGAGTAATGAATGCAGTCTTCTCTTCATCTTCCTTGGCCATGAAAATCTGGTGGTAGCCTGGATATGCATCAAGGAAAGAGAGCATCTCACATCCGGCAGTGGAGTCAACAATCTGGTCAATGCGCGGCAAGGGAAATGGATCCTTGGGACATGCTTTATTCACATCGGTGAAGTCTATACACAGTCTCCACTTCCCGTTAGCCTTACGCACGACAACTGGGTTTGCTAACCACGTGGGATGGATCACGCCTCTAACCAGGCCTGCTGCTTCTAGCTTCTTGATCTCTTCGGCAATGAATTCTTGGCGCTCCACGGCTTGCTTCCTGACCTTCTGCTTGATGGGCCGCGCATGAGGGCAAACAGCGAGCTTGTGCTCAATTACCTTCCTGGGAACACTGGGGATGTCAGATGGTTGCCAGGCAAACACATCGACATTCGCCCGCAGGAAGGCAACGAGCGCGCTTTCCTATTTGCTGTCAAGCGTAGCACTGATGGTGAAAGTACCACCAGTGCCGTCCTCCTTGGCGGACACCTTCTTGGTTGCCGGTGGAGCGGCCATCCCCTTCTTGCACTTGCCGGTGGAGCTCGATGGAACGTCCTCGACGGCAGCGCAGCACTCCGAAGAGGTGCGGTTGCCGGAGTGGGTCCCAGAGCACTTGCCGGACTTGGTCTTGGTCCTCTTCCCCTCGGGAGCTTCAGCGGCAAGTGGGCTGCTCTCCGCCGCAGCTGCTGCATCCCGGTAGATCTTGTCGGCGCAGATAAGCGCGTCTTTCTTGTTGCCATGGACAGAGATGACGCTTATCGGCCCCGGCATCTTGAGTACATTGTAGGCGTAGTGGGAAGCTGCCATGAACTTGGCGAGGGCAGGACGTCCAAGTATCCCATTGTATGGCAATGGGATATCGGCAACATCGAAGGTTATCCTTTCCGTCCTGAAGTTCAGCTCCCCGCCAAAGGTCACTGGCAGAGTTATCTTCCCCTTGGGCTTGCTCCTCCCCGGGTTTATTCCTTGGAACGAACCGGTCTCTTCGAGCTCGCCATCTGGGATCTGGAGTTTCTTGATCACAGCCGAGGAGATCAAGTTCAGGCCAGCCCCGCCGTCAACCAACATTTTGGTGACCTTGAGGTTGCGGATGGTTGGTGAGACCAACATCGGCAAGCACCCGACCGCTGTGGTGCGGTCAGGGTGATCCTCAAGATCAAAAATGATGGGCGTGCCGGACCATTTGAGGAGCCTGCGCGACTCCACGGGCGGCTCTGCTGCATTTACTTCCCGCACCCACTGCTTGAGTTGGCGGTGGGAAGTATGCAGAGAGGCGCCGCCGTCGACGCACAGGACTTCCGTGGCCTTCTGGAACTCCTGCTCGCTGTTATCTTCTTCCTCCATGTCATCGTCGTCGTCTTCTTCATCCTTGTCGCGGCCCCGGGGAGGTCAGTCACCTTGCCGCTGCTTGGCCTTGCCGCGGCGTCCTCCCCGGCCATTGAATGGCCGCTTCTTGCTTGGCTCTCCTCCGCCACCTTGGGCCTTCTCCTTGTCGCGCCGCTCGTACTCAGCTTTCTGCTGCTCGACGAGGTACTCAACGCGTTTGCAGTTGGAGAGGTCGTGGCCCTTGGTGCGGTGGATCTTGCAGTATAGCTTGTCGGAGCCGTCCTGCTTGTCGGCTGCCGCTACAGGGGCAGGCTCCTTGCCGGAGCCGCCAGCCTGTGTTTGCTTGGCGGGAGCCTCCTTGCCGGACTTCTCGACGGCAATCACTTCCTTGCTCTTCTTCTTCCTATTGTTCCGCCACCGGCTCTTCTTTGCTGGGGCGGCATCCTCGCTGTCGCTTCCTCCTGCGCCAGCATCCTCTCCGGGGAGTCTCCTCCCCTCTTCGGCGCGCGCGCACTTGTCAGCCAGAGCGTAGAGCTCGCTGACGTCCCGGATCTTCGTCATAGCCATCTCCTCCCTCATGCGACGCTTACGCACGTTCTGGTGGAACGCGCTGATAACCGCGGCGGGGTGGACGTCTGGAATGTTGTGCTGCACGCGGCTGAATCGCTGGATGTACTTGCGCAGAGGTTCTCCTTCCTTCTGGGCCAAGATGTGGAGATCGCTCTCCTGGCCGTGGGGTTTGTGGCCGCCCGTGAAGGCGCCGACAAACTGGTGGCAAATATCTGCCCAAGAAGAAATGGAGCCTTCCGGCAAGTGCATAAGCCAAGAACGAACGTTCGGCTTAAGCACCAGATGGAAGTAGTTCGCTAGTATCTTCTCGTCGCGCCCCCCGGCAGCCTGCACCGCGATGGTGTAAATGCTGAGGAATTGCGAGGGGTGCGTCTTGCCGTCGTACTTCTCCGGTACGTCGGGCTTGAAGTTCTTCATGCTGGGCCACTGGACGCGCCGCAGCTCACGGGTAAACGCAGGGCAACCTGCCGCGTACGGCAAGTCGCCTGGTTCACCGGGCGCGTGCGTATCGACAGCGGTCCCAGCTCGCTGATCTGATTGTCGCCGGGCTTCTCGGCGGCGCTCGATCGTCGTCCGAGCGTCTTCTTGTCGCCGATCGTCAAGGACCTGGCGCTGGTCCCGACGAGCCCGCGGATCCGACGACGCCGTGTAGTCGTCGTCGACGTTAATCCGGCGGGGCGGCGTCTTCTGCTTCCGCGGCGGGGAGTGCACGGTGGTTGCACCCCCGGCGGTCTTGTCGCCATCGGCCTTCGTCTTCTCGACTTGCCGCGGCCGTGATGTCGCCGGCTGCTGCGGCGTGTCATTATTGGCGAAGGCAATCAGGCTCTGGATGGTTGCCCTCCAGTCTTCGGCCTTGTCTGCCGCTGGAGGGAAGTCGAGGAGCAGCGCGCTCTTGCGAGTGCTTCTGCTGGAGAGGAGGGGAGCGGTGGCGAGCGGTGCGAGGAGCGAGATATGCTCGGACTTCTAACAGGGTTAGAAGGAGCAGGGTCCCGCCCCGGAGACCGCGCCTTGCTTGTGCGAGGACGATGGCCCGGAGCGTCCCGCGAACCTCCGGTTTGACCTTGCCCCAGCAAGCGGATGGTACCTCCTGTACCACGGTGCTGCTGGGTCGTCGTCTGCTGAGATGGACGTGGCGCATCTACGGAGACCGAGGCTCGGTCATCCGTCTTGTCCTTGGACTTGGTGGCGCCGTGAGTTTCCTCGCCGGCGACCACCCTTCCGACGGCGTCTCCTCCGCCCACCGATGGTTCTGGTGGCGGCGGAATAGACGCAGACGGGCCTGCGACCTCCGAAGCCTTCTTCTTCGGGGCCATGCTGCTGTTGCTGATGAAGCTGATGAAGTTGGAGAGGTTGATGAAGAGTGCGCCCGCGTGAGCGCCGGATCAGGTTCGCACAACCTCGACGCCCCCTCCCTGGCGCGCCAAAGATGTCGGGGGAAACTGTCCACCACGAGCACCTATGGGACCGGAGCCCCTTGTTCGTGCGGTAAGGGAGCGGAGGGAGCACAAAGAGCAGATCGTAGAGCACACGCAGGCAGTTTACCCAGGTTCAGGCCGCGATGGACGCGTAAAACCCTACTCCTGCTTAGATTGTATTGAATGTTAGAGCTCGGGAGCTTGAAGAACTGGCTACACCGAGCGAATGAGCGATCTAGGTTCCGAACCCCTTCTACGTTGTGCATGGGCCTCCTTTTATAGCCCAAGGGGTCACCGACAGGTGTCAACGTAGGAGAAAGGGGTAAAAATGTAACTTTGGTGGTAGTTGTAACAGTGCGGGAACAGTGGACGAACAGTGGATGAAGAGTGGTCATCACCTACTTTGACAGTGGGGGACAAGAGCATTAAATGCCCATCGCCGTCGACCCCAAAAGCGCCCACCCTTGCGTCTCCGTTCGCCACGGTGGTAGCTTCGTCACCGTGGAGTGCCACCGTGTCCCCCAGGCTGCACAGCCATCCGCCACGCGTCCCTGGAATGGCCCCAGGGCGACGCGTGGGCCGATGAGCTGGAGCGCGGGCACACAGTGCAGACTTCCCCCGGCAAGCACCTTGCCGGGGTCTTGATCTTGTCGGGCCGGGAAGCTTGTCGCTCCCCGGGTCTTGCCGGGGCGCAGGGTGCGCCGAGGCGTGTCTTATAAGAGGCAATCTTCTGGTCTTCCTGGCAAGCTCCTCTTGCCAGGGCCTTGAGTTAATGAGGTAATCTTGAGCCTGGGACAGCCTTCCCGGCAAGCTCCACTTGCCGGGGCCTTGATCTTCTGTCTTGTATACTTTGTTTTTGAATGGCTTAATAAGGACCAGAGAGGTTTCCGGCAAGCACGTGGTAGACCCTGCCGCGGGAAGCTGCTACTGCCCGTGCACAAGTTGGGGTACTAAGGTACCCCTATCTTAGTACACCGACAGCCGATCTCGCGCCTTAAAGGCAAAAGCTGTTTCTTCATCAGAACAAGAATCTGACTGCAGTTCTGATGATCCTGAAGACATTGGAAAGGAGCTTTCCATGCTTGTGAAGAAGTTCCAGAAATTCACTAGGAAGAAAGGCTTTAGAAAGTCTTCACGATCCAGCTCAAGAAATGATGAAGCTTCTACTCATGTCTACAAGAAGAGAACATGTCATAAGTGCAAGAAACCTGGTCACTACATCTCTGAGTGTCCTCAGTGGGACAATGAGAAGAAGAAGAAGAAGAGCAAGGAATATGATTCTGATGACGAAATACTCAAAGTCTTCTTCTAAGTCTTCATCAAAGTATTCATCACACAAGAAGAATTCATCTGGCAAGGCTCGCGCATTTGTTGGCAAGGAGATGGATTCTGAGGAAGAGTCTACTTCTGAAGAGGCGGAGGTGGATTCGGAGGAGGAGTCTGATTCTGGTGCTGCTAGTCTGGCTTTAGCCACTGCCTACGTGGGCAAGTCCATCTTCAACACTGAAGACAATGGCCTCGACCCCAACATTGATGATGAGGACGACGACTCTGCTCCCACCTTCTGCTTCATGGCACGCGTTGCCAAGGTAAAATCATGCGATGCTTACTTTCAAACATCTAGTGAAGTTGAATCTGATTGTGAATCAAAACCTAGCTACAAAACACTTGCTAAAATTTCCACTGAACAGCAGAAAGCCATGGAACATATTCAAAAACTGTTAGACAAAAGCGATGACCTGTTGGACGCAGAAATGACCCGTTCTCAGTCCTTAATTGAAGACATAAAAAATCTTCATGTTAAGTACAAGGAACTTGAAGGTCTTTATGAATCGCTCTCAAAAACTCTTGAAAAGCTTTCCCACGATTACATTCAAAGGAAGCGAGAACTTGAGAAATTGAAAGCGGCTCATGAAGATCTTCAAAAGAAAATGAGTCACTCTGCGCGCAACTGATCAGCTCCACTCACGAAGAGTTTGAACCACCATGTCTAAAATGCATTGAAAATGATAATGCTACATCTGTTGCTGAATGTTCCACTGCTGCCACTGTTGCAATATCTTCAACTACTGATGTTGTAACTAACCCCTCTGCTGAGGATACCACTACTATTGCTGATGAAAATGCTAGGTTGAAGACTTTGCTTGAAACAGAGATGTACAAAAGCCTCAAAGGGCATCAGACTCTATGTGATGTCCTCAAAAATAAGATACTGAACCGAAACCCAAGGAAAGAGGGTGTTGGGTTCGACAGGAAAATGAATGTTGATGGTTCATACTGGAAGCCTGAGCAGTATCCCAAAACCACATGGGTTGCTGCAAAGGAACCTTCAGTGGATCCATCTACCTTATCTGGCTTCACTTGTGCTAATCCTGTTATCATTGATGAATCCTTTGATGCAAACTATAAACTGTTTAAGAATCAAAATGATGAAGTGTTTGCCAGGTATATTGGTACTAACTGCAGGAACGGGCCACCTATGAAGCAGATCTGGGTACCCAAAGGTTGTCTTGAGAAGCTTCCAGCAAATATTATCATGACACCTCCTGGGATGAAGACAAACCCCAGACCAAAGGCTTCATACAGACAAAGGACTCACCTGAGTCACCCTAACGCATATGTTTTGTAGGGAAACCATACTCAGACCCATGAATATGAGCGTGTTTCTTCAAACCGCTATGTTCATAAATCCAAGAATTTTTCCGCCTATTCTTATGAGTATTATTCTCCTCCTACAAGACTATTTGCTAGGGCCCCAAAGCCAAAATTCTCAGATGCTGCTCTTAGATTCATTGCTTCTAATCCACCCCTGAAAATGTGGGTGGTTAAGAAGAACTATCTTTCTCTTGCAGGGAAAGGTCTCCAGCCTATAATCAAAGGCTTCTGATGCTATTGCTGGGGACCTAAAACACTTGTAGGGCACAAGATCAAATGCCCAAAATGACTTACTGCTCATACTATTCATAAATCACTTGCTGAACATCTTATCAGTCCTAACTTTCATCTAAGCTTTCATAATCCACTTATGCATCAAATGTTTATGCTTCATAATGGCTTTTGGTGAAGCCTATCCTCCTAACTACATTCTAGGGAGAGACACCAAAGTCTTCAGAATGGATTATGGACAGCGGATGCACAAATCATATGACTGGTGATCGAAAACTACTCATGGACTCAACATTACGTCCATCTAACAAGAGTCACATCACATTTCTGATACTGGTAAAAGCAAAGTGTTGGGTCTTGGTAGAGTTGCAATCTCAAGAGATCAACACATGGATAAAGTCATGCTTGTTGAATCTCTTGGCTTCAACTTAATGTCTGTCTCAATGCTTTGTGACTTAAACATGATTGTGATCTTTGGTAAATTTCGTTGCCTTGTACTAAAGGAATCTGACAAGTCTTTAGTATTTGAAGGATACAGAAAAGGTGATCTGTATATGGTAGATTTCTCAGCTGGACCGCAGATGGCCGTATGTCTTCTAGCAAAAGCTTCAGAGTGCTGGCTCTGGCATCGGAGGCTAGGACATGCTGGCATGAGGAACTTGCACACTCTCGCAAAGAAGAAGCATGTCATAGGCATCGACGAAGTCAAGTTCAAGAAAGATCATCTATGTGGTGCCTGTGAAGCTGGGAAGATGACTAGAGCCAAGCACCCCTCGAAGACAATCATGACGACGTCCAAACCCTTCGAGCTGCTTCACATGGACTTATTTGGCCCTACTCACTACTCCACATTCTCTACCACAGCCTGTCTCTATGGCTTCATCAGTGTTGATGATTATTCAAGGTACACATGGGTGCACATAATACTCTACAAGACTGAAGTGTAAGATGTCTTCAGACGCTTCGCCAACCATGCCATGAACAACTATGGCATCAAGATCAAGCATATCAGAAGTGACAATGGCACTGAGTTCAAGAACACTGGTCTTGATCTTTATCTGGATGAAATGGGAATCACCCATGAATTCTCAGCCCCATATACACCTCAGCAAAATGGGATCGTTGAGCGCAAGAACAGAACTCTAATTGAGATGGCTCGAACAATGCTCGATGAATACAAAACACCAAGAAGGTTCTGGCCCAAAGATATTGATACTGCATGCCATATCATCAACCGTGTCTATCTTCACAAGCTTCTGAAGAAAACATCCTATGAACTCCTCACTGGAAAGAAGCCTAATGTAAGTTACTTCAGAGTTTTTGGAGCTGAGTGCTGGATCAAGGATCCTCATCACAAGTCAAAATTTGCACCAAAAGCACATGAAGGCTTCATGTTCGGATATGGAAAGTATTCACACTCCTACAGAGTCTTTAACATCTTTCTCTATAAAGCTGTTGAAACTGTGGATGTGCGATTTGATGAGACAAATGGTTCACAAAGAGAGTCCCTACCAAATGTGCTGGATGAGGATTTACCAAATGAATCCATCAAGCTAATGGGAACTGGTGAGATCACGCCTTCTGAAGCACAACCTGACGAGGAACTCATCATCTCTGCTCCAAATCAGCCCGACGACAATGCTCAGCCTGAAGACAACACTCCTGATGATGACAATGTTCAACAAGAGCAAAATCTTCGTCCAGCTCATCCTCGTGTTGCAAATGAAGTACAAGTTGAAAAGATAATTGATAGCATAAATGCTCCTGGTCCACTGACTCGCTCAAGAGCAACACATCTTACAAATTTCAGTGGGCACTTTGCTTTTGTCTCAATATCTGAACCCAACAAAGTTCCTGAAGCTTTTATGGAGCCTGAATGGATTCAAGCAATGCAAGAAGAGCTTCAACAGTTTGAGTTGAACAATGTATGGGAACTTGTCAAGCGTCCTGATCCTCGCAAACACAACATAATAGGCACAAAATGGATCTATCGCAACAAGCAAGATGAGAATGGTCAAGTGGTCAGAAACAAAGCTCGTCTCGTAGCTCAAGGATACACTCAAGTTGAAGTTATTGACTTCGATGAAACATTTGCTCCTGTGGCTAGACTTGAAGCTATTCGTATACTGCTAGCCTATGCAAATCATCACAACATACTTCTATATCAAATGGATGTAAAGAGTGCCTTTCTCAATGGAAGGATTGAAGAAGAGGTGTATGTTGCACAACCACTTGGCTTTGAAGATCCAAAACGTCCTGATATGGTATACAAGCTCAACAAGGCACTGTATGGCCTCAAACAGGCGCCTCGTGCTTGGTATGACACACTCAAAGACTTCCTGAAGAGCAAAGGCTTCAAACCTGGATCCCTAGAACCCACACTCTTCAAGAAGACATATGATGATGAGCTATTTGTCTGTCAAATCTATGTGGACGACATTATCTTCGGCTACACGGACAAGAAATACAGTGATGAGTTTGGTCACATGATGCAAGAGCAATATCAAATGTCCATGATGGGTGAGCTGACGTTCTTCCTTGGTCTTCAAATTCGTCAGCAAAGCAATGACATCTTCATATCTCAAGAGAAGTACCTTAACGATTGCCTGAAAAAGTTTGGAATGCAAGACTGCAAAGGGTACTCGACGCCAATGCCTGCTAAACATCATCTGGGCCCCGACGCCAATGGTAAAGAGTTTGATCAACAGGTATACCGCTCCATGATGGGTTCTTTACTTTATTTATGTGCATCTAGGCCAGATATTATGCTTAGTGTTTGCATGTGTGCTCGATATCAAGCGGCACCAAAGGAGTCACATCACTTAGCTGTGAAGCGAATACTTCGATATTTGGCTTACACCCCAACACTAGGATTATGGTATCCAAAGGACTCAGAGTTTGATCTAGTAGGATTTTCAGATGCTGATTATGCTGGTGACAAAGTTGATCGCAAGTCCACATCAGGCACATGTCATTTTCTAGGACGATCACTTGTCTGTTGGTCTTCAAAGAAGCAGAATTGTGTATCACTCTCCACTGCTGAATCTGAATACATTGCTGCTGGATCTTGCTGCGCTCAGTTTCTCTGGATGAAGCAAACACTCAAGGACTATGGAGTCCATCTGAAGCATGTGCCACTCTACTGCGATAATGAAAGCGCCATCAAGATTGCCAACAACCCAGTTCAGCACTCGAAGACAAAGCAAATTGAAATTCGTCATCACTTTCTCAGAGATCATGTTATGAAGGAAGATATTGATATCATACACGTCAACACTGAAGAGCAACTGGCAGATATCTTCACAAAGCCCTTGGATGAGAAAAGGTTTTGCAAGTTGCGGTGTGAGCTAAATATCCTAGAATCCTCAAATGTCCTGTAATCAGGCACACATCCTAACACTTATGCATATTGATGACTTAGATGTGCAACACACGAAATAAAGTATATCTTCAATCAATGAAGACTTACATTCTAAGTGTGAATACATTAACATAGAATTTGAATTCAGAACGCCATGATAATTGTGCGTCGTGTCTGGGTCTAATACTTCCTATACGATGGGTAATGCCACCACCAAATTCTTGCTTGAAGTATTTCTCGTGGCGTTACATTTGCAAAGTCTTCGCACTTGGTTTATCTTCATATAAGACATATATATAGCATTCACTTATAGCTATGTCTTCATATTTGAATCTTTTGGACTAAGTGAATGTGATCGGACCCTAACCTCTCTATGCCTTCTCATCTTACATTCTGTTTGTCCAAATCATATGCATTCTGTTGAACTATCGAATATCTTCTCTGCGTCCTTGTCAGCAGAAGATACGGAGACAAACTTTAAATCTGATTTTAATGCTCCATCCTTTATGCCTGAAACCCGGAGAAGCCGGAACGACCACTCCGACAGTCGTGGTGAATGTGGGATCGTGGGACAACTCCCAATGCGTTACATGACCGCCACGTGTCACTCGTACGTGAACCGTCAGGGGCACCTACGTAATTGCGCTGTGCCATCTCCCATGCCTATAAATGCATGTCCCATCACGGTCAAAAGTTTCTTCTACCACCTCTCCACCTCAGCCAACCCTAGCGCCTCCGCTAGCTTTTGACGACGCCGGCGACGAAGCGCTTCGCTGCCGCAACTTTGTCGACGCCGTCCTCACGCCGGCCGCGGACATCTTCTACTCCGCCGTCGCCGTAGCTGTCCTCCGTCGCCAAGTTAGGGCACGGAAGACCGAACTGCTGGGCATCCAACTCCTCTCCGTCTAAGCAGCTCATCGTGTGGTAAATAAAACTTGCTTTTTACCATCTTCTTGATCCATAAAGATTCATCTATTTTACCACAAGAGGTTTCTACCTACTTAGATATATAGATCTATCCTGTCTGCATCTCATATCTTGCCTAGTACATTCACATATGCTTCAATCATAGTTAGATTCCTCACTTGTACCTATTCGTGGATTCGTACAAATCTGGAACCAACTCTCATGAGTGAATGTCTTCGCACTATGAGGTCAAAGTCTTCAAAACTGTTTTAATCTTCAAAACTTCTGAGAATGCATATGACCTCTTCCCCTTCCCTCGCATCTCTAATGCTATCACAGGTACATGTCCGTGGGAGAATCCCTTGGTTCTCATAGTCTGCATTCGTTTGCCGAATTTTTGCAGCATCACATTCACTCCCCTGAAGACAGTTCCTGTCTGACAAGCAGACCGAAGCATTTTCCCGTTTTGAAGCCATTCATTTTGAAGCCCTTCAGGTTGAAGAAAATGGCAACTGACAAGACAGTTAGAAAGGGTGGCAGACAACACCGTGGCAACACCTCCATTGATTTGCCTCCTGATCTCAGTGAAATATACAAGACTGATCCTAAGGAGGATTATAATCAGAGGAAGACACGAATCCAATGGATTCGAAGATACTGGGCTGAACAGTGGTTCAAGTATAGGTTCGTGACCCAAGAGTATGCTAAGAAGAACGCCATCAAGCATCCATGGGGAGATATCACTTATAAAAATCTTCCCCCCAAGACTCGTGCTGAAGCCATTGCTCAAGGCTTCTATGCTTGCATGGTCAGAGGACCTCAGCCTGCTGATGCTGATCCTAGCTCTCTGCTCTGGTGTCGCGACGACAATCTGTTCAAGCAAAATCTTGAGTACGCCAAGAACTCGGCTAAAGAGAACAAGAAGCTTTGGGGATTAGACTTCAATCCTGGCCCCTCTGCGCCCTGCGCTGATGGCACGCGCGAAGCTGAACCAAATCTGGTTGGGCCCTTCTACCACTTAGAAGGCATTATCAGTCACATAAGGGTTCCAGGGGCGGATGTGGATTAGCCTGAAGCAGATGCTGATTCTGAAGAAGCGCCTGCAACGCCGAAGCCCAAGAAGAAGAAATCAAAGGCTTCGAAGACCACTTCACCAATTGCTTCTAGAGTGAATCCTTTGGCCACTGCTCCACCTCCACCAAGTGTGCAATCTGAGGAACACTCTCGTATCTCCAAGAGCAGACAGCTGAAGAGGAAGCCATCATGCAACCCCAGTCCAGCTCTCACTCCTGATGCTGTGCTGAAGACTGCCAATGATGCCCTTGATCTCTCAAGTGATGAAGATCTTGGTGATGATGCTCTGGAGCTATTGATCAAGAGCAAGCAAGATGCTGAAATCTTCAATGATTTGCTGCTCTTTGACGTTGAAGTGCTCAATAACTTCATTGGTGAATGGTTTGACACACCCAACCTAAGCTTCGATGATCTGCAACTTCCAGTTGGCCTCAGCGTCTCCTTCCATGTCGCCATTGCTTCTAAGCTGGCTCTGGCTCAGAGAATTGTTGAGCTGAAGCAAAAGATAGATTATGAAAAGGCTCAGTTCAAGAAACATGTGGACAAGCTCAGCGTGCAAGAGATTCAAAACTTCAAGGTTATGATGCATGAGCTCAAGGAAGCCTTTCGCCAGAGGCGTGATGAAGCTAAAGGTTCTCGTGAGCGAATCAAGGACTTGGCTTCCAAATGCATTCAAGCATTCAATGAAGCTGAAAAGCGCAAGGCTCTTGGGCGTCCTAGTATTGACCCAAGGATGGCTGCCAAGAAGAAGAAGAAGCAACCTGTGCCCGAAGCTAAAGAATCTGGGCAGGAAATGCCTCGCATAGTCTTCCCTGCTAGCATGACTGGCACGAAGCCTAAGGCAACTACGACCGCTTCAAAGCTCAAGAAGACAAAGGTGGCTGAAGCTGAAGCTCGCAAGCGCAAGCAATCTACTGATGAAGCTCCACCCACCAAGAAGTGCGAAACCAAGAAGGATAAGGATGCTTCCAAAGAGCCTATCTTTGTCGAGCCAACCTCAGTTGCTCGCCCTGCATCTGCCCAGAGAGAACATCGAATGACTGTTCATGAGCCTGCTCCCACAGAGGCTGAAGATATTCCAGCTGTTGACCCCACCGCAGCCGAAGACATTGGTCCTCATGACAATGTTGAAGATGATGAAGTCCTTCCTCAGATCGAGTACAACATTGAATCTTCGCCTGTTCTTACGAACAGCGAACGCATAAGCATTGGTCGTCCATTGACGTCAATTGCACAGGATGACTCGTGGGCTGATCACCCACGGGATACACCAGCCACACCTCAGCCAACTCAAGTCACCAGTTCGGTGCTTGAAGATGAAGACTTTGAGGCCCAACAACCTCCATATCCTCAGGCGTCGCCAGCTTTTCGCAGGCTTCGCAAAGGACCAAGGCCTCAATTCGTCGCCCCAAGTGTTCCAAAAGGAGTAGAGCAACCATTTGCACCTGATGCTGCTCCTACTGTGAACCCCTCAGAATCTGAAGCCAAAGCGGCTGAAGATATTCCGGCTGCATCAGCCGAAGAAGAACCACCCCAAGGAGAAGAACAACCCCAAGTTGAAGAGGAACGTACTTCCACACCCCCTGTTCTCGAGGAGAACGTGTCCGACCCTCCAGCTCCTGAAGTGGAGGTTACAAATTCAGAGGCTGCCACCACCTACACTGAAGCCAATGACATGGTCATAGCTGAAGCTAATGTGGCACCTGAAGACACAGTGGCGCCTGAAGTGACTGCGGCTGAAGTGACTGCGACTAAAGCCAGTGCTGCGCCTGAAGCCAGTGCTGCGCCTGACGCCAATGCTGCACCTGAAGCAAATCTGCAGCTTGAAGATAATGCCTCTGCTCCTGTTCCACCTCCACGGCCCCTTACCATTGAGCAAGCACAGAACAAGGATGATCAGCCTGTTACTGTCCGGTGGCCCATTCTGATTCCACCACCTACCACTGGACCGCGTGCTGTTGGTCCTCAGTTTGATCATCATGTTGCACACAGGCCCCAAGTTCAGAAGCCTAAGCCAAGACTGCCAAGGTTTCCAGGTATTGCAACCTCTTCAGGGTCATTCAATGCCAATAGCTTCACTGCGCACAACACCTTCTTTGACAGCGCCAAGAACCCATATTCCAAGCCAAGAATATCATCAGATAGGTTCTGGAGCCATCAGTAGCGCAGCTACTACTCAAGAGTACTCTATGATCAATGGCGCATTTTCCCTCATATGCGTCTTGACACTGAAGCTATTACTGGTCTGCCTTGCCTGGAGGAAGCTCTTGACTGCTTCCATGATGCTGGCATGCTCAATTTTGTAGCTGATAAAGAGCATTGGAATGAAGAGCTGCTTCTGCAATTCTATGCAACCCTCCACATTCGAGGCTACAGCAGGGATCCGAAGACATGGGTCCTTGAGTGGATGACGGGCAATGTCCATCATGAAGCTAAAGCCTTTGATCTCATTGAGCTTACTAGCCTGCCCACTCCAGGAGATCTATATGAGCCTGGCTGTCAATTGCACACTGAAGCCTTGGAGAGTATATTTCAGAAGCGCCATCCCAACATGAGCCAAATGCTAAGCATGATGAAGCCTCTACCAAGTGATGCTGAATATCCTAAGGAATTCTTTGTTGAAGACCTAGAGTACCTGCCACGCACCATCTATCATATCATCATGCGTACTCTATGGCCCGTCAAAGGACATTCTTCATCAGCCAAGCTTGAAGGCACTATGAAGACTTTGGTATTCTATATCTTCAATGGCATCAGCTTCAATGCTCAAGATTTCTTCATTAGGCAAATGGCTATGTCTGGAGTTGATCTATTTGGTCTGAAATTCTATGCCCCCTAGATTATGCACCTCATCAAGTTGCATTCAGTTGTCACCTATCAGCCCTCTGCTCGCGACCATCAAATCTTCTTGCCTGAGGTTGATATGTCAGCTGAAGCTATCTACCAAGAGCCTGCCAAAGAGCCAGTTAGTCTTCACAACACTGATCACCAGAGCTCCACTCAGCAGATTGAAGGAGTTCCAGCAGTCTCACGCGTTTATCCTCTGGCTGGCCGTACTCGTCTACCTCGACACGCTGAAACTAAAGCCACTGAGAGCACCATCGCCCAAAGGCCTCAGAAGCGATCTCGTGTCCTGAATAACCGAGAGCTTCTAGTTGCCCTTCATCAAAAACAGGACAAACATCACCTCTGGTTAAAGCGTCAGATGCAAAGCCTCTTGGTGGATGTCAATCACATTCACAATCTTGCCACCAAGAATGCCTTTGTAGCTCATGAACCATGTCGGAGGTCTTGGAAGAGTTTGACCTTGCTGAGTGCTGAAGCGGATCTTCAAGACGATGGCTTCACAGAGAGATTCAAGTTTGACAACACTCCTCCAAGGACTGCTGTTATGCGTCACACTCCATCTCTTGAAGATTCTGAATACTCCTCCTCTGATGCAACAGTTGACGCCAGGGTGATCGATGATCAAGATGATGCTACTTCACTGCCTCCCACTTCAGCGCACATCGACACTGCACCAACTACTTCTGCACCGCCAAACACCAACACCGACCCTGCATCCTCTTCTGCTCCAACTGGGAACGAGTAGAAGCTCTATGTCTTCAAACCTTTTTGGTCCTTACTTACAAAAGGGGGAGAATCATATGAGTTGATAGTCTTGAAGCGGGTCCATATGGGCGGGTGCTTTATAATTTGCCTAGTGTTTACAACTCTCGTTTTGCTACATTTGGTTCTTTGAGTTGTAACACTTAAACTGATGGTCGTCTGCTATGTTTTTATGCTACTCTGTAATGCGATGATAAATTCCGCATCTGCTATCTTATATTCCGCACTTAGTCATTATTGTAGACGTCCATTTTTCATTATGCATGTCATTATCTTCGACATATCAGTTATGCATAATGAATTGTCTTCATAAGTTGAAGAGGATCTCCACAAGTACAACCTGCCATGTGCATTTGCATTCAAAGGCAAATCAACTATATGCACATCTTCAGGGGGAGCCTTTTTCTACTTACAAAGACAATACCTTTATCCCTTACAATTTCACATATCTTTATCCCCATTGAAAACTTCAACCAGTTTGTCATCAATCACCAAAAGGGGGGAGATTGTAAGTGCATCTAGTGCCACCCCTAGTTGGTTTTGGAGTATTGACGACAAACCTGGTTGAGGGACTAATGTGTTTGTGAGAATTGCAGGATAACACAGGTAGTAGTCCCTCATTGATTCGGTTAACCTACCGGAGATGACCCCTAAAAATGTATGAAGACATTGATATCAGTGGTGGTATATGAAGATAATCATATTGCAGACAATGGCATGAGAAGACATTGTGTGAAGACTATGGAGAGCGAAGACGTAGATGTTTCGTTATTTCCTTTTCTTCTTTGTTGAGTCATAGGTACCACCGTACTGTTAAGTGGGGTCCAAGTGAACTAAGTCAGAGTGACTGAAGTGATGCTCAACCAAATCCTATGTCTTCGAGCGAAGACTATGAGAGCAAATCTTATCCAGAGTCGGATGACTCAGCTTTACTTGTAGCTCAAGTAAAGTTACCGTGTGTGTTTGAAATCTGACCGTTGGAACATGTGTCAGTTCCTTAGTGACCCAGGGTCACTTCGGACAAATAGGGCCGGGTTGCCTAGTGGCTATAAATAGCCCACCCCCTACACCATAAATTGGTGGCTGCTCATAGTTATTGCACGGCTTTTGTCGTTTGAGAGCAACCCACCTCCGAAGCATTTGAGAGAGAAATCCTTGCGAGGACAAAGCCCAAACACCCAGATCCAAAGAGTGCTAGGCATCACTGAAGTCTTTCTGTCTGTGTGACCTGAAGACTTATTACACTTGAGGACTGTGTTTCCTCCAGCCAGTTAGGCATCGCGTTCTGAGCATCCAAGAGTCATTGTGGATCGCCGGTGAACGAAGTCTGTGAAGGTTTGGAAGTCTACCTTGAAGACTTACTAGAGTGATTGGGCGAGGACTAGGTGTCCTTAGCTCAAGGGGAACAAGGTGAAGACGCGGTCTTCTGAGTTAAATTTCAGCCTCCCAAACCAGACGTACAGTTGTCACAGCAACTGGAACTGGTCTAACAAATCACTGTCTTCCCAAGCTACTGGTTCTATCCTTCCCTTCCTTTACTTACTACCATACATTGTGAAGTCATTGCATGCTTGCCTTATCTGATTGTCTTCACTGAGTATCTACTTGTTGTGATTGGCTTCATTCCTTCTTCCTTTATGATCCCTACTGCCTAGTTGCTATTAGTCTTCATGCTTTCACTTCATTTAATACATGACTATGGCTTATCTTGTGTAGTCCACTTTCCGCTGCATACTAATAGGATTGAGTTTATCGTTTGTCTTCGAAACTACCATGTTTTGAAGCATTTCATAAAAATCGCCTATTCACCCCCCCTCTAGTCGATATACTGCACTTTCAAAAGGTGAGAATGCATGAAGTATATTTGTAAGAAACAATAACAACAATTTACTAAGCAGTATATGCACAGAAACAACAACAGTTTAACATACAGGGACTGAGGTCTCATGGTCGGTGACACTAATAATATCTAAGCCTTAATACTAGCTCTACATAAGACGACAGTTTACCATAAAAAGACTGAATTCTCATGGTAGTTCACATTAATAATCTTCAGTCCAATACAACATCTACATAAGTGAGCATCACACCATTTATCTGCTCCATACATAGTGCAAGGCATGTGACCCAGATGTACATAAGCAAATATGATTAAATCTTACCAAACATGATAATATATCCATCCAGGGAGCGCTCTTTATCAGATAACATGAGAAAAGTTTCTGCAGATGAGAAACTACATGTATGATAGCAGAAGGCTTTTCATTTATGGTGGGAATGAGGTGCTTTGATAGTTCATACACGAGCTTTAAATATTAACCGCATCAAAAAGAAAGGTTCATAAAGAACACTGACCATCTTGTATTATCAGGGTATTCTCAGAGGTTGTTTATCAAACACCTGCATACGTGAGTGTCCATAATCTGGGAGAAAACAATAAAAAAGCTATGTGTAAGATCGACATTAAATTGAACCAGTGGTATAATAAGTAAAAAAAAAGAGTTCAGAAAAAAGACAAAGTAGTGTTGTCCTATCTTAATATAGATAATCTGAAGTACGTGCAGTGTCAGATTCTCCTCCACAATTAATTACGCATGAAGGGAGAGGCTCCAATTTTTTAATTTGAATGAATTGATAGAACAACTGAAAAGAAAAAGTAAGATCGACTCATCTACAGATGAAACTGGCCAAGCTATTGCTAAAGATCTAGTGACCAGGCCTTGTGCGCTTGATCACAGGATCCCTCATAGCCACAAAATCACCATGTTCCTGAGGCTAGGCCGCCGCCTGGAGGACGGGCGTACTTGGGCTAGGCCACCGCCCGGAGGACGGTGTCCCGGGGCTGGTGTTGGCGGCCGGTGAGCGCAGGGCAGAGGACCTGCGATGGCGAGTCCGGGGTGGGAAGGAGAGGAGCCTGGCACAGGAGGTGGCGTGGCTTGGCGGCGCTAGGTTTAGAGGTGAGAGATGGATCTCTTTTTTCACGGTAGTTATCTTCTTATCCCATATCGCACGATGTACGACCGATGGTAGGTTATATTTAATGGGCGATGGTGGTTGAACAAAATATACGGAACCCGCCAGATTTTTATAATCGCAAAATCAAGGGACGATGTGCTGCGCGTGTCAAAAAATGTATGTATGCACCAAGTGGATTTTCGTGATGAGACGTACACAAAAGCATCGAATCGAAAACGTCTCTACATGGCTATTTTGCTGTAGTGCCAAGGACACATGTATAATTTTTCTAGCCAATTAATTTGGTGAACTTGAGGATGTATTTGTAGTTCAGATATAAATTATGGACATTAAATGCCTAGGAAACTGAATTAGTGTATAAAAAGGCCAAACGAACCTTGAATAAGTTTAAATTTCAGCACTGATATCAGGTCGTTCCATGTTTCCCATAGAAGAAAATACAAGGCAAAAAGAGACAGTGATTATCATTTGGCCTACAAGGGGGACACATTTCCCTATAGGAACCACAAGGCTTCTTTGAGAGAAGCTCCAGTTTGTAAGACGTTTATAATAAAGCTTGGCCCAAATTGGATAATATTTCTACCACGACATTATGTGCCATGACGTGACACCATGCCAACTTTCATGACTTTCTGGTGAGTTTTGAACTTATGAAGATATGAAAACTGTGATTCGAAATGTTTGAGGATGAGCCAGCACGCCGGGACTGTTGTAATTCATTCCCATTCCTCGCATGGGACCTAAACATGCACCCAAGGACACATATACAATTTTCTAGCCATTTTGGTGAAATGGATCATATAATTGTACTTGAGATTTGAATGATGGACTTTAAATGCCTAGGAAACTCAATCAGCGTATAAAAAGACCAAACGAACCATGAATAAGTTTAAATTTCAGCACGAATATCCTGTTGTTCCATGTTTCCCATAGAAGAAAATACAAGGCGAGAAGAGACAGTGATTATCATTTTGCACACAAGGGGGGCACATTTCCCTATTGGAACCACGAGGCTTCTTTGAGAGAAGCTCCGGTTTGTAAGAGGTTTGTAATAAAGATTGGCCCAAATTTGACAATGTTTTACCACGACATTATGTGCCATGCATGACGTGATACCATGCCAACTTTCATGATTTTCTGGTGAGATTTGGATTTATGAGGATTTAAAAATCGAGATTCCAAATGTTTGAGGACGAGCCAGGATGCCAGAACGGTTGTAATTCATTCCCATTCCTAGCATGGGACCTAAACATGCACCCAAGGACACATGTATAATTTTTTAGCCATTTTGGTGAAATGGAGCGTGTATTTGTAGTTCAGATTTTAATTTTGGACATTTAATACCCAGGAAACTCAATTAGTGTATAAAAAGTCCAAACGAACCCTGAATAAGTTTAAATCTCAGCACGGATATCCTGTCATTCCATTTTTCCCTTAGAAGAAAATACAAGGCCTAATGAGGTAGTGATTATCGGTTCTCCCACAAGGGGGACACGTTTCCCAATCGGAACGATGAGGCTACTTTGAGAGAAGCTCCGGTTTGTAAGAGGTTGGTAATAAAGCTTGGCCCAAATTGGACAAGGTTTTTACCATGTCATTATGTGCCATGACGTGACACCATGCCAACTTTCATGAAATTCTGGTCAATTTTGGATTTATGGGGATTTAAAAACCGAGATTCCAAATGTTTGAGGATGAGTCGGGACACTGGGACAGTTGTAATTCATTCCCATTCATGGCATGGGACCTGAACATGCACCCAAGGACACATGTATAATTCTTCTAGCCATTTAGTTTGGTGAATTTGAACATGTATTTGTAGTTTAGATTTGAATTATGGACATTAAATACCTAGGAAACTCAATTAGTGTATAAAAAGGCTAAACGAACACTGAATAAGTTTAAATTTCTGCACGGATATACTGTAATTCCATGTTGCCCGTAGTAGAAAATACAAGGCGAAAAGAGGCAGTGACTATCGTTTCGCCCACAAGGGGGAGACGTTTCCCTATCGGAACCACGATTCTTCTTTGAGAGAAGCTCCGGTTTATAAGAGGTTTGTAATAATGCTTGGCCCAAATTGGACAATGTTTTTACCACGACATTATGTGTCATGATGTGACACCATGCTAACTTTCATGACTTTTTTGTGATTTTTGGAATTGTGAGTATTTAAAAACCGAGATTTGAAAGGTTTGAGGACGAGCCAGGACGCTGGGACGATTGTAAATCAGTCCCTGTCGGGGAAACTGATCGCCCACGAACACCTATGGGACTGGAGCCCCTTTTCGGTACGGCAAGGGAGCGTAGGGAGCACAAAGAGCGGATCGAGGCACACACGCGAGCAGTTTACCCAGGTTCGGGCCGCACGGATGCGTAAAACCCTACTCCTGCTTTGGTTTGTTATTGAGTTCTTGGCTCGGGAGCAAGAAGATCTACAGTGCTTGAAGCTAGCTACACCGAGCGTGGGAGTGATCAAGCGTTCGGAACCCCATCTACGTTGTGCATGGGCCTCCTTTTATAGGTCAAAGGGGTCACTGACAGGTGGCAACGTAGGTGAGGGTAAAAACGTAAAAATGGTGGTAGATGGAACAGTGTATGTACAGTGTTTTGTACCTAACCCTGACGGTGGGGGACAAGGGCATTGAATGCCCGTCGCCGTCGCCCCCGAACAGTGCAAAAAGTGTCCGTTAGGGCGTCTCCGTTCGCCACGATGGTGGCCTCGTCATCGTGGCTTGCCACCGTGTACCCCAGGCTGCACAGACTTCCGCCACATGCCCCTGGAAGGGCCCTAGGGCGACGCGTGGCCAGATAAGCTGGAGCGCGGGCACACAGTGGAAGCTTGCCGCGACAAGCGCCTTGCCGCGGTCGCTACCTTGCCGCGCCCGGAAGCTTGTCGCTCTCCGGGCCTTGCCGGGGCGCGCGATGCGCCACGGCGAGTCTTCTGAAATGCCATGCTCTGTCCTTCCTAGCAAGCTCCTCTTGCCAGAGTCTTGTGCTAGAGGTATGGTCTTGAGCCTGGTACTGCCTTCTCGGCAAGCTCCTCTTGCCGGGCCCTTGTTCTTTTAACTTGAATACTTTGTTCTTGAATGGCTCTAAAGGATCCAGAGCGGGCCTTGGCGGGCGCGTGGCGAGCCCGACCACGGGACGCTGCTACTGCCCGTGCACAAGTCGGGATACTAAGGTACCCATACTTTAGTACACCGACAGTCCCATTCTTGGCATGGGTCCTAAACATGCGCCCAACGACACATGTATAATTTTTCTAGCCATTTAATTTTGTGTACTTGAGCATGTATTTGTAGTTCAGATTTGAATTATGGACATTAAATGCCTAGGAAACTCAATTAGTGTATAAATAGGCCAAACGAACCCTGAATAAGTTTAAATTTTGGCAGGGATATCCTGTCGTTCCATGTTAACCATTGAAGGAAATACAAGCGGAAAAGAAACAGTGATTATTATTTTTCCCATAAGGGGGACACGTTTCCCTATAGGAACCACGGGGCTTCTTTGAGAGAAGCTCTGGGCTGTAAGAGGTTTCTAATAAAGCTTGGCCCAAATTGGACAATGTTTTTACCACGACATTATGTGCCACGACATGACACCAAGCCAACTTTCATGACTTTCTAGTGAGTTTAAGATTTATGAGGATTTAAAAACCGAGATTCAAAATGTTTCAGGACGAGGCAAGACTCCGGGACGGTTGTAATTCATTCACATTCCTGGCATGGGACCTAAAAATGCACCCAAGGACACATGTATAAATTTTCTAGCCATTTAATTTGGTGAACTTGAGCATGTATTTGTAGTTAAGATTTGAATTATGGACATTAAATGCCTAGGAAACTCAATTAGTGTATAAAAAGGCCAAACAAACCCTGAAAAAGTTTAAATTTTAGCACGGATATCATGTTGTTCGATGTTGACCGTTGAAGAAAATACAAGGCAAGAAGAGACAGTGCTTATCATTTCGCCCACAAGGGGGACATGTTTCCCTATCGGAACCACGAGGTTTCCTTGAGAGAACTCCAGTATGTAAGAGGTTTGTAATAAAGATTGGCCCAAATTTGATAATGTTTTTACCACGACATAATGTGCCATGACGTGACACCATGTCAACTTTCATGAATTTCTAGTGAGTTTTAGATTTATGGGGATTTAAAAACTGATATTCCAAATGTTTGAGGACGAGCCGGGACGCTGGGACGGTGGTAATTCATTCCCATTCCTTGCATGGGACCTAAACATGCACCCAAGGACACATGTATAAATTTTCTAGCCATTTAGTTTGGTGAACTTGAGCATGTATTTGTAGTTCATATTTGAATTATGGACATTAAATGCCTAGGAAACTCAATTAGTGTATGAAAAGGCCAAATGAACCCTAAATATGTTTAAATTTCAGCACAGATATCCTGTCATTCCATGTTGACTGTTGAAGAAAATACAAGGTGAACAGAGACATTGATTATCATTTCGCCCATAAGGGGGACATGTTTTCCTATAGGAACTACGAGGCTTCTTTGAGAGAAGCTCTGGTTTGTAAGTGGTTTGAAATAAAGCCTGGCCCAAATTGGACAACATTTTTACAATGACATTATGTGCCATGACATGACACCAAGCCAACTTTCATGAGTTTCTGGTGAGTTTGGGATTTATGAGGATTTAAAAACCGAGATTCCAAATGTTTGAGCACGAGCCAAGACACCAGGACGGTTGTAATTCATTCCCATTCCTGGCATGGGACCTAAACATGCACGCAGGGACACATGTATAACTTTTCTAGCCATTTGGTGAGATGGAGCATGTATTTGTAGTTCAGATTTGAATTATGGACATTAAATGCCTAGGAAACTCAATTAGTGTATAAAAAGGCCAAAACAACCCTGAATAAGTTTAAATCTCAGAACGGATAATCTGTCGTTCCATTTTGCCCATAGAAGAAAATACAAGACTTAAGGAGGCACTGAATATCGTTTCTCCCACAAGGGGGACACGTTTCCCTATCAGACCACTCGACTTCTTTGAGAGAAGCTCCGATTTGTAATAAAGCTTGGCCTAAGTTGGACAATGTTTTTACCACGACATTATGTGCCATGATGTGACACCATGCAAACTTTCATGACTTTTTGGTGAGGTTTGGATTTACGGGGATTTCAAAACTGAGATTCCAAATGTTTGAGAACGAGCCAGGATGTCGGGACGGTTGTAATTATTTCCCATTCCTGGCATGGGACCTAAACATGCACCCAAGTACACGTGTATAATTTTTCTAGACATTTAATTTGGTGAACTTGAGCATGTATTTGTAGTTAAGATTTGAATTATGGACATTAAATGCCTAGGAAACTCAATTAGTGTATAAAAAGGCCAAACAAACCCTGAAAAAGTTTAAATTGTAGCACAGATATCATGTTGTTCCATGTTGACCGTTGAAGAAAATACAAGGCAAGAAGAGACAGTGATTATCATTTCGCCCACAAGGGGGACATGTTTCCCTATCGGAACCACGAAGTTTCTTTGAGAGAACTCTAGTATGTAAGAGGTTTGTAATAAAGATTGGCCCAAATTTGATAATGTTTTTACCACGACATAATGTGCCATGACGTGATACCATGTCAACTTTCATGAATTTCTAGTGAGTTTTGGATTTATGGGGATCTAAAAACCGATATTCCAAATGTTTGAGGACGAGCCGGGACGCTGGGACGGTGGTAATTCATTCCCATTCCTTGCATGGGACCTAAACATGCACCCAAGGACGCATGTATAAATTTTCTAGCCATTTAGTCTGGTGAACTTGAGCATGTATTTGTAGTTCATATTTGAATTATGGACATTAAATGCCTAGGAAACTCAATTAGTGTATGAAAAGGCCAAATGAACCCTAAATAACTTTAATTTTCAGCACAGATATCCTGTCATTCCATGTTGACTGTTGAAGAAAATACAAGGTGAAAAGAGACATTGATTATCATTTCGCCCATAAGGGGGACATGTTTTCCTATAGGAACTACGAGGCTTCTTAGAGAGAAGCTCTGGTTTGTAAGAGGTTTGAAATAAAGCCTTGCCCAAATTGGACAACGTTTTTACAATGACATTATGTGCCATGACATGACACCAAGCCAACTTTCATGAGTTTCTGGTGAGTTTGGGATTTATGAGGATTTAAAAACCGAGATTCCAAATGTTTGAGCACGAGCCAAGACACCAGGACGGTTGTAATTCATTCCCATTCCTGGCATGGGACCTAAACATGCACGCAGGGACACATGTATAACTTTTCTAGCCATTTTGGTGAGATGGAGCATGTATTTGTAGTTCAGATTTGAATTATGGACATTAAATGCCTAGGAAACTCAATTAGTGTATAAAAAGGCCAAAACAACCCTGAATAAGTTTAAATCTCAGAACGGATAATCGGTCGTTCCATTTTGCCCATAGAAGAAAATACAAGACTTAAGGAGGCACTGAGTATCGTTTCTCCCACAAGGGGGACACGTTTCCCTATCAGACCACGCGACTTCTTTGAGAGAAGCTCCGATTTGTAATAAAGCTTGGCCTAAGTTGGACAATGTTTTTACCACGATATTATGTGACATGATGTGACACCATGCAAACTTTCATGACTTTTTGGTGAGGTTTGGATTTACAGGGATTTCAAAACTGAGATTCCAGATGTTTGAGAACGAGCCAGGATGCCGGGACGGTTGTAATTCTTTCCCATTCCTGGCATGGGACCTAAACATGCACCCAAGTACACGTGTATAATTTTTCAAGACATTTAATTTGGTGAACTTGAGCATGTATTTGTAGTTAAGATTTGAATTATGGACATTAAATGCCTAGGAAACTCAATTAGTGTATAAAAAGGCCAAACAAACCCTGAAAAAGTTTAAATTTTAGCATGGATATCATGTTGTTCCATGTTGACCGTTGAAGAAAATACAAGGCAAGAAGAGACAGTGATTATCATTTCGCCCACAAGGGGGACATGTTTCCCTATCAGAACCACCAGGTTTCTTTGAGAGAACTCCAGTATGTAAGAGGTTTGTAATAAAGATTGGCCCAAATTTGATAATGTTTTTACCACGACATAATGTGCCATGACGTGACACCATGTCAACTTTCATGAATTTCTAGTGAGTTTTGGATTTATGGGGATTTAAAAACCGATATTCCAAATGTTTGAGGACGAGCCGGGACGCTGGGACGGTGGTAATTCATTCCCATTCCTTGCATGGGACCTAAACATGCACCCAAGGTCACATGTATAAATTTTCTAGCCATTTAGTTTGGTGAACTTGAGCATGTATTTGTAGTTCAGATTTGAATTATGGACATTAAATGCCTAGGAAACTCAGTTAATGTATAAAATGGCGAAACGAACCCTTAATAAGTTTAAACCTCAAAACGGAGTCGTTCCATTTTGCTCGTAGAAGAAAATACAAGGTTTAAGGAGGTTGTGATATCGTTTCACCCATAAGGGGGACACCTTTCCTTATTGGAACCATAATGTTTCTGTGAGAGAAGCTCCGGTTAGTAAGATGTTTATAATAAAGCTTGGCCCAAATTGGACAATGTTTTTACCACGACATTATGCGCCAGGACGTGACATCATGCCAACTTTCATGACTTTCTAGTGAGTTTTGGATTTATGAGGATTTAAAAACCGAGATTCTAAATGTTTGAGGACGAGCCAGGACGCTCGGACAGTTGTAATTCATTCCCATTCGTGGCATGGGACCTAAACATGCACCCAAGGACAGATGTATAATTTTTCTAGCCATTAAATTTGGTGAACTTGATCATGTATTTGTAGTTCAGATTTGAATTATGGACAATAAATGCCTAGGAAACTCAGTTAGTGTATAAAAAGGCCTAATGAACCATGAATAAGTTCAAATTTCAGCACGGATATCCTGTCGTTCCATGTTGACCATTGAAGAAAATACAAGGGAAGAAGAGATAGTGATTATCATTTCGCCCACAAGGGGGACATGTTTCCCTATCAGAACCACGAGGTTTCTTTGAGAGAAGCTCCGTTTGTAAGTGGTTTGTAATAAATATTGGTCCAAATTTGACAATGTTTTTACCACTACATTATGTGCCATGACGTGACACCATGTCAACTTTCATGAATTTCTGGTGAGTTTTGGATTTGTGGGGATTTAAATACCGATATTCCAAATGGTTGAGGACGAGCCGGGACACTGGGATGATGGTAATTCATTCTCATTCCTTGCATGGTACCTAAATATGCACCCAAGGACACATGTATAATTTTTCTAGCCATTTAATTTGGTGAACTTGAGCATGTATATGTAGTTCAAATTTGAATCATGGACATTAAATGCCTAGGAAACTCAATTAGTGTATAAAAAGGCCAAACGAACTCTGAATAAGTTCAAATTTCAGCACGGATATCCTGTCATTCCATGTTGACCGTTGAAGAAAATACAAGGCGAAAAGAGTCTGTGATTATCATTTCGCCAATAAGGGGGACACGTTTTCCTATAGGAACCACGAGGCTTTTTTGACAAAAGCTCTGGTTTGTAAGAGGTTTGTAATAAAGCTTGGCGAAAATTGGACAACATTTTTACAATGACATTATGTGCCATGACGTGACACCAAGCCAACTATCATGACTTTCCTGTGAGTTTTGGAATTATGAGGATTTAAAAACCGAGATTCCAAATGTTTGAGCACGAGCCAGGACACCGGGACGATTGTAATGCATTACCATGCCAGGCATGGGACCTAAATATGCACCCAAGGACACATGTATAATTTTTCTAGACATTTTGGTGAAATGGAGCATGTATTTGTAGTTCAGATTTGAATTATGGACATTAAATGCCTAGAAAACTCAGTTAGTGTATAAAAAGGCCAAACGAACCCTGAATAAGTTCAAATCTCAGAACGGATAATCTGTCGTTCTATTTTACCCATAGAAGAAAATACAAGACTTAAGGAAGCAGTGATTATCGTTTCTGCCACAAGGGGGACACGTTTCCCTATCGCAACCATGCGGCTTCTTTGAGAGAAGCTCCGGTTTGTAATAAAGCTTGGCCCAAATTGGACAATGTTTTTACCATGACATTATGTGCCATGACGTGACACCGTGGCAATTTTCATGACTTTTTGGTGAGGTTTGGATTAATGGGGATTTCAAAACTAAGATTAGTTTGAGGACGAGTGAGGACGCCGAGACGGTTGTAATTCTTTCCCATTCCTGGTATGGGACCTAAACATGCACCCAAGGACATATGTATAATTTGTCTAGCCATTTAATTTTGTGAACTTGACCATGTATTTGTAGTTCAGATTTGAATTATGGACATTAAGTGCCTAGGAAACTCAATTAGTGTATAAAAGGCCAAACGAACCCTGAATAAGATTAAATTTGAGCATGGATATCCTGTCGTCCGTGGTGCCCGTAGAAGAAAATGCAAGGCGAGAAGAGACAGTGATTATCGTTTCGCCCACAAGGGGGACACATTTCCCTATGGGAACCATGAGGCTTCTTTGAGATAAGCTCCAGATTGTTTGAGGTTTGTGATAAATATTTGCCCAAATTGGACAATGTTTTACAACGACATTATGTGCCACGATGTGACACCATGCCAACTTTCATTACTTTCTGGTAAGTTTTGGAATTATGAGAATTTAAAAACTGAGATTCCAAATGTTTGAGGACGAGTCAGGACGCCGGGACGGTTGTAATTCAGTCCCATTCCTGGCATGGGTCCTAAACATGCACCCAAGGACACATCTATAATTTTTCTAGCCATTTAATTTGGTGAACTTGAGCATGTTTTTTTAGTTCAGATTTGCATTATGGACATTAAATGCCTAGGAAACTCAATTAGTGTATAAAAAGGTCAAAGGAACCCCGAATAAGTTTAAATTTTAGCATGAATATCATGTCCTTCCATGTTGCCCGTAGAAGAAAATACAAGGTGAATTGAGACAGTGACAATGGTTTCGCCCACAACGGGGACACGTTTCCCTTTCGGAACCACGAGGCTTCTTTGAGAGAAGCTCCGATTTGTAAGAGGTTTGTAATAAATCTTAGCCCAAATTGGACAATTTTTTTACCACGACGTTATGTGCCATGACCATGCCAACTTTCATGAATTTCTGGTGAGTTTTGGATTTATGGGGATTTAAATACCGATATTCCAAATGGTTGAGGATGAGCCGGGACGCTGAGACGATGGTAATTCATTCCCATTCCTTGCATGGGACCTAAACATGCACCCAAGGATACATGTATAATTTTCTAGCCATTTAATTTGGTGAACTTGAGCATGTATTTGTAGTTAAGATTTGAACCATGGACATCAAATGCCTAGGAAACTCAATTAGTGTATAAAAAGGCCAAACAAACCCTGATTAAGTTTAAATTTCAGCACTGATATTCTGTCATTCCATGTTGACCGTTGAAGAACATACAAGGCGAAAAGAGACAGTGATTATCATTTCGCCCATAAGGGGGACGCGTTTCCCTATAGGAACCACGAGGCTTCTTTGTGAGAATCTCCGGTTTGTAAGATGTTTGTAATAAACCTTGGCCCAAATTGGACAACGTTTTTACCACGACATTATGTGCCATGACGTTCACCAAGCCAATGTTCATGACTTTCTGGTGAGTGTTGGATTTATGAGGATTTAAAAACCGAGATTCCAAATGTTTGAGGACGAGTAAGGATTCCGGGACGGTTGTAATTCATTCCCATTCCTGGCATGGGACCTATACATGCACCCAAGGACAGATGTATAACTTTTCTAGCCATTTAGGTGGAGTATGTATTTGTAGTTCAGATTTGAATTATGGACATGAAATGCCTAGGAAACTCAATTAGTGTATAAAAAGGCCAAACGAACCCCTAATAAGTTTAAATCTCAGAACGTATAATCTGTCGTTCCATTTTTCTCGTAGAAGAAAATACAAGATTTAAGGAGGCAGTCATTATCATTCCGCCCACAAGGGGGACACGTTTCGCTATCGGAAGCTCCGGTTTGTAATAAAGCTTGGCCTAAATTGGACAATGTTTTTACCACGACATTATGTGCCCTGACGTGACACCATGCCAACTTTCATGACTTTCTGGTGGGTTTTGGATTTATGGGGATTTAAAAACCGATATTCCAAATGCTTGAGGACGAGCCGGGATGCTGGAACGATTGTAATTCATCCCATTCCTGGTATGGGACCTAAACATGCACCCAAGGACACATGTATAATTTTCTAGCCATTTAATTTGGTGAACTTGAGCATGTATTTGTAGTTAAGATTTGAACCATGGACATCAAATGCCTAGGAAACTCAATTAGTGTATAAAAAGGCCAAACAAACCCTGATTAAGTTTAAATTTCAGCACTGATATCCTGTCATTCCATGTTGACCGTTGAAGAACATACAAGGCGAAAAGAGACAGTGATTATCATTTCGCCCATAAGGGGGACGCGTTTCCCTATAGGAACCACGAGGCTTCTTTGTGAGAATCTCCGGTTTGTAAGATGTTTGTAATTAAGTTTCGCCCAATTTGGATAATGTTTTTACCACGCCATTATGTGCCATGACATGACACCAAGCCAACTTTCATGACTTTCTGGTGAGTTTTCGATTTATGAGGATTTAAAAACCGAGATTCCAAATGTTTGAGGACGAGCCATGACGCCGAGACGATTGTAATTCATTCCCATTCCTGGCATGGGATCTAAACATAAACCCAAGGACACATGTATAATTTTTCTAGCCATTTAATTTGGTGAACTTGAGCATGTATTTGTAGTTCAGATTTGAATTATGGACATTATATGCCTAGGAAACTCAATTAGTGTATAAAAATGCCAAACAAACCCTGAATAAGTTTAAATCTCAGAAGAGAGTTGTTCCATTTTTCCCGTAGAAGAAAATAAAAGGCTTAAGGAGGCAGTGATTATTGTTTCACCCACAAGGGGGACACGTTTCCCTATCGGAACCACGAGGCTTCCTTGAGAGAAGCTCCGGTTTGTAAGAGGTTTGTAATAAAGCTTGGCCCAAATTGGACAATGTTTTTACCACGACATTATGTGCCACGACATGACACCATGCCAACTTTCATGACTTTCTAGTGAGTTTTGGATGTATGGGGATTTAAAAACCGAAATTCTAAATGTTTGAGGATGAGCCAGGACGCCGGGAAGGTTGTAATTCATTCCCATTCCTGGCATGGGACCTAAACATGCACCCAAGGACACATGTATTATTTTTCTAGCCGTTTTGGTGAAATGGAGCATGTATTTGTAATTCAGATTTGAATTATGGACATTAAATGCCTAGGAAACTCAACTAGTGTATAAAAAGGCCAAACTAACCCTTAATAAGTTTGAATCTCAGAACCGATAATCCGCCGCTCCATTTTGCCCGTAGAAGAAAATACAAGACTTAAGGAGGCAGTGATTATCGTTTCGCCCACAAGGGGGACACGTTTCCCTATCGGAACCATGCAACTTCTTTGAGGGAAGCTCCAGTTTGCAATAAAGCTTGGCAAAAATTGGACAATGTTTTACCATGACATTATGTGCCATGACGTGACACCATGCCAACTTTCATGACTTTCTGGTGAGTTTTGGATTTATGGGGATTTAAAAACCAAGATTCTAAATGTTTATGGACGAGCTAGGACACCGGGACGGTTGTAATTCTTTCCCATTCCTGGCATGGGACCTAAACATGCACCAAGGACACATGTATAATATTTTTTGAATATAAACAGTAGGGTAAAACCCCACTGCAATTTTTATAAATAAAGTGTAAAGTAACAAGTAATCAAAGAGGCTTGAGGTAAGCCTACAGAAAGAGGAGTTTGACAAAAAGAACTAGGCTACCAACATAAAGGGAAAAATTACAACAGGGCCTCAAGCCAAACAGAAAATTGTCTCTCATGCTTTTTCTTCATTCCGAACCTTAGAAGCTTTAGTTCCTCCAGGAAGATGAATTTCCATCCTGGGAAAGATGGTGTAATGTGTTCAAAAACTTTATTGTTTCTGGTTATCCAGATGGCCCATGCTCCAAGAATGATGATCTCCATGTAAAAAGGGTAGTTTATTTTGTCCTTGAGATCTTGGAATGCTTCCAACACTGACATGTTTGGTGTTCTTGTTGGTCAAATAAAGTCCCAACATTGTTGCACAAAGGGACATCCCTAGAATAAATGATGTAGTGTTTCTTCCTATTGACATCCACTAACTGCACAGTTGTATGCTTCTAGTACAAAGTTCTTTCTTCTAAGTAGATTCCTTGTGTTAACTTTGTCATGAAGAAGTTGCCAGAAGAATACTTTGTATTTTGGCTGACATGAACTCTGCCAAATCCAGTTGAAGCGAGGAGCTTGCTTGTTTCCAATTAAAACTTTATATGCTTTTATGGATGAATAGATTTTCCATGTGTCCAAAGATTCCAGGAATTCAGATTGTCTCATAGAGATGCAAATGTCATCCATTTGTAAAAGTTCCTCATATGCCTCTGTTGTCAGTGGAAGATAGAAAAGATCCTGAAGGTATTATGTCTGCAACACTTGTTGTATGTTTAACTGTGGAATTTTCACAAAAGAGTATAAGTGGTGGAACTTGTGTTTGAGTACTTCCTGATGCCATAGATCATCCCAAAAAAATGCACTGACACCATCTCCCACATTGCATCTAGCAATAGCTTTGTATTGATCAATGAGAGAAAAATTGGGTTTCCACCAAAAAGAACCTACCATGCTGTCACCTTGTAATTTACCATCACTGTAGTAACTTTCCCATATCAGATTGACCCATGGTATGTCATGTCTATTGAAAAATTTATGCAAATTCTTCATTAGCAGGGTTTTGTTATGAGTGTATATATCCAATACACCTAGACCTCCCTGCTGCTTGGGCCTGCACACAGTGTGCCAAGCTACTAGTGTAGGTCTGCGATCCTCCATGTTAGGGCCTCTCCAAAGGCAGTGTCGCAGGTATTTTATTATCCGTTTCTTTATTGTTGTTGGGATATCCAGGTAACTCATGAAGAATACTGACAAAGATGTGAGAACTGATTTGACAAGGAGTATTTTGCCTGCTTGAGTCATGAAAATAGAGAGACCTGCCAATCTCTTTGCAATCCTGTTAACAAGAAGTGGACATTGTTCCATAGTTGGTTTGTATATTCCCAATGGGAGTCCAAGATAAGTGAAAATAAATTGCCCTCTGGCACATTGTAGTATGTTTGTGAATAATTCAATTCTGTCATAAAAAATGTTCAAAGGAACCAGGAATGACTTCCCATAATTCACTTTAAGCCCTATTGCAGAAGCAAAAGTATTGAGTAAGGCCTTCAAGCAGAAGAGCTGCCTTGTATCTGCTTGCATAATCACCAAAGTGTCATCTGCATATTGTACTATTGGGAAATGAGGGCAAGAGTTGACTTGAAGTGGTGCAGAGAGTAGGTTTAACCTCATTGCTTTGTTTAGAATAGTTTGCAACATGTCAGCAGCAAGAACAAATATTAAAGGAGAGTATGGGTCCCCCTGTCTCACTCCTCTTTTCATGTAATTTTTGTCCCAGGTACCCCATTCAATAGAACAGAAGATGATGTTGTTGAAAAAAGAGCTTTCATCCATGAAATCCATCTGTCACCAAAGCCTTTAGCTTTAAAAATACCAAAGATTGCTTCATGTTCAATTGTATCAAAAGCCTTTTCAAAGTCCAGTTTGATAACTAAGATTTCCTCCCTTGACTTATGGCATTGGTGAATATATTCATAAGCCCATCCTAAGCAATCCTTGATCACCCTGTCTTTAAGGAAGCCATATTGATTGATATGCACCATTTGCAGAATAACACTTTGCAATCTTTTGTCCAGCAATTTTGTAATGATCTTCAGAACTCCATTGAGCAGAGAAATTCTTCTAAAGTCATTCGGAGAAAGTGGAACTTCTTTTTTTAGGGATTAGGGTGATGAAAGATGAGTTGGTACTTTCAAGATTTACTTTCCCGGCATGAAAAGCTATAATAAGTTCAGTGACATCTGCTTTGATTATATCCCAACAATTTTTGAGAAACTCATTCTTAAAACCATCTGGGCCTGGTGATTTATCTGCATGCAGATTCTTTACCACATCATCAATTTCTTCCTGGGTAAAAGGCTTTTCCAAATCAATGAATATGTGTGGATCCACTGTGTTTTCATACAAATCATTTAGATAAAAGTGCATAGAATGCCCATTAGACTGTCCCAATCTGCTCTTAAACGCCTCCCATAAAATTGTTGCCTTTCCTTCATGATCTGTGATTTCAACCTAGTCCTTGTTTACCAACATGTCAATTTGATTATGTCTGTGGTTAATAGAGGCCTTCGTATGAAAGAATTTTGTGTTCTCGTCTCCAAACTTCACACCTTTAATTTTCCTCTTTGTTTCCAATAAATCTTGTGATTGTTGAGCACAGTTAATAAAAATTCCTTTAGCATGTTTCTGCAGTTTGTTTCAAACACTGATAGATCCCTGTAATCCTCAATTAAGTCCCAAAGGAAAATAATATTATTCAGCTCTGCAATCTGCTTCTTATGACAAGATAAGTCTTTTGACCATAGTTTGAGTGCTCTTCTAGTATTTTTGAACTTTGCATTTATCTTCTTTGCACATTCAGTGTGTCCCACTGGAATTTTCCATGCAGCCTGAACCACCTGCTTGAAGGAGCTGTGGTTTAACCAATAATTTTCAAACCTGAACACTTTTGACTTTGGAATATTTGTGCCAATTTTGATCATGCAAGTAAGGTGATCAGAAATTGGTTTATCCATGGGTAGAGCAATGGAATTTGGGTAGCTGGTCATCCAAGCAGCAGATGTGAAAAACCAATCCAACTTCTCAAGGAGGGGGCTGTCCTGCATGTTACTCCAACTGAATTGTCTGCCCTTTAGAGGTAGTTCAATCAAACCAAGTTCACTAATAGCTTCATTAAACATGAGCATTTCATTTACATCACCCCCAGGTTTATTTCTGTACTCAGGTTTTCTAATGAAGTTAAAGTCACCCATGATAATCCAGTCCACATCACTAGGCATCTGAATATTACCAAACCATTCAATGAACTCAATCTTATCTTGATGATTGCAAAGCCCATAGATGTTTGTGAGAATCCAAGACTTGGAGGAGGTGTTGCAAGTCACATGTATAATTTTTCTACCCATTTAATTAGGTGAACTTGAGCATGTATTTGTAGTTCAGATTTGAATTATGGACATTAAATGCCTAGGAGACACAATTAATGTATAAAAAGGCCAAACGAACCCTCAATAAGTTTAAATTTTAGCACGGATATCCTGTCGTTCCATGTTGACCATTAAAGAAAATACTAGGCGAAAAGAGACAATGATTATCATTTTGCCCATAAGGGGGACACGTTTCCCTATAGGAACCACGAGGCTTCTTTGAGAGAAGCTCCGGTTTGTAAGAGGTTTGTAATAAAGCTTGGCCAAAATTGGACAATGTTTTTACCATGACATATGTGCCATGACGTGACACCAAGCCAACTTTCATGACTTTCTAGTGAGTTTTGGATTTATGAGGATTTAAAAACCGCGATTCCAAATGTTTTACGATGAGTCGGGACGCCGGGACGGTTGTAATTCATTCCCATTCCTGGGATGGGACCTAAACATGCACCCAAGATCACACGTATAATTTTTCTAGCCATTTTGGTGAAATGGAGCATGTATTTGTAGTTCAGATTTCTATTATGGACATTAAATGCCTAGGAAACTCAATTAGTGAATAAAAAGGCCAAACAAACCAATAATAAATTTAAATTTCCACACGGATATCCTATCGTTCCATGTTGGCCGTAGAAGAAAATACAAGGCGAGGAGAGACAATGATTATCATTTTTCCCACAAGGGGGCACGTTTCCCTATCGAAACCACGAGGCTTCCTGGAGAGAAGTTCCGGTTTGTAAGAGGTTTGTAATAAATATTGGCCCAAATTTGACAATGTTTTACCTTGAGATTATGTGCCATGATGTGACACCATGACAACTTTCATGATTTTCTGGTGAGATTTGGATTTTTGAGGATTTAAAAATCGAGATTCCAAATGTTTGAGGATGAGCCAGGACGCCGGAACTGTTGTAATTCATTCCCATTCATGGCATGTGATCTAAACATGCACCCAAGGAAACATGTATAATTTTTCTAGCCATTTCAGTGAAATGGAGCATGTATTTGTAGTTCAGATTTTAATTCTGGACATTAAATGCCCAGGAAACTCAATTAGTGTATATAAAGTCCAAACGAACCCTGAATTAGTTTATATCTCAGCACTGATATGTTGTCATTTCATTTTGCCCTTAGAAGAAAATACAAGGCTGAATGAGGCAGTGATTATCGTTTCACCCACAAGGGGGACAAGTTTCCCAATCGGAACCACGAGGCTACTTTGAGAGAAGCTCCTATTTGTAAGATGTTGGTAATAAAGCTTGGCCCAAATTAGACAATGTTTTTACCATGGCATTATGTGCCATGACGTGACACCATGCCAACTTTCATGAACATCTGGTGAGTTTTGGATTTATGGGGATTTCAAAACTAAGATTCCAAATGTTTGAGGATGAGCCGTGACGCTTGGACGGTAGTAATTCATTCCCATTCCTGGCATGGGACCTAAACATGCACCCAAGGACATACAAAGTTTTTCTAGCCATTTAAGTCTGGTGAACTTGAACATGTATTTGCAGTTCAGATTTGAATTATTGACATTAAATGCCTAGGAAACTCAATTAATGTATAAAAAGGATGAACGAACACTGAGTAAGTTTATATTTCTACACGGATACACTATCATTCCTTGTTACAAGTAGTAGAAAATACAAGGTGAAAAGAGGCAGTGATTATCATTTCGCCCACAAGGGGGACACGTTTCCCTATCGGAACCATGATGCTTCTTTGAGAGAAGCTCCAGTTTGTAAGAGGTTTGTAATAAAGCTTGGCCAAAATTGGACAATGTTTTTACCACGACATTATGTGTCATGATGTGACACAATGCCAACTTTCATGAATTTTTTGTGAGTTTTGGAATAGCGAGGATTTGAAACCGAGATTCCAAATGTTTGAGGACGAGCTAGGACGCCGGGACGGTTGTAATTTACTCCCATTCTTGGCATGGGTCCTAAACATGCACCCAAGGACACATGTATAATTTTTCTAGCCAATTAACAATGTGAACTTGAGCATGTATTTGTAGTTCAGATTTGAATTATGGACATTATATGCCTAGGAAACTCAATTAGTGTATAAAAAGGCCAAACGAACCCTGAATAAGTCTAAATTTCAACAGGGATATCCTATTGTTCCATGTTGACCGTTGAAAAAAATACAAAGCGAAAAGAGACAGTGATTATCATTTCGCTCATAAGGGGGCACGTTTCCCTATAGGAACCATGAGGCTTCCTTGGGAGAAGCTCTGGTTTGTATGAGGTTTGTAATAAAGCTTGGCCCAAATTGGAAATTGTTTTTACCACAACATTATGTGCCATGACGTGACACAAAGCCAACTTTCATGACTTTCCGGTGAGTTTTGGATTTATGAGGATTAAAAAACTGAGATTCCAAATGCTTGAGGACGAGCCTGGATGCCGGGACGGTTGTAATTCATTCACATTCTTGGCATGGGACCTAAGCATGCACCCAATGACACATGTATAATTGTTCTAGCAATTTTGGTGAAATGGAGCATGTATTTGTAGTTCAGATTTGAATTATCGACATTAAAGGCCTAGGAAACTCAATTAGTGTATAAAAAGGCCAAACAAGCCCTTAATAAGTTCAAATCTCAGAACGGAGTCATTCCATTTTGCCCATAGAAGAAAATACAAGGCTTAAGGAGGCTGTGATTATCGTTTTGCCCACAAGGGGGACACGTTTCCCTATCGGAACAACGAGGCTTCTTTGAGAGAAGTTTCGGTTAGTAAGAGGTTTATAATAAAGCTTGGCCCAAATTGGATAATGTTTTTACCACGACATTATGTGCCATGACGTGACACCATACCAAATTTCATGACTTTCTGGTGATTTTTGTATTTATGTGGATTTAAAAACCGAGATTCTAAATGTTTGAGGATGAGCCAGGACGCCGAGAAGGTTGTAATTCATTCCCATTCCTTGCATGGGACCTAATTATGCACCCATGGACCCATGTATAATTTTTCTAGCCATTTAATATGGCGAACTTGATCATGTATTTGTAGTTCAGATTTCAATTATGGACATCAAATGCTAGGAAACTCAATTAGTGTATAAAAATGCCAATAGAACCCTGAATAAGTTTAAATTTCAGCACAAATATCCTATTGTTCCATGTTGCCCGTTGAAGAAAATTCAAGGCGATAAAAGACAGTGATTATCATTTCGCCCACAAGGGGGACACGTTTCCCTATCGGAACCACGCGGCTTCGTTGAGAGAAGTTCCGGTTTGTAATAAAGCTTGGCAAAAATTGGACAATGTTTTTACCATGACATTATGTGCCATGACGTGACACCATGCCAACTTTCATGACTTTGTGGTGAGTTTTGGAATTGTGAGGATATAAAAACTGAGATACCAAATGTTTGAGGACGAGTCAGGACACCGGGACGGTTGTAATTCATTCCCATTTTTGGCATGGGACCTAAACATGCACCCAATATCACATGTATAATTTTTCTAGCCATTTAATTTGGTGAACTTGAGCATGTATTTGTAGTTCAGATTTGAATTATGGACATTAAATGCCTAGGAAACTCAATTAGTGTATAAAAAGGCCAAACGAACCCTGAATAAGTTTAAATTTCAGCACGGATATCATGTCGTTCTATGTTGACTGTTGAAGAAAATACAAGGCGAAAATAGATAGTGATTACCATTTCGCCCATAAGGGGGACAAGTTTCCCTATAGAAACCATGATGCTTCTATGAGAGAAGCTCCAGTTTGTAAGAGGTTTGAAATAAAGCTTGGCCCAAATTGGACAATGTTTTCACCACGACATTACGTGCCATGACGTGACACCAAGCCAACTTTCATGACTTTCTGGTGAGTTTTGGTTTTATCAGGATTTAAAAACCGAGATTCCAAATGTTTCAATACTAGTTAGGACACAGGGACGGTTGTAATTCATTCCCATTCCTGGCATGGGACTAAAAATGCACCCAAGGACACATGTATAATTTTTGTAGACATTTTGGTGAAATGGAGCATGTATTTGTAGTTCATATGTGAATTATGGACATTAAATGCATAGGAAAATCAATTAGTGTATGAAAAGGCCAAACAAACCCTTAATAAGATAACATCTCAGAACGGATAATCTGTCGTTCCATTTTGCCCGTAGAAGAAAATAAAAGACTTAAGGAGGCGGTGATTATCGTTTTGCCCACAAGGGGGACACGTTTCCCTATCGGAACCACGCGACCTCTTCGAGAGAATCTCCGGTTTGTTTAAAGCTCGGCAAAAATTGGACAATGCTTTTACCACGACATTATGTGCCATGACGTGACACCATGCCAACTTTCTTGAATTTCTGGTGAGTTTTTGATTAATGGTAATTTAAAATATGAGATTCTAAATGTTTGTGGATGAGCTAGGACGCCGGGCCGGTTGTAATTCTTTCCCATTCCTGGTGTGGGACCTAAACATGCACCCAAGGTTACATGTCTAATTTTTCTATCCAATTAATTTGGTGAACTTGAGCATGTATTTGTAGTTCATATTTGAATTATGGTCTTGAAATGCCTAGGAAACTCAATTAGTGTATAAAAAGGCCAAACGAACCCTTAATAAGTTTAAATTTCTGCACGGATATCCTGTCGTTCCATGTTGACTGTTGAAGAAAATACAAGGCGAAAAGAGACAGTGATTATGATTTTGCCCATAAGCGGGACATGTTTCCTTATAGGAACCATGTGACTTCTTTGAGAGAAGCTCCGGTTTGTAACAGGTTTGTAATAAAGCTTGGCCCAAATTGGACAATGTCTTTACCCCGACATTATGTTCCATGAAGTGACACCAATCCAACTTTCATGACTTTCTAGTGAGTTTTGGTTTTATGAGGATTTAAAAACTGAGATTCCAAATGTTGGAGTATGAGATAGGACACCAGGACGGTTGTAATTTATTCCCATTCCTAGTATGGGACTAACCATGCACCAAAGGACACATGTATATTTTTTCTAGCCATTTTGGTGAAATGGAGCATATATTTGTAGTTCAGATTTGAATTATGGACATTAAATGCGTAGGAAACTCAATTAGTTTATAAAAAGGCCAAACAAACCCTTAATAAGTTTAAATCTCATAACAGATAAATTGTCGTTCCATTTTGCCCGTAGAAGAAAATAAAAGACTTAAGGAGGCAGTGATTATCATTTCGCCTACAAGGGGGACATGTTTCCCTATTGGAACCATGTGGCTTCTTTGAGAGAAGCTCCGGTTTGTAATAAAGCTAGGCAAAAATTGGACAATGTTTTTACCGCGACATTATGTGCCATGACGTGACACCATGCCACCTTTCATGACTTTCTGGTGAGTTCTGGATTTATTGGCATTTAAAAACTGAGATTCTAAATGCTTGTGGACGAGCTAGGACGCTGGGACGGTTGCAATTCTTTCCCATTCCTGGCATGGGAACTAAACATGCACACAAGCACACATGTATAATTTTTCTAGCCATTTAATTTGGTGAACTTGAGCATGTATTTGTAGTTCAGATTTGAATTATGGACATTAAATGCCTAGGAAACTAAATGAATGAATAAAAAGACCAAATGAACCCTGAATAAGTTTAAATTTCAGCACGGATATCCTGTCGTTCCATGTTTACCGTTGAAGAAAATACAAGGTGAAAAGAGACAGTTATTATCATTTCGGACATAAGGGGGACACATTTCCCTATAGGAACCATGAGGCTTCTTTGAGAGAAGCTCCGGTTTGTAAGAGGTTTGTAATAAAGCTTGGCACAAATTGGACAATGTTTTTACCACGACATTATGTGCCATGACGTGACACCAAGCCAACTTTCATGACTTTCTGGTGAGGTTTAGTTTTATAATGATTTAAAAACCGAGATTCCAAATATTTGAGTACGAGTTAGGACACCGGGACGGTTGTAATTCATTCCCATTCCTGGCATGGTACTAAACATTCACCCAAGGACACATGTATAATTTTTCTAGCCATTTTGGTGAAATGGAGCATGTATTTGTAGTTCTGATTGGAATTATTGTCATTAAATGCCTAGGAAACTTAATTAGTGTACGAAAAGGCCAAACAAACCCGTAATAAGTTTAAATCTCAGAACGGATAATCTGTCTGTCGGTGTACTAAAGTAGGGGTACCTTAGTATCCCGAACTTGTGCACGGGCAGTTGCAGCCTCCCGTGGCAGGGCTTGCCGCACGACCGCCAAGGCCCACTGTGGTTCGTTTGGAGCCATTCAAGAACAAAGTATTCAAGTTAAAGAAACAAGGCCCCGGCGAGAGGAGCTTGCCGGGAAGACCATTCAAGGCTCAAGACCACTTCTTTGGTACAGGACCCTGGCAAGGGGAGCTTGCCGGGAAGGCCAAACATGGCATTTCAAGAGACTTGCCGCGACGCACCCCGCATCCCGGTAAGGCCCGGAGAGTGACAAGCTTCTGGGCGCGACAAGATAGCAGCCGCGGCAAGGCGCTTGCCGCGGAAAACTTCCACTAAGTACCCGCGCTCCAGCTCATCCACCCATGCGTCGCCCTGGGACCCTTCCAGGGGCACATGGCGGAAGGCTGTGCAGCCTGGGGTACACGATGGCAAGCTGCGATGACAAGGCCACCGTCGTGGCGGACGGTGGCGCCCTGACGGACGCTTTTTGCACTGTTTGGAGCGACGGCGACGTGCATTTAATGCCCTTGTCCCCTGCCGTCAGAGTTAGGTATAGAGCACTATGCATACATTGTTCCAACTACCACCCATTTTTACATTTTTACCCTTGACTGCATTGCCACCTGTCGGTGACCACTTTGACCTATAAAAGGAGGCCCATGAGCAACGTAGAAGGGGTTCCGATCATTGAGCACGCTCACGCTCGGTCCTAGCGATCAGCACTGTAGCTCTTCTTGTTCCCAAGCCAAAAACGCAATACAAACCAAGGCAGGAGTAGGGTTTTACGCCCCCGTGTGGCCCGAACCTCGGTAAACTGCTCACGTGTTCGTCTCGATCCGCTCTTTGCGCATCCTCCGCCCCCTTGCCGTACCGAAAAGGGGCTCCGGTCCCATAGGTGTTCGTGGACGATCAGTTTCCCCGACACTGTCGTACCATTTTTCCCGTAGAAGAAAATACAAGACTTAATGAGGCAGTGATTATCGTTTCGCCCATAAGGGGTACATGTTTCCCAATCGGAACCACACGACTTCTTTGAGAGAAGCTCCGGTTTGTAATAAAGCTAGGCAAAAATTGGACAATGTTTTTACCATGACTTTATGTGCCATCACGTGACACCATGCCAACTTTTGTGACTTCCTGGTGAGTTTTGGATTTATGGGGATTTAAGAACTGAGATTTTAATGTTTGTTGACGAGCTAGGACGCCGGGCCAGTTTTAATTCTTTCCCATTCCTGGCATGGGACCTGAACATGCACCCAAGGACACATGTATTATTTTCTAGCCATTTAATTTGGTGAACTTGAGCATGTATTTGTAGTTCAGATTTGAATTATGGACATTAAATGCTTAGGAAACTCAGTTAATGTATAAAAAGGCCAAACGAACCCTGAATAAGTTTATATTTCAGCAGGGATATCCTGTCGTTCCATGTTGACCGTTGAAGAAAATACAAGGCGAAAAGAGACAGTGATTATCATTTCGCCCATAAGGGGGACACGTTTCCCTATAGGAACCATGAGGCTTCTTTGAGAGAAGCTCCGGTTTGTAATAAAGCTTGGCCCAAATTGGACAATGTTTTTACCATGACATTATGTGCCATGATGTGACACCAAGCCAACTTTCATGACTTTCTGGTGAGTTTTGGATTTATGAGGATTTAAAAACCGAGATTCCAAATGTTTGAGGACGAGCCAGGACGCCGTGACGGTTGCAATTCATTCCCATTCCTGGCATGGGACCTAAACGTGCACCCAAGGACACATGTATAATTTTTCTAGCCATTTTGGTGAAATGGAGCATGTATTTGTAGTTCAGATTTGAATTGTGGACATTAAATGCCTAGGAAACTCAATTAGTGTATAAAAAGGCCAAACGAACTATGAATAAATTTTAATTTCAGCGCGGATATCCTATCGTTCCATGTTGACCTTTGATAACCCACAAGTATAGGGGAACGCAACAGTTTTCGTGGGTAGAGTATTCAACCCAAATTTATTGATTTGACACAAGGGGAGCCTAATAATATTCTCAAGTATTAGAAGTTGAGTTGTCAATTCAGCCACACCTGTAAGACTTAATATCTGCAGCAAAGTATTAAGTAGCAAAGTAGTATGGAAGTAACGGTAATTGTGGAAAAAGTAACTAAGCAAGGATCAATATGTGAAAAGCTCGTAGGCATTGGATCAGTGACGGATAATCATGTCGGATGCGATTCCTCGTGTAATAGTTATAACACATGGTGACACAGAACTAGCTCCAGTTCATCAATGTAATGGAGGCATGCATTTCGAATATAGTCATACATGCTTATGGAAATGAACTTGCAGGCCATCTTTTGTCCTACCCTCCCATGGCAGCGGGGTCCTATTGGAAACTAAGGGATATTAAAGCCTCCTTTTAATAGAGTACCGGACTAAAGCCTTGATACATAGTGGATACATGAACTCCTTAAACTACGATCATCACCGGGAGTGGTCCCGATTATTGTCACTTCAGGGTTGCCGGATCATAACACATAGAAGGTGACTATTGACTTGCAAGATAGGATCAAGAACACACATATATTCATGAAAACATAATAGGTTCAGATCTGAAATCAGGGCACTCGGGCCCTAGTGACAAGCATTAAGCATGGCAAAGTCATAGCAACATCAATCTTAGAACATAGTGGATACTAGGGATCAAACCCTAACAAAACTAACTTGATTACATGGTAAATCTCATCCAACCCATCACCGTCCAGCAAGCCTACGATGGGATTACTCACGCACGACGGTGATGGAGGAAGGTTGATGATGACGACGGCGACGATTTCCATTCTCTAGAGCCCTGAACGGACTCCGGATCACCCCTCCCAAGAGAGATTAGGGCTCGGTGGCAGCTCCTGATACGTCCCAAACGTATCTATAATTTTTGCTTGCTCCATGCATGTTTTTGGTGATATTGCTATGCTTTTGATACACTTTCATACACTTTTGATCATATTTGGACTAACCTATTAACTCAGTGCACCCCAGTGCCAGTTTCTGTTTTCTGCTGTTTTTGAATTTTAGGTTTTCCCATTACTTAAATTGCCAGAAAAATTCCGGGAAAAATATATAAAAAATCAGGGCTCCAGAAGCTTCCATGTGCCAGAAGTGGGGCCAGAGGGGGGCTAGAGGGGCCCCAGGCGCCCTGATGGCGCGGCCCCACCCCTGGCCACGCCGGGGGGCTGCCTAGGGGGCTCCCACCTCCTCTGGTGCCCTACTTGGCCTCCTATTTATTCTCCCGTCGCGGAAACCCTGATTCCAGAACCCTTTTCTCTAGAAGCAATTCCGATCTCCGCCGCCATCGCCACCAAGTTTTGGGGGACCAGAATTCCTGTGCCGGCATCCTGCCGGGACGGGGAAGTGCCCCCGGATTCATCTCCATCGACGTTGCTTCCTCCCTCCATGATGCGGGAGTAGTTCCTCCTCGGGGCTGAGGTTTCTACCAGTAGCTATGTGGTCAATTCTCTCTCCCATGATGTGGTCTTCGTGTGATCATAGGCTATGTTAATCTAGGGTGATCCCATGATATTTCCCCTTCCTCTATGTATTGAATTGATGTAGTCACTTGTCTTTATCTAGTATAATCCCCGAGACCAAGGTGACAGCGGTCTATTGGACATGGATTAGAAGAATATTTTCATGAGTGATTTCCTCTTTTGTGTGTTGATTGAAGATTGAGAGTCTCTTGGTGCTTGTCTTTGACTATCCTGGAGATATGTTGTGGTGATTGTGGTACTCTCTTTGGATGGCCGTGGTGACATTGGGAAATCCATAGATTGAGAATTACGAACTTTGAGGTGTGCTTTTGTAGCCCTAAATAATTCTCGTCCTCTCTTGACCACAAAGGAATGACCTCCGAGTGCGTCTCCATTGCATGTTTTATGGGAAATATCATGTGATTAGACTATGTTAATGTTGTTGGGAGTTGCCACTAGTGAAAGTATGAAGCCTAGGCCTTGTTTACACCATTGCAATACCATTTGTGCTCATGTTTACCACTTGTTTGCTTGCTGCACTTTTTATTACAGATTTATATTACTTTGCTTTGCCACTCATATCATCCATATTTTACCATCTCTTCGCCGAACTAGTGCACCTATACAACTCCTAGTTGTATTAGGTGTGTTGGGGACACAAGAGACTTCTTGTATCTTAGTTGGAGGGTTGCTTGAGAGAGACCATCTTTAACCTCTACTTCCCTGAGTTCGATAAACCTTAGGTCATCCACTTGAGGGAAATTGCTGCTCTCCTGCAAACCTCTGCGCTTGGAGGCCCAACATAGTCTACAAGAATAGAAGCGTGTGTAGACATCAAGCTATTTCTGGCGCCGTTGCCGGGGAAGTAAGTGTTTCAAGGTATATCTTTAGATATTGCAATTAAATCTTTTCGTTTCTTGTTTTTAGTTTCACTAGCTATGTTTATGGAAAACCGCACTCTTAGTTCGCTGCTTGGGGAAGGCCGCTTTACCACACCCGTGGTAGAGAAGTTTCCTCCACCTACTGAATGTATCCCGTTCCAAATACCACTTGGGGTAATTGAAATAATTAGGAATGATTGTTATGATGGGACAGTCAATCCTAGTATTCATTTGTTGAAACTTACAGAACTTTGTGAGTTGTTTAAGATTTCAGGTTTGACAAGAGATGGAGTCATGAGGAAATTATTTGCCTTGTCACTGAAAGGAAAAGCATTGGAATGGTATAGGCTACTAGATGACTCTCACCTACTGGATTGGGAAGAGATCCAGTCTCTCTTTTACTCCAAGTTTTATCCTCTTCATGAAGTCCATGATAATAGGAATTATGTTTATAATTTCTATCCTCATGACGGAGAGAGCATAGCTCAAGCTTGGGGGAGACTGAAAACGTTAATGCTAAAATGTCCTAACCATGGGCTCCCCAAAGATATGATTATTACTAATTTCTATGCGAGGCTCTCTCGACAGGATACAGATTTGCTCGATGCTTCCTCTATGGGTTCTTTCACAAACGAAAAGATTGATGCTAAATGGGAACTCCTTGAAAGAATTCAACGCAACACTGAAGATTGGGAGATCGACAAAGGTAAAGAGTCAGGTATAATTTATGAGTATGATTGCATTAAGTCCTTTGTTTAAACTACAAGTTTTAATAAATTTAGTGCTAAGTTTGGGCTTGATTCTCAACTCCTTGTTGATTTCCTCAAATCTTTTGCTTCACATCTTAATATGCCTAAGGAGGATTGGATCAAGCATCATGAACCTTTTAAAGAGATTTGCAAAGAAAATGAAATTGTTCATGATGATTGCAACATGCATGATCCAATTCCTAAAAATGAAGTTTTATATAAGCATGTTAATTTTTGTGGAGTGGATAGACCTTGTGAAAGGCCTATGATTGAAGAAGAGAAGTATTGTAAGCAACATAAGCATGAAAGATCAATCACTTGGGTCAAAGATTTAAATGAAATTGCTAGAGAATTGTGTGACCTTTATCCTTTTACTTGTGAACTTTGCTGTATAGAGGGTCACTTTAATTTTCAATGCATGCACTTTCAAAACATAACTGTTAACCAGTTGTGTGATAACATGACCACCCCTGATCTTTATGATGAGCTTATGTTATTTTTGATGTGTGAAGAGTTATCAGAAAAGACTTCTTGGCTAGATGTTAATGCCATAGGAATAAAAAACACTTTGCAAAATTGCCATCTCTATTGTGTTGTTAATTGCCATTAAAATGATTACATAAGTAAGATTAGAAAGGAGGGAACTTTACCAAAGTATAAAAATGTCTCTTATATTTCTGCTAATAAAAAGGAGAGTTTCTCCCAAGTTTCCCCTATTGTTTCTAATGATAAACCAGGATATGTGGAGAAGCTTCATCTCCAACCACTCCCTCCTAAGATGAAGAAGAAGAAAAAGAAGAGGAGGAGGAAGAGGAGCAAGAAGGAAGAAGAATGGGTATCAACCTGGCCTGAGCATATTCCTCCCATCAACTTTTATCCTAACGGTTGTAAGTTTAAAGAAGAAGGTGAAGTTTATTGCCTTAATTATCATCTTGATGATACATCCGTAGGTACTATTGAAGATGATTTTGATTATGATATGCATGTTACTTATTGTGATTGGGAAAATGATGATAATGCTACTTATGATCTTGAAAATCTTTTTGGTACCAACTCTGAAAGTGATGATATGGAAAGCTCTAAGCTTGGGGATGATAGGATTGCAAATCCTTTACCCACTAGTGATGTGATAATTGATAATTCTTTTGCTAGTAAGAATAAGGACAACATGTTTACAAATATAGTTGCTAGCAATGATAATGCTCTTCTCTACTATGATGATGTTATAACTCCAATCTATAGTGATTATAAAGGTACCTATGACATAAGGAGAAATTATCCTTATGAAACTTGTCATAATCATGGAGGGAATTACTCCCTTGTTGAACACTATCTTCCTAATACACAATTAATCTATAGTGTTCAAGTTGTTTATGATAGTCCTACTCCCACTATTACCAATGAGAAAGATTATGCTTATGTGGAGAGTAAGAGTACCTTTTTGCATGTGGGTCATGGTAACAATGCTTTATGTGATGCTTATATTGTTGAGTTTATTCGTGATCCCACTGAAAATTATTATGAGAAGGGAACATATGCTTATAGATATTTCAATAATATCAAGTTCCCTCTCTTTATGTTGAAGGTTTTGAAGCTGCACTTGTTTTGTCTTCCTATGCTTATTGCTTTGTGCTTCAATGAATTATTCTATTGCAATATTCCTATGCATAGGAAGCATGTTAGGCTTAAATGTGTTTGGTATTTGCTTCTTGATGCTCTCTTTTGTTCTTCAACTCTTATTCCTACGAGAGCATCATTAAAGTCTTAAGCCTATCTTTATGGCTATAAAGAAAGAGCTCTAGGGAGACAACCCTTGCTATCTTTGCTTTTAGTTTGTTCTTTCAGTTTTTAGTGGTCTTGATGTTTGTTACTACTGTAGCAACATCATTGTATCTTTATTTTTCAGCTTTGTGCCAATTTTAGCCTCTGATTGCAAGAAAGTTCAAAAGTTGTGACATGCTGTCCAGAAAACAGATTCTATCCTTGGAAAGAAAAATTCGAATAAAATCACCAGATCATCTTTTTGATCTGAATTTTTTTGATAGCATGCTCTATACAATTGGCTTTCGAGCGTCCATTCTGAGTTTTTTTATTTGAGTTGCAAAAGTACCCCAAAAAAATTATTTACTACCTGCTGGTCTGTTTTTCACAGATTTTGCCCTGTTTTGCCTTTTCTTCGTTTTGCAGACCTTAAGCTTGCTTTTTCTTTGCAAAAACTTTTTGGCGATCTTGAGAAACAGTAGACCTTCAAGAATATCTTTGTTTCCAGTAGAGAAAAATTATTTTATTGTGGGTACTAACCTCTCTAATCAGATCATGATGAGTTATGTATGAAGGGAGTTTTCAAGTGTGCAAGGGAAGATGATAAAAGAAGATTCAGGAGTGTCAAACGCTCAAGCTTGGGGATGCCCCCATGCACCCCCAAGAAATATCCAAGGAGACTCAAGCATCTAAGCTTGGGGATGCCCCCGTGCATCTCCTTCTCCATCAACAATTATCAGTTCGTCCTTCGTTCCACTATATTTTTATCACTTCATGCGTTATGTGCTATGCTTGGAGCGTCTTGCTCTTTTCTTTTTAGTTTATTTAGTTTTACTTGCTGTTCTTAACAAGTTGGATCCTAGCCTTCATTGTTTGGAGAGAAACATGCTCCACTCCACTGTAGAACACAACATAGGCTTGCATGCGTATCTTCTTGTGTGTGTTCTTTATCTTTTCATAGCTGCTGTCATGCTTAGCTCTTAGTTTTCATGCTTATCTTTTTAAGAGCTTTTGTTTAGGTTGTTGCTTCTGGAACTCTCTTGAGTTATCATGCTTATCTTGTTAAGAGAGTTGGCTTCTGTGGCACTGGTTGATATGTCTATGATAAAAATGTTGGGGAACGTAGTATTTTAAAATTTTCCTACGATCACGCAAGATCTATCTACCAGATGCATAGCAACGAGAGGGAAGAGTGTGTCTACGTACCCTCGTAGACCGGAAGCGGAAGCGTCAAGTGACGCGGTTGATGTAGTCAAACTTCTTCGCGATTCAACCGATCAAGCACCGAACGTACGGCACCTCTGCGTTCAGCACACGTTCAGCTTGATGAAGTCCCACGAGCTCTTGATCCAGTTGAGCTTCACGGGAGAGTTTCGTCAGCACGACGGCGTGGTGACGGATATGATGTATTCACCGGCGCAGGGCTTCTCCTAAGCACCGCGACGGTATGACCGAGGTGTGTTTCTGTGGAGGGGGGCACCACACACGGCTGGAACAATTCAACTTGTGTTTTCTTGGGTGCCCCCCTGCCCCCGTATATAAAGGAGCAAGGGGGGAGGCCGGCCGGCCCTCCTATGGTGCGGCTAGGGTGCAATCCAACTAGGAATAGGATTGCAATCCTATTCCTAGTAGGAACTACCAAAGAAGGAAGAGAGGGAAAGGAAAAGAGGGAGAGGTGGCGCCCCCCCAATCCTAGTCCAACTAGGATCCCTAGGTGGGGCGCCGGCCAGCCTCTATGGGCTGCCTCTCTCCTTTACTTAAGGCCCACTATGGACCATCCCCCCTCGTAGGGGGTTCCGGTAACCCCTTCCGGCAATCCAGTTAAATCCGAAACTTTTCCGGAACACTTCCGGTGTCCGAATATAGTCGTCCAATATATCAATCTTTATGTCTCGGACATTCCGAGACTCCTCGTCATGTCCGTGATCTCATCCGGGACTCCGCACTACCTTCGGTACATCAAAACTCATAAACTCATAATACCGATCGTCATCAAACGTTAAGCGTGCGGACCCTACGGGTTCGAGAACTATGTAGACATGACCGAGACTCATCTCCGGTCAATAACCAATAGCAGAACCTGGATGTTCATATTGGCTCCTACATATTCTACGAAGATCTTTTATCGATCAAAACCGCATAACAACATACGTTGTTCCTTTTGTCATCGGTATGTTACTTGCCCGAGATTCGATCGTCGGTATCTCTGTACCTAGTTCAATGTCGTTACCGGCAAGTCTCTTTACTCGTTACGAAACGCATCATCTCGTGACTAACTCATTAGTATTTTGCTTGCAAGGCTTATTGTGATGTGTGTTACCGAGAGGGCCCAGAGATACCTCTCCGACACTCGAAGTGACAAATCCTAATCTTGATCTATGCCAACACCACGAATACTTTCAGAGACACCTGTAGAGCATCTTTATGATCACCCAGTTACGTTGTGACGTTTGATAGAACACAAGGTGTTCCTACGGTATTCGGGAGTTGCATAATCTCATAGTCATAGGAACATGTATAAGTCATGAAGAAAGCAATAGCAGTAAAACTAAACGATCATAGTGCTATGCTAACGGATGGGTCTTGTCCATCACATCATTCTCCTAATGATGTGACCCCGTTTGATCAAATGACAACTCATGTCTATGGCTAGGAAACATAACCATCTTTGATCAATGAGCTAGTCTAGTAGAGGCATACTAGGGACATACTGTTTTGTCTATGTATCCACACATGTACTAAGTTTCCGGTTAATACAATTCTAGCATGAATAAAAGACATTTATCATGATATAAGGAAATACAAATAACATCTTTATTATTGCCTCTAGGGCATATTTCCTTCAGTCTCCCACTTGCACTAGAGTCAATAATCTAGCTCACATCGCCATGTGATTTAATACCGATAGTTCACATCGTTATGTGAATAACACCCATAGTTCACATCGCCATGTGACTAACACCCAAAGGGTTTACTAGAGTCAATAATCTAGTTCACATCGCTATGTGATTAATACCCAAGAGTATTAAGGTGTGATCATGTTTTGCTTGTGAGAGAAGTTTAGTCAACGGGTCTGTCTCATTCAGATCCTATGTATTTCGCAAATTTCTATGTCTACAATGCTCTGCATAGAGCTAGTCTAGCTAATTGCTCCCACTTTCAATACGCATCCAGATTGATACTTAGAGTCATCTGGATTTAGTGTCAAAGCTTGCATCGGCGTAACTCTTTACGACAAACTCTTTATCACCTCCATAATCGAGAAACATTTCCTTAGTCATCCAGTTACTGAGGATAATTTTGACCGTTGTACAGTGATCTACTCCTGGATCACTATTGTACCTCCTTGTCAAACTCATGGGAAGGTACACAACATGTTTGGTACACAGCATGGCGTACTTTATAGAACCTATGGCTGAGGCATAGGGAATGACTTTCATTCTCTCTATATTTTTCTGCCGTGGTCTGGCTTTGAGTCTTACTCAACTTCACACCTTACAAGTCAGGAAAGAACTCCTTCTTTGACTAATCCATTTTGAACTACTTCAAAAACTTATCAAGGTATGTACTCATCGAAAGTCTTATCAAGCGTCTTGATCTATCTCTATAGATCTTGATGCCCAATATGTAAGCAGCTTCACCAAGGTCTTTCTTTGAAAACTCCTTTCAAACACTCCTTTATGCTTTCCAGAAAAATTCTACATCATTTTCGATCGACAATATGTCATTCACATATACTTATCAGAAAGGTTGTAGTGCTCCCACTCACTTCTTGTAAATACAGGCTTCACCGCAAGTCTGTATAAATCTATATGCTTTGATCAACTTATCAAAGCGTATATTCCAACTCCGAGATGCTTGCACCAGTCCATAGATGGATCGCTGGAGCTTGTACATTTTGTTAGCACCTTTAGGATTGACAAAACCTTCTGGTTGAATCATATACAAGTCTTCTTTAATAAATCCATTAAAGAATGCAGTTTTTGTTATCCATTTGCCGGATTTCATAAAATGTGGCAATTACTAACATGATTCGGACAGACTTAAGCATCGCTACGGGTGAGAAAGTCTCATCATAGTCAACTCCTTGAACTTGTCGAAACCCTTTCGCAACAAGTCGAGCTTTGTAAACAGTAACATTACCGTCTGCGTCGGTCTTCCTCTTGAAGATCCATTTATTTTCGATGGCCTGCCGATCATCGGGCAAGTCAACCAAAGTCCATACTTTGTTCTAATACATGGATCCCATCTCAGATTTCATGGCCTTAAGCCATTTTGCGGAATCTGGGCTCATCATCGCTTCCTCATAGTTCGTAGGTTCATCATGGTCCAGTAACATGATTTCCAGAACTGGGTTGCCGTACCACTCTGGTGCGGAACGTACTCTGGTTGATCTACGATGTTCAGCAGAAACTTGATCTGAAGTTTCATGATCATCATCATTAACTTCCTCACTGATTGGTGTAGGAATCACTGGAACAATTTTCTGTGATGTACTACTCTCCAATTCAGGAGAAGGTACAATTACCTCATCAAGTTCTACTTTCCTCCCACTCACTTCTTTCGAGAGAAAACTCCTTCTCTAGAAAGGATCCATTCTTAGCAACGAATATATTGCCTTCGGATCTGTGATAGAAGGTGTACCCAACAGTCTCTTTTGGGTATCCTATGAAGACACATTTCTCCGGCTTGGGTTCGAGCTTATCAGGTTGAAGTTTTTTCACATAAGCATCGCAGCCCCAAACTTTAAGAAACGACAACTTTGATTTCTTGCCAAACCATAGTTCATTCGGTGTCATCTCCACGGATTTAGATGGTGCCCTATTTAACATGAATGTAGCTGTCTCTAATGCATAACCCCAAAAGCGATAGTGGTAGATCAGTAAGAGACATCATCGATCGCACCATATTTAATAAAGTACGGTTATGACGTTCGGACACACCATTACACTGTGGTGTTCCAGGTGGCGTGAGTACTGAAACTATTTCACATTGTTTTTACTAAAGGCCAAACTCGCTAACTCAAATATTTTACCTCTACGATCATATCGTAGAAACTCTTATTTTCTTGTTACGATGATTCTCCACTTCAATCTGAAATTCTTTGAACTTTTCAAATGTTTCAGACTTGTGCTTCATTAAGTAGATATACCCATATCTGCTCAAATCATCAGTGAAGGTCAGAAAATAACGATACCCGCCGCGAGCTTCAACACTCATTGGTCCACATACATCTGTATGTATGATCTCCAACAAATATGTTGCTCGCTCCATTGTTCCGGAGAACGGAATTTTAGTCATCTTGCCCATGAGGCATGGTTCGCAAGCACCAAGTGATTCATAATCAAGTGATTCCAAAAGTCCATCACTATGGAGTTTCTTCATGCGCTTTACACCATTATGACCTAAACGGCAGTGCCACAAATAAGTTGCACTATCATTATTAACCTTGCATCTTTTGGCTTCAATATTATGAATATGTGTATCACCACGATCGAGATCCAACAAACTATTTTCATTGGGTGTATGACCATCGAAGGTATTATTCGTGTAAATAGAATAACAATTATTCTATGACTTTAAATGAATAACCGTATTGCAACAAATATGATCAAATCATATTCATGCTCAACGCAAATGCCAAATAACATTTATTTAGGTTTTACACTAATCCCGAAAGTATAGGGAGTGTGCGATGATGATCATATCAATTTTGGAACCACTTCCAACACACATCGTCACTTCACCTTTAACTAGTCTCTGTTCATTCTGCAATTCTCGTTTCGAGTTACTAATTTTAGCAACTGAACCGGTATCAAATACCCAGGGGTTGCTATGAACACTAGTAAAGTACACATCAATAATCTGTATATCAAAATATACCTTTGTTCACTTTGCCATCCTTCTTATCCGCCAAGTATCTAGGGCAGTTCCACTTCCAATGACCATTTCCTTTGCAGTAGAAGCACTTAGTTTCAGGCTTGAGTTTTAGCTTTGGGTTTCTTCACGGGAGTGACAACGTGCTTGTCATTCTTCTTGAAGCTCCCCTTCTATCCCTTTGCCCTTTACTTGAAACAAGTGGTCTGGTTAACCATCAACACTTGATGTTCTTTCTTGATTTCTACCTTCGCCGATTTCAGCATCGTGAAGAGCTCGGGAATTAATTTCGTCATCCCTTGCATATTATAGTTCATCACGAAGTTCTACTAACTTGGTGATAGTGTCTAGAGAACTTTGTCAATTACTATCTTATCTGGAAGATTAACTCCCACTTGATTCAAGCAATTGTACTACCCAGACAATCTGAGCACATGCTCACTGGTTGAGCTATTCTCCTCCATCTTGTAGGAAAAGTACTGTCAGAGGTCTTATACCTCTCGACACGGGCATGAGTATGAAATACTAATTTCAACTCTTGGAACATCTCATATGCTCCGTGGCGTTTCAAAACGTTTTTGAAGTCCCGGTTATAAGCCGTAAAGCATGGTGCACTAAACTATCAAGTAGTCATCATATCGTGCTTTTGTCAAAACGTTCATAACGTCTACATCTGCTCCTGCAATAGGTCTGTCACCTAGCAGTGCATCAAGGACATAATTCTTCTGTGCAGCAATGAGGATAATCCTCAGATCACGGAACAATTCCGCATTATTGCTACTAACATCTTTCAGCTTGGTTTTCTCTAGGAACATATAAAAAATAAACGTGGAGCAACATCGCGAGCTATTGATCTACAACATAGATATGCTAATACTACCAGGACTAAGTTCATGATAAATTAAAGTTCAATTAATCATATTACTTAAGAACTCCCACTTAGATAGACATCCCTCCGGTCATCTAAATGATCACGTGATCCAAATCAACTAAACCATGTCCGATCATCACGTGAGATGGAGTAGTTTCAATGGTGAACATCTTATGTTGATCATATCTACTATATGATTCACGCTCGACCTTTCGGTCTCCAATGTTCCGAGGCCATATCTGCATATGCTAGGCTCGTCAAGTTTAACCCGAGTATTCTGCGTGTGCAAAACTGGCTTACACCCGTTGTATTTGAACGTAGAGCTTATCACACCCGATCATCACGTGGTGTCTCGGCACGACGAACTTTCGCAACGGTGCATACTCAGGGAGAACACTTATACCTTGAAATTTAGTAAGGGATCATCTTATAATGCTACCGTCGTTCTAAGCAAAATAAGATAAACATCACATGCAATCAAAATATGTGACATGATATGGCCATCATCATCTTGTGCTTTTGATCTCCATCTCCAAAGCACCTTCATGATCACCTTCGTCACCGGCGCGACACCTTGATCTCCATCGTAGCATCGTTGTCGTCTCGCCAACTATTGCTTCTACGACTATCGCTACCGCTTAGTGATAAAGTAAAGCAATTACATGGCGATTGAATTTCATACAATAAAGCGACAACCATATGGCTCCTGCCAGTTGCCGATAGCATTACAAAACATGATCATCTCATACAAAACTGTATAACTCATCATGTCTTGACCATATCACATCACAACATGCCCTGCAAAAACAAGTTAGACGTCCTCTACTTTGTTGTTGCAAGTTTTACGTGGCTACTACGGGCTTAGCAAGAACCGTTCTTACCTACGCATACAAAACCACAACGATGTTTCGTCAAGTATGTGCTGTTTTAACCTTCACAAGGACCGGGCGTAGCCACACTTGATTCAGCTAAAGTGAGAGAGACAGACACCCGCCAGTCACCTTTAAGCAACGAGTGCTCGTAACGGTGAAACCAGTCTCGCGTAAGCGTACGCGTAATGTCGGTCCGGGCCGCTTCATCTCACAATACCGCCGAAGCAAAGTATGACATGCTGGTAAGCAGTATGACTAGTATCGCCCACAACTCATTGTGTTCTACTCGTGCATATCATCTACGCATAGACCTGGCTCATGATGCCACTGTTGGGGAACGTAGTATTTTAAATTTTTCCTACGATCACGCAAGATCTATCTACCAGATGCATAGCAACGAAAGGGAAGAGTGTGTCTACGTACCCTCGTAGATCGGAAGCGGAAGAGTCAAGTGACGCGGTTGATGTAGTCAAACTTCTTCGCGATTCAACCGATCAAGCACCGAACGTACGGCACCTCCGCGTTCAGCACACGTTCAGCTTGATGACGTCCCACGAGCTCTTGATCCAGTTGAGCTTCACGGGAGAGTTTCGTCAGCACGACGGCGTGGTGACGGATATGATGTATTCACCAGCGCAGGGCTTCTCCTAAGCACCGCGACGGTATGACCGAGGTGTGTTTCTGTGGAGGGGGGCACCGCACACGGCTGGAACAATTCAACTTGTGTGTCCTTGGGTGCCCCCCTGCCCCCGTATATAAAGGAGCAAGGGGGGAGGCCGGCCGGCCCTCCTATGGTGCGGCTAGGGTGCAATCCTACTAGGAATAGGATTGCAATCCTATTCCTAGTAGGAACTACCAAAGAAGGAAGAGAGGGAAAGGAAAAGAGGGAGAGGTGGCGCCCCCCCAATCCTAGTCCAACTAGGATCCCTAGGTGGGGCGCCGTCCAGCCTCTATGGGCTGCCTCTCTCCTTTCCTTAAGGCCCACTATGGACCACCCCCCCTCGTAGGGGGTTCCGGTAACCCCTTCCGGCAATCCAGTTAAATCCGAAACTTTTCCGGAACACTTCCGGTGTCCGAATATAGTCGTCCAATATATCAATCTTTATGTCTCGGACATTCCGAGACTCCTCGTCATGTCCGTGATCTCATCCGGGACTCCGAACTACCTTTGGTACATCAAAACTCATAAACTCATAATACCGATCGTCATCAAACGTTAAGCGTGCGGACCCTACGGGTTCGAGAACTATGTAGACATGACCGAGACTCATCTCCGGTCAATAACCAATAGCGGAACCTGGATGTTCATATTGGCTCCTACATATTCTACGAAGATCTTTTATCGGTCAAAACCGCATAACAACATACGTTGTTCCTTTTGTCATCGGTATGTTACTTGCCCGAGATTCGATCGTCGGTATCTCTGTACCTAGTTCAATCTCATTACCGGCAAGTCTCTTTACTCGTTACGTAACGCATCATCTCGTGACTAACTCATTAGTCTTTTGCTTGCAAGGCTTATTGTGATGTGTGTTACCGAGAGGGCCTAGAGATACCTCTCCGACACTCGAAGTGACAAATCCTAATCTTGATATATGCCAACACCACGAATACTTTCAGAGACACCTGTAGAGCATCTTTATGATCACCCAGTTACGTTGTGACGTTTGATAGAACACAAGGTGTTCCTACGGTATTCGGGAGTTGCATAATCTCATAGTCATAGGAACATGTATAAGTCATGAAGAAAGCAATAGCAGTAAAACTAAACGATCATAGTGCTATGCTAACGGATGGGTCTTGTCCATCACATCATTCTCCTAATGATGTGATCCCGTTTGATCAAATGACAACTCATGTCTATGGATAGGAAACATAACCATCTTTGATCAATGAGCTAGTCTAGTAGAGGCATACTAGGGACATACTGTTTTGTCTATGTATCCACACATGTACTAAGTTTCCGGTTAATACAATTCTAGCATGAATAAAAGACATTTATCATGATATAAGGAAATACAAATAACATCTTTATTATTGCCTCTAGGGCATATTTCCTTCAAAAAATGCTATGTGCATAATGGTGCTTAGTAGTTCATGTTTTCTTATGGTTAGTCTCAAATAGCTGGGGGTTCTTAATGTGTTATTGAAGTACCAGCATGATTTGTTTGCCTATGATGTGGTATGGTTTAGTGATATCTTCCTCCAAGAATTTATTTTCATTGACTTCGCATATGCTCAAGCATATTTAAGACTGTAAAGAAAGTCTATCAAGCCTTGATGATCTTTAATTTCTGAGTAGTGATATAACTTCCATGCCCGATTCAATGTTGCTTTGTCGCTCTGCATGATTATGGCCGTCATTGCTCTCTTAGTTGGTCACTCCCAGTCTTTTGCTAGCCTTCACCTGTACTAAGCGGTCTGACTGCTTGTGCATCCAAAATCCTTGAAACCAGTTATGCCATATGAGTCCACCATACCTTCCTATATATGGTATTTACTTGCCATTCCTAACGAAGACTTTCTTGTACCATCTCAAAATTATTCAAAAGCATTTCTCTTTTGTGCCTCTGTTTTAGCTCATGAGGAAGTAGTAGGTAATTCATGATCTTCTTATGTTGGACAAATTTTACCCCGGGATTGCATGTCTAATCTGCAAACCCCTAATACGAGGAGGGACTGGCATGAGTGCGCCCAGCTCACAAAAGATAATAGCAACAAACAAACCCTCCTTCACGCTTTGTTCATGAGAAATCAGGAAACTCTGGCAGTGATAAACAAAGGAGATTAAGGGGATGTGATCGTCCCCGCGTGGGAGCCGTTCCTCGAAACTTGTCCACCATAAGTAATTGGGTTATCTACTAGCATTCGTTGACGAATTATGCACCTCCCAAAAGCTTTTTATCTCTGTTTTTAAAACCACGAGCTCTGGTACTTGTTTAGTCTTTGCTTCCAGCCACGGGTTTTCAACCTTGCCATCGAAATCCACGGTTCGAGAGTCTCCACCTTATTTCTTCAAAGCACCAACTATTGAGAGCATGATTGTCATTCTGAGTGTAATGTGCATTGTCCCAAAGTACCATTGTCTTCTGCATGATTGTGATATCGCTTATTCTGAAATCATTGTATCTAGTCGTCACTTAAACTTCGGAGGTGCTCCTGCATTTATGTTTTGCTTCACTAAAGGGGGCAAGCGAGGTATCACTTTGTCATGTTTGCACACCATGCTCACTACAAATCTATTGGGTGTTTCAGTATCATATTGTAAACTTTCAGTTCTTTGTGATATTCTCATGAGGTAACTTAATTACTAAAGATTCATTATCTCAATAAGCATTTGTCATGTGATTGTGAAAGACTCTTTGGTAGCATGTCACCACAGAAATTGTGCTTGTTATCATTTACCTACTCGAGGACGAGCAGGAATTAAGCTTGGGGATGTTGATACGTCCCAAACATATCTATAATTTCTGCTTGCTCCATGCATGTTTTGGGTGATATTGCTATGCTTTTGATGCACTTTCATACACTTTTGATCATATTTGGACTAACCTATTAACTCAGTGCACCCCAGTGCCAGTTTCTGTTTTCTGCTGTTTTTGTATTTCAGGTTTTCCCATTACTTAAATTGCCAGAAAAATTCCGGGAAAAATATATAAAAAATCAGCGCTCCAGAAGCTTCCATGTGCCAGAAGTGGGGCCAGAGGGGGGCCAGAGGGGCCCTGATGGCGCGGACCCACCCCTGGCCGCGCCGGGGGGCCGCCTGGGGGGCTCCCACCTTCTCTGGTGCCCTACTTGGCCTCCTATTTATTCTCCAGTCGCGGAAACCCTGATTCCAGAACCCTTTTCTCCAGAAGCAATTCCGATCTCCGCCGCCATCGCCACCAAGTTTCGGGGACCAGAATTCCTGTGCCGGCATCCTGCCGGGACGGGGAAGTGCCCTCGGATTCATCTCCATCGACGTTGCTTCCTCCCTCCATGATGCGGGAGTAGTTCCTCCTCGGGGCTGAGGTTTCTACCAGTAGCTATGTGGTCAATTCTCTCTCCCATGATGTGATCTTCGTGTGATCATAGGCTATGTTAATCTAGAGTGATCCCATGATATTTCCCCTTCCTTTATGTATTGAATTGATGTACTCATTTGTCATTATCTAGTATAATCCCCGAGACCAAGGTGACAGCGGTCTATTGGACATGGATTAGAAGAATATTTTCATGAGTGATTTCCTCTTTTGTGTGTTGATTGAAGATTGAGAGTGTCTTGGTGCTTGTCTTTGACTATCCTGGAGATATGTTGTGGTGATTGTGGTACTCTCTTTGGATGGCCGCGGTGACATTGGGAAATCCATAGATTGAGAATTACGAACTTTGAGGTGTGCTTTTGTAGCCCTACATAATTCTCGTCCTCTCTTGACCACAAAGGAATGACCTCCGAGTGCGTCTCCATTGCATGTTTTATGGGAAATATCATGTGATTAGACTATGTTAATGTTGTTGGGAGTTGCCACTAGTGAAAGTATGAAGCCTAGGCCTTGTTTCCACCATTGCAATACCATTTGTGCTCACGTTTACCACTTGTTTGCTTGCTGCACTTTTTATTACAGATTTATATTACTTTGCTTTGCCACTCCTATGATCCTTATTTTACCATTTCTTCGCCGAACTAGTGCACCTATACAACTCCTAGTTGTATTAGGTGTGTTGGGGACACAAGAGACTTCTTGTATCTTAGTTGCAGGGTTGCTTGAGAGAGACCATCTTCAACCTCTACTTCCCTGAGTTCGATAAACCTTAGGTCATCCACTTGAGGGAAATTGTTGCTGTCCTACAAACCTCTGCACTTGGAGGCCCAACATAGTCTACAAGAATAGAAGTGTGTGTAGACATCAGCTCCGTACCGTAAAATGCGATTAATCCTTCTCTCTGATTTTTTTCTCCCCGAAAGTTAATATATGGAGTCGGAGCTGAGGTCGGTGGAGCATCAGGGGGCCCATAAGACAGGGGGCGCGCCCCCACCCTCGGGGACAGGGTGTGGGCCCCCTAGTCTGGATTCTTTCGCCAGTATTTTTTATATATTCCAAAATAATTCTCCATTGATTTTCAGGTCATTCCGAGAACTTTTATTTCTGCACAAAAATAACACCTTGGCAATTCTGCTGAAAACAGCGTCAGTCTGGGTTAGTTCCATTCAAATCTTGCAAGTTAGAGTCCAAAACAAGGGCAAAAGTGTTTGGAAAAGTAGATACGTTGGAGACGTATCAATTCCCCCATGCTTAAACCTTTGCTTGTCCTCAAGGAATTCAGTTGACAAACTGAAAGTGATAAAGAAAAACTTTGACAAACTCTGTTTGCTCTTGTTGTTGCAAATATGTAAAGCTAACATTCAAATTTTCAGCAAAGATTATGAACTAACCAAATTCATAATAACTTTCAGGTCTCATGTTTACTCATATCAAAGACATGATCAACTAGCGAGCAATAATAATAAACCTCGGATGACAACACTTTCTCAAAACTATCATAATATGATATAACAAGATGGTATCTCGGTAGCCCTTTCTGAGACCGCAAAACAAAAATGCAGAGCACCTCTGAAGATCAAGGACTGACCAGACATTGTAATTCATGGTAAAAGAGATCCAGTCACAATCATACTCAATGTAAATTAATAGCAATACAAGCAAATGACAGCGGTGTTCCCCAACTAGTGCTTTTTAATGAGAGGATGTTGACTCAACATAAAAGTAAATAGATAGGCCCTTTATAGAGGGAATCAGGGGTTTGCAGAGGTGCCAGAGCTCGAGTTTTGAAATAGAGATGAATAATATTTTGAGCGATATACTTTCATTGTCAACATAACAACCAAGAGATCTCGATATCTTCCATGCTACACACATTATGGGCGGTTCCCAAATAGAATGGTAAAGTTTATACTCCCCCAACCACCAAGAAGCACACTCCATGGCCATCCGAATCCACAGGGTACCGTCCATACCAACAACAGCCCTAGGGGAGTTTTGTTTAATTATTTTTATTTTAGCATGGGACTAGGCATCCCGGTTACCAGCCATTTTCTCATGAATGGTGAGCGGAGTCCACTCGTCGTGAGAATAACCCACCTAGCATGGAAGATATAGACAACCCTAGTTGATACATGAGTTGTTCGAGCATACAAAACCGAATTTCATTTGAAGGTTTAGAGTTTGGCACATACAAATTTACTTGGAACGGCAGGTAGATACCGCATATAGGAAGGTATGGTGGACTCATATGGAATAACTATGGGGTTTATGGAAGTGGATGCACAAGCAGTATTCTCGCTTAGTACAAGTGAAGGCTAGAAAGAGACTGGGAAGCGACCAGTTAGAGAGTGACAACAGGCATGAACATGCATTAAAATTAATCAACAATGGGTGCAAGCATGAGTAGGATATAAATCACCATGAACATAAATATCGTGGATGCTATGTTGATTTTGTTTCAACTACATGCGTGAACATGTGCCAAGTCAAACCACTTGAATTGTTCAAGGGAGGATACCACCCTATCATACCACATCACAACCATTTTAATAGCATGTTGGCACGCAAGGTAAACCATTATAAACTCCTAGCTAATTAAGCATGGCATGAGAAACTATGATCTCTAATTGTCATTGCAAGCTTGTTTCATTAATAATAGGCTGAATCAGGAACGATGAACTATCATATTTACAAAAATAAGATAGGTCGAGTTCATACTAGCTTCTCTCATCTCAATCAGTTCATCATATATCCTCATTATTTCCTTTCACTCGCACAACCGAACAGTGTGGATAATAATAATAGTGCACGTGCATTGGACTAAGATGGAATCTGCAAGCATTTAATACAAAGGAGAAGACAAAGTAATATGGCTCATGGTTAAATCAACAGTAATGCATATGAGAGCCACTAAACATTTTCATCATGGTCTTCTCTTCTTTACCCCCAAAAGAAAGGAAAATAGACTATTTACACGGGAAAGCTCCCAACAGGCAAAAGAAGAACGAGAAATATTTTTGGGTTTTCTTTTAATTGCTAATACTACAGGCATGAAAAGTAAACTAGCTAAAAAGCTACAACTATTTTTTTGTTTTTCTTAAGGTTTTTCTAACACACTAGAATTTTTTTTAGAAAATAAAATAAACTAGCATGGATAGTACAATGACAAAGTGTGAGCACCGACTACTGGAATGAGTGCGTGAACATGAATGTAATGTCGGTGAGAAATACGTACTCCCCCAAGCTTAGGCTTTTGGCCTAAGTTGGTCTATGGCCAATCCTGGCCGAACGGATATCCAAAGTCGTCGTTGGGGTTGTACTGCGATGCGGCGGTTATTGCCTGATGAGCTGCAGCTTGGAGGCGAGCCACCTCCGTCCTCTCCTCGTACTCATTAGCCTCCTCCCTGGTTATAACATATCTCCTTTTTGCCTAGAGGTCAAAGAAAGTAGGAGCAGGGAGAGCAATATGGACAGTGCTACGCCTGTGAAAGATTAGTCGGTACTGGAGGGGTTGTTCATTCCTCTCAACAAATTGATGGCGAGCCATAGCATTATAATCTAGATATGCGGGAGGCAACTTCGCATCGTTCTCATGTATGGGTATATGAAGATAATTAGCCACACGAGCTGCATAAATTCCACCAAAAAATCTCCATTTAAACCGTTAATATGTAACCTTCGTGTAACAATGGACCCAAGTTATATGGTCTATCACCTAATACCGCACTTTTGAGGACACTAAGATCTGGAACCCACATGTGGAAGGCCTCATCTTTACCATTAATGCATCTACCAATGAAGAGAGCAAAATAATGTATAGCAGGGAAATAGATGCTCCCTATGGTAGCTTGTGTGATTTCTCTAGATTCCCCCACAGTGATACTAGCTAGAAAGTCCTTATACTCAGATTTGAGAGGTTCACCAACATTACCCCACTGTGGGAGTTTACAAGCATCATTAAAATCTTCTAGGTCCCTAGTATAAGATTTATCATAAAGAAAAACAAGACAGTGTGAGAATTATGTGAAGATGTAAATTTAAACCTTCTCACAAAGGAATCCGTTAAATAGTGGTACTGTGGGCACTTATCTGACACGAAGTCCTCAATATCAGCATTACGCACATATGTGTAAAATTCTTCCTTGGTGCCTGCCTGGATCATAAACTCCTCCGACGGCCATTCACAAGGCCGCACTTGAGCTTCCCTCGGTAATTCATCATCCGGCTCACGTATCGCGAGCATTGGTCCTTGCTTCCTTGAGGAACCACCTTGATAGATTTTCCTATGCAATTTTTCTGAAAAATTTCTGAAATTTTTAGTAACTCAAAATAAAAGTGAACCAAACTCAACAAGATTCATAGAAACAACTCACACAAGTGCCCACAGACTATATCATGCATTAGAACTACTTGGGACCACATAAATTTGACATGCAAGCTCAAGAACAGGGTCACCTTAGCAGCAATTTTTTTCAATAAATAAAGCACTAGAACAAAAACTAATTGGACCACTGGAGTAGTCACATACCAAAGAACAATCTCACCAAACAATTTTGTGAATCGAGCTTTGAGCAAGGAGATCGAAAATGGCAGCAAGATGAGCTAGAAACGAGTTTGAGCTGTGGGAGGATTTTTTCTAGAGGAAGATGAAGTGTGTGGGTGCTGGAGTAAGTGGAGGGGAGCCACATGGGGCTCACGAGGCAGGGGGCGCGCCCTGTACCCTTGTGGCCAGGTGCTGGCTTTCCCCTGCTGTGTTCTCAGTGCCAAATATTCTTCAATATTCTATAAAAAATCTTATTTCATTTTCGGGGCATTTGGAGAAGTTTTATTTTTGGGGTATTTTTTATTGCACGGTTAACTCAGAAAACAAACATTTTTTTTTTGCTTTATTTACTCTAAATAACAGAAAGTAAAAGGAGGGTACACAGAGTTGTGCTTTCTAAATTCATCCATCTCAAGCTCATCAAAAGGAATCCATTAGCAAGGTTGATCAAGTCTTGTTAATAAACTCTTTCCAAATGACATGAAACCGGAGAATTTTTGAATAACACTAGGTTACCTCAATGGGGATATATCTGTCCCCAACAATAAGAATATCATATTTCTTCTTGATAGTAGGAAGAGGAAATTCAAGACCTCCAATAGTAATCGTTGAAATTTTCCCAATAGAATTGATGCTGTTGACTTGAGGTTGTTTCCTCGGGAAGTGTAGCGTATGCTCATTACCATTGAGATGAAAAGTGTCATTGCCTTTGTTGCAATCAATAACAGCCCCTGCAGTATTCAAAAAGGGTCTCCCAAGGAGAATCGACATACTATCGTCCTTGGGAATATCAAGAATAACAATGTCTGTTAAAATAGTAACATTTGAGTCACACCCTGCATTTTGTAACATTGTTATTGCATTAATAAAGCATGAAAATTTGGACCAACAAAAACTTTTTGCATCATTTGGCTTTTATTTGGAGTTGAATTCTTCTCTCTCTAATTTCAAGTGCTCTTTAAAAGTCAGCATAGTCTCACCTTCTATACTTCATCTCCTTGCCCCAAACTTCTGCCCAATGATCGTACCATGTGTATAGGACAGTATAATATTCTTAAAAAAATATTTTGGCCAAATAGTATTTTGTAAAATTAGTTTTCCAAAAACCCATGAATTAAGATTTGCACTGCAAGTACTTGATTTAGGGTGAGAAAATCTTTGAAAAGGTATGTTTGAATCCTGTTAGGTATAGGACTCCCAAAAACCACAAAAGTATAATTTTAAAAGTTATTTTCCTATTTTATTTAAAGCCTTTTTCTTTAGGCCAGAAATGGTCTTTAATAGGAAAAAAAATATTTAACTGTTTCAAAAATATTTGTCAAAATTCAGAGAGACTCTTAGGACATATATTGTCCATATATAAGAGTTTCAACACATGGTCATGTTCAAAATATTGGGAAAATCCCTCAGAAACCCTTTCTGGATATTTTAAGCTTTTGAAATATTTACAAGGGAAATATCCTCTAAAAATTCCAGGGAAATTCTATCATGTCAAGTATGACATATTTGATGATACTTCCAAGCCTCATGCCTTGGAGAACAAGAAAATATCATCAAATCCCCTTAAATCCATTTCTGTCCATTTTCAAGTTTGAGCAACTTTACATTGCCAAACTTGTCCAAATGCTCTCAAACTTGGTACATATGCTACAATGGTCTAATTATAAATCTATACCAAATGCCACAAGTTTCGGAGAAGGGTAACTTGATCAAAGTGCCCCAAAATCATTTCTGTTCAGATTCAAATTTGAACAACTTTACATTACCAACTTTTTACTTGTGACCCCAAATTTGGTGGAGAAGCCAACAACCCCAAATGATGACACTACACCAAGTGGTGCATCAAGAAGGGATGATTTGAATAACTAAATCTTGGAAAATCCATTTCTGTTGATTTCTAGGGTTTACCAAAGTTGCATTGGCAACATTGCCCAAATGAGCTCTAATTTGGTGAAAGGGCCTAATTATATGTGCCATTTCATCCTGTGGAGTCTCATGCCAAATGAAACCCATTTGCTTGCCTAAAACACCATCAAACACATTTTGCTATCTTACCAAAACCTCTGTTTTGACTCCTTCCACTATTTCCCCTTGCCTCAAGTTCTTACCACAGCACCCCCGAGACCTCTTCTACCTCCAGTAGCAATGGCTGCACCACAGCTCAATGATTGAGGGGGGTAAAACCCCATTTTACATCTCTGGACAGCCCCTTGCACCCTTCTCTCCCAATCCCCTCTCCTTCTAGAAGCCCTCCAAAGTATCCAATTCCAATTCACTTTAGTTTATTGCCTCCCTTATCTTCTAGACACTGGTGGCCACGACCACATTGCATATAGAATGCCCATGCCGGCCATACGCGTGCTTTGGATCATGCTACAATGCGCTCTGGCACTGTAGCCGCTCCTGGCCAAGCGCCTCCGACCACCTTGGGCCTCCCCCTCATGCTAGCCGAGGCGCCTCTACGTCCACGACACGCCACGGTCGTGTCCCCCTCCTCCTTCTCCCTCCTATGGCCTCCCTCACACGCGCGCCGGCCGCCCGCGAGCTCCAATCCTTGGCCTCACACGCGCGAGCCTCTGGAGCCTTCCCCGCTCCTTCCATTCCCTTCTCTAGACGTGGACCTCGTCCACGAATAGCCTGGACACTCCGACGAGCGCCCTCACGGCCTCTGGCCGTGCCCGTGACCTCGCCGGTGCACAAGTCCATGATGGACCGGCGCCCGGCTATATAAGCAGGCCCCAGGCCACTCCAACAGCACCAACCTCCCCCACTTGCCTCCTAGAGCACTCCCGCATCTCTCCCTAGCCCTCTAGGGGCTTTTGTGCTCGGGATCGACCAAAGCCCCGCCGCCTCGGGTCGCCGTCGATCCAGGGGTATATGCTTGCTCCGCCCCCACTCTCACTTGATCTGGAACCACCAGGCCTCACTGACCCTTTCCCCTCTCCTTTCCCTCTCTATTGCAGTCGGAAACGACCAAAACAACCACCGCCCGACGGCCCTCCGCCGTGCATTCTCGTCGCCGGGGAACCCGATAGCTCCGGTGACCGCCTCCAGGACCACCCGAACGGTGACTCCATGCTGACTCCATCCCTGCCCTCCGCTCGCCCTGCCGTGCCCTGCATCGCCGCCTGTGAGCTCACCGGTCGTCTGGACGCGGGTTAGGGATGACAGGCGGGGCCCGCCTGTCAACCTCCCTTCCCTCTCTCCTCCCCTCTCTCCCGCTGGCAGCTGGGCCCTGCCCATCAGGTTTAAACCTGGCGCGCGCGCCGCTCGGCTCGCCCGGGCCGAAAACCCTCTAGGACTGTGCACTGAGGCCGTTCTGGCCCAGTTGCACGGTGGTCTTTTCCTTTTTCTTTTTTCTGTGGATCTTTCAAATAAATCTACAGGATAAAATAATTATCCAAATTAATTTATTCCAACTCCTAAAATCTTGTAGTATTCCAACCTATTAATGATGTAAGTTTCACACATATTCATGAACCTTTTCTGTGCTGTTCAAATTAAATTGAAATTTTAACTGTAAAACCTCTGTTTAAAAATCCATTCACCCTATTCTGTCACTCCAAATCCAAAACTAAGAAGTTTTGCCTTCTTAGTTTTTCTTCTAGTATTTGATAAAAATAGGTTGAATTTTTTATGAGCACTTTGACTTTTTTTGTTTTTATTATTGTCTTATTTTTCCGTTATTTTCTTGCGTTGATTAGATACCGTGTTTGACGAAGTTGCTGAAGAAGAAGAAGTAGAAGGACTTGAAGGCTTTGAAGACCAAGCCAACCAAGGCAAGCAGCCCTTTGACCATGTCTATGAAACCCCCTTTTTACGCATGTCATATAGCACTTATTGTCAGTGCATCGGAATCATGTTGAGATGATGACCACATGTGTGGGTCACCTTTTTTCTTTCCTATTGAAACTTGCATCAAGCATGTCCCTACCTTCCTATGAGGGTTATGCGGGTGGGAGTAGATAGGTTGCTATGGTAGTGGCTAACAAGTGGGACGGTAATATGAATGATGGTGGAAGCATAGTACTTTCATAAGACTTTTCAAAAACCCCGTCGGGAGTCACTTATGCCCGAGGGGGATGATGAGTTGGGTAACCACTTGATGACGAAGTGGTGTACCGAGACAAGTGTGTGTGTTGTCTTCAAAACAGATTGGTTTAAGTTGCGACCGTTATTCCCACCTTACATGCGCAACCACTCTACCCTTAAATGGGAAAGGGCATTATTGATTACCTAGGCCGATACTAGCATGGTGCCTAGATTACTAGTGAAGGGGGTGACATGAGGTCACTCTTGGGATGGGGTCGTGCTAGGATAGGCGTCCATGACTGTTTTCACAGGGCACCGGACACACCGTTGGTACCCCCGTGCCAGTGGAATGTGATGAATATGGGAGCGAGGCTCCACAATTTTAAGATGTGAAATGATGGGCACGGGGGTTGCTACCAATCGAGTGGACTCCATGTTAGTGTCGTCTAGGGAAAGATAGTGATTGGGTGCTTACACCCGGGTACTTGAGGTACCGTGGGTCGTGGATGACACGGAAGTTCCCCGGATCTTGTGGGTAAGGTGTGCAACATCTACAGAGTGTAAAACTATTCGAATAGCCGTATCCACGGTTAAGGACAGTTGGGTAACCGCACTTGGGCTACGTATAATGTTTGCGAAACCTCGTGTGTGGGGGGGGGGGAGCACCGTTTTTAGTCAAAAGACTTGACAAGATGAAAGAGATCAAAACTTGGCTATGTTGATATGTGTAAGCTATTCTCTTATGATGCATGCTTCACTAAAAAGGTAGTTCATGACATTGCACTCACGAATTTGCTTTCTGCAAACATACCCTATTTAGTGCTATATCATACCTTGTCATAATTGTTCCAAAAACATGGGTTGCTTGCGAGTACATTCAAAGTACTCATTGGCTTTCCACTGGTTATTTAATTGGCCAGGCATGGAAGAGCAGGAATTTGAAGAAGAGTTCTATGGAGACGAACATGCGAACTAGGACGCTTTCCAAGTCATAATTCCTGTAGGGTTAAGGAAGATGGCATGGGTTCTACTTATCTACGAATACTTTCACTATTCGAGTTTATTTGCTATTCAGCCCATGAGGCATTATCTATGTAGGACTTGGCCATAATGGTCATAATTTGTGTAAGACGGTATGTATGGACGTAAGACTCTTGTTATTCAGCTTATGTGTGTTCAGTGAGCATTGATCTGGGATCACTGTACACGTGCATTCGGTAATCTCGACTTATAAGTCGGGGTCCCCATAGAGCTGGTATTACAGCCATCCGGACTGTAGGAAGCCTTAGTTAGCATGGGTGTTAGTTAGGATGAGACCCTTTTCATAAACCTTCTGAACCTCTCTTCTTTTCTAAACCTTTCCAAACCTGAGATATCATCAGCTTATTAACCTCTCCCATTCAACCTTTGTAGATGGCCGCTGTACATGAAGAGCTCTTGACCACTGGGTTCCCTTTTCTTCTCGAGGATAGCCTCCAGGAGTGCCAGTTTCACCAAGCACCCATCCTCACCTACCATGAGCATTTGGTTAGCAACACCGAGGTGGACTACCATGTGGAAGTAATCGTGAAGGCAAACGATCCTCCCACAAGTTGGTTCTATGAGGGACCCCAGATGGCAACACTACTCCTCGCTGTCGAGGCAGCTGCACTCAAGGCACTAACCCGCCTCCGAGAACTTCTTCCGGAGATGGCAGCCAAGATGACAAACCGCTTCTTGCCTTACCGGAAGAAAGGTGAAGATGAGAGCAGCGCATGAGCCCCTCAACTGAAGGAAGGACTTCCACTTCGACTCCAGACCTACTTCAGCCTTTGTGCCGACAGCTTGGCACAAGAGTTGTCCTCGGAATCGATGAAGCTCCGAGAAGAACTCCACAAGACCAAGGCACTTCTTCGGTGAGCACAAGAAAAGACGGATAGGATCAAGAAGGAAGGTGTGCCTCCTAGGCAACCCACTATCGCATATCGAGGCGGAAGGCCCTCAGGAGATGTATCTTCCAAGGATGAAGAACCACCCCAGCGACATCGTATGACGACGAGGGAGTTTTGCAAGCTCTTTCCTGCACCACCGGCAAAACAACACCGTGTCCAACTCCTCCACTCCCCCACACCCTCAAGTGATAGGGGGGCCTAGACAGATGAAGACAAGGAGGAAGACCCAGAAGATCCAGAATATGCGACCGAGCATTCCGCCACTTAGGCATTATTCACAACTCGGATATGCCAGCTCGTGAGCTCTACGATAGGATAGGTCATGTAACCCTATGCCAAGTCGAGTCCTTGTATGGTTCATATGAAGCCATCTAGTGTTTGCTTTTGTTGTGTTTGGATGTACATCATATCTTCCCTTCGGGAACGTGTAAACAACTACATCACCCATTTGGATTTTTTATGAATGTGTTTGGCCCTTTTGGCCCTTGCATGAAAACAATTAGTGTCACACCCACCCCCTTACTAGGCACCCATCTTTATTGCTTTCCCTCTTCATTCCAAATCATAAGACCTTGACCGCTCCAACAAGATGTCTGTTGTAACTCGTACTGGTACCTCTACCCAGCAGCCCGAAGCTGGAGCATCCGCCCAAGCAGGGGCCAGCCAAGACCAAACCCACGACCAAGCTCCACCACCACCTCCCCCGAACATGGACATGGCTCCGCTTCTCCAAGCCTTCCGAGAGGAATGCCAAGCCAACACTGCAACCCTCTAGATGATTGCTCAAGCCGTCACCAACAACCGCCAGCCGGCGGGGAATGACAATGGACGTTCCACATTGGCGGAACACAAGAAGCATGCACCGCCAACCTTCATCGAGACTGTTGAGCAGACGACTGGGTCCACACCATTGAGGACTTGCTGGAACTAGTCGGCTGCACCGAAGACCGCGAGAAGGTGGCTTATGCTGCCCACTGCCTCGGGGGGACTGCTAGAGCTTGGTGGGATGGACTCAAGGTCATGCATGCTGGGCAAGATATCACTTGGAATAACTTCAAGGCAGAATTCCGCAAGGCCCATATTCCTTCCGGAATCATGGCTATCAAGAAGCATGAGTTTCGAGCCCTGAAGGAAGGAAGTGGCACTGTCAAGAAGTACATGCAGAGGTTCAGTGCCCTGTCAAGGTATGCCCATGAAGATGTCAACACAGATGCTGCAAAAAGGGAGCGCTTCATGGAAGGCCTCAATCAGACTCTGCAGTACTCGCTTGTCGTGTGTGACTGCCCAACCTTTCCTGACTTGGTGAACAAAGCACTCATGCTTGAAGACAAGCGGCATGCTCTGGAAGACACTCGCAAGCGCAAGATGGTCAGCAAGGGAAGTTCCAGTAACCAGAAGCCTCGCCCGTGGCAGCCAGCCCCGGTCAAGCCAACCTATCAGCATCCAAGAGCTCCTGCACCTCGTACCAACTATCAGCCTCAGCAGTATGTCAACCCAAGGCCAGCATTCAACCCCAATAACAGTGGTGGCAACAGGATCAATAACCCAAACCAAGTCACTTGCTTTGGATGTGGTCTGTCCGGACACATCTCTAAGGTGTGACCCAACTAGAAGCTCGATGCCTCATGCCCCAATGCGCAGAACCCAGGACAAGGCCGCGGAATGCCGCCAAGGAACCAAGCTCCTCGCAACCCGCCCAACAATGGAAAGGGGCGTGTGAATCACGTCACTGCAGAAGAATCCCAGGAAGACCCGAACGGCGTGCTGGGTACGTTCCTTATCAACTCACCACCTCCTACTGTCTTGTTTGATTCTGGAGCCACGCATTCATTTGTCACTCAAAGATTTGCATTAAAAAGTGGCATGGCCCCTACACCCCTGACTAATCCAATGGTGGTACAAACCCCCGGAGCTCAGATGAGAGCCAAGATAAGCTATAAGGGAGCCGGTATCGTCATTAACGAAGTAGATTTCCTAGCAGACCTTATCATCCTAAGATCGCAAGGCTTGGATGTGATCTTAGGAATGGATTGGCTCAGCAAGCACCAAGGCTTGTTAGATTGTGCCAACTGTACTGTCACTGTGACCAATGACAAAGGAGTCAAAGTTAAGTTTTCCTCCAACTCCTCTTCTTCTCAAACCGCTCAAGTCAACTATCTGTCTGAAGTTGGACTGGAGAAAGTGCTAGTAGTGTGCGAGTATCCCGATGTCTTTCCGGATGAGCTACCGGGAATGCCTCCTGACCGTGACATCGAGTTCGTCATAGAGCTCATGCCCGGGGCATGACCCATCTATAAGAAGCCTTATAGGATGGGGACGGAAGAATTAGCCGAGTTGAAGAAGCAACTGGAAGAGCAGTTGAGGAAGGGATTTATCCGCCCTAGTGCCTCCCCTTGGGGATCACCTGTTCTGTTTGTGGCAAAAAAGGGACGGTACCATCCGCTTATGCATTGACTACTATTCCCTCAATGAAGTTACAGTCAAGAACAAGTATCCACTTCCCAAGATTGAAGATCTGTTTGATCAACTCAGCGGAGCCAAGGTGTTCTCCAAGATCGACCTCAGATCTGGGTACTACCAGCTGAAGATCAGACCCCCAAGATATTAAGACGGCATTTGTAACAAGATATGGCCTGTATGAGTGCACGGTCATGTCCTTTGGATTAACCAATGACCCAGCTTACTTCATGTATGTCATGAACAAGGTCTTCATGGAATATTTGGACAAGTTTGTCATTGTCTTCATTGATGACATTCTTGTCTTCTCGAAGACGGAGGAAGAGCACGAGCAACATTTGAGGATGGTCCTAGACAAGCTTCGAGAGCACCAACCGTACGCCAAATTCAGGAAATGTGAGTTTTGGATGCATAAAGTTGGATTCTTAGGTCATGTCTTGACCGAGGAAGGATTGTCGGTTGATCCCGCGAAGATCGAAGCTATGACCCAATGGCAGTCCCCAATGACCGTCAAGGAAGTCAGAAGCTTCCTCGGACTTGCGGGCTATTACCGCAAATTCGTGGAAGGATTCTCCAGCATTGCCCGGCCAATGACTCAGCTCCTGAAGAAGGACAAGAAGTTTGAATGGACGTCAAAATGCGAAGAAAGCTTCCAAGAACTCAAGAAGAGATTGACCACCGCCCCAGTTCTGGCAACACCTGACATTCACAAGGAGTTCGTGATATATTGTGATGCCTCTCGAACCGGATTAGGAAGCGTTCTGATGCAGGAAGGACGAGTCATAGTTACCTCTCAAGGCAGCTACGACCTCATGAAGAGAACTACGCTACTCACGATCTTGAGTTAGCAGCAGTGGTTCACGCTTTGAAGACATGGCGGCATTACCTCTTAGGGAAGCAATGTGAGATATACACAGACTACAAAAGTCTGAAGTATATTTTCACCCAAAAGGTATTGAACATGAGGCAACGAAGATGGTTGGAACTGATCAAGGATTATGACCTCTGTGTTCAGTATCACCCCGGGAAGGCTAACGTGGTAGCCGATGCCTTAAGCAGAAAGGCTTGCTCCCTGAATGCCATAATTAAAGGAAGGCAGCTAGCCCTGTTTGAAGAGCTGGAATAATTCAGCTAGGAATTGGTCACCCATGGATTTCTAGACCATCTAGAAGTCAAACCAACCCAGATGGACGAAGTCAAGAAAGCACAAAATGGGCACGCGAGCATTGAAGGCATCAAGAAGAAGATGAAGCTGGGCAAGACCCCAGGATTCTCCAAGGACGAGCACATGATTGTTTGGTACATAGGCCGCATCTGCGTACCAAACAAGATGGAGCTGAAGAATTTGATCCTGCAAGAAGCCCACGACACTCCGTATTCCATCCACCCTGGCAGAACAAAGATGTATCAAGACTTGAAGGAAAGATTTTGGTGGCACGGGATGATAAGAGAGATTGCCACCTATGTTGCAAAGTGTGATGTATGCCAAAGGGTCAAGGCTGAATATCAGCGACCTGCTGGATTGCTCCAACCACTCAAGGTTCCTGAGTGGAAGTGGGATAAAGTCAGAATGGATTTCATCACTAGATTACCAAGGTCGAATAAAGGACATGACTCCATCTGGGTCATAGTCGACCATTTAACCAAAGTAGCCCATTTCATTCCTGTCAAAACGACCTACAGTGGGAACTAGCTGGCCAGCCTCTACCTCGATCGAATCGTAAGCCTCCATGGTGTTCCTAAAGAGATTGTGTCAGATCGAGGCACTCAGTTTACTTCAATGTTCTGGAAAAGATTCCAAGAAGCCTTGGGAACCAAGTTGTCATTTAGCACCTCTTTTCACCCGCAAACCGGAGGACAGACGGAGCGAGTAAATCAAATACCCGAAGACATGCACCGAGCATGTGTCTTAGCATATGGAGCCAAGTGGGAAGATTGCCTCCCTTTTGCCGAGTTCTCCTATAACAACAGTTATCAGTCGAGCCTTCAGATGGCACCATTTGAGGTGTTGTACGGACGCAAGGGTCGCACACCCCTCAACTGGCCAGAAACCGGTGAAGGTCTAGCCTTTGGACCAAATGTTCTCTGCGAAGCAGAAAAGCAAGTCCAACTAGTCAGAGAATGTTTGAAGGCCGACAAGTCAAGATGGAAGAGCTACGCCGATTCACGTCGCCGAGACATGAGTTTCCTTGTTGGAGACCATGTGTACCTGCGAGTAACTCCTCTAAAGGGAACCAAGCGTTTCCACGTTAAGGGGAAACTTGCACCAAGATTTATTGGCCCCTTCAATATCACCGACCGACGAGGAGAAGTGGCTTGCCAGTTGGAGCTACCACCTGAACTATCCGATGTGCACAACGTATTCCATGTGTCACAACTCCGGAAGTGTCTCCAAGTCCCGGACAAGCCTGATCTCTACAAGGATGTCGATCACCAAGCCATTGACCTTCAGCCTGACTTGACCTACTGTGAGAGGACCATTTGCATTTTGGATGAAGCAGAACGAGGAACGTGAAGCCGCACCATCAAGTACTTCAAGGTCCAGTGGAGCAACCACACGGAAGAATAAGCAACTTGGGAACATGAAGACTATCTTAGATCCGAGTATCCCGATCTCTTTTAAAGCCTAGTTTAGGAATCTCGGGGACGAGATTCTTGTAAGGGGGGTAGGTCTGTCACACCCTGCATTTTGTAACATGGTTATTCGATTAATAAATCATGAAAATTTGGACCAACAAAAACTTTTTGCATCATTTGTCTTTTATTTGGAGTTGAATTCTTCTCTCTCTGATTTCAAGTGCTCTTTAAAAGTCAGCATAGTCTCACCTTCTATACTTCATCTCCTTGCCCCAAACTTCTGCCCAATGATCATACCATGTGTATCGGACAGTATAATATATTCTTTCAAAAATATTTTGGCCAAATAGTATTTTATAAAATTAGTTTTCCTAAAACCCCTGAATTAAGATTTGTACTGCAAGTACTTGATTTATGGTGAGAAAAATCTTTGAAAAGGTATGTTTGAATCCTATTAGGTATAGGACTCCCAAAAACCTCAAAAGTATAATTTCAGAAGTTATTTTCCTATTTTATTTAAAGGCTTTTTCTTTAGGACAGAAATTGCCTTTAATAGGTAAAAAATATTTAACTATTTCAAAAATATTTGTCTAAATTCAGAGAGACTCTTAGGACATATATTGTTCATATATAAGAGTTTCAACACATGGTCATGTTCAAAATATTGGGCAAATCCCTCAGAAACCCTTTCTGGATATTTCAAGCTTTTGAAATATATACAAAGTAAATATCCTCTAAAAATTACAGGGAACTTCTATCATGTCAAGTATGACATATTTGATGATACTGCGAAGCCTCATGCCTTGGAGAACAAGAAAACATAATCAAATCCCCTTAAAACCATTTCTGTCCATTTGAAGTTTGAGGAACATTACATTGCCAAACTTGTCCAAATGCTCCCAAACTTGGTACACATGCTACAATGGTATAATTATGCATCTCTACCAAATGGCACAAGTTTTGGAGAAAGGTAACTTGATCAAAGTGCCCCAAAATCTTTTATGTTCAGATATAAATTTGAACAACTTTACATTAACAACTTTTTACTTGTGATCCCAAATTTGGTGGACAAGCCCACAACATCAAATGATGACACTACACCAACTGGTGCATCAAGAAGGGATGGTTTGCATAACTAAATCTTGGAAAATCCATTTCTGTTGATTTCTAGGGTTTACCAAAGTTGCATTGGCAACTATGCCCAAATGAGCTCTAATTTGGTGAAAGGGCCTAATTATATGTGCCATTTCATCCTGTGGAGTCTCATGCCAAATGAAACCCATTTGCTTGCCTAAAACACCATCAAACACCTTCTGCTATCTTACCAAAACCTTTGTTTTGACCCCTACCACTATTTCCTCTTGCCTCAAGTTCTTACCACATCACCCCCAAGACCTCTTCTACCTCCAGTAGCAATGGCTGCACCACAGCTCAATGATTGTCACATCCCCAGCTTCACCTTGCTTTAGGATAGCACCTGTCTGTTGCATCATGTTTATCTTCAAAGGAAAACCTGAAATTAACTAGGGTCAAATTAAAATCCTTTTCAATGAACCCAAAATGCCCCTTGGAAAAGTTCATCATTTTTGCATTGATTAAAAACCCCTGCCAAAAATGTTGCACTTATTTCTAAGACCATTCTGGATTTTTGAATTAAATCATATCTTATTTGCATTTGGGCATTTAAATTTTATATATTATTTTAAATGCTCAAATAATCATAAACTAAAATGTTTACTGTTGGATTTATTCCAAACAGTAGCCATGCTTGGTTTCATGATTTATGAAAATGTTCTTGCATTTTTATTAAATCAAAACAAAAGTAAAAAAATAGAAAACAGAAACTAAATAGAAAATAGAGAAAGAAGAAGCCCACCTCAGCCACTTACCTGTGCGGCCAGCACTGTAGCGGCCCAGCCCACCCCCGCCGTCGTCCTCCTGGCGCCAGTCGGCCAGTCGTGTGGCCGGCGCGCGCGCACGGCCGTGCCTCCACGCCACCTGCCTGCCTGGCCCTCCCATCGCCAGCGCGACGCCGCGGATGACCACCCCACTGCCATCTGGATCGATCTGACCCCTCACTCGCCCCCTTCCCCTCCACTGTCTCTCTCCCCCGCGAGCGCCCTAACGCTGTCGTCGCCGCCGTCCTGAACCACCGCGACCACCGTCCACCTCTCGCCCCTCCGATGAGCCCCAGAGCTCCGCCTCGTCGCCCTACCCCTCCGCCGAGCCACGCGGCACCACACATCTCCGAACGCCGTCTGCGCAGCCGTTCCCCTCGTCGGCCGCCGACGACCTCACCGTCCAATTCGCGGTGGCTGGTGACTCCCCAAGCCCACTTCGACGACCTTTGCAACCGCCGTGAGCCCCTCTTGCTCCTCCCCCTATTCCTTTACTCATGCGCGTGCTTTAGCTCTAGCCCCCACCGTGCCCGAGAACCCCTCGCCGCCGGCAATGTCGCCGCCGTGGCTATAGCCACTGGAGCATCCACCTGAGTGCACCACCGAGCTCCTAATGACCTCACGAACACGTAGCAACCATCATCTCACCTCCCCATGCCCCGCAGCGCCTAACTCGACGGAGCCCGAACTCCGGCGCCGCCGCGAGCTCGTTTCCGACGAACTCCGGCCACCCTAGCTCCTCCCACTTGCGGGGATGGATGCGGGAGAGCACGGGCTCCCTCCTGGTGCCCTCAGCGTGCTCAGCCGCATCCTGCAGTGCCGCGCCCGCGCAAGCCCGACCGCTGCCGCCGCTGGACCTCGTCGCCGGCCACTTTTCCGGCCACCCCAGGGCCAACTACCGCCACCACTCGACGCGGAAGAGAGCCCGCGTCACGTTGATGCCTTCCGCCGGCCGTTTGGTCGTCGGAAGAGGATTTCCGAGCACTGCCGCCGCGTTTGGCCTCGCCAGCGTCGAGCCGCCGGTAGGTTTGACCCCTTTGACCACGGCTGGACCCCCCCTATGTCCAAGACATGTGGGGCCGGCCGTTCTTTAGTTTTAGTTAGGTTTTAATTAAGTTCTAATCACTGTGCTTAGCTCTATGAGTCACTGACACGTGGGGCCAACCCCTGTTAAATTAGTTTAGTTAAAACTAAACTTAATTAGGCCCTGAGAAACTGACATGTGGGCCCAATCCCCACCAACAGTTTAGTTAGTGTTAGTTTAAAAACTAACTAACCCTGTTAGCTAGTGGGTCACTGACCAGTGGGCCCCACTGGTCAGGTTTGACCCAGGGCAGTCCTTTGACCCTACTGACGTCATGCTTACTCAATGCTGACGCAGTATGTATTTTCTGGAATTTTAAATAAGTAATAAATGATTTATTTATTTCAGAAAATAGCCAAAACTTGTAAAAATCATATAAAATCAACCGTAGCTCAGATGAAAATAATTTATATATGAAAAATGATCAGAAAAATCCAAGGAATCTGTTTATGGCATTTTCATGCATGTTTGAAGAAGTTCAACCTGCTGATCAGGACAAATCAATTAACTGGCATTTAAATAATCACATATGGAGTTTGAATTTGAACCTCTGGTTCAAACCAACTTCATTTAATTGTGTTGCTAGCTGCACTAGCTCAATCAACATCATATTGCCATATCATGATCATGCATCATATTGTTGCATTGCATTGATTGTGTTCTCTCTTGTTTGCCGGTGCTTGTCCCCCCTTCAGTAGACGTGTTCCGGCGATGTGATCGATGACACCGATGAAGACTCAATGTTATCTTCAGGAGTGCCAGGCAAGCACAACCCCATTGAGCATTCCGATACAATCCCACTCTCTCGCTCATGCTCTCTTTTAATGCATTAGGACAACAACGCTTCAACTGTTACCTGCTGCGGTAGTTGAACCCCTTTCCACTGCATGACCTGTCATTATCACAGTAAATAGTTGAAACCCACTAGTAGGAGTAGGAGTTGTTTGAGCCATGTTGTGCCTACTCATTCATGCTTTCTGGTTATGCCTGCTATTGCTTAGAGTTGTGTCAGGTCTGATTCATCGGGGATGAATTGGAATGTGGTGAACATGTCCTAACGTGTGTGAGCTAAGTGTGTGAACACGATTTGGTAAAGGTAGCGATGAGAGGCCATGTAGGAGTACATGGTGGGTTGTCTCATTGCAGCCGTCCTCACGAACTAAGTTCTGTGTTGGTTGATCCATGACCAGTTACTACCATGCATTGGGCCCGAAACCAATGGACCCTCTCGACTTATTAATCAACATGATCTATGTCCAGGAGTTGCAACTAGTTTCTGGTGTTTGTAGTTTACTGGAGGTTGTGCGCAGCGCTGACCCTCATGGTGGGCTGTGACGCGGCAGGTACGTGGCACGGTGTACCGATTGCCCGTTTGGTGATGCGGGAACCCTGTACACATCGTTTGGGCCGTGAGCGACACCCCGGCCGGATCTCCCCACGGATGGAACCCAAATAGGCGATAAACCTGGACGAGAGACTTGTGTGGTTAGTCAGGTCGTGGCCGACACCCTCGCTGGGCCTCCGCTTGAAGGTTGCCGAGTACATGTCGTGTAAACGGCGGTAAGTGGTGAGAGCGTGTGTGAAGAAGTACACCCCTGTAGGTTTATATATGATCTATTCGAATAGCCGTGTCCGCGGAAATGGACTTCTGGGTTACCTATTACAGTTCATAGACAAGTGAAAGTGGATACTCTAAAACACGCAAGATAAGCGTGAGTGCTATGGATGGCCTTCTCGTAGGGAGACGGGAGCAGATCCATGGTGGTGTATTGATTGGTGAATATGTGGACTCGTGTGCGCCACCTCAAAGAGTTACTTGCAGTCATAGTTTAGGATAGCCACCGAGACAAAGCTGGCTTGCTGCAGTCAAACTCCACCACCCCTTTGTTGATACTAATGCATATGTAGATAGATCTGAAGTAAGTCTTGCTGAGTACCTTTGTACTCACGTTTGCTTAATTTATGTTTTTGCAGAGAGACTTCAGTCTCGCTAGTGGTTCCGCGTGGACTTCGACGTTTAGCTTGTAACCTCAGCTACGATCTTGTACCCTTGGGAGGGTCTGGTAGATAGTCAGGCCTTTTCAGCCTTCTTCATTTGTAGTTGTCTGTACTCAGACATGTTATGCTTCCGTTGCCTGTATGCTCTGTATGTTGGGTCATGTGACCTCTGATTGTTATAAATGCTATGATGGCTCTTCTGGGCCTTTATCTATATGAGTTGTTGAGTTATGTTGTGATGCCTTGTTGTACAACACATACTTGCATGTTATGCGTACGTGTAATGTGTATTGCTATGTGTGGGATCCGACACCTAGTTGTTTACCTTTGGTAGCCTACCTTACAGGGAAATGTCTCCTAGTGCTTCCACTGAGCCTTGGTAGCTTGCTACTGCTCCGGAACACTTAGGCTGGCCGGCATGTGTCCTTCTTCGTTCATGTGTCTGTCCCTTAGGGGAAATGTCACGCGTTGTTCCTTTAAGTCCTTGTAGCTTGGTACGACTTGGGTTCATACGTTGATGACCGACACGTTCGTTGCTGGGTCATGTATGCCTGTCTCTGTAATTTAGTGCCACTTTTGGTTTATAACTGGTCATGTCGGCCCGGGTTCTCTGTCATACGGATGCTAGCGACACTATCATATACGTGTGCCAAAATGCGCAAACGGTCCCGGGCCAGTTAAGGTGGCACCCGTGGGGATACCGTGCATGAGGCCGCAAAGTGATATGGTGTGTTACAGGCTAGACCTGTGTGACTTAGGATCGGGGTCCTGACAGCTTTGGTATCAGAGCCTGACTGCCTGTAGGATTAGTAAGCCAAACTGGTCGAAGTCGTGTCTAGAAACTCTTTAGTTATGTAAGGGAATTGTTTGTGGAAGGGAACGTAAGGCTCTTTTTACTCCTTTGCCCTATGACCTTCTGATCTGAGTCACCTTCTTCTTTCTACGGGGATTAAGAACTAGGCTTTCTCTTATGTCTATCAGGATCACGTTAGTTGTGGATTCAACCCTCGGTTCAGTTTCTACTACTTCTGTTTGTTCAACTGTTGGTCTCAGAACCTTGACATGATGGTGTTAAATGTTTATGCTACCCTTTTGCTTGGATCTCAAAAGTATTTTCGAGCAATTACAGCCGTTATGCTGTCCGAGTCATCCCAGGTTTCTAATAGTCTGATGCATTTGCAAATCCCTTCTTCCTGTCCCGATGCTCCTTTTGGCCAGATTAACCACACTAGACGGTGAGTTGTGGTACTCTCTTACCTCGACATATATGTTGGAATTATTATTATGACCCTAGATGTCTTAGAAGATCATCCAGTAAGCTAGCAATGCTTTATATTCACAGTGTGATGATTCTGGCCATTGTTCTCGAAAAGCATCCCGTGATGCCATTTAGTTAGTAGGCATTCTACTCCTGGGTTCTTGAACCCAAGATTCTTTCTACCTACTTCATGTTGGTAGTATTTTCTCGTCCCTTTAGGATATTAGTAACCTTGTGATAGTCCTCGAGGTCTGTGGTATATCCTTCTTCCAAATACCATGAACCATCCTTGGCAGAAGTTCTTCTGAACCAAAAGATCACGAGCCGAGTGCTCTTGAGTAGTACCCCATTCATATTGTGACTCTGCCAATTCTACTTTCTGCATGGGTTATCTGGAAGAAATATGTTGAACTCGTTCGACATGTTAATCTATGCATCCACAACTCAGAAGTTATATGTTCCTTGAGTTGTCTCCTTTTAGTTGTTTTATGACCTTCGTCTATCAGTTGATAGTCAGGCGTAGTTGTGCACTCGTGTTCATCGATGCCTTTTACTCTTGTGGTCTGTCAAGCCATTCTATTCCGGAATGACTAGGAGAAACAAACTCTAGTACCTTATCCATATCCAGGATTTGGTCAAAGAGGTTGTACTTCGCAGATGAAGAATGCTAATGCAGCTTCTAAACTGTTCTATCCTGGAGTATTACCATCTTTGTGTCAAGAATGTCGTGAGAATTGCACTATCTCTTATGAACTCTTGATACAGTGATACTTCTCGCCATTATCGATCATTCCTCGGTCTCCATGTTATCATAGCCAGAATACCGACGAGTGAATTGTGATGTGTGAAATCAATACCCCTAGCAATCTCGTTGCTTGGCGGTTAAAGGACAACAATTTCATTCTTAGCGTGTTGGTTACTAATTACCATTCTAAGATTGACCGTGCTACCTAGTCCATTCTTTTGGTGCACTCTTCGATCAATGAGTTAGGATTGTGTCAATCCCTCGCTCATTTGATCATATCGTCTTGCCTTGAAAAGCAAGATTGTTCCCGAGCTTAGTAACATATCGGTGGTCCGTGATTTCCGAACATCTTCTCGGAAGTATTACCAGGTTGTTCCCTGACCGCTATGTTGAGTTCGTGATCAAGTTGGTTTCTTATAAACCACCCCTTCTCCAAGAATCTGTGTTGGATACCCTGAACTGGTTGGTTAAGCTAAAAAAAACGATAACTTGGAGAGTTGGAAGATAAAAGCTTGCCAGCTTAGTTCATCTCAAGAGGTATGTTTGCGTGTGTTGAAGATAGATGATATCTTCATCGATTGATCCTTGTGTCCAGTTGTTGGATCCATTGTCTTGACAAAACTTTGACTTGAGAGTGGGCTATCGTTAAGTCAAATCAGAACCAACGAAATTCATAATGTTATCTTACTCGTGGTTGATCCTTCGAGCATACACCATTACATCTATTGGTCTGACCAATACTATCACTTGTTCACATAATTATGGAATTCCATCTCCATGGAAACCTGGATGAATTGTTGTTGAGCCCATCAGCAACACTGCTACCTTCTCCATGATTTTGTAGGACATTAAGCTAGTGTTGGAAACTTTGTAAGCATTGCTTTCGTGTCCCGTTCATGAGGTATATGTTGGTTGAGAGAAGAGACTTTCCCTAATTCATTTGTAATTGATGTAAGTTTCCACCGTGAGTTTGAGAAAGCTTGTATTATTTCCTCTGGAGTCATCCCAAGTCAGTCATGCATACGTGCGAGGTATTCTATGGTCTGATAGACTGATCATCTTCATTCTATATGTATCCCTAGCACACCAAGCCACTGATTGATTTGTTCAAGGAGAAGAAGTTTCTTCTTAAGAGCTAGGCTTATGCAAGGACTTCAATATCCTCGTTGATGGTTCCCCAACCTGAACTTGGTAGTGTTTCATTGTAGGACTACTACGTGGCCATGCTTGTCCTGGACAACGTGTTCACATGTACGTAGCAGAACCAGCTCATGTTTTGGAGCTTGCTATCGTAGTTCATTCCCGAGAATCTCGCCACGCCGTCTCGTCAATTTGTGTTGCAAACTTTTATTTTTTCTTCCTGGACTCGATGAGTCTGGAATATCCTGACACCAACCAGAACTGAATCTCAGGCAGATATGATGGTTGGAGCATTTTCAAAGAACTATAATATTGGTCTCTCGATAACCGGTAAAGTGGATGTCGTGGCCAACACACCCAGCCGGAAGACCTATTGTTGTAGAATCTTGATTGAAGAAGTTGTCCACCTCCCCATAAGGATTTCATAGGATTTACTCCCTAGTTGTTCCTTATGGATTTTTGTGCTCCTGAAGTCCGACCTTTTATTTGACGTTCTAGGTACCAAACCATTATCATAAATGGGTTGTGCTAGCACATCAAGGAGAACATTAGAAGCGGAGTGCTAAATGTCTCTCGGTCGATCATCCAGATTTTGCCCCTTGGCTCCGCTAAGGTGAAATCTAGGAAAGTGTTATCTTCCTTTGCATCTGCATCGTCCATCGTTATTCATCATGGTAGTATGTGGTGTTGCCAGGATCCTTGGCACGGATATTGGTAAAACCTTGATGAATATGGGAATGCTCAAGTTCTTGAGAGCACGCACAAACACTAGGTGTTATCACCGGCACTAACCGGGATTGCTCCCAGTGCTCTTGGTTATGCTATAACCCCTCAAGAGTAGATTTACTCTCTACTGTTGGGATTCTTCCCAGTTACCAGAATCATTCCCAGCATTTGCATTTTGCTCCCAGCTTGCACCGCCAATGTGCCAATTTTCCATGGATTGCCCTTCTCAACAACTGCTGTTCAGGATTATCTTCAAAAGTGGTCCTACCATAGGTTCCATCCATTTCCGATGATAAGCAAAATCATCTGTGGTGTTGTCTTCAACAAGGAAGTTCACATCATCCATTTTGGTCGAGAATGTCATTTCTTCGGACTCCGTCAAACGATCGATTGTGTTTGCCTTAGGTTGGTATAGGGAATTTCAATGATCTCTATATCAAAAGTAATTATTTTTGCCACTTAAGGGAATAACTCTACGAGTCACCTTCTCTAAGGTGCCCCGTCTGGTGGTATCGATCACCATCTTCTTAGGTGTGGAATTATTGCCACTAGGTGAACCTTCATCGTTTGTTTCACTCCAGCCCCCTAGAGTTGTACTCCGTGTCACAGCTCAAGAGATGTTTCAACGTCTCACTCCATGGGTTGACCTTGAGTTGCTCGATCTTTCGGAAGATCAATGTTGTAGAGTTTCTCTCATCATCACCGTTTGGACGAAGATCTCGAAAGCAAGGAAGCCAGGATCAACATGAGGCAAGCAATCAACACTTATATAGAGGACACTTGGATCATGAAGTTTGTGTTAGTTAGTGTCCCCTCTGATATCTTATCTCACGTCCTGAATCTCGGGACGAGATTCTTGTTTAGTGGGGGTGAGTTGTCACATCCCCAGCTTCACCTTGCTATAGCACCTGTCTGTTGCATCATGTTTATCTTCAAAGGAAAACCTGAAATGGGGATGCTCAAACCCTAGCACTAAATGAATTTAACTAGGGTCAAATTAAAATCCTTTTCAATGAACCCAAAATGCCCCTTGGAAAAGTTCATCATATTTGGATTGATTAAAAACCCCTGCCAAAAATGTTGCACTTATTTCTAAGACCATTCTAGATTTTTGAATTAAATCATATCTAATTTGCATTTGGGCATTTAAATTTTATATATTATTTTAAGTGCTCAAATAATCATAAACTAAAATGTTTACTATTGGATTTATTCCAAACAGTAGCCATGCTTGGTTTCATGATTTATGAAAATGTTCTGGCATTTTTATTAAATCAAAACAAAAGTAAAAAAAATAGAAAAAAGAAACTAAATAGAAAACAGAGAAAGAGGAAGCCCACCTGAGCCACTTACCTGTGCGGCCAGCACTGTAGCGGCCCAGCCGACCCCGCCGTCATCCTCCTGGCGCCAGTCGGCCAGGCGTGTGGCCGGCGCGCGCGCACGGCCGTGCCTCCACGCCACCTGCCTGCCTGGCCCTCCCCTCGCCAGCGCGACGCCGCGGATGACCACCCCACTGCCGTCCTGATCGATCTGACCCCTCACTCGCCCCCTTCCCCTCCTCTGTCTCTCTCCCCCGCGAGCGCCCGAACGCTGTCGTCGCCGCCGTCCTGAACCACCGCGGCCACCGTCCACCTCTCGTTCCCCGATGAGCCCCAGAGCTCCGCCTCGTCGCCCTATACCCCTCCGCCGAGCCACGCGGCACCACACGTCTCTGAATGCCGTCTGCGCAGCCGTTCCCCTCGTCGGCCGCCGACGACCTCACCGTCGAATTCGCGGTGGCTGGTGCCTCCCCGATCCCACTTCGACGACCTTTGCAACCGGCGTGAGCCCCTCTTGCTCCTCCCCCTATTCCTCTACTCATGCGCGTGCTGTAGCTCCAACCCCCACCGTGCCCGAGAACCCCTCGCCGCCGACAATGTCGCCGCCATGGCTATAGCCACTGGAGGATCCACCTGAGTGCACCACCGAGCTCCTAATGACCTCACGAACACGTAGCAGCCATCAGCTCACCTCCCCGTGCCCCGCAGCGCCGCCGCGAGCTCGTTTTCGACGAGCTCCCGCCACCCCAGCTCCTCCCACTTGCGGGGATGGATGCGGGAGAGCACGGGCTCCCTCCTGGTGCCCTCAGCGTGCTCAGCCGCAGCCTGCAGCGCCGCGCCCGCGCAAGCCCGACCGCTGCCGCCGCTGGACCTCGTCGCCGGCCACTTTTCCGGCCACCCCAGGGCCAACTACCGCCACCACTCGACGCGGAAGAGTGCCCGCGTCACGTTGATGCCTTCTGCCGGCCGTTTGGTCGTCGGAGGAGGATTTCCGAGCACTGCCGCCGCGTTTGGCCTCGCCGGCGTCGAGCCGCCGGTAGGTTTGACCCCTTTGACCACGGCTGGACCCCCCCTGTGTCCATGACATGTGGGGCCGGCCATTGTTTAGTTTTAGTTAGGTTTTAATTAAGTTCTAATCACTGTGCTTAGCTCTATGAGTCACTGACACATGGGGCCAACCCCTATTAAATTAGTTTAGTTAAAACTAAACTTAATTAGGCCCTGAGAGACTGACATGTGGGCCCAGGCCCCACCAACAGTTTATTTAGTGTTAGTTTAAAAACTAACTAACCCTATTAGCTAGTGGGTCACTGACAAGTGGGACCCACTGGTCAGGTTTGACCCAGGGCAGTCCTTTGACCCTACTGACGTCATGCTTACTCAATGCTGACGCAGTATCTATTTTCTGGAATTTTAAATAAATAATAAATGATTTATTTATTTCAGAAAATAGCCAAAACTTGTAAAAATCATATAAAATCAACCGTAGCTGAAAATAATTTATATATGAAAAATGATCAGAAAAATCCAAGGAATCTGTTTATGGTATTTTCATGCATGTTTAAAGAAGTTAAACCTGCCGATCAGGACAAATCAATTAAATGGCATTTAAATAATCACATATGGAGTTTGAATTTGAACCTCTGGTTCAAACCTACTTCATTTAATTGTGTTGCTAGTTGCACTAGCTCAATCAACAACATATTGCCATATCATGATCATGCATCATATTGTCGCATTGCATTGATTGTGTTCTCTCTTGTTTGCCGGTGCTTCTCCCCCCTTCAGTAGACGTGTTCTGACGATGTGATCGATGACACCGATGAAGACTCAATGTTATCTTCAGGAGTGCCAGGCAAGCACAACCCCATTGAGCATTCCGATACAATCCCACTCTCTCGCTCATGCTCTCTTTTAATGCATTAGGACAACAACGCTTCAACTGTTACCTGCTGCGGTAGTTGAACCCCTTTCCACTACATGACCTGTCATTGCCACAGTAAATAGTTGAAACCCACTAGTATGAGTAGGAGTTGTTTGAGCCATGTTGTGCCTACTCATTCATGCTTTCTGGTTATGCCTGCTATTGCTTAGAGTTGTGTCAGGTCTGATTCATTGGGGATGAATTGGAATGTGGTGAACATGTCCTAACGTGTGTGAGCTAAGTGTGTGAACACGATTTGGTAAAGGTAGCGATGAGAGGCCATGTAGGAGTACATGGTGGGTTGTCTCATTGCAGCCGTCCTTAGGAACTGAGTTCTGTGTTGGTTGATCCATGACCAGTTACTACCATGCATTAGGCCCGAAACAAATGGACCCTCTCGACTTATTAATCAACATGATCTCTGTCCAGGAGTTGAAACTAGTTTCTGGTGTTTGTAGTTTACTGGAGGTCGTGCGCAGCGCTGACACTCGGGGTGGGCTGTGACGCGGCAGGTACGTGGCACGGTGTACCGATTGCCCGTTTGGTGATGCGGGAACCCTGTACACATCGTTTGGGGCCATGAGCGACACCCCGGCTGGATCTCCCCACGGATGGAACCCAAATAGGCGATAAACCTGGACGAGAGACTTGTGTGGTTAGTCAGGTCGTGGCCGACACCCTCGCTGGGCCTCCGCTTGAAGGTTGCCGAGTACACGTCGTGTAAACAGCAGTAAGTGGTGAGAGCGTGTGTGAAGAAGTACACCCCTGCAGGGTTATATATGATCTATTCGAATAGCCGTGTCCGCGGAAATGGACTTCTGGGTTACCTATTATAGTTCATAGACAAGTGAAAGTGGATACTCTAAAACACGCAAGATATGCGTGAGTGCTATGGATGGCCTTCTCGTAGGGAGACGGGAGCGGATCCATGGTGGTGTATTGATTGGTGAATATGTGGACTCGGGTGCCCCACCTCAAAGAGTTACTTGCAGTCATAGTTTAGGATAGCCACCGAGTCAAAGCTGGCTTGCTGCAGTCAAACTCCACCACCCCTTTGTTGATACTGATGCATATGTAGATAGATCTGAAGTAAGTCTTGCTGAGTACCTTTGTACTCACGTTTGCTTAATTTATGTTTTTGCAGAGAGACTTCAGTCTCGCTAGTGGTTCCGCGTGGACTTCGACGTTTAGCTTGTTACCTCAGCTACGATCTTGTACCCTTGGGAGGGTCTGGTAGATAGTCAGGCCTTTTCAGCCTTCTTCATTTGTAGTTGTCTGTACTCAGACATGTTATGCTTCCGTTGCCTGTATGCTCTGTATGTTGGGTCATGTGACCTCTAATTGTAATAAATGCTATGATGGCTCTTCTGGGCCTTTACCTATATGAGTTGTTGAGTTATGTTGTGATGCCTTGTTGTACAGCACATACTTGCATGTTATGCGTACGTGTAATGTGTATTGCTATGTGGGATCCGACACCTAGTTGTTTACCTTTGGTAGCCTACCTTACAGGGAAATGTCTCCTAGTGCTTCCACTGTGCCTTGGTAGCTTGCTACTGCTCTGGAACACTTAGGCTGGCCGGCATGTGTCCTTCTTCGTTCCTGTGTCTGTCCCTTAGGGGAAATGTCACGCGTTGTTCCTTTAAGTCCTTGTAGCTTGCTACGACTTGGGTTCATACGTTGATGACCGAAACGTTCGTTGCTGGGTCATGTATGCCTGTCTCTGTAATTTAGTGCCACTTTTGGTTTATAACTGGTCATGTCGGGCCGGGTTCTCTGTCATATGGATGATAGCGACACTATCATATACGTGTGCCAAAATGCGCAAACGGTCCCGGGCCAGGTAAGGTGGCACCCGTGGGGATACCGTGCGTGAGGCCGCAAAGTGATATGGTGTGTTACAGGCTAGACCTGTGTGACTTAGGATCGGGGTCCTGACAATGATTGAGGGGGTAAAACCCCATTTTACATCTCTGGACAACCCCTTGCACCCTTCTCTCCCAATCCCCTCTCCTTCTAGAAGCCCTCCAAAGCATCCAATGCCAATTCGCTGTTTTTTTATTGCCTCCCTTATCTTCTAGACACTGGTGGCCACGACCACAGGGCACAAAAATGCCCATGACGGCCATACGCGCGCTCTGGAGCATGCTACAGTGCGCTCTGGCACTGTAGCCGCTCCTGGCCAAGCGCCTCCGACCACCTCGGGCCTCCCCCTCGCGCCAGCCAAGGCGCCTCGACGTCCGCAACACGCCACGGTCATGTCCCCCTCCTCCATCTCCCTCCTATGGCCTCCCTCGCACGTGCGCCGGCTGCCCACGAGCTCCAATCTTCGGCCTCACACGCGCGAGCCTCTAGAGCCTTCCCCCGCTCCTTCCTGTCGATGTATTGGGAACGACACCTATGGGATCACAAGAATCCCTACTACGGTTGCGGGGCGTGGGGTTGAGAGAAGAGCGGATCAAACAGATAGCACATGGTTCGTTTACCCAGGTTCGGGCCGCGAGGATGCGTAAAACCCTACTCCTGCTTTGGTGGAGTGTATATTTTTGTTCTTCAGCTAGCTATGGGGCATGAGGAGCTCCAAAAAGCCGAATCCTCCTCCTGGTCACCTCGGGCCTCCTTTTATAGAGAAAGGGGTCGCCACAGTGGCAAACAGGAGGTGGAAAGGGTACAATGATGCGAGGTTTATCCCTCGCATTACATGACAAGGCGCATTTAATGCATCTTTCTTAGGTGTCCTTGCTTTATCGGGGACGGGGGAGAGGCATGTCTTGTCCGCCGCCGCTCCTTCTTGTGTCGACACGCGCCCTGGCCACCGATGCCTGAGATGCCATGTAGGTAGGCAGGCAGCTGAGGTGGCGCAATGGTGGGTCTTCACGCAGATCTGCATGTCGCCACGCTGGTGCCTGCCCAGCTGGTTGGGTCGGCAGCTGCATAAGGCGGTGGTGGTTTAGTTGGTGTGGGCCTGATGGTGGCCCTGTGGGTGTCCTCGGCAAGGGCCTTGTCGGGGCCCTAGCAAGGGTCTTGCCGCGGCGCCTGCTGTCATCCCCGACAAGGGGCTTGTCGGAGGTCTTGTGGTCTTCCTTGGCTGGGATCCCGCCAAGGGTCATCGTCTTCTTAGTGTGTATCTGATCTTTAATGTCTTCACAAAGATCTGCATGCCACTACGGGGATGTCTCCCGAATCCTTGCCCCATGGGGGCAGTGGAATCAAGGGTGATTTGCTCCGTAGGCGTGGGGCAAGCTGCCGCGGCAAGGTTCTTGCCGGGGCTGCTGAAACTGGCTCCCGGCAAGGATCTTGTCGGGGGAACTTCGTCACTTTGCTCTTTGTGGTCTTGTTCTCTTGGGCTTCAGTCTTACCCTGGCTTACCTCCCTTGCCTTGCTTGGTGTGGCGGTGCCCGTGGCTCAGACTGCCCGTGCACAGTTATAGGGGTACAAAAAGTGTACCCCTCTTTTTGTACACCGCCAGGAGCCCCCGGGCCTGGGCCACACATAAACGCGACGCGTTGTTGGGCTAGGCCCAGAACGGTGCGCGGGCAGGCGGGACGGTTTTTACCGTGGTAAGATTTTCCGTGCACTGCGCCTCCCACGATCCGCGCACGTGACGCGGTGCGGAGGGGAGTGCGTGACGTGGGCGGCATGCGCGTGGCGGTTCCCGTGGGCATGCGTCACATCGCAGTAAAGAGGTGGCTTCGCGCCTTCCCCATAAATGGGGGGAGGCGTGGATGCGCGGCCCATCTACTGAATGGGGCCGAGGCGCGGTCTTCAAGGTGTCCACTCCTCACAATCACGGGGTGACGAGAGGTCGCCTCACTTGCCCCCTCGGTTCTCCACGTCTGCCACGTGCCTCCCATGCACTTGGGTGGCACGCGATGGAGGCGGGAAACCGGGCCATCGCTGGTTGGGGCGGCGGGTCAGTCCTGGCTCCCTACGACTTCCGTGTCTTGATTGGCCGAGCGGGGCGGTCGATCCGCAACCCCGTTCCTTTATAAAGAGC